>JAUMJK010001132.1:0-600000 GCA_033558105.1 Coccyzus lansbergi
GGTGGGGTCTGTGCGGGGCGGGGCCTATGTTTAGGGAGTTTGATTGGGCGGTGTCTGGATGGGGCGGAGCCTGGATGGGACCGTGGCGCTGAAGGGGCGGGGGTTGATTGTGGGCGGAGCCGAGGGAGTGGTGGAGTGTGATGGGGCAGAATCTGGTGGGGCAGGGCCTAGAGAGGGGGCGGGGCTTTTATGTGGGCGTGGTTTAGCGTGGGGTGTGGCCTCATGTTTACGTTCTCCGATGGGGCGTGGTAGGAGGGGGCGTGGCTTTCCTGGGGCCGGTGACGTGTCCGCTTCCTGCGGGCGGGGCTAGGTCCAGGTCGGCTCGCCGCGGGGGCGGGGGGCACAGCCCGAGTGAAGAAAGCGCTTTCATGGATCGTGGAATCACAGAATTGAGTTGGAAAGGATCCACAAGGATCGTAGACTCATAGAATGGTTTGGGTGGGAAGGAAGGGACCTTAAAGATCATCCAGTTCTAGCTCCCCCCGCCGCCGGTAGGGACACGTCCCACCAGACCAGGCTGGCCAAAGCCCCATTCAACCTGGCCTGGAGCGCCCCCAGGGATGGGGCAGCCACAGCTTCCCTGGACAACCTGGGCCAGCACCTCACCACTCTCATAGTGAAGAAATTCATCCTTATGTCTAGTCTAAATCTGCCCCTTTCCAGTTTATACCCATTTTCCCCTGTCCTATCAATACAAGCCTTTGTAAACAGTCTTTCTTGTAGCCCCTTCGGGTACTGGGAGGTCACTATAAGGTCTTCTTGGAGCCTTCTCCAGGCTGAACAGCCCCAACTCCCTCAGCCTGGGTAATCGAGTCCTGCTCCTGTCCCTGCGCAGGAACAACCCCAACATTCACACCATGTGTCTGAAGGCGTTGGCCAAATGCTTCTGGAATGTCGTCATTCTTGGCGCCATGGCTGCTTTCCTGGGGAGCTGTTCCAGTGCTCCACCACTCTCTGAGGGAAGAACCTTTCCCTGATATCCAACCTAACCTGCCCCTGGCACATCTTCCTGCCATTCCCTTGGGTCCTATCATTGGTCGCCAGAGGGAAGAGAATGGTTTGAGTTAGAGAGAACCTTTAAAGACCCTACCCCCTTGCCACCTACCAAAGCCCCCAAAGGCCTGTTTATACAAATCAGATGCTCAAAGTCCTCCCTAACTAATACAATTGCTACACCTATCTAATACGTGTATTCATTAGGTTACACAATTCTACTTTAACACAAAATTGCTTATCACCTTTCCATGTCCTTAGTTAGGATAAGGATGTCCTTCAAGTAATCCTTAAACAATCACAGATTCTCCCTTATCTGATATCCTTTTCCTCATTTCAACACACCTATTCAATCTTGAGTAGATTAACTACTGAGTTCATCATTTTCTCAAGACTAAGTGTCTATCGCCCTGAACAGAGGCCAGGATGTTTATATAAGATGTTACATGTCTGCATCTCTGAGCAAATCTTAGGAGGTTTGTGGGAGCTAAACAAAGTATGAAATACATTCTTCTTATCCCTTTGGGTAACACTACCACCTTAAATGTTTACTGACACAGTTTATGACCTGCATGCTGTGCAAGAACTGCCTATGAGTGCCCTCTAGTTACCATGTTCCTAAAAATTAATTCCATTGTTGACAAGTCCCAAGAATGACATTGGAGAACATTCATACTACCTAGTTTTAACTCATAAACAACTCTAAAGTCTTGGGCCTTTTGCTAACAACTCTATGCTGCAGCAACAGGGATTGTGAGGAGCAAAATTCAGAGCTTTACATCTCTAGTCCCTTATCTTGTTCCCTCCCATGCCTACAACACCACTCACTTTCTTTCTCTGTGGAGCCAGGCAGGCTGCCTGCTCCAAGGAATAACCACATGCAGGGCCATAGAGTGTAGAAAAGGCAGGGTTCATTTGGTCTTGTCCTACTTCTGGGACAAAACCAGGCCGTGGCATTGTTCACTAATTATGAAATGTTTGAAAGCTGTTCATCCTTACTTTCCTTCTCTAAAGCATGAATGCTGTTCTTCTAGGCTTTCATAGCTGTGGATATTCTATATGTCTTTATTTTGAGAAACAAAGGAGTACGACTTTAAAATGCCAGGCCAACATTTTAAGCAAGATAAAAATAGCACATATGGAGGGGTCTGTGAACCAGCACAGGCAGGACACAAGAACAACCACAAAAGCACGAAGTGCACAAAGTAAATTCAGTTTCATTACCCTGACAACTGGGGGATCCCCAAAGTAGCACCTGGGCAGGGGCACACAAGCAAGGTTGCAGGCACTGTGGAGCTCGGTCCATGCTAGAGGATCATGAAACCTGCTGGTTTTGCCTGTATTTCATGGATTTGTGCTGGCATCATTTACCACTGTGCTTTGATCTTTGCCACAGCAGGGCAGAAATCTCAAGAATGTTGGATAAAGTGCCTCTAAGTCTATCACAGGCCTATGCTATCAAAACACAGATGTTCTACTTGTCCAACATACAAGACTAAACAATAATTACTATGATGTATGTGTTTTTCTAAACCTCAGCTGCAGGCCACTGGAGTGTGGTCATGATTCTTCTCGCTAATCTTCTGTTATTTTCCCACAAGGGGGAACATGAACCTAAAAGTAAAGTAGTTAGATAGGAATCCATGCAAACTTAATTACCACTTGACAATGTAAGAGGTGGTAAGTCCACAATCATTTTGAGAGATGTAACCCAAAGGAAAAAAAAAATATAACAGGCAGCCTGCATGACACTAGAATCAGCTTTTGATAGAGGGAAGTTTTGCTAGGAAGCCGTAGAATAAGAATCAGTAAAGCAGTTGGGCTGGATGAAGTCCACAGGGATGTTAAAATATTAGTGTCAGAAAGCCTCAAATATTTTAGATGTGAACTGAGCTCTAAAGGAGGACTTTAACATCTTATTAAATCAAATGGTATCACCAAGCACCCAAGCCTCCCTTCAGTTTTGAAAGAAAAGCTATGAACTTGAAATTGGTTACAGTTGGAAAACAAGCTTCTCTGAATTTAGCTTCATTATGCTACCCAACTACAGGATAATATATTGAAAAAGAAAATATTAGCACCTGCTGGATTTGCAGAGAGACAGAAAAGAAAATAAGTACAGGCAATTATGTGTGCACAGTGAGGTGTAATAGGAGAATAGGAGACTGTGCTAAATACTATAATAAGCCAGTATCTCTGTAGCTCCATGATTCTCCAAACGTGTTCAGCTGTAATTTTTTTTTTGTCAGAGCAAATACCAGGTGGCTAACATAAATGCTTTCTAATGTCTACATTTAAGCATAAATTAAGTAATATTGTATGCTAATCTGACCCAATTTACACAGACATATCACGGTGTAAGGTTTGTGGGAGAAGATTACAGAAAAGTATCAGTGTAAAAACTTTGCAATTAGCAAGAATCTGTTCAGTTCAAAAGGTGGGTGGGGTGTTTGTTATTCCCATAGCTATTTAGTAGAAAAATTCAGTAAAAAAATGACCACAGAATATTATGTTTGCAAGGCTGAAAAAGCATGCAGCTGCATACTAAAATAATTTCTCAGGTAAAGCTTGTGCTGTAGAGGAGTGCCAGAAAGAAACTCCCATCTTATCAGATATATACATGATTGCCATAATAATAATCAAATAGGTTGAGAGTAGAATAAAGAATTTTCATCTGCATCATGGGTGGTCAGACATTAGCCTGTATTTATTTGCATTTTTCATGGATGAGAGGAGAGGGAGCATGGAACCAAGTGGTACCTCACACACATACACATGTATATATGGACCTTCTAATACCTGAAGGGGGTCTACAGGAAAGCTGAGCATGTAGTGATAGGACTAGGGGAAGCGGGTATAAACTGGAAAGGAGCAGATTTAGACTGGAAGAAATTCTTCATGATGGGGGTGGTGAGGCACTGGCACAGGTTGCCCAGGGAAGCTGTGGCTGCCCCATCCCTGGAGGTGTTCAAGGCCAGGTTGGATGAGGCCTTGGCCAGCCTGATCTAGTAGGTGTCCCTGCCCATGGCAGGGGTGTTGGAACTGGATGATCTTTAAGGTCCCTTCCAACCCAAACCATTCTGTGATATGCATGAGGCCCCTAACATCTTGCAAGCCAACAGTGATGACACAGTCATGGGCAAGATGGGAGTTAGATGGAAATTATAAACTCTTCATTCTCCTAATGGAGATGAAATGTTTAGACAAGAGAAGAAACTACAATACCTCGGAAGTAATTTTTTTTTTGTTTTAAATTTGAATGCAAGTGACTCCACATGATGCATGCAACCCAATTATTTTACAACACTTCAGTGGCATGATAATAGGGAAATTACAGTGACTATAAACAACCATGAAAAATATTATTCTAATTTTTATTTTGAAGACAACTACAGGGAAAAGGTAAACAAACTATTCATGGAAGGCATACTTACTCTTGAAATGTTGCTCCAAGACTCTAAACAGAGATAAGGATTGTTTGTTATTTCTTTAGGGTGTTTTCTTAAATTCAACTCAACGCTGCTGAGTAGCATTGTAACTTCTCAGTTAAATATTAGATAATACATGTCACAGCAGATAACGTGATCACAGTAGATAACGTGATCTAGCAAGCGGGACACTTGGCTGAAAGGCTGAGAATTCAGGGTCTGTTCCTGATCTGCCTCTGCTGTCAGACAAATCATCTCCCCTTTGGAGCAGCAGCTGATTCTGAGGGGGCCACACTTGTATTGAAGACTACTTTAAGGAGCAATGATTACTCACCAGCCTCCACTTCAACTTTCCTCCTTCCACAATTGTGTTTTCTTGTTTTCCTGATTTGCATGAACAATGAGGGCATTATCTTTGTCTTTGATCACAAAATTCTGTGCTCACTCACTTGAGGTCTGGCAGGTTAACACACACCTGCAGTCTGACTTCTGAAGTAGGCTCTCAAGTGGATAGTTATTAAAACCTCTAAATGTCTGCAAAATTGAATCACTTCCTGATACAGTGATTTTACAAACATGAGTAATTTTAAATGCAATTCCTGAAGTGCCCACCTATTTTCATATATGACTTCTGCAGGTCAGTGCCTGGGCTCACACAGAGGAAAGCTGAAAGTAACACTGCCAGTTACCTTCAGCTCAATTATTTCTAGAAATCTTAGGTGCTATTTTTTAAAAAAGAAAGATAAAAGTACCTCTTTTTTAGTGTAAGTCTTCAAAATCTAAGTTGTATTCAAAAGGAGTGTTTTATTTTATTTCTCTGGCCAGTGCAGAGTAGGCTCAACAATAATACATTTAAATTCAAATTAATACTGGAGCTCACTGGAATCATAAAACGGAATAATAGAATCTCTAGGTTGGAAAAGACCTTTGAGATCTTAACCTGTCCACTACTAAAACCAGATCCCTGAGCATGTTGTCTGTTGGTCTTTTAAACACCTCTAGGGATGGTGACTCAACCACTTGCCTGGCTTTGAAAGGAGCAGGAACTAACACTACATTTGCCAGAATACAAAAAATGAAATAGAATCATGGAATGGTTTGAGTTGGAATGGAAAGAACATCCAGTTCCAACCCAAAGAAGACATCTAGACATATATTAATGTCTAGAACATATACCCCAGTCAGCTAAGTGTCCCACCAAGTCTTTATGAACTGCACAATCGTTACACCAATAAACCCATGAAATTACAACTGAGTTATAAATACAGGTATCATTATAAGCCTTTTCTGTTTTCTTTGTGAATTCCCTAATATTCTTAACTACCACAACTCAGCACTGAGCAGCCTTTTCAGATTCCTAGTCTTGCTGCAGTACTGTTCCATGACAACTTTTAGGATTAGTTTATTGAACAAAGACACAGAAGGATGTTGAGGCTCTGGAGCGAGTCCAGAGAAGAGCCACGAAGCTGGTGAAGGGGCTGGAGAACAGGCCCTATGAGGAGCGGCTGAGAGAGCTGGGGTTGTTTAGCCTGAAGAAGAGGAGGCTGAGAGAAGACCTCATTACTCTCTCCAACTACCTGAAAGGAGGTTGTAGGGAGGAGGAAGCTGGGCTCTTCTCCCAAGTGACAGGGGACAGGACAAGAGGGAATGGCCTCAAGTTCCACCAGGGGAAATTTAGGCTGGAGATTAGGAAGAAGTTTTTCACAGAGAGGGTCATTGGGCATTGGAATAGGCTGCCCAGGGAGGTGGTTGAGTCACCTTCCCTGGAGGTGTTTAAGACACGGGTGGATGAGGTCTTGAGGGACTTGATTTAGTGTTTCATAGGAATGGTTGGACTAGATGATCTGATGGGTCCCTTCCAACCTGGTTGTTCTGATTCTATGATTCTATGAGCCTCTTACCGACGTTTCTCGATATTTCGTGGCCAGACCCGGAGCAGGAGAGAAACCCCCCCGCCTCTCCGCCGGGAGAAGGGCACAGAACAGGCACCGGCACCACCCGAGACCAAACACCCCGAGTGCTGCCCGCTCCTTCCTTCCCTGCCTCGCCTGCCCTGCCCGTTCCTAGAGCCCTGCGGCGTTTCCGCGCGGTGGAATCACCCTCCTTGCTCAGCAGTGTCCCCGCCCTGCCGGATGGGGACCGGCGGCCACAAGCGGGGGCGGGGGCGAAGGGGCTGCGGGGCGCCCCCTGCCGGGCTGGGCTCCACAGGAGAGCAACGGAGCTGGTGAAGGGGCTAGAGAACAGGCCTTATGAGGAATGGCTGAGAGAGCTGGAGGTGTTTAGCCTGGAGAAGAGGAGGCTGAGGGGAGACCTTATTGCTCTCTACAACTACCTGAGAGGAGGTTGTGGAGAGGAGAGAGCTGGTCTCTTCTTCCAAGTGTCAGGGGACAGGACAAGAGGAAATCATAGAATCACCTGGTTGGAAGAGACCCACCGGATCATCGAGTCCAGCCATTCCCACCAATCTCTAAACCATGCCCCTCAGTACCTCATCCACTCGCACCTTAAACACCTCCAGGAAACACGAGTCAACCACCTCCCTGGGCAGCCTGTTCCAGTGCCTGACGACCCTTTCCATGAAGAATTTTTTCCTAATGTCAAGCCTGAACCTCTTCTGGCAGAGCTTGAGGCCATTCCCTCTTGTCCTGTCCCCTGTCACTTGGGAGAATCATAGAACAACCAGGTTGGAAGGGACCCATCAGATCTTCTAGTCCAACCATTCCTACCAAACGCTAAACCAAGTCCCTCAAGACCTCATCCACCCGTGCCTTAAACACCTCCAGGGAAGGTGAATCAACCACCTCCCTGGGCAGCCTATTCCAATGCCCAATGACCCTCTGTGTGAAAAACTTCCTCCTAATCTCCAGCCTAAATCTCCCCTGGCGGAGCTTGAGGCCATTCCCTCCTCTCCACAACCTCCCTTCAGGTAGGCCTAAAGCTCCGCCAGGGGAGATTTATGCTGGACACTGGGGAAAAAAAATTCACAGGAAGCGTCATTGGGCACTGGCAGAGGCTGCCCAGGGAGGAGTCACCCTCCCTGGAGGTGTTTAAGGCACGGGTGGACGAGGTGCTGAGGGGCATGGGTTAGTGTTTGATAGGAATGGTTGGACTCGATGATCCGGTGGGTGTCTTCCAACCTGGTTATTCTACGATTCTGTGATTCTAAGTCGGGCTGCACCGAGCCGAGCCGGGTCGTAGCACGCTGAGCTGCACTGGGACGGGCTGCACCGAGCTGGGCTGAGCTGTACAGCACCCGGCGGAGCTGCAGCGATCCGAGCCGCCGGCCGGGCCGATCCGCAGCGCTCCGCCCCTCGCCGTGAGGAGGGCGGCTCCGCTCGCTGCTGTGGCCCCTGCCCGCGCGGGAGGAGCCGCCGCCGCCGCCGCCGCCTCCGCCCCGGCTTTGTGGCCGCCGAGGTCTCCGGTGCGGCGTCGCGGGGAGGCGGCAGGCATGGGGCTGCAGCCCCTGGAGTTCAGCGACTGCTACCTGGACAGCCCCTGGTTCCGGGAGCGGGTGCGGGCGCACGAGGCCGAGCTGGAAAGGACCAATAAGTTCATCAAGGAGCTGCTCAAGGATGGGAAGAACCTGATCGCCGCCACCAAGAGTGAGTGGAGGGGCGCGGGGGAGGAGGACGGCGGCGGCTGCGCTCCCCGCGGCGCCCGGTGCGCGGCGGTGCTGAGCGCACGGGCAGCCTGAGCCCCGCACAGGGGCCCGGGGCGAGCTACGAGCTCGCCCCGGGCCCCTGTGCGGGGCTCAGGCTGCTGAAATAATCACCCTTCGGCAAATCCAGCCGGTCGGGGGAGGCGGTTCTGCCCCTCTGTTCCTCTCCTGTGAGACCTCACCTGGAGTGTTGCGTCCGGTTGTGGAATCCTAAGCCTAAGAAGGAGATGGAGCTGTGGGATGATGATCAGAGGGCTGGAGCACCTCCCATACGAGGACAGATTGAGAGAGCTGGGGTTGTTCAGCCTGGAGAAGGGTCCGAGGAGATCTTATAGTGACCTTCCAGTACCTGAAAGGGCTACAAGAAAGCTGGGGAGGGACTGTTCACAAAGGCTGGTAGTGAGAGGACAAGGGGCAATGGCTATAAAATGCAGAGAGGCAGACTTAGACTAGACATAAGGAAGAATTTCTTCACCATGAGAGTGATGAGGCACTGGAACAGGTTCCCCGAGGAAGCTGTGGATGTCCCCTCCCTGGAAGTATTCAAGATTCACCCTCCCTGGAGGTGTTTAAGGCACGGGTAGATGAGGTCCTGAGGGACATGGTTTAGTGTTTGATAGGAGTGGTTGGACTCAATGATCCGATGGGTCTCTTCCAACCTGGTTGTTCTATGATTCTAAGACCAGGTTGGATGGGGGTTTGAGCAGCCTGATCCAGTGGGATGGCCCTGCCCATGGCAGGGGGGGGTTGGAACTAGATGATCTTTAAAGTCTCTTCCAACCCAGACTGTTCTACGATTCTATGATTTTGACAGCACCAGTTGCCAGTTCTGTCTTTGGTCTCTTAAAGTGTGAGGGTGCTTTTTAATTTTGTATTTTAGTCATTGAGTATATATATATTTTATATACGTATAGTCAGGTATGATGTGGTTCACGTGGGAATCATATTATTCTCCTTGAGTGACCATGTTAATGCATGTTCTTAATGTAGTATTGTGGTAATATAGTATCTTCCATTGGACTTAAGATATAGTAGTGTAGTCCCCTAAGGATGATTGACTATACAAGTTTTTCAAATGAAATGTTAATGCAGCACGTTGTCCTCGTGTTCTCATAAGTGTGCTGCATTGTTGGTGTCATGGAAGACTTCTGAAGGCAGGGAACCAGGGTTTCAGGATACTTCCCTTAAAGTAAACCGAGAGGCAGTTGGGCAATAGTTTTAGTGGTGTAGCTGCCTGGATATGATGAGAGTTTTAAAAACTGCAATAACTAATTTTGTGCAAATAAAGAAACATTCTTTCCTATTTTTGTCTCGGATGTACCTGGGTAAAACAAGGTAGAAAATGCCATACCACGTTCCACTTGTCTGTAATGCCTTATTCTTTGTCCAGTTAATATTCAGTTATTGCAAATTGTGTTCAATGAGGATTATTTGAAATCTGTGACTTGAAGTGTCAATATAAATTAACTTTGAGTGCAAATTAAAAAGTGTCCACAAACTCGGACAGGAGTGGTGGAGGGGAGTCACTCCACTTTACTTCTATTCCTCAGGCATCTAGACAGTATGTTGGCAAACTGCCCCAAACTCTTGGTTTCTCATGCACAGTTACATACGCAGAACTTAATTTGAAAGTGTGGAGCTGATGGTGGCAGGGAAAACCCGAACTCCTATGAGCCTCCTATCCGCAGTAGAATCCTGTGCTGAAAACTTTGGCTTGGTGTGCAGTGCTCGGTACGCCTAGCTGTGTGTGATGGGAGCCAAGGGAGTCCGTGTGCCAAGCAAAGCCACCTGGTCTGAGAGTGCTCCATGAAATAATTCGGGGTAGCCCATGAGAAATATTTAGAAAAGCTGCCTGAGATTCTGCCTAGTGTGCAGGTCTTGGCAATTCCTTCCTTTCTGAGATTACAGTCAGAAATTTTCTTTTTGAGTTTAGGTGCTGTACCTTATTCTAATAAATACCTGTGCTTCAGCATACTTGTTTGAGAAGTGGAAACAGAGGTTAGATCCTTACTTGCTTCAGGTTTCTGCAGTTGTGTTTCCCCGTTAGAGTGCCTTGCGTGACAGATCTGGAGCTATGATGTCTTCCTCTGCTGCTGGTGAAGCAGTGCCAGTGTTCCACAGACATTAAAGAGAAACTTAACCAGAGGAAACACAAGGAGGAATTAAAACACCAGTGGTTAGGGTATTGGTCTTCCTTGTGTTTTCAGATGAAAACATTGGCATCTGAATTCTCTGAGGAACCTGATGAATTTGCTGTCTGTAGACCGAGTGGGACTAGTTGTTCTAAAACCCAAGCTTGAGAAGTGGTCTAGACACAGAGCTAGCTATTTACCTCTGTCAAAGCTGCTTTTTTTTTTGCACAAAGACTGGTATGCTGCAATCTAGAGAATGTGATAGGCAACAACTGATTACAATTTTTGGAAAACTGTTTTAGCCTTCTGAACAGAAACCGTCATCGTAATAATAGCTAGAGTATTTCTCTCTTTCTAGAACCAAATAAATTAAAATTTACATCTGTTTTAAATGTTGTGTGAGCATAATAGCCTTTACTGAATGGGCTGTAAGGTAAAAGTGAAGTATATGCACTATTGTTTTTAAATCTGAGGGAAATGAAGTGACCGCAATAAAGACTGCCTGCATTTACCTCTCTTAGTGCTTTCCTTATTTCACTTGTAAAGCAGTGGCTTACAAGAAACGTCTTGAAGATTCTTGAGGTGTGAATAACTGATGTGATTGAATACATCCCACTTCCTCCTTGACAGGCAGCCTTGCAAATGACTTTGATGCTGCCTGCACTGGGTTACATCTTGAGAGATGGGGAGCAGATACGGCTACCACTCCCTCTGATCTCAGAAGTCATCAGTGTCTCACAGAGCAAACCACTAACATGATGTGGATCCTCTCACTGGTTCCTTTCTGTTTGTCTCCTTAGGTGTATGACAGTGGATTTTCCACCTAAAACTCAGGATAATTGATTTTTTGTTAGTACAGGACTGTACTGCTTAAAAAAAAAAGGAAAAAATGGATCTTTTGCATTCTCAAATTGTTGAGTTTCAAGTATGAAGCAGACTTCGAGTGTATCTTTACAATTTTAAGTTTCAGTTGTTTCAGGAGCCTGATAGAAAGATAAACAAGGCTGACTCAAAGCTGTCTGTTTCCTGTGTAATGGCTTGAATCACTGAGTTGTCTAGTTCAAGCTAAATACTGGAAAAATGAATACCCAGTAGTAGTAGCTATTTCTTTTCTAGTGAAAGTTAAATATATTTAAAAGGAGTACAGAAAGACAATATTTTCCCATTGTTAATGATCGGTAAATACAAGCAGTATATGCATATGCTTTTTAAAATAGAAATACGAGATTTCTGAGGGGATTCCGGTTCAGTTAAACAAGTGAGGATCAAAATAGTTTATAAGTCACTTCTGAATGGTGCTAGTTGTTCTGCTGAGAGAAACTGAATTTAAAGGTGCCTGACTCGATGATCCAGTGGGTCTCTTCCAACCTGGTGTTTCTATGATTCTATGACTGGAGAATCCTTATTGTGAAACATGTAAGGAACTTGAGAGGTTTAGTTCTAAGCTTTTAAAATCTCTGTGATGCAAACTGTTGGAAGCTGAAGAATATGCTACCGCACATTTGCTTCTGAATTCTTTCTATATTGATCCAACTCTTGGTCTGTTGACACAACTGTGAGATTTGCTTGGAGTTTTTGAAGATATTCTTTTTGAGGTGAGATTTTTCCATAAATGTACAGCAGGAGCTGCTACTTTTTATGAGACCTCAAGGAGGATTAGGAAGAGAGAGCATGAGTGCAGTTTTTTCCCTGGGCATCTCATGGCTAATTTGCAAAGGATATTTTGCTCACAGATCTTGCATGTGCCTGAAAGCAGAGGTTCCTCAGTCTTGGATTTAGACTCCAATCAGAGCAGAACTCTCATGGCTCATCTACAGTGACTTTGTAATGACAGAAGATGGAGAAGCCAGGAATATAGAAAAGTTGAGTTCCCTAGGCGGCTTTCAAGGACTGCTCCATGGGCAGTGCCCATCCAAAGGAAGCCTAGACAGAGTTTGATAGGGAATGATGCCTTATATGGGCCTCTCAGCTAAAATGCATCATACCACCATTCATTAAGTCAGAGCAATCTACTGCCACGTGGCCATCACAGTATTCAAATACTCTTATCACTTGTGCTGGAATGCAGAGCAGCCACCTTACACTGCTGGCACTCTGAGAAACTTGCTACCAGAGGCCCTGTTAACCTCATTGTGTGGTTTTACTGAGGCTGGCCTGTCCCCTCATTATATTGCTGTCTCTGTTTTGGCTGAGAGCAGGATAAGTTCCTCCTGTACTCTGAGGGTTTGAGCTCAGTTCTGTGCGATCTTGGCCATTGTGTTTGGTGCATCAGAGGAGGAAACAGAGACACCTCTGCTACCTAGTGCTGGTCTCTATAGGCAGCTCAGTGTGTTCAGGCTTCTGATGACTACTTTTTATTGCTATTTTTTTTTTCATGGAAGGATTATTCCTTGCACTCTTCTAGACAGAACCTAAAACAAGAACCAAATTTCTTGTTTTTTCTGTAGAAAGAGTGTTTTGGGATATAAAGAGTTGCTGTTTAATAGTTACCGAAGAATGGTGGTTTATTCGAGGGAGCATTTTGGGATTTGTGAGGGGAAAAAAAAAAGTGAGTTCTCTTCCCCCGTGGTGTTATTAATCACTGGTCATTTACAAGTTTTCCATCAAGAAGATAAGCAGACTAGAAATCTTGTTGGCAGTGAGAATAAAGCCATCCCGATCCCATCTCCAACTTAGTAGAACAGGCTGAGTCTTTCAACAAAGCTGATTGAAGAACCTAATCCAAACCCAGAATCCAATGTGATGTCTGAGTTGACCAAACCTGTATTTTTTTTTTTTTGGCTGTTTCTTTTAGTGGGTGGTAGTGGGTGACCTCTCAGATGCTGCCTGGGTAGGCTTTTGGTTTCACCTGGTATGGATATTATTATGTAACTGCAAAGGCTGTTGTAATCCACATAATAACATGGCATAATAACCACTCAGATCACTTGACCCATGGTGCTTTATTTTCTTGAGCACTAATTGTCCTTTCTTTAAACTTTCCTTAGTATAATCTGCATTTACGAAACCACTTAGCTGAACGGATAATGTGTGCCAGCTCTCAAAGCCGTAGGAATTTCTGCAAGAAGACTGTTGTTCTACTGATATACTCCTGTGCATGTCAAAAAAAACATTTATAAAACCATTAATATAGAGCTGGTTAATAACTTATAGAAAATGAACGGACATTTATTAAAAACTTAGAAAGAATCCAAAGACTGAGTAGAAAACTGATGTCATTCTTACTTAACAAGGCAGGGGAGGACTACTGCAAGAAGGCCTTATTTGAACTTTTGTACAAAGTTTCCAAGTTAGAAACGTTTCCTAGTTAGTTTCCTAGTTAGGACTCTCTCTTTGATTCATTTTGAGTTCAGTGAGAGCTGTAAATTAATGAATTTTCACAGCGTTTTAGGAACCTGTTATAATTTTCAGTTAGTACCTAAAAAATAAGCCTTATTTCTGTTACAAGGCATGCTTAGGTGTGACAATGCAAAGCAAATAAATACTTCAAGTGAACACTCTGAGATTTAAATTTGAAGTATACTCTGCTAGGGCATAGTTAGATAAAAATTACTGGTAGGGCAGTGCTACATCCTCTATGGCAAAGGCTACTGAGCAGTATATGCCTTTAAAAATACCCTCTTTCTATTGGAATTCAACTCAATAATGGAAACATTAGGAAACTAAGGCAAATAGGTACTTTGGGGCCCAACTAATACAGCTGTCCCTTAAGAAAGAACTGCTTATAACATAATAGAATGCTGTCTTTCCATTCCCTCAAAGATAATTGCCACAGCTAAGCTCTAATTAACTAAGACAGTAGGGTTTTTTTCTTCTTGTAGATAAAGTTGCTTCTGTATAAGGATCGGGGAAGTGCTTTCTTTTAAGAGACTACTGTGCAGAACATTGTGTGTAGCTCCACCCGAAGTAAAGCATTCATTACTGTGTCAGTCGCTATAAAAAGTGTCAAGCTCATTCTGTGCAGGATACCAGTTTGTCATCTCGAATCATGTCTTTTCAGCTTGGATTACTAACCAGCTCCATTACCTTCTTTGTCTTGTAGATGTTCCACTGTTGATTTTTTTTTTGTCTTCTGTATTAAAAGTAGAACACTTTGCTAGTGGACTAGAAGATCTGATTTCAGAAAATATGGGTTTTTTCAGTAGTAAGAGATGTGACGGGCTGTTGTTGAATGAGATGATTCTGTCTTTTAAATGTTTTGGGGAAATAGGCCATTTTTCAGCTTTAGAGAAACTGTGTAAGCAGTCATTAAAGAGGATATCAGTGATTAGTGTTCATTGTCAGTCTTTGGGACAAAACCAATAGAAATAAGTAGTGTGGTTTGTAGTTCTTAGAGAAGTTGTCTGGTAGATCATGTTGAGAAGTCTTCCTGATATCTTCCTTTTTTGATGACAAACCATTTTGAAACCTGCTCTGTACTGCAATGCTTTTGTTTATGACATCATGCTAGTTCTCAAGTCAGTCTAAAATCAACTTCATAGTCTTCAGTGAGGCAGAACTTCTCTTTCTGATCACTATAGATTTTTTTATAAGGTCACAGGGAAGGGAGATGACCTGCTCTGGAGTGCTATGGGTTTTTTTTCCAAGATATACAACAAGGGGAGTAATATACAGGCCAGATGCTCTGCCTGCACTTTGGACAGGGAGTGCGTGGAAACATTCTTTGAAATGGTACAGAAGAGCTATGCTGCAGTATTTCTCTCATCCTCCCTGTCTGTTTTTTAACATTATGTAATTAATGCATTTGGTTTACATTGACTTTAGTGCTTTTATTTTCCCATACCAACTCCAGTCAGTACTGCAGCACTTAATATTTAAAAAAACACAGGTTTGGCTGCTGGAGGGAGACAGTCCACAGCATCTCCATCTTGGCAGTAAGCTTATTGTTTTTACAGCGTGAGCTGTGGCTTTTTGAAATAAGTTTTATGACTTGTTTTTGTTTGATGAGGTTACATTTTGGGTCTAGTACTGCATTTCTGTGTTTCCACACTAGATTTGCTGGTTTTCAATGACAGTTGTTGTTGAGATGTTGCAACATGCTCAGTGTTCTGATCATGTTCTAGAAGTCTTAATGGCTTTGAATTGGCAAATTAAGACACTTCAAGCAGTAGAATGCTTTCCTGGAATATATAGCAAGTGTAAAATATACTGTCATATGAGTATATATTGGCCAACTAGTTTAAGAAACCACCATTCAGGAAACGTTTCTCTCTACTGATGTTTTTTACCACCCACTGTAGTTGTTGGTTTTAATAAGCACTCAAAGCTAAGTCAAAACCATCTTCTTTGCTAAATTTAAAGAAAACCATCTCATTTTGCAATGAGTTGAGGTAGGCACATGTGCTCCATCCCAGCAGCTGCTGTGAAGGTTGTGCTTCTCTGGGTGTCACCGATGAAGGAGAGGGCAGCTGCAGCGGCTGCAAGTGAAATTGCCCCCTGGGATAGATGTATGCCTGCTCTGCAAAGTACATTTTTGAATATCTTACTGTGAATTAAGATGCTGGAAAGTGAAGTATATGGCTGGGTTTGTGCTATCTTCAAACTCCTTTTCTAATAGTAGCTTTTGGCAACTTTCAGCAGACATCTTCAGTGTCATGTTGTTTTTCCATACCTACTTGCACCTATTGACAGCTTCTCACAACCACCCTGCTCTTTGTCAATGCCTGTTACTGCTGCTTTGTTTTTGTTTCTTCCTCTTGTTGTTCTTTCCCCTCCCAAGTGTTTGCTCATCTTTCAGGATAAAAATAGAGACAAAACATCCCTGCCCTCAGAAACAACATGTCCATCATGGGCCAAGGCCAAATCAGAAGTTCTTGTAAATCATTCATGCTGGGATTGTTCTCTGTGGAAAATGAGCAGTGGGAAGGAAAAATTATCTACAGAGATGGAAAATCACAGTGTTACTAAATGCATTGTGGTTTAACTACTTTCCATGCCTTTGAATAAATGCCCTGTTGTTGCCTCTTTAGGTGGGAGGACTGGGCAGGTGGGGGTTATCTACTCATTAGGAGGGTCAGAGAGGAGGCTTTGCTTTGCAATAGATCAGGTTGTTACAGCTTCCCTTAGTTCTGTCCGGCTTTTGTATATACACCTGGCTGGTCAGGACTGCATGTCCTTGAAGAGGAAAAAAATGTTTTGTTTAATTTTGCCAGGAAAATCGAATATCCAGCATTAAACTGAACAGGACTGCGTATCAGACCTGGGCCTCCATGGACATTCTACTGCGTGTGGTGTCCAGCAGTAGGTTTTCAGCCACTTTGTTGCTGGTGAGTGTTTTCTAGCTTTGAAATTTGTCGATTTCCTCCATTAGGCAGTTGTAGACGAGCTTAGAAGTGGCAAATGAACTCATAGTGAAGAGTCTGAAGGTTCAGCCTTAATTAAAATTAGACTGTAATGTGTCAGCTCTCAAAAGCTAGGTGGTCTTCTGAAGCAGAGAACACCTTATTTTTTCCTTGATTGCCTTCATCTGTGATTTTGTCAGTCACTAGCAAGAGTTGCATGCTTTGAAAAATATTAATAATATTTAGATGTTGGTATGATGGAACAACAAGAAAATTAAATTTGATAAGGATTTGATAAGCAGATTTAAATGAAAATATGATCACTTAGAAAATGCTTCTTTAAAACAATCCCATGATCTTGCAAATAGAAGGAGGGAGCGTGCTGTTGGGTCGTGGAGGACTTGAGAAAGCTTTTCAAAATACTGTGGCAGCAGGTCACTGTTCTTAGAAATTCATCACAAGGCTGAGCTAGCTTGTAGCTGCTATGGATTAGCAGACTGTGAAAGCTGTGTGGTTTCAGCCTTTGAAACACATCAGTGCTCTGAGAACAAAACAGTATAATTTACATTGTCAGTACTTTTTTTTCCTATTAAAATATCAGGTTGTGTGCTTTCTGTTGAAAAGGCCTGGTCCAATTGACAAGCTCCATTACAAGCCAAATGACTCTTTCTCCAAGGCTTTTGTCTGTCCAACTCCTCAGCCTGCAAGCTTTTTCTGGAACAAAGCTGACTTTCTTCCAGTATTCTCTTAAACACTCTTACTTTGTGATAATATTACTGTACTTTATTTGTGTCTCATTTTTCTTTGTGCTTTCAGTCATTTCAAAATACAGTTTCAAATTTCTGTTGTGCCAGCAGATTCAGCACCTTTGCTAAAAGAAATAAAACTGCCTGGATGTAGTGTGTCTTTTGTTATTTCTTTTGCTTCTAGAAGTAAAAGCATCTAATGCTAAAAAGAATCTGCAAACGCTCCTCTGTCCCATGGCCAGTTTTTTTTTTTTTTTTTTTACAAAACACATCTGTGTTTCTACCAACACCATTAATGCTCTTCTCATGGGGTTCTGCAGGGTTGCACCTGAGGTGAAAGGCTTCCCTCCATAAGGGGCAGGGAACTAGCTAGTCAAGCATAAAAATTTATTGTTGGCACCTGTATTTCTCCTCTTACTGCAGTTTTTTTTGCTATGGAGCTTAGCCCCGTTCCCCCATAAATCAGACCTTTAGCTCAAGTTTGTGTGTAGTTAATATAGTGAACTAAGAAAATATCTGTGTAGGAGCATAGTCCTTTGTTCAGATGAACTTCCTCTATTGAAGGAGATACAAACCTACACAAGACAGGATACGGTGGTTTAAGAAGAGCTGAAATGTGTTCTCAGTCTTGGAAAAACTCACCCATTTGTTGCAGAGCTGAAGCACCTAAGGACTGGTGACTCATATCTCTAGGCAGAGTTCAAGTAGTGTAACCTGCTCTCAGGGAATTGGTGATTGCAAACGCTCTCCTGGAGGATTCAGATTTAATGACTAGCAACTGAGGAGAGCTGTGAGAAGGGTTGTGCCTATATTAGGTCTGGTAATCATGGTGACTGTTAGAATCTACACATGTTAGAAGTAATCTTCTGCTGTTTAAGAAGTAGAACTTCTTCAAGCTACTGTCTCAGATGCAAATATTATTTTGAAAATATAACTTTGAGATTCAACAGAAATTATTCTTTGTGCTCAGTTCTCTGGAATTTCTATTTGCCTTTCTGCCTCCATTAACCACTTTCATACATCTGTAACTGGATTTTTGTCTTAGGTATAAATTCCTCTTTTTAGTTACAAAAATATTTTATATTTAGGTGTAACATGATTTGTCTTGTAGATAGGTTTGGGTTTTTTCCTTTTAAATTAATTGATGATTTAGGTTGCTGTCAGTCATGATGAACTTCCTGTTGTGGCCATGGTTCATGTCTGCAAGGGTAGTGAAATTTTCATCTTTTATATTATTAGATTTTTATCGAAAGGCAGGCAAAATACGGTATACGTTTTCCCTCCACATCTTATCTGTATGGATCATTACTTACTTCTCTTGTAACTGGTCTCGTAATACAACATGAATGAAAAGAACATGTAGTGCTGGAGCTTTTTGTTTGCACAGTGCTGATGCTAAGCAGAAAACAATTGAATTTAATGGAAAGATGACATGTCTTCATTCAAAGTTTCTTTTGTTAAAACCAAAAATGTTTTACCTTTCCATATACATGGATAATTTAATGGTATGAACAAAAGAGCAAGCTGTGTCTAGAGAAGCTACTTTGGGAGCAGCTTTGGGCAAGCCTTTCACCTTTTTATATCTTTCTGTCATTATTTAAGCTGTTGCTTCAAACTTGCTGACAGGTATCTATAAAGCATTTCACAAATGCTGAAACATCATAGGGAAGTGTTGTGTTATCAGTCATTAGGTGAGCCTGGACCCACTGCTCTTTTGGTAGGCATTGTTTGAATTGTGTGATAGTTGTAAATTTTTTCTTTTTTTTTTTTTAATCCTCTTCAAGTAAATTAGCTTAATATAGAATCTGGTGGGGTATGTGCTGTATTCTCCTCCAGTCATGTTTTAGACATCTCAGTATGGAGGGCACGGCAGTATGTACTCAGAAAGCAGCTGTTCTTCCCTTGCCATGCATTCAAGTGGAAATATAAGTCTGCAGTTTGGCTTTTCTAAAGTTTATAGCGTATCGTCATTCACTTTTTAATACATGTGTAGAAAAACTTAGGTATGGTAACCTTGTTATAATGCTCTCTGGACATACCAAAATCCACTTCAGATTTGTGAAATTATTGCAAAGCTTGCTTCGTTGAGAAGGTTTTATCCTCATAGTGTCTTTTGTCTGTAGTTCTTTTAATTAAAAGTGTTTATAAGGAAGATGGCTTTGATAGCTTCTTGAAAATGTTTGTCATTGTTATTATTGATGCATTTAAAAATAACGTGAGGCATTGAGATTTTGGTCAAGAAAAGTAGCAGTCTTGTTTTGGATGGAGCATGCAGCTGGGCCACATTAGATTTAATCTGGAAGCTTTTCCCTCATCCAGTTTCTCTCTAGTAGAGAACTTGACAGTGTTTGTAAGCAACACGTAACAGAAACAAACAAGCAAAGCCATTCCTGAAACAAAAACATCTCTGCTGCCCCCAAAGCATCAAACAATTCTATCAACAGTTATTTCAATTTCAATCCTTTTATAAATAAAGCTTTCTGTATATACTTTCTGTTCCTGTTGTAATGTGATGTAAATGATTTACTTGCCTTTAGGATCTTGAAGGATTATGAGCAGACCAAAGGGATCATATGCTTTTGATGTTTCGGATTTGAAATTAAACCTTTGTAGAGAGAATTTGTGTCTTTCAGTGTAAAAGGAGTTATCTTTTGATAAAGGATGCTGCTGTTAATCATAGATTATTTTTTTTTCCCTGAGTCCTTCTCCTCCTATTTCCCTTTTAAATATGGAAAATTCCTGTATTTTAATACTGGCCAGAAGCTGATCTCATGTTTCACAAGGACATTATTGAATGGCCTTATTGGAACATTGCTTCCTGGACACTATTATTAGTGTAGTGGCTGAGAGAAATGCGAGCAGCTGCTGAGTCTCGTTCCGAGTGCCTGGACGGGTGGGTTGGGGTGGCATTCCCAGAGTGACAGGCAGAGGTGCTGGAGGATGCCAGGAAGGAATTTTGCTTGGAAAAGTAGGCGACATTAGCACAGCAGGTCGTGCTTCTGTCTCTTCTCTCTCCATCTCCTTTCTGAGAGGTGTTAATATCATGACTTTTTAGAGTATTCCTGCCATAGCCTGTCAGAGATTACTGCTTCCCTCATCTCATTTAATGTCTTTAGCTGCATGTTCTGATGAAAATTTACAGAGCAAATTTATGTGCATGTTCTAATTTCAATATTAAGGAAGAGCAGGAAAGGTCCAATAGCATGCATTTCAGCATGTGCAGGCATGCTTAGGGTTCTTAAGAGATTTTGGGATAGAGCTGCTAAGACAGAACAAAAGCTGAATCAAGTCCTCTCTGAAGTATGTACCTCTAATCACTTGCTAGGCTTTGGAAGAGGTATGGTTTACATTTTAAAAATAATTTTTCTTTTGCTTCAACGCATTTGCTATTGCTCTTTCCTACTCAGTAGTCATTTATTGAGGAGGAGTAAGAGAGAACAAATGGTCTCTGGTGATGGTGTTGCCACAGGCCACTATTACAATGGAAAGGGATCTCTGCTGGCAAGTTAATGACAAAACCAATAGGAATGTTTTTCCTAGGCTATTTTTTCCTTCTTTTTCTTTCCCCAGAGTAAACTGCCATTTCTCTGAGCTGCATCCCTCCCTTGCAAAATCCTCAGTGTTGCCAGTTCCAGTTAAATTTTACTCAGAGGATAACAATTAAGAGGGGAAAACCAGGGCTTTTGTACCCCTAAAAAACCAACAGATACATAAATGCCAATAATTATTAACATCAGGGAGAAACATCACATGAGTTCTACTCTTAGGAAAGGTGTGGTAGGTTTTATTGCTTACTTTTTTTTTTTTTTTGAAGTTACTTGATTATTCACAGTTGCTTGGCTTCCAGAGAGAGACCCATTATAATGTTTTTCACCACTTTCAGTTGAAGGGTTCTCTAACCCTTACTGGGGGCAGGGAATAAAATCCATATTATACTGTGCAACACTGATATTTCTGTGATAGCTTTCATTTATTGAGCATTCTGGACTGAATTTACACATTTTTTCTTTTTCCCATATGTTTTTTGTTTGCTTAGAGCTGTTTGGTTTGGTTTCTGGCAGTCTTCATGAATTGTCATTTGATGCTTAATGGACTATTGGTACTTTCTGATTCAAAGCCAGACAGGAAGCTTTTAGTGGTGCCTGTAGTATAGGGAGCTGAGAATTCCTTGGTGTCAGTGAATGGTTTAATTTTTTTTTTTTAGTTAAGTTATGATTTTTGTAAAGTGGTTTAGTGTTTTTGGAACAGTAGGATACATAGTTATCATTTTAAGTGAGTAATTATATATTTAGGAGAATTGTGAGTCGTTGCTTTTCAATACATACCCTCTGTTGTGTCCAAGTAGAACAAGTATCTGGCAAGGACTAATCCTTCTGCATACTGTTAGGGATATGAAATAATGATTTTCCCTTCTACTTAAATTCCCAATTTACCCTATAATCACAGTGAACAGCTTGGTGTGGTGGGCATCCTTGATGGCCAGAAGTTATTTATTTTGAGTTGCCACTAGAAAAACCCAGTAGAAGGATCTATGTGCAGGAAAAGTCATCGGAAAAAATAAAGGTGAGTTTGCTTACTTATGGTCAGCCCAGTCACAGCCCTTGGTAATGGTTTCCAATCTTGTGTTTACAGTGTTGGTTTTTTGTCGTATAAAGTACATGCCATTTAAAATGCATAAATATGAGCTTAGTCTTAAAAATAAACAAACAAACCTCTTACCCTACATAGTACTTAAGAAAAAATCTGAAGGGCGTAAAGCATAGGTTGGGCTGCTAGTTCTGTTTACAGACGGGTAAAGTGAGAGACCATGTGATTGGATAAGATTGCACTCAAGTCTTTATTGGAGATGGAGTTAGTAATTAGGAGGCCTTGACATTTAACCTTATTACCCATACATGAGAATGTTCTGTTTTGTTTTCATCTTGCAGAGTCTGGGATTGTATTGTAAATTGTATGACAGTTTCAGACTACCCATTCAATTCCCTAAGCAGTAATCAGAACTGTTTTGGTGTAGGTACTTGCAGATTTGAAGATGATGTGTTGGATTTTAAGTGCATGGTTTTCGCATGCAATCACATTGAATGTTCCAGTGAGGTAGTGACTGCATCTGCTCAGTTCTTTGTACTCATGGGCGTATAAAGGATCTGGGACTCTACATACCTTGATGCTCTGTTAGAATTGGGGAATATGTGGACTTCTCCTGGCTGGAAATGTACCCCAAATCCAGCAGTCAGTTCCAGAACTACATCTAGTCAGGCAGTTATCTACAGACACTGTACAGTAGAACTGTGGCTTTGCCTTACCCAAAACTCGCTTTGTACCTAGCAGTCCTTTCTGGGTGATGGCACAGGTGGCTGTCCCACCTCATGTACGTGCTAACCTTGCTGCTGGTGCTGGCAGTGGTTCCCTGACTTATTCCTGCCTCCCTGCTCCTGCTTGTTTCAGTCTGTCTCAGGTGCAGGCATAGTCAGCTGTGTCCTTCCAAGTTCAGTGCTAGTTTTTGCTCACTTTTCTCATTATCTATCTCAGTGACCCTACCAACTTCATCTCTGTCCTAACAGACAGTTAGTACTGAGACCAGTCCTAAATTTAGTCCTAAACTGTACCTTCTGGGACTCATACTTAGTCCTAATTTGGAGACTGCAGCCTTTAGTAGATAGAAGCCAAGAAAGGAAATTTTCCCTGCTGATGCTAACATCTGTCATCATTGGCCAAACCCCTGCTGAAGCCAGCAATGAATATTCCTGCTGGATGCTACCCAGCCCTAAAAGTAATTGACTGAACTTTTGGGTCCTTCTCTTTGTGTTTCTTGACAGTGGTAACTAATAACAAATAAAAACTATCTGAAAACCCTGCAAGTGAATCCTAACTCAAATGTTACCCTAACACAAAACAGGTGGTTCTCACCAAACTGAAATCTAAATCCTAATTCCTTAGTTCCAGTGATTTTCATACATTAATTATGAACAAATGTCTTGGAAAGCACGATAAATTGTGTGTTGAACTAATGTGGCTTTTGTTCACGCTGATGGGAAAGAAGGTGACCAAATAAGAATCAGAATCAAGTTGGGGTTTGTCATGGGCAACAGTCAACAAGCCAGCTTAATTGTAAATTGCCAACAGTCACAAAGTTTTTAAAACTAAGATAATTTGGTATTACTAATAGCACTTGCTTTATAAAGCACTTGCTTAATCTCGGTGACTAATAAGGAGAAGAGGATGGTTTTTGCTCTGAGTTGACGTCAGACCAAGGCAAGAGGACTGTTTGTGCAGAGGTTCCCATTTGCAGATGCCTGTTTTGGGATTTTGTCTCTGAATTGAGACAGATAGCTGGGGAAGATTCTGCCGCTCCTCTCTTGCTAGCCTTGTATGAGAAAGAAAATGAGTGATTTTTCTCTCCTTTTGTATCCACATAGCCAATAGTGTACAAACTATTTGTCCTGTGTGTCTTGATGGCACTTTGTTTAAAGTTTTAAATACAAAAGTAGTAGATAATGACTTAGTGTCTTCTACTAAGCAAAATTCATTTCTGTGGGGAAAACTGTATTCATTTACACATATTGTATAATTTTTTTTTTTTTTTGTATAGATTACTGTGATATAAAAATAGGAGGGGTCAGCTTGTGATACTCAGGTTTGGTTTTAACTTGCTTCTCTAAATAAATCTGAGATCAAATCACCTGCTTTATTAAAAAAAGAATAGGCTGTACTGGAGATAAGCCATAATATTGTGCTGTGAATTTTTGCTACGGGAACAGAGAGACCTTTGTGAAGGAGTGAATCTGACCTTGTTTTTGTTTTTCTAGAGGTTTCTTTCACTTCAAACTTCTCTGTTTGACACCCCAGTGCATCTCTTCTTTCTCTTGCATCACCCCAAAGTTATACAGTACTTCTGTGAGCATTCTTGTGGTTAATAACGTGTGTTATTACAAGTTACACTTCTAGCTTTAAATGTTCCTTTAAAAAAGTAAAGATGAAGAAAGAAACAAATGTTTGAGATGTGCCGGGCTGTGTCTTGCATTTACCAGATGCACATTTGTATTCTGGGCCTTGCACAATACTAGGTGCAAAACTGATGGTAGAAGGTAGAAAAACCCTGCTGGAGCATCCAGAGGAAAACCTAGTGATGCTTGGGGTTAGATTTAATATGCTGCTGTCAGTGCCAACTCCCAAGTTTACTGGTTGATGGAACTTCTGTGTGGGCTCGTCCATGTGAGACTGGATCCCACATTCAAGGTTTCTATGCAAGGTACAGTCAATGGAACTCCCTCTCCTTTTAGATTTTTTTTCCCCATCTTCATTTGGGACTTCTTCTGTGTTTTACTGACACAATTAACTTGGATGTGATGGTAGTTTGTATGCTTAAATGGCTTACATGCTGTATGTTTGAATTTTAGTGTTACTATGCTATTAACATGCTTGTTGTCATTAGCACAGGCTGGTTTGCTGTTAGAGCCTGGCTATAGGAATGTCTCACACAACCTGAATGTGACTAAGGATTGCAGAGCTCTGCTACCCAGAGTTTGCTCTCGTGTCCTTGCAGAACATTTACTTTCCCTGTCTGCTCTGCCTCTTCTCCTGAAAGATGTAGCTGTCATTTCTATTTGAGCAATTATTTGTATAATCTCTTCTTTCTGTGCATTGAAGCAAAGGAGTTGAAGTGTAAATTATAGCAGAACTTTTATTGTAAGGTCTCTGGGGAAAGTGGATATTGTGCTTTCCAATCTTGCACGTATGAGCTGCAGCTTGTCTCCACTGTGCTGGACTCTGACTTAATCAGATGTGCTGGTATGCTTCCCCTTGAATAATTATGCATCATAGTCTTGAGTTAAAGGCTTATGCTTGAAGCACTGACTGACCATTTAATCCCTCTGGATGGGTATTTCAGCCTGAAAATGACTGTAATATGAGTAATGTGATCCTATGAGAGCCTGCTGGTATTTGTATATGTGCTTATGTGTTGTAGCCTGATATTTCTGTACTCCTCGTTCATGACAGGAAACAAAGGCAAGAAAAACTTACTAATAAGAAAAAACTCGTAATTCAGTCCTACTTTAATATGTTGTCCTTTCCTAGAAAGGGTTGTTATTTGAATTGCAGGATTTAAAGTTGAGGGCAGAATAGCCTGAGGCACTCTTTGTCCAAAAGAGAAACCTTTGCAACTGATATACTTAAAACCAGTATCATTTCTGTAATAGTCGTCATGTAGAAAGATAATCTCATACATTTTATTATGAACATGATGAGCAGTATTTCTTACAGGGTCACTGAATTCCTGATAGTACTATTAGAAGCTTGCTAGCCAGCAATTATGTTTTGTGGAGTAATTTATGCAGAAAGAATGTCAGCAAAACTACAAGCCTCAGCTGAGCTGGGTGAGATTTGTTTTATGCTGTGGCCTCCACGAGGACTTTGGCAAGTGCACCTTTTTTTGAATAATGTGAAAGACCTTGTCAAGCTGTCTCTGATAATTAGGCCCGACATAGCTAATACCTGAAATACAGGCAGGACAGTCATGTGGCCAAATCATGGCTTGTCAGCAGTGAATGTGTTTGTGTTGAGTTGACGGTGTTGTTTTTGGAAGTCAGCATTGCATGAAGAACATCTATAGAAGTCTGGTAGATACTTTGTCCATTCTATGCCGAAATAAATGTTTCCAGGTCTTCTATGCCGAACTATTATTTATATGTTTAGAGTACAAGAGTGTTCCTTGTTTGATGAGAAGAGATCAATAGATGTGCAGACATTGTCAAGTACTGCAAACAGGTCGATTTTGAGGATCTGACAGTCACAGGAAGTGCCTGTGTTGTCAGTCTGTCCTAGTGTGAAGGGAATTCAGACACAGGAACATTTAACCATGTATCTTTTTTATTTACTGTTGACCTCCAGTGTTTCACTTCTTTTTTTAATTATTTTTGATGGAATATAAGGAAGCATTGAATAATGCTTCTATACCGTGTATTAGGGACTGCCGTTGCTTTTCTTAATGGCAAGGGAAGCAGTTTAGAAAAAAAGAGCAGCTTAAACCCAAGTGTGCAGAAGGGTCCCTGTGCTTGATAGTTGAAACTGAAGATAACATGACTGAGATGATTTAACTGTTGTGTTAGATAAAGGACTCCTCTAGCATCCTGAGATTTCTACTGGCATCATTTCTGCAGAAGGAATATACAATGTCCAAATGCTGGCTTTCAAGTTTAAGAAAAAGCACAAAGAATTACTTTACCTTATTGCCTTCCTGTGTTACATACGTCAAAGTTTTCTCATTTATAGTAAGAAATGAAAATACATTTAGACTGCTAATAAATGAATGAGGGATGCTTTATAGCAATTGAGATGGAAATTATTCATGTTGTAAGCAAATTCCTAAGAGAGAGGCTGGCAAGGATAAGTACATTATGCAATCTGGAGTAAAGAGTCTTTTCTTCTTTCCTTTAAAAGATCTTTGCATGGGTATGTGGTGTTGCTTTCTAGCTTTAAGACTTTTCTAATTTCCCACTATCAGAGAAAAAGTCTTTGTTCATTACTGTAGCAAGAAGGCTAAAGGGATGCAGTCAGAAAGAGTTGGGGCTGCTTTCAACAAAATGTGGCCATTTGTTCAATTGTCTTCATGATTCTTTCCTCTGCTCTTTAATTTGGTTGGTTGTGTGGTTTTTCTTTTCTAGTCCCCCTTGGCCCCGCACCCAAGTTTACATTTCATGGAAAGAAGAGATCAGGACAATCTTTGACATTTTTCTGAATTACAGATTCCTGCAGGTAGCAGGACTTGCTCAAACTGAGCAGAATAGCTTTGCTTATTGGTGTTTTGCTTGGAGCCACAGAGTGGATTATGAAATTACTTCAATGGAATGAAACTTCAAATGCACAAAACACAAATTAGAAAAAAATTTGTGGTGAGCTTGTGAGTTGTGTTATATGTAGTTTCCTTTTTTTTTTTCTTTTGGTATTTCCAGTTTTCCCAAATTCTTTCAAGATGTGGATGCAGAGAGAATTTGAATGTCTGTGACTGAAACCCCTTTGAAAACACAAAGAATGCCAAAGAAAAGCTAGGTTTGCAGCTGTCTCAAGCAACTTTGATCTGATAACCTGGCTCTCTTACACCCTGTTCATTATACAAATGTGGCTGCTAGGTTGCTTCAGTGCAGCGCTGCGCTGTGAACAGATAGAGCTTCTTTTAGTCCAGCGATAGGAGGTTTAGTCCATCTTCACTGAAGAAGTGTTAATTCTGGTTTGTTCAGTCATCAACCCTGTGCTGTTTAAGATAAATAGAAGATCAACTGGAACAAACATTTGCATCTTGTCTGTTTGGCTGTATCGCAGCATATTATTTAAATTGCATCACAGGAATTGGTACTATGATTTCTGCCTCCAAGTATAACGCTAGCTCTTTGGGGTTTATGTTTTGTCGGTTTTTAGTTTCTCTTTGAGTTCTGTGGTTTTGTCAGATTTATTCTTCTAAAAAAGAAAATGTAAATTTTTTAGGGAATAGGTGATTCATTCTGGTGTGCAAATACTAGGTTCTGAAATGATGAAATGGTCCATGAGAGAATTAGTGCTATAAAAATGCTACAATATTATTTTTACTGTGTCAACGTATTTTTTCCTGAAGGTGGCTGGCTATCCTAGAAAGTGCTATAATGACTTCTGGTTTTGCCAGTTTGTATCTAATCTGTGTACTGTAAGTATGAAAGGGGTGAACAGAATGGGAAACATTGCCTGATGCCTAGTGAAATTTCCCTCCCCTCGATTAGTTGAGTTGTATCAGTACTGCAGAAGATAATACCAACGTTTGTAGAAGTTCTATGTAGTATAACTGCCGAAGAGGATATAGTGAAACGGTGACATGACGTAGTATGCTGGAGTGGAAATAGTCACAATTTCTTTCTGTAATTAAAGGCTGCTGTGCTGCAGAAATTTCAGGTGCAGCTATCAACAGATTAAACTGTTTTGAGTTTTCAGGAGTCCTAGGCTACTAAAATAAGCCCTGAAATTGCTTACTTTTAAAAGCTTCTAATAAATATTGACCCTAGTAATCTCACATGTTTGCATCGTGGATGTGACTTGATGAGCGTGCCTTCATAGCATGATGAAGAATTTGGCAGCTGGAGGACTAAACATCTGTTTAGTTGCTTGTGATCTAGGTCAGATACGTATCTGGTAATCTGGATAATAAATCCCAAAATTGTTGGCAGTTGCCACACAGTAGATCATTACTGTAAATTACAGCTTAGTGCATTTGCCTAACATTATGTGGAAGAGAATGTAGAGTTACAACATCATCCATTTTTGTTCTGTTGTAGTTCTAGAAAGAACTTTTAAGCGAGATTCTTTAAAAATGTTTTTGCCAAATCCAGCCAGAAAATTAAACAGAATTATAGAAGAAGATGCTAGATATATAATATATATAATATAAGTTTGGTTCATTTGACATTTAAAATCGTAGAATCATGTAGGTTGGAAAAGACCTTTAGGATCATCAAGTCCAACTGTAAACTTAACACTGTCAATTCCACCACTAAACATATCCCTAAACACCACATCTATACATCTTTTAAATACCTAGGAATGGAATGAAGAGTATGTATGTAATTGAAGCTACTCCTTCTTTGACCTTGCTATATTGAGTCATCAAGGTTAAGATTGATAGTGGTTATCCATTTCTTATAATGGAAGATCCGATTAAATATTTGTTACAGTTGTGCCTCCAGGTTGCATTGTGATTATGCCGGTGGCTATAGACTGATTTGCCTGAAAAGATTGTTCAGTGATAGATTTTAGGCTGCTGATACCCTAGAGGCTGAGGTACCTAGTGGGGGCTCTGTGTGAGTCAGTGGCAAAGTCTGTACAGGGGCTGATTTGAAACAGTCTCTTGAGTCCTGTTCTTTCACTTTGTACACAAAGCCAGCTTTCCCAATTAATAGAATAATAGAATCATAGAATGGTTTGAGTTGGAATGGACCTTAAAGATCAAGTTCCAATGCCCCTGCCATGGGCAGGGACACCTCCCACAAATTCAATATATTTATTTGTATTTTAAAGCACAATTTATACCAAGGTGCATGAGTACCGAGAAACCTGCATTGCTTTAATTTTTTAAAATTTTCTCAGGGCATTTCACTAGCTCTGAATAAGTGGTCTCTACTTCTTCAAAATTCCTGCCTAGCCACTGCTGGTTTGAGTTTGAGGTGCTCAAACTGTGGCGCGTATATGGAAGCAAGTCAGGTAGTTTGCTGCTAGGATCCAGCTGAGACACCTTTGGGATGTGCAGCATTCAGATACCTTCTTGATTTGGGAAGAAGGTATGGCCCAGTCATTCAGTGTGTGCCCAGGACGCTGCTGTGTGTGGCATTTGCCAGCTTTTGAGCTGCTATAAATCATAACAACAGTCATCCTTTGTGTATGTCTTGCTGTGGGTTCATGACTTACCTTTAACCAACAGCAGGTTAGGCTTGTTTCATGTTTAAATCCAGTTTGCCTTGCAAAGCTGCTGCATCAATTTGCTTTTTCATTTTTTTTAAAAGACTGCATCTGGCTTCCTCTAAGTGTGCACTGCATGTCCTTCTCAGCAGTCCTTTTCCCATGAGTGCAGGATCTGCACAAGCCCAAGAATGGCCATTCTCATCTTGGTCCCATGTTTAGTTGTAAAATTACATTTGAGCATAGAGGAAGTAGCAGAAACAGAGCTACTGCTGCACATGTATTTCACTATGTTTGTCAAAGTTTCTATTTTGCTTAAATTACCAATTTGCTGTTTCTAATACACAGTCTTTCTTGGAAAATAATTTCTGTTGGTCTGTTGCCGTTATGTGTATATACTTTATGTCCTAAAATAGCATTTCAGTTCTTTTTGTGTTTAAGAAAAATAGTAATTTTTGGTTTTAAATCTTATTTGTATACATCATCTCTTAATGTTACTAGTGGGAGATGCCTTATGAGATATTGGTTTAGTCTGCTGAGTAATGGCTTTTCTGCATGTATTTCTGCCAGTTATATGCTTTGAGAAGTATATTTTGTGTTTCAAACTGCTTTTTTTTTTTCCTGTTTGCACTAAATGCACTATCATGTTTTCCCTCCTCTGTTTTTGGAAATACACATGGTGACCTGGGGCCGTCAGTATTTTGTTCTGTGTGGTCTTTTCCCCAGCCCACATACTCAGCGGTTACAGGTATAGGGGTTATCATCCTGGTTTGAATTTTGTTGTGGCTTTTGAATGTGCTAAATGCTCCAGGATCAACAAGACAGCAGTTAATGCAAGTACGGGTCATCCCTGTTTAGTTTTGAAGTGGAAAGTGGCTGTGTGAGAGATGTATTTCATGTTGCTTCATAATGTGGAAGCAAGGTAGCTGACTGGACTTCTGTGCTGCTAGTGTGCTTTCACTTGAACCAATTGGTAGAGAAACAAGGGGACTACATGGTCTTTAATGTTTTTTGGTGCAGTTCTGGCTCACAATGCCATTCAGAGCAACACTTGGGTGCAGTATCTCTCCAAGTGCCTTATGAGTACTTCTCATGCTTGGATCGTGGTTAGGTGGCATTTTCCAGTGCCATGAAAATAAAATAAAATGTTTTAATTCTATAACCTGCAAGCACTTTGGGCTGTACGCTTGTGGCTAAAGTGTAGTGATGTGATAGTGACACAAAGTGTAATGAGTATACACAAAACAATCCTAGACTATGTAATGAAACAAAGAGATTACAGAATTGGGAAAAGTGAGATTACCAACTCTTCTACGATTATCTCATTCCAGTCTTTTGAACTGTTCATTGATTATTTCACTTTGAGTCATAATGGTCTGCTTTAAACATGCATATAATAAATAAATTACACTATCCAGCAATACGTTTTAATATATAATTAAACTAGACATCTGTATTTGGAGTCAGATAGATATTCTCCAAATTTGTGCATCTATCCTCTCTTCATTTTTGTTTTTCTTCCCTGTTCCGCTTGTATCAATTTCAACGTTTCTTCAGATAGTCAAAATGGACAAGGGCCATTCTTCTGTTCAACGAGAGGCTCTGTTCCTGAGTCTGCCTTTGTTAATAGCTAAAAAACTGCTTGTAGACATGTAAGCTGGAAGATTCCAACAGTATTTCTGTGTTTTAGCTATGCATTTTGTTTATTATTTCTGATATAGCTGCAAATATCCTGACTTGGGGAAATGAATTTGGAGGAAAAAACCCAAAGCCCCAACAAAACAATTTGCAGTTTGTTTTCTTAGTAGATCTCTTGCTTCTGGATAACTGGAGTTTTGTGTTGCTAGTATGGAAAGTTTTATTATTGACCAGCAAACATCCTTGATACCTGTTCTATAAATCGTATGCATTAATATTTTCTTATCTTGCTCTCAGTCAATGCAAATAAGAACAAAGGTAAATAAGAGTCAACGAGTCTGAGTAGATTGAGGGTTATTGCATTACTCTTAGTTGGATGCTCCTGCTTTTGAAGCAGCATTGCAAAACATCTGTCATGAGGTGAAATGAAGTGGCAGTTATGGATCTGTGCATACTGGTTTTTTTCCCATGAAGTTTGTACCATGTGGAACTACTCACCCCACTCAGATTTGTTAAGGCTGGTGTGAGCCCTGAAAATTTCTCATGGACCTTGGTCTTTTGGATAGAAAGGGAAAGGAGCTTATAATTTTATGGAGTCTCAATGAATCACTGCAGCTGGGGAATCACAAGTATATGGGAGGCATGCAGCTCTAGAGCTTTATCAACAGGGTAAGTCCTGATCGAAAGGGCCAATTCAAAAGTAAAGCAGCCTTAGTTCCTGAAGCTAATCATCATTAAAGGATTAATGTCTTTGATTACGTAGCTTCTGACTGATCCTGCCTGTGACTTTTGTGCCAGCATGGCCTTCATCTGTGCAGGACAGTGACAAACAATACTGCCACCATACTGTAATTTTTTAAAGATGTGGGTAACCTTGAATCATCACGATACTGGTAAGAGCAAGCACAAACCTACTGTATACCAGTGCCCTGGCCTGTGCTGCTGAGCTTCACTGAGCTGGTTCAGCTGCCTCTTGTATCCCTCCCCAGCATGTGACTGCTTTCCCACTCCGGAGGAAGATGTTCTCTTTTGCTGACTTGCAAACTTGCCTTATTAAAACAGAGGTGTTGTATGTGGACAGTCTGTGAAGCAGGCAAAGTGCCATGATCTGTAACACTTGGTACTGTTCCATACAGTATACACTCAAAACAACCTAGAACTCTAACCAAGTGGTTTTCATTGACTTGTGTTTGTAGATTGTGTACTTGTATTGAGTTTTGTTCTATTAAGTCATGGTAAAGTGCCATATTAAATGGGCAGGGTAGAAAATCACAGAATCACAGAACAACCAGGTTGGAAGGGACCCATCGGATCATCAACCATTCCTATCTAACACTAAACCAAGTCCCTCAAGACCTCATCCACCCGTGCCTTAAACACCTCCAGGGAAGGCGATTCAACCACCTCCATGGGCAGCCTATTCCAATGCCCAATGACCCTCTGTGTGAAATACCTCCTCCTAATCTCCAGCCTAAATTTCCCCTGGCAGAGCTTGAGGCCATTCCCTCTTGTCCTGTCCCCTGTCACTTGGGAGAAGAGCCCAACTCCCTCCTCTCTACAACCTCCTTTCAGGTAGTTGTAGAGAGTAATGAGGTCTCCTCTCAGCCTCCTCTTCTCTAGGCTAAACAACCCCAGCTCTCTCAGCCGCTCCTCATAGGGTCTGTTCTCCAGCCCCTTCACCAGCTTCGTGGTTCTTCTCTGGACTTGCTCCAGAGCCTCAACATCCTTCTTGTGGTTAGGGACCCAGAACTGGACACAGTATTCAAGGAGCGACCTCACCAGTGCTGAGTACAGAGGGAGAATCACCTCCCTGGACCTGCTGGTCACACCGTTTCTGATACAAGCCAAGATGCCATTGGCCTTCTTGGCCACCTGGGCACACTCCTGGCTCATGTTCAGTCGGCTGTCGACCAACACCCCCAAGTCCCTCTCCTCCTGGCAGTTTTCCAGCCAGGCTTCTCGTAGTCTGTAGTTCTGCATAGGGTTGTTGTACCCCAAGTGCAGGACCCGGCATTTGACCATGTTAAACCTCATGCTGTTGGACACTGCCCAACGGTCCAGCCTGTTTAGGTCCCTTTGCAGAGCCTCCCTACCCTCCAGCAGATCGACACTTGCACACAGCTTTGTGTCATCTGCAGACTTGCTAAGGGTACCCTCAATGCCCTCATCCAGGTCATTGATGAAGACATTGAACAGGACTGGACCTAGCACTGAGCCCTGGGGAACACCACTTGTCACTGGCCTCCAGCTGGACTTAACACCATTTACCACCACTCTCTGGGCCCGGCCATCCAGCCAGTTTTCTACCCAAGAGAGTGTGCGTCTCTCCAGGCCAGAGGCTGATAGTTTCCGTAGCAGAATGCTGTGAGAAACTGTGTCAAAGGCTTTACTGAAGTCCAGAAAGACCACATCCACAGCCTTTCCCTCATCGAGCAGCCGAGTGACTTTGTCATAGAAGGTGATCGGGTTGGTTTGGCAGGACCTGCCTTTGGTAAACCCATGTTGACTGGGCCTGATCACCCAGTTCTCTTGTAAGTGCTTCATGATAGCACTCAAGATCACCTGTTCCATGACTTTCCCTGGCACCGAGGTCAGACTGACAGGCCTGTAGTTCCCCGGATCCTCCCTGCTACCCTTCTTGTAAATGGGAACTACATCAGCCAGCCTCCAGTCCAGAGGTACCTCCCCAGTCTTCCAGGACTGCTGGAAGATGATGGAAAGGGATTTGGCCAGTACGTCTACCAGCTCCCTCATTACCCTAGGATGTATTCCATCTGGCCCCATAGACTTGTGGGTGTCCAGTTGGCCAAGCAGGGTTCTGACCACCTCCTCTTGGACTATGGGAGCGTCGTATTGCTCCTCTGTTTCCGGGGTATCTACACGGAGGGAACAGCTTTCCTTACAGTTAAAGACTGAGGCAAAGAAGGCATTAAGTACCTCAGCCTTCTCCTCGTCCCCTGTCACTGCTGTTCCCTCTGAGTCCAAAAGGGACTGTATGGTCTCCCTTGTCCTCCTTTTACTGTTTATATACTTATAGAAAGATTTTTTATTGTCTTTTACAGACTTAGCTAATCTGATCTCTAGTATCATTAGATCATTAGATCTGATCTCTAATGGTAGTATCAGTTTGAGTAATGACTGTAGAGTGCAATGTTGTTTAAAAATGCCATTTATTTTGGAGTATCACAGCTGATATGTTAAAATGGTTGTCCTTTTCCCCTGCTTCGGGAATAACTTCAATATAAAACCTGGACTTGAGAAGAAGCATTAGTAAATGAAGGAAAGAAGGAAGGCACTGAGGAATTATTAGTGTGGAGCTGTGCATACAACTCGTACCTTTAATGTGTGCATTTAAAATGTAGGTGTTTAGATTACAGTGACGCTTGGAATGCCAGAGTGGGATGGGACTAAATCCCCAGTTTATATTCTGCATTCTAGTTGGTCACCTTGATAGTAGTTGTCTGCTGGGTGAGTTTGGCCATGGTTATGGTGAGACAGGACACCAAAGCTGAGGCCATGCTTTTGTGCCTGGTGTTATCATTGCTGTTTCTTGAACTACAGAACTTGTTAAAGTAGTTCTAGTAATGCTTTCTTTTGGGTTTTATCTTTCTGAGGGAGGAGAGGAAGAAAACACAACTATTGCAGTTCTCTTGGACATGTGATGTGTTTTCCATTGGAAATGTAACTTCTGATATTACATGTTTTTTAGTACTATGTTAGGTACCTGAAGGAGGGGGAAAATACTGCAGTGTAGTTAAACCTCGTGCTGTCCTGTGACTTGTCTTAGCCGAGTAATCACTGTGCTGGTAGTCAGTCTGTCCCTTGTGCTCTTGCTTTCAGCTTATGACTTAAAAAGTATGGAAAGTCTGCGCCTCTCTAATGTTAGCTTGAGTTGTAGGTTTTCCATTTCCCTTGAATGTGGGAAGGAAGAAGCTACTGAAGAAGCCAGATTGAAAGGCCTGCTTTAGGGAAATATGTATCCTACATGGTCCAGTAATTCTGCCACTCCCATATCTGTTGAAATGTGGGATTAGTTTTATTACCCAGGTTAATTTTAGGGTGTTCTTCATTGCTTGAATTACTCTTGTGTCATAGTTAATTTGTGTGTTTTGATAATGAACTTTGATAAGTATTTGTTAGAGGTTTTGGTTTTGCAGCTACTATCAATGTAACAAAACTTACAAGGAATAAAGGAATATTACATTAAGACAGACAGGTTTATTTTGAATTAAAAGTCAAGAGAAGGCAGAGGAATTAAAACAAAAAAATCCCACCTCCCCTCACCAGAATCAGGTTGTTTTTAATGTTTTAAGTAGCTCTGAAGGAACATCAACCAGTCTTCCATATGAACTTCTACATGTTTTCAGGAGTATGCATCCCGCTCTGCCTCTGTGACTGTTCTCATCACTTGTGCTAATTAGAGAGCTTTCTTTAAGGAGAAAAGAGTTTCTTCTACCATCCAGGATAATTTCTGTTTTATTTTAAATTATATTCTCACATCTATTTTTTTTTCTTGAAAGAAAGTACTAAAAATAGAGGGGAAAAAAAAATCTATCTTCCAAAAATAGAGAGGCTGCGTATTGTTGCAGAAGCATGGAATGTCCCTGCATGAGTGTTGTGATTCAAGTCTCCGAAGTTTGCCTTGACAACATCACTTTGCTTGGTTAGGGTTTTCTGCGGCACCTTTGTTTTGCATGGAAAGTCCCATGATCCTACTGCTGTTGTACTGAGATTCTGTATATGGTCAATTTACCCTACTAATGCTTTTTCCTCTAGAAACTTGAGAATCTGTGACTCAATGTGACTTTGCTTTCAAAACCAATGTGTTTTGTTTTAAATAAAGGACTGATGTGCGTATTTTTCTATAACAACCTAGGAGAGGTTGGTAGTTTCCATGTAGCAATCTTGCCAGCTGCATTTCTATTTCAAAAGACACAGGCCCATCACTTAAAAGTCTCTTTATTTGCCTCCAGTCAGAGACTGGAGAGCATTTAAGCACCATTCTCCATAGTGGGATCCACAGAAAAATAATTGTTTAAATCTGATGATTATTTTTAAGACAGTTAACAAAAAGAAACTCTTTTGCTGTAGTGTCTGCCAAACAAGTTGTTTGCTTGTTGATTTTGTACTTAAAAAATGCATAAACTGAGGTCAGTCACTTGGCAGTTGCATAAATCGGTGATTATAACTGGTAGTATCTTCTGGGTTTTTTTGGTAATGTATAGGGGTCAGAGAGTGGGACATGCAAGAGGACAACTACCTAATCTTCCTCATCAGCCTGGTAAAATACAGACCTAACCAGGCAGCTGTGTCCCACAGCTGCCAGACTGTCACATTGGTACCTTTTTTTTTTTTTCCCCCAAATTCTTATTTTGTTTGGTGTCAGGGTTGTTAGTTAATTACTTTTCTTTCTACCACCATCCTGATTGTTTTCTGCTTGCTTCCAAGCTTGCTGCATGAATAAATAATCTGATTTAAAAGTTCTGTGAGCAGCCAGGACAGTTTGTACCAGCTAGTGTTAAGGGTTGAGCCATAAAGCCAGTACAGCTGGAGAGCAGAATGATAGATATGATAGACATGCCATGTTTATCCTCCAGTCTCAAGCTGAATAATTGATATATGCTGCTGCTGAATATTCAGTGGTCAGCGTGCAGCCAGACCAACCTTTTGTTTGCCTGTGCTCCCTGAGCCCAGTTGGATAATAGTTATTGTGAATTTTCCTAAGATTCCCGAGAGGAGGAATTGTGAATTCTGCTGGTTTTCATCTCCAAACCTCACATAATGCTGCCATGCTAAATGTTTTAGTAGTATAACACTGCAAAGTATGTTCAGCATGTGATGTCTGTTTCCTTGATAACCAGAATCTTTTATATACTTATATATATATTTATATATTTTATTATGTTTCCATGATAACCAGAATAAACATTGCATTTGAAATACTAAAGCATATACTGCTAGCTGTGCAGAGTACAGTGGCTGTAATTTCTTCATGTGTAATTTCAGCATTTCAAATGATGAGTTTTAGTAAATGAAATATGTTTTACTTCTTTGCTCCCCAGAACAAATGCAGTCACCGTGGGACAGAGAAGAAGTAGGTAACTTTAGTCTATAAATTCTTCAGAGCTGCTTGTACAGCTCTTTCAGGCAAAATGTTGCAGACTGGCTTAGCAATGTTACAGTTATGCTCCTTCTAATAAATTGTAGCAGCTGTTTTCCTGCTGCTCCCTAATTCCCCAGCAGCTGTGGCATCAGTTTGGTCACTGCTCTGAGCGGCACAGCGGCTCAGGAACCAAGTATTTGTGTGAGTGATGTGCTGTTGTGGTTCTCTCCCCATGTTGGTTTGAAGAAACAGCACAATACATGTGTGGTAAGGTCTCGCTGGAGGGCTGCGAATGCCCTTTCCCTTCACTGGTATGTGAGACGCTAAGGCTTTGTGTTGGGTACCAAGTGAAGCTGGAGGTGATATTTCTTCTTAGAGTCCACCTCTCTGGCAATTTGCAGCTTTAAAGGAGGCTTGTTCAGCACTGCTTAGGTTGCAATGGGAGGAAGTGTTGATGGCTAGTCTGCTAATTCACAGCACTGTTTTGGGTTCAGGAGTTTTCGAGTTGTCAAACTTGACATTTAACTAGGTTTAACTATGGCTGCAAGTTCTGCCAGGGGAGGTTTAGGCTGGACATTAGGAAAAAATTATTCACAGAAAGGGTCATTGGGCACTGGAACAGGCTGCCCAGGGAGGTGGTTGAGTCACCTTCCCTGGAGGTGTTTAAGGCACAGGTGGACGAGGTGCTAAGGGGCATGGTTTAGTGTTCAATAGGAATCATTGGACTTGATGATCCAGTAGGTCTCTTCCAACATGGCTATTCTATGATTCTATGATGTCTCTGAGTGGATTTGTTGGTAGTGCTCTTGCATGATCCTCTTGCAAGACGACTATCACAGAAGTGTGGCAATCCGTTTTTCTTTTAAGCTGATTTTATGTTATTTGATTTTTCTCTCCATAGAGCAATTCTGTATATGTAGTTGTACATGCTGTATGTAACTCCCTTCCTGTGTTGCACAGACCTAGTATGTTCACTGGTGAAAGTTGAAGCATCTCCTTCAGACTGTTGTGTAATTTGTCATCCCTTATTTGTGTTGTAGTCATTTCAGGCCATGCCCTTGAAATTTGGGGTTCTTCTATTGTTTGTATAATGCTGTGCCCAGATGCCGGGAGGGCCATCAGCATCCTGCCTTGTATCAGCAATAGTGTGGCCAGCAGAACTAGCGAAGTGCTTGTCCTTCTATATTTGGGAACATCTTAAGTACTGTCTTCACTTTTGGGCCACTCACTACAAGAAGGACATCAAGCTGGAGCATGTCCAGAGAAGGGCAATGAAACTGGTGAAGGATGTGGAGCACAAGTCTTAGAAGAAGCAGGTGAAGGAACTGGGGTTGTTTGCTGTGGAGAGGAGGAAGTGGAGAACATCTTACTGTTCTTCACAACTACCTGAAAAGAAGTTGTGGCAAGGTGATTGCTGGTCTCTTCTTCCAAGTAACAAGTGAAAGGATGAGAGGAAATGGCCTCAAGTTGTGCCTGGAGAGGTTTAGATTGGGTATCAGGAAAAATTTCTTTATTTTAAAGGATTGTCAAGCACTGGAACAGGCTTGAGTTTGAGTCTCTATCCTTGGAGATATTTAAAAGACTTGTAGGCACAGCACTTAGAAACATGGTTTAGTGGTGGAGTTGGCAGTGTTAGGTTTGTGGTTGGACTCAGTGATTTTAAAGGTCTTTTCCAATCAAAATGATTCCATGATTCTATAACATAGATTGTTACTGTCCCAATAGCTTCTCATTTGAGCTACTGGACTAGATTTTTTTTTTTTGTCTTGTTCTAGAGATGGGAATCCATGCTTAGATTTCTAATTTGACAACATTTGTCATCAGTCATAGGTCAGTTTATTCTTCTGCTCCCTTTTTGTCCACTTCTCACTGACTCTAACATATGCAGTTAAAACTCTGAGTATGGTGAATATGCCTGGGCTAGCAAGGCGGAGTTGTGGATCCCTTGGCTGATAAGTAGGAACAGTACTTGAATATAAGCTGTTAATGGATTCAGCGAAGATAGGCAAAGCAAAAATCAGTATTTCCTGGTTTATAAAGTTCTCCAAAGCTTAGTGTTGCCTCAGCCTCAGAAATGGCAACAGAAACTTAAATCCAAATCTCTCTCACGCTTTTCTTTTTTTGTTTGTTTTTTTGTTTTTTTCCCCTCAGCTGCCATTAGTGGAACTTAAACACTACTGAATGAAGTACTGGACTTCTGTATTGCTATTCTATTACAGAAGGGGTTCTTTGTATCATCAAAGTAGTGAGAATAATTGCAGTGCTGGATATATAAAGAGTTTCTAAGGGAGGTTAGAATCCTACAGTGGTTTGGGTTGGAAGGGACTTTAAAGATCATCCAGGCATGGGGCACCCATAACTTCTCTGGGCAACCTCTTTCAGTGCCTCACCACCCTTACAGGAAAAGATTTCTTCCTCATACCTAATCTAGATCTCCCCTCTATCAGTTTAGAAATGTAACCCCTCATCCTGTTGCTACAATCCCTGATAAAGAGAGTTGTGCATACTTTCACAGTATTGCTCAACATTTGCAAGAAACTGCTTTATCTTCTCTTTTGTGAGAATACCTTATATCAGAAATGCAGAGCGCATAGTAATACAGCTGAAACAGAGTTCTGTAGGCTAGTACCTAAACTCTAAGATCACACACATTGTGCACATTTAGAAACAAACCCAGCTTGACCTTTCTTTGAAACTGAGATAGTAAATTTAAGCTAATTCTTGTGTCAAAGCATATGGGATGTAATTAATCTCTTACCCTGTTATATTGTGTTTTGTGTTTTGTTTGAAAATGATATGGAATGTCAAAGTTGCATTAAAAGACAAAATCAATGGCCTTGTTTCCTGCTTGTAAGTTATGTTAGCGTAGTGAGTAGAATTGCAAGATACTTTTTTCATGCCTTGTGCTTCTCATGGGGGTGTGATGGTTACTCTTGACTATCCTCAACTGCTGTTGCTCAACTATTTTGTTTTGATTTTTGATCATTTAGCGATCTTTGATTTGAAAACCAGTCAATGCTAGTATCCATATTGGAAGCTCATTTTAGGTAAAGTTCTGATACCGTAGAGCAGTGAGTCTTTCACGTGCTTTTGTGTCAATAAATTTAAGGTCAAAGTTTTTTCTTGATCAGAGTTAGTAAGTTTGACTGCGTATCTCTTTTACATGTGTGGTAATAACCTACAATTTATTCCTTGCCCCTTTGTAAAATTTCTTATCCAAAACTGACAGAAGGATTATGAGATTTCTGTGCGCATTGAGTTCAAATACTGCACAAGTATCCAGACCAGAGATAAGTAAAGTGTCACTTTTGACATATACCATTCTACATAGTTGAGCTCTATTAGCAGTTATTAGTGGCAGGAACAATAACTTTGTCCTTCTGCTCAGCCAATAAATTGCAGTAATCAGAGGAGCTGGCAGGTGAAGTGACGCTGGAGCATCAGGGTGTGAAAAACACTTATTCACTGGCAAAATATTGAAAAGGACAAAGTCTTTGATGCAAAGGCAATAATATCTTTATTTTACAATTCAACGCTGGATCAGATGCCCTTCTAAAAAAGGCATCCCATCTTAAAAAAGTACTAGGTATTTATACTAGTTTTAGACAAAGAACAGTGTAAGTCCTTAAAGAATTTTTGTTTTCTTAGGTTATCCAACCATGTCTGGAGACTTCCTTCAGGTTATCTCCTGACCCAAAACAGTTATATCTTGCAAGACAACTAAGCATATCAATAAATTTTTACAACTGTAAGAGAGTGTTTATTCTTTCAGGTTATTTATCCATGTCTGGAGATTGTCTGCATATTGTCTCTTGGTACAAGACAGGCTTATATGACAAGATAATTAAACACACAAACCAGCTGCAGCAAAACTTATCAATTAATTCTCACAATGGTTTCCTCTAGCAACAACTTTAAAAGAACAGTGAGAGCAGTGACGTGGGAGGGAGGGATTCATCCTTTACTTCCACGTTTCATGTATTTCTGTGCTTTCTGCTCTTTATCTCTAGTTAAAGATATTCTGTATTCAGTATAAGGATGATGACATATTTTATGGTGTGTGTATAGGGGGTTGGTCTGACTTATTAGAAACTTCAGTTTTGATATGGTTTATCTAGGTACAGCTCATGTGAGAGCTATTACAAAAACTTACTTTTGACATGCAACTGTTGGGATTTCAGGCATGAAGCATCACCGTTTGACACCTTTCCAAAAGTGTGTGTAGTAAAACATTTTTTTTCATTTGGACATCTAGTTTAGTAACCCATTGCTGTGCTATCCCATGTTTTTGTCTGGAAGCTATTTATGATGTAAGTACTGGCTGTTCCTCTCCACCACAGTTTCTTCCAGCTGGTTTTTCTGTCAATACTTGGATTAATTTCACTTCTGTGCCTAACTACAGCAAAGTTATTCTTGAACAGGGCCTGTTGCGATTATACTATCCTGCTTAGTGCTGAAGATTCACCGTGTCTTGCCTACAGTGCACAAAAATCTATGACTCTTTAAAATTATTTAATGTAAATCTTGTCAGAATTCCTACCCTCCTAGTTCTGAATTTTGATTTTCAAGGTTTATTGTGTAGATATGCACTAAATTGTTTTTCAAAATGCACTCATATTAGCACCTTTTATGAGGTAAGTAAACAAATTACTATCTAAGATCTTGCTCAGCCTACTGGAAGAATTTTGCTTAACTTCCATGACTCCTGAGCAGAGAAACTGGTGAAAACCTAACTTGATTTTCTGAACCTTTTATGGTCTTACTGATGACAGAGGATTTGGTAGCTGTTTCATATAACAATTTAAGTTATACATGTGCAGGTGTGCCGAGTGCATGTTTGGATATGTTTTGTTACGGAGAAATTGCAGCATCTTGCGAGTTTGATCTCCTTGTGGATTTTTGTCTACACATGCAAATGTACAGACAGGCAGCAATTCCATACAAGTGACAGTGATTTGAGATCTCTGCCATTTTGAAGGGTAAAAGCATTGTGAATGATTTTTTTTTGCAAAGGTTTTCATGTTTAATATTGACATTTCTACAAACTTGATATGCAGCTTCATAAAACATTTCAAAATGTCAATTGAACAGCATATGCTTTTAAAGATGGTAAAAAATACTTGAGGTAGTCATTCATTAGGGAGGTGGATACCAGCTCTACTTGTGTTTTGGCTGCCAGCTTCCCATTATGAAGTTGTCTTCTGGCTTCTTGTGAAAAGCACTAGCACTTGTATATTTTGCAGATGGCTGGAACTAAAGCAGGCAGAGTGCTCTGTCTGGAAAAAGGTCTTTATTGCACGAGATCCTGTTTGGGTTTTATTCAGCTACAAACTGTGGGGAAAGGTTGGTGGTTGGTTTGTTGTTTTTTTTTTTTTTTTTTCCCCCTCCCTTGCTTTGCTGCTGTGAAGGAAAAAAAGATCTTGATGAGACTATTAATTGGAGGAGAGCTCTCAAAGATGATATTCATGCTCAACAACAGCAGATGCGGCCTCTGAAAAAACTGCAAGCTGGCATGTTTGCTGTGACCTTCCCAGGCTGAGCTATGCTTCCCCTCCTGCTTTCTCAACCACATCAAGTTTCAGTTGCATGTGAGCTTTCTAGGACAATAGACTTCAAATAATGAGGTTTGTCCTGTTTCTTGGGAGAGGGAAGTCTCTGTGCCATGGTGATGGGATCACGTCCCCCTCCTGTTTTGGTTTAACAACTGTACTTGGCTGCCATGAATGAATTTTGATGGCTAAGAAATTAGGTAGATATGTCCTGTTTAGTTATTTGGATTTTTATAAGTAAAGTGCACTGAATACAGAGACTATTTAATTTAAGGTGAGATATGAGAGCTTAATACTTCATTTTCTATATTTAGAGTATATATTTGATTATGTGGAATTACCCCCAACCACAAAACTCCTTTATAAACTGGGGAATACAATGGCAAAATTGACTTTGTTCCCAACAGTGAATTGGTCTTTTCTTTTGCAATCTAAGTAATATTTCAACACTATATATACTGTTTTATGTAAACATTTATAGTTATTGTGTTGGAAATGTCTGGGAAAGAAAACAACACTCCAGAATTGAAACTTGCAGAATGCTGATGTTGGATAAGCATCTGTATAATAAATACATTTTTTCCCTTTAACTACTTTATTTCTTTTTACAGAATCTCCCAGTTGAGGAGGATGTTTTCAGTTATGTAGCACAATTTTCCCTCCTTAAGCAGTACATGGTCTTCTGAATTACCTGCTACTGAACACCCTTACTTGTTTGCAAATTGTCCTTGATACATCAATAAGTTCATTTAAGCTATAAAAGGCGCGTGAAACAGGAACAACATCATCCTAAAGAATAATTATGAATTAAGAAATCATGAATAAATGCAGGGGGGGCCTTCAAAATCTGTGGTGTTTGACAAGAATTTGAGTTGGTCCATTTAGTGGACAGACTTGACTTCTGAATTCGTCTGTCTTTATGTGAATAATAGTAAAGTCCTGATTTCTGAAAAAGAGTTTTCTCATCTAGTGTTTTCTAATTCGGCCACTTCTGTTAAGCAGTCCCTGGATCTGTCCTGTTTACAGAGCTGATGGTATCACAGAAGGTTTTACCAGTGAAAGCTTTGATGCTACAGCTGTTTTGGTGTTGCGTATTCAGGCTGTTACTTCTGGACCAATGCAGAGGGGGTTTTTTTTCTATCAGATTATATACGTAACATTACTGCCTATCTTGCTCCTGTTTGGTGCAGTATGATATAAAAACTTTGCAGCAAATCCTGAAATGCTAGTTATCATCTTTGCAAACTATGTGAATTCAACAGAATTCTTTCATAGTTTTCTGTGTTGCAAATTTTTTTTCCTCTTAGTTCTTGCTTTCTAATGTACTCCTACTTTAGATCTGTTTTGTTGTCTGAGATATGGAGGTTGTAAGGATAAGGAAGGTGGATTCCTTTGAAGGCAAATTATTTTGTGGTACTCCATAGTAATTTCCATCACAGTTGCCTGATCCTTCAGCACAGTCTTTAGGACACAGGTCTTGCATCAAGTTGATTGCAGGAATGTTTCTGCACCTCTGAAGCAGTGAATTTATTGTCAGGGTTGTAGGTTGTCTTTTTCTTTCATGAATTGTAGCTTACATTGTGCTCGTGAAGAGCAGAGCTGAAATATTTTGTCACCATCTGACCTGACAGAAAGGAGCACTTTTTTTCAAAGAGCTCTTTGAGGTGGCATTGGATTTAATACCTCTCCAATGAGGTATTAAACTGGCTTGCTGATTTCAGAGATCCACCTAAAAAAGCAAAGTACCAGAACCCAAGATGGTATGGTGCGGCTGAGGGGTAATAGCAGCAATCCCACACAAGATGCTACCTTGCAATGTTGTGCATATAGTAATTAACATTGTAATTACTTGTTTCCTGGTGTGGGGGAGTGTGGAGTTTGTACCCTTGTACTTGCAATGGTAGAAAGAGGAGAAATTAGTTAAGTTTTGTTTTTACTAGTAGAAGTTGAACTAGAAAAAGTAGGTAAGATGATATGTGTTTTGTGTTATTATGCTGCATACTTTCCATAGGAGAAAGCAATGGTTGGCGGTTATGGCATCTAAAACATCTTCCCCATTTATGAAAATCAGTTTATACTGCTAAAATCTGAAAGCTTTCTTAATAATCAGTGTGGAGAATAGTGGCACTGAGGCTATGTTACTATACGTTTGAAAGAGGGAAAGTCATAAAATGTGATGGAATTCTGTGAAATAGAAATCTGGCAAAAATTAGGTATTTTCTCTCTTGAGAAGTAGGGATAAGGTTAGAATATCTCTGTCATGGCATCTACATGTGACTTGTTCAGCTAAGTGGGCTGTTTTTAGTCGTCACCTAATTATGCCAGAATTAATGATGCCAGCATGTATTAAAACTGCTAGCAGGGAACATCAAACACTCTGGAAGAAAATTTAAGGACAGTCAATTCCTAACAGAGGTAGCTTTCTGAAGAATGATATTCATTGCCCCAGCATTAAGTTTATCTCTTTTGCTTGGGTTGTCCAATAAAAACGTGATTTCCTTTTTTTGGCTCCTAGGTGTTCTTTTCCTGATGTTATTTTTTGGGAGAGTTGTGATAAAATTTGGGCTTTTAATATAAGAGAAGAATGACATAAATTCGTATCTGTGATGTGCTGAAAAAAGTATCCATTAGAGATTAGAATCCCTCTAATTGTTATTGTATTCTTTATATGTAATTTACCTTTTTTCATTTTATTCCTTCAGTAGGCTTTTTTTAAGTTTGAAGTGCATCATAAACCTTTCAATTTTAAAAAACACTGTGGTATTAAAATTTGAAGGACTTTTACTAAAATATTGCTGCTCCTGCTTACTAGTTCTTACACTTTTCTGTTGCATTTAGAAAATTTCAGTTCTCCTTTGCGTGTGCATGTGTGCCTATAAACTTGATCTAGAGCAACTTCATTCTGACACCAAATTTCTAAGGGTTTTTAGTAGATAATAAACCACATGGTGACTTTAGTATTATTAGTGTAGATGTGTCTCAGATCTGAGCAGAAGAATTTGGAATGTGGAAGGTTGCAGCTCCTGGGTGCTCAGGAACTTTGCTGGGACAGGTGCCCTTGGGCCAGTAGGAGCAGAATGCTGTGTCACTGGTTGGATTAAATGCAAATGGTGAGAGGGTTGCTGCTTTTCTTATTTGTTTTAAAGGTGTGGGGTAGTCCAAATACGTTTGCACTGTATTATGCTCATGAGAGAGGGAAGTTGAGGTACTGAACAAGTGAGTAATGAGTTGATTTTTAATCTGCATTTGCTAAGCTTTCAGAAACTGGTGAGTTGCTGTGGGTAACATGAGGTTGTTAAAACAGGACTCCAGAAACCTTTTAGTCTTTGAACTTGAATTGTGTTCTGGTTTGGGGAATCAATAACTTTGTATTTTAGCTTTATTATAATTTTCTTATGTTTTGATGATTCTTTCAATATACTTACTAGATGAAAATGAGTAGTAGAAAGTTTATTTGGTTTTAGGGTGTTGAAACATGTTACTGTTCTCGAGAATCTGCCACATGCCTTGCATCTGTTGAATTGATAAGTAAATCCTATTTATCTGCCTTACAAGTGTAATATCTAAATCCTGTTTGTGTTCTCAGTGTTGTGCATTATTATCTCGTTGTTGAGCGAGATGCAGAAAAGGAAAACAGTTGCTTTTGCAAGCATTGAGATGTTGCATGTTTTGCATGAAACCTCATACAAGACCACACTGACACTCTTGGACAAGCTATTTGAAGTCCTTTGTTCCTCAGAAGCTGCTTTGTTTGCTCTTGCAAGTAAGATTGATGCCTGGGGAGAAGAGGGGAGAGGCAGACTCGCTCAGCTTGTCCTTGCCGTGTCACGATGGTGTGTAGCTTGCCTGTTTTTGGCCTACTGTGACAAAAAAGAGATCGAGAAGTCTAATATTAGTCTTTAATGTAGTAACATAGCTTGAAGAATGACTTTATAGTTAGATTTAAGTCTTTCTTAACCCTTTAGCTTTTTTGAGGAGAATGTTGTTGAACAAGGTAAGATTTTAACCCTTGTTAAATAAAGCTGCTGGAAATCTGTCATTCTTAAGCATAACTGTTCTTATCAATGGGATTTGCAGTTAGGGATGAGCGATGGTGTAATTTCAGACTTTCTTAAAGAATCATTGTGACACAGTGAACGTGAAGCTTGATGTAGAAATCGGTATCTAAACTAATACAGAAGGCTGTTACAAGCAGATAATTGTCCTGCTATGCAAAAGAAATCTAGGGTAGTCTTAGGAAGTGATATTGTCTTGCTTCAAGCAGGGAAGTCAGTTTTGGTGGCTAACACTGAAGTTAGCACTGATCTCAAAGGGAGAGATTGGAGTCTGGTGTTGTAAGTGAGGGCTGGCCACTGCCTAGCAACTAACTGTGTCGTGTTGACTCAGATAAGGAACAAAAATATTTTTCTCCAAATCCCAATGGAAAAATATAGAGATATTTTTGTGGGGCACCAGCAATGCATCTGACACAGAACAGCCTGAGAGGAGCACCCAGTACTGAAGTGTTTCATAGCAAAGTGGGGGAGCCAATGTCTACCACTCTTTCTTCTGGTGTGTTTTTTAAGCAGTTGCTTTAAAACATAAATGAAATAGTGTAGTCATAGGAACATCAAAAAAGAGAGAAAATTAAAAGCCTTGGTGTCCTTGTGCTCCTCCCTTCTCTCTTTGGAAATGCATCTGTCTCTTAATCTTTTGGTCAAATAATTTAGCAGACGCTTTGTTTCTTTTAGTGTTTTAAGAAAGCGAGTCTGAAACTACTCTGCCTTATAGTTTCACCAGGATAGCAGTTTTGTTCAAGAAATGATATTAGTGTTTGGTTGATATTTAAGCGCTCTTTGGTCTTGAATTCCTTGTTCCTTTAAGTGATAGCAGCAGCTGTCCATAAGCCATAACAGTGTTATTTCTACCTGTATCTTTCTATTTGGTGTCACTGTGTAGAATGTAGAGGTAGTAAAAGACTTGCTTTCCATCGCCCTAAATTCACACTGTTTTTTAAATAGGCCACAACATTATTTGGATTATCAGCACAGTTGGCTGTGCTGTACTCATGTGCTGTCTTAGTCTAATGTATGTAGCTGAAAGCCATATACGTTTACAGTCTGTTATATAGCACATATTGGTTTTGCAAGCTGTAATGCTGATTTGGAACAATAACGGGATGTATTTGTCAGTGCCAGCCGAATAACCTAAACAGACCCAGGCCTTTCAGCCTTTCCTCAGAAGAGAGATGCTTCAGTTCCCAAATCATCTTTGTGGCTTTTTCATGGCAGACCAGTGCTATTTTAGCATGGGGAATGAAAACAGAATGTGAGCCTAGATGTAAATATAGCTAAAATTAAACAAGACCGATAGATGATATATAAACATTGGAGGATGAATCTTGTATAATACATAACATCTGCTGACTAAGCAGGATTAAAAATCTCTTTATTTTGGCAAGTTAGAACTCTGATCGTTGCACCAACCTGTTGAACGAACTGACTAGAGTGATCTTACCCCACTCAGGAGGTTTGTTTCTTCCTAGTTACATCTTGCAACTTGTGTTTGTTTTTTATTTTGCTCCAGTGATCTCTCACCTTTGCTGAAGGTGCCAAGCTCTTAAAATCCATCAATAAAACTCTTCCTGTTGCATTCTCTTTTCTCTTAGGTGTGGCTTCAGTAGCCAGGTTATCTGCAGCTTTTCTCAACCCATCAGGTCATTCTTCCGTGTTCCAAACTCCCAACCTTCCCTCATCCACTGATGGTTTCCAAAATTTTTTGGAACAGCACTTAATCGAAGATGATTTGTGGGAAGCCATTGTGAAAAATCAAATGTGTCTTTATGGCTTTGATACAGGAACTCTGCAAATCTGGCTTTGGTGTGTTCAAAGGTTACTTCTTCTAACCACCTACTCAGCCCTTTGGTTAGTTATTTCCAGTCCCTTAGCAGATTTAGTAGAGAAATGCGTGAGTGTGGCTTTCCAATCCCGTGAGATCAGCGTTTTGGTTCAGCGCCTTCTTACTTTGACTGAAGATGTTGGACTTCACACTGAAACAATATGGTTGTAGACATCAGTTCTTTCTACTGTCAGTGTCACCAGAGAGGTGGCTTTTGGTGGAGAGGTGGGATATGTAGCCGTACAGGAGGTGGTTTTCACCCTTCTAGAAAGGCTCATTAAAGCCTCTAGCCCACTTGAGTATTTTAATACTCTTCCAGTATGTGAAGGAGAAAAGGGGGTGATGCGTGCATGCAGTGCTGTGTGCCTTTTAACGTGTAACTTGCTCAGTGCTGGTTGAACACTTGGCCTCTACAAGTGGGAGAAAGCATAATAAACAATACTTTCCTCTAGTATAGGGCTAGTTCTCACATAATAAGGCTTTGTTGGGGAAGTATTGAATTCAAGAAAATGAAATAAGTTTGGGGGCATATTTTACTGGACCTGTTTTTCCATAAATAAACTCTTGTGTTGTGACCTACCTCACCAATAAGCATAACATTAGATGTTTAAGAAACTTCTTATTTTCCACATTTAAACCTTTGACAGGTAGCGGAACTTGTTTGTTTCACTGTCTTTCTTATGATCAACGTCTTAGCCCACAAGATATTTGAGTTAAAATACCCATTTTCTTTTTGCATTTGGAATTACGTTACTTTTTCCTTCGACCTTCTTATCCTTCTTCCTTCAGTGTTGTGCAGCATCCTTCTGCTTCATGTTTTGAGGGGTGCATGTACAAGTTTTAGCAAAGGGAGATGAGTACTTGGCGGGATGGCATCGTGGGGAATGGCAGTGTTGAAAGGACTAGAAAGGTATAGAAAGGACTAATGAGAGATGGGTGAAAAGAAAGGAATGTGGAACGGCAAGGAACAGAAAGTGCTTTTTTCATTTTAGATTGTGTCTTGCTATTTGTATTTCGTAGAATCATAGCATAACCAGGTTGGAAGAGACCCACCGGATCATTCAGTCCAACCATTCCTATCAATCACTAAACTATGCCTGTCAGCACCTCGTCCACCCGTGCCTTAAACACCTCCAGGGAAGGTGACTCAACCACCTTCCTGGGCAGCCTATTCCAGTGCCCAATGACCCTTTCTGTGTATTTGTGACATCCTTTTAGCTGATTGAACTGAACTTTCAGTGCAGCATTGTATGTCAAAGATGTACTTGACTGTGACATTATAAAACGTGTGATGTGTTGAATGCAGAACCTGTCATAAAGTGGGTTTTTTTCCTAAATGAAAACACAACAAAAAAGCCCAACTTACCATCTTTTAGCTTCGGTTAATATTAAAGAAGAAAGTGCTTAGCTGGCCTGTTAAAAGAGGTGTTCTTAGCCCTTCAGAACTGCATGTGGTAAGACACAGATTATAGATTAACTTAGTATTTTAGATTGTCCTTAATCTTGGCTGACAACAAAAATGTGAGTAAAACCTTTACTACTGGGTAGGAGTGTACCAGGACATGCTTCTCTTCTTTATCATTGAGCAATTCTGTGCTTCCAGAACTCGTGACACTCCTAACATGCATGTGTCAGCACAACAGGAAAGTGTGTGTATGCTGCCTGTTTACAGCTTTATAAATCTTATTAAGGATTTATAATGATGATATTGTGGGTAATTATGGAGTCTGATTACTTTCTGAAGCTGTCTGACTCCAAAGTTTGAAACACTTAATAGGTAAAAATTGAGTTAAGTAAATTATTTTATATTCTGAAATTACTCCTATATTTAGGAATATTGCAAAATGATTATTATACAAAATTAATTTTAATGCTGTGCTTTTAACTTGACTAACTTTTAGCATAATTTAACTGCATGGAATTCCTAGCAAAACAGTTCTTTTAAATTTGGTTCAGGTATAAATGTTTCACTAACAGATTTCACTATGTAAAGAATATAGGAAATCCTAAAACATGTATTTGTGCTGACAAATATACTACTGAATTTAGGTTAGCAGAGTAAGACAACTGGCATAATTTACTCGGGGTGTTGTGCCTTAAGCTTCTCTAGTTACGATTTACTCGGGGTGTTGTGCCTTAAGCTTCTCTAGTTACGATTTACTCAGGGAGTTGTGCCTTAAGCTTCTCTAGTTACAAAGTGGTTGTATGGCCTGTGCCCTGAACTGTGCCATAGTGAAGTACAAGAAAGCTGGAGCACCTACCCTACAAGGACAGGCTGACAGAGGTGGGCTGTTCAGCTTAGAGAAGTAAAGGCACCAGGGAGACCTTATAGCACACTTCTAGTATTTAAAGGGGGCCTACAGGAAAGCTGAGATTTTTTTTTTTTTTTTTTTAAAATTTGGGGAGTGCAGTGATAGGATTTAGTGGAAGGTGTCCCTGCCCATGGCAGGGGGGTTGGAACTGGATGATCTTTAAAGCATTCTATGATTTCATGAAGAATAGGTGTAATACTACAAAAGTGATCCCACTTAATCTCTACTACATTGCTTTATGTAAAAGTAGATTATTCTAGGGGTAGCGTGATCTTCCAGCCTTCTTAACCTTCACTCTGTGCTTTTTTTCCTTGCAGACCTTTCAGCAGCCCAGAGAAAATTTGCACATTCTTTGAGAGACTTTAAATTTGAATTCATTGGTGATGCAGAGACAGATGATGAAAGGTACATAGGTAGGTAAGAAGTGACTTTAAGTGGATATATTGTGCCATCTCATCCTGCAACATGATTAAACCTTTTTTCTGTTTTTTTTTTTTTTTCTTACAGATGCATCACTTCACGAATTTTCAAACTTCTTAAAAACTCTGGAAGAGCAAAGAGAAATTTTGGTGAGTTGCAAATATATAGCAAAAATTTACTCACTTAAAGTTTCTTACTGCTTTGTTATCCACTAAGGTGTTGATATCAGTTACAGTGAAAGCTCTCACTGTGCAGCTTCCGATTCTGTAATCTAGAGTTACAGACAGAATCTTGTTATCATTAATGAAGAAAGCCTTTGTGGTAAGGACAAACGGCTCTGAGTTAGTTTAAAATGGTAGTACCCTGACAAGTTATGACTGGGGGTGAATGGAAAAAAACATTGTAAGGTTTTATACCATTTACAGTAAAAACAAGATGAAAGACTCAGTAGTGCAGCAGGACACCCAAGGGTGGGAAGTTGGCCAAGTTTGGATCCAGGATCTCTGTGGCTTCAGCTGCAATACTTATATGGATTTGGGACGCAGTCTGTTGGCTGGTTGCAGCAGCAAATTTAAAAGCCTTTTCCTTGGAAATGAGATTTCTGGTAAAGGGTTGCATCTGCAAACATCTAGTTGCTCTGTTGTGTAGAGAGGAGAATTTGAGAATTCTGCACTCAATTGTCTGTGACTGCTTAGGGTCCTAGTGTAATACAGGTCAGGTTGGCTTGCATGTTGACTGTGGGCTGAGAGCTCTGCAATACACCCCGCTGCTTTGATTTCTTATGTTGTCCAGAAGATTGTGGTTTTCTTTCTGTATGGCAACATGCTTTTACTCTGCAGTTGCATGCCCAACTTTTGTTTTGGAGCGGGGATTCATAGACCAGATGATGTGTTCCCAGTTTTCTCTGAGTATGGTCAAACCTTGCATATGGGAAGTGTTCTTGCCTCTGCCTAGATAGCAGTTGTGTCCCTGAGTATATATACCACATGATTATATCTTTATCTTCCTACAAGTCAGTGACCGCTTAGCATTGCTGAGACTAATCTGTGTTCTGTGTTCCTCTCTGCCAGAAGCTGTGCCTGCAGTGTAGGAGCTTGTAGATAACAGAGAACTTGTGAACAATTTTTTTTTTTTTTTTAAACATTTCTCTCTGGCAATCTCAAGCCCAGTAATAGTTGTGATTCCCTGCATGTCGTGGTATGCTGTTGTCGTTTGGAACCACGTTTGGGTTGGAATTAGAGTCTATGTGATTCTTGGCAGATTCCTGAAGAATACTGTCTTTGCATAGTAGAGACAATTTTTCCAGTAGCTGGAGTTATTTTGCCAGGTTGTAGGGGTTTGCTCAAGTATGTTTGAATTCGTAGTCTTTATTCTGTTCCTTCCTGCCTTCCATAGCTGCATTTTATTTTAATGAAGTTGCATACGTGAAATTAGTGAAAGTCTTTGGGAAATTTTACAATGAAAAATACTTTGTAGACTGTCACATGACGTTCCACACTATTTTGATATCGTTTTCTGAGAAATGTCTACTTCAGGATCTCAGAATTGTGGCATGTTTCAGTGACTGTATCAATAGATCTTCAGCAGTGATAGACTACCAACACAGTAGGCTGTGTAGAATCAAGTGTTGTGTGTCTGTGTAGTAAAATACTCCTGTTTTTTTCAGACTGAATGCCACAAAACAGTATTACTTATTTTTTTGGTATGATGCCCATGCTTACACAGAAGGCATTATCACAGTAAAAGCTAATTATTCTCAGATTCTTAATAAGAAAAGGATGAAATGCAGGGGTTTTTTTGTTAGAACAGTGGCAGATGTTTGATAAACTGAAGAATATAAAATATTACGGTATATATTTAATTCCAAATAGAAACAGAATACATTCTCTGAGTTACCAGATGTGTGGCTTTTCATTGCAGCTTTAGTCTAGCAAATGTTATTTATCATTTCTAGACTGAATTAATGTAACAGTGGCCAGAAGTCTCTGAGAAAATGATTGTGTGGTGACTGGTAAAGATAATTTTCAGCAGCTGCTGCTCTGGTATTTTTTTAGACTTTTCAGTGGATGTTTTAACAGTGGTATGAGTTCAAGGGATTCTCCCATGGAGCATACTGGGGCGTGTTGCACTAACAGATGTTTGGAATCAGGTCAAGGATCCAAAGATTTTTCCATTAAGATGAGAAGTGCATAGCAGGACTTTTTTCAAAAGCATTCTGTCTTTGTTAAGAATACTCTTTGTTGAGTGTTTCTCACCTTACCATTCTGAAAATGACCAGAAAGATTTCAACTGCTCACTTTGGTTTCAGTGCAGAACTGCAGATTAATTTTACTTTGTATGGCTGAAAGTTAAGAAATCAGTGCATACGTCGTTATAAGTCTGAGGGCATTTCAGTTTTTGCTGTGCATTTTAACTTCTGATATTTCAGAAAAGGGTAATTTTTTTTCATATCCATATTGTAAGTGAAACAAATTTGCACTTAAAATACACTCTAAACTAAAATTAAATACTTATCACCTCCGTTTCTCATGATTTTCTGAGAATATTGTTTGTGGTGAGTCCATAAAACTCTTCTGGTGTTTACTGCAAATTTACTTGTTTGGTTATCACTTGTCTGGCGAATATTTATTTGGTTGATATTTAATAATTCTATCCAGATACTGGAATCTTGCACTTCATGGTTTTACCATTCCTCCCATCTCCTTCAGAGGCTGCTGAAATTATATTCCAGCTGTCAAAGGATTTAATTGCTTGTGAAAAGGAAGTCAGCATTAATCCAAATATTTCACTGAAATTATTATGGAGTGGCCAATACAAAAACAAATTATGTTTTTCCATAGCACTGTAGCTTGGAGGCATTCCCCAGGGCAGGCAGTTAATAGATCACTTTGTCCCTGAGTACATTCTGGAAATTATTTTTATGTTTTACAGATCAGTGGAGTCATAGGACTTTCATTCTACTCCTTTGATGTTATATAGGTGTCATGGAAGTGCAAGGATGAAAGGGAACTTCACAAGGCTACTAGCAGAAGATTGGGGATGAACAAGCAATAACATGATGGTGTTAAGACGCTCTGTCTGGCTGCCCAGCTGTTCTTGTGTTTGCCAGGGACAGCACCAAACCTCCCTCCCAGCCCCAGTTCTCCTGACAGTAGAAGCAGATTTTATTCTTGTGATGAATTCAGAGCAAGTGGTTTTGCTGGGTGCCTTCATTTGAGCTGTGGTGATGAGCAATGAAGGGCTACCTGTTAGGTACTGATCACCTATCATTGTTACCCTTTTTCTCCTTCTTTACCCTCCTTCCTACTGCCTTCATACCTCCCTTCCTCCATATCATTTTTTTCCCAAATGACCAATCTCTCACTAATTAGTTTTTCTGTATTGATGCCAATCTTGCTACACCCTAACCAAGTTTTGATAGCCACTGCAATCGGCACTGGTGAGATTGCACCTTGAATCCTGTGTTCAGTTCTGGGCCCCTCACCACAAGAAGGATGTTGAGGATCTGGAGCGAGTCCAGAGAAGAGAAAGCAAGCTGGTGAAGGGGCTGGAGAACAGGCCTTGGCATCAGGAAAAAAAAAATTCACAGAAAGAGTCATTGGGCATTGGAATAGGCTGCCCAGGGAGGTGGTTGAGTCACCTTCCCTGGAGGTGTTTAAGGCATGGGTGGACAAGGTGCTGAGGGGCATGGTTAGTGATTGATGGAAATGGTTGGACTCGATGATCCAGAGGATCTTTTCCAACCTAGTGATTCTGTGATTCTGTATTTTTTCCTCAGTAATCTTGGCAGTACTTGGCACTACCGGTGTGGTCACTGTGATTTCTCACATAACTCTTCCTTAACCGCACTGGAGGTCCAGACAGTCTTCATGGCGCTCTCTGTAACTTTTGGCAGCGTCTCTCACAGTTACAGGCTATGTCCAGCAATCTCTGAGGTCTTGATTAGTAGTGTCTCGTCTCCTTTCGAGTTAGTTTACTCCCATGCCAAGACTGAGGGAGTTGGCTGTGTTTGCCTGCAGCACTGCCAGAGGTGTGACTTGTGGCAGGGTCATGTATGCGCTGCTGATGATCCCTGATGAATGTGTGATCTAACTTATGCTTTGAAAAAGTTCCAGGAGACAGGGATTTCTCCAGTTTTACTCCGATGTTTATTATTCTTTTTTTTTTTCACCTCTTGATAATCATTATAAATCTCCTTTACTGCAAGGTAAGCTGGGAACTTTTCTACAGTAGCCATGGAGTAAAACTAGTCACTTTCCTTCGTAGTGGTATTATCACTGTTGCTGTTTCAAAGGGGGTGTTTTCAACTGCATTTTTTCCTTATTCTATTTAATTACACTGAGTTTAGACCAACTCTTTCCTATGTCAAAATTATTTTTGAAAGCACTGGTATTTTCTCTTAGATTTATGTCACTCCACACATTTACTGTGGTAGAGTTATCGGTAAGTCACTTCATAAATGGCTACTGAAAATTGAATCCTGCAGGAAACTTGGCTGTGGTTTCCTATACTCTCCTTAATATCCTTTTTTTGCTATAAGTACCTGCGGGTTTTTTTCTTTGTGAAGATTGTTAAAATGTGCTTTTGTCTCACAGTTAGTTGCTTGTTTGACTCTCCAGTTTCTAGTTTCTAGTGGTTTGATAGCTTCTTTCCTCTCTGTTTTCTGAAATAGATATGAACCTGTTTTCTTTAGTGTTTCATTTGCCTCCTGCCAAACACACTTAATACACTATGTGTCTCTTTGTGGGGGATTCTTGATACAATTATATCCACTTTGCTATCTTTTCTGTCATTTCCCAAGGTGATGGAAACTTAGTGTTTTCTTCCCTGTGCTCTCTTCTATTCCTTGCTAGATTTAGTCACACTTCTATTCCTTGCATATCTTCAGAGGAAAGATACTAGTTAGTTATTTTTTGAACTTTTCTTTTCTTTTCCTTTCCTTTTCTTTTTTTTTTCTTTCTTTTTTTTTTTTTTTTAAGTCTGCTATTCTTATGCCACAGTTATCTTTGCAGTCCTTTTCTCAGATTTTTACCAGATTTCTCAGAATCTGATATCATTCTTTTTAAAAGCAGAATTATTCCCAGCATATATCAGGAGGATAGGTAAGAAACTCTTTATGGATTTTTAATGAAATATTTCAGTGAATTCACTCTTTTATTCTTCCTTCTTGTTCCTCTTTAGGGGGAAAAAAACCCTAAAAAAGAGGAGGCGTGTTTTCTCAGTTGTGGTTACCTAAGTTAAAATTAAAAGAAATTATTAAATTTCAAAGGCATACACTTAAAATTTTAAAGGTAGAATTTAAATAATTGGTGCAAATATGTACATATATGTATTTATAACTTACCTCTTCTAATGAGGTATTAAGGTACATGAGGTTTTTTTTCACAGCTTAAATGCTCACTTAACACAAAGTGTTCATAAATAGCTTACTGTTACCTTTTGCTCTGTGACTTTTTCTACTCTGCTGTGAAGATGGTGGTATTAGTTTTTCTCTACTTTTCTTTGGTCCACTGCACATGGGTATTTGAGGATTCATCAATCGTGATCTATCTTCACAATAATGTGAAGAAATATGTGTGAAGGAGCAATCAGTTTGCTCACTGATTTAGGGTGAAAAAAGCATGCAGTAATTTTACATTTAAAATGCATTTGCAATCTGCTTAATGGGAGTTCAAGGCATTATATACTATTCTGTAAGTTCAGATTCTTTTAAATCCATTGATAGCAAAGACTGTCAACATATATATGCCAATGCAATGGGAAAGACATAATTGGTGACCACTTCTGAAAAAGTAAGGTGCCAACAGCATATTGAACATCTCAGATACAGGGATAGATGGACAGATAAAATGGAATTTCTCAGGAACAGCATTTGACTGCCTTAATCGCAGGACCTAGATAGTTTTTCACCTTGTGCACACTGTGCAGTTTAATAAAGCGTTTTTTCAGTTTTAGAAACAGGCAGAACAATTGCTGTCACATCTCATTGCACAGCTTTCACTTTTCCTCCATGTGGCATGAGACCAAATGGCAATCATATATGTACATATGGAAAACATATGTAGAACTATGGCTACTTCAGGCATTTCTGTATAGTCTGGTGATTCTGGAAATTGAATGTTTGATTTATTTATTTGTTTATTTTTCAGTGTTATAGACAGTCTTCTGAAACTGTTTTGCAAGTTACATATGAACTTGTGCACATTAAAGAAAGAAGACTGTCTCTACAGATTAAAAATAAAAAAGTACAGTGACAATTCTGGGTATGTTCCTACCACCTTTAAGTGAATGTGGCTGAAAAGTTCTGTTACCACTAGCTTCCTCTTCCAGATGACTTTGTGGTCTCGCATACATCAACATAACTCACTGGAGGATTTTCATTCTGTTATTTCATCAATGGGAAATGTTTGGAATTTGTATTGTAAAACTATCACCAGTTTTGATTTTGCTGGTTATTAATAACACCACTGTTTCTTGTGGAGGACAGTGCTGACAGTAATCGAGCAGTTCATTCTTGACTGAACATTAAAGGCATTGTTCACTGTTGGATTCCTTGCCTTTCAGTCGTATCTTTTTGCTCAGCAGTGAGCTTTGCCATGCACAAAGAAAATGGGCATTATGCTATTTCCTTTCCTAGGTAACCTTTTTGCTTTGTCAAGATATTCATACAACTGCTGATGTCAAAGCATGGACTGGAATTGATTCCTTGCTGGTATGAGAACCGCACTAGTGTTTTGGTGTCACGCTGTTCAGCTTTTGGGTTCACTAAGGGAAGATCTGTCTTTGAAGGAGTTATCCACAGCTCCCTCTACTTCAGATGGGGGAAATCTAATTGCTGTTTGTGAAATTTGATCTCTATTTACTTTCCTGTTTGCTTTGTTTATGATTTTATAGTATTTTTGTCAAAGAATGTGTTTTATACGATTAATCTTATTCCAAACCCAGAGTATTAAATAGCTTTTAGTAAGTGGTCTTCGCTAAAACCCACTGTCTTCATTTATTAATTATTTATTATTTAATTATTATTTTTTTAAAGGAAAGAATTTATTATTTGTATCATTTGCTTGTGATACCAGTTTAACTTTTGAGGTCAGCGGTTTCATGGTAAGTGAATCAATACGGTCTTTGAGCAGAGCACAGCACAGCAGATAGGTCAGAGGAGACATTTTTCGCTGTCTGTCATTTGGATCAGTCATAAACTTCCACTGAACAGAAAATAACCTTTGACTAGAAGGAAAGACTCGGGAGTCCTACTGTTACAGAATCATAGAATAACCAGGTTGGAAGAGACCCACTGGAGTCTAACCATTCCTATCAAACACTAAACCATGCCCTGTAGCACCTTGTCCACCTGTCCCTTAAGCACCCCCAGGGAAGGTGACTCAACCACCTCCCTGGCCAGCCTGTTCCAGTGCCCAATGACCCCTTCTGTGAAATTTTTTTTCCTGATGCCAAGCATGAACCTCCCCTGGTGGAACTTGAGGACATTTCCTCTTGTCCTGTCCCTTGTCACATGGGAGAGGAGGCCAGCTCCCTCCTCTCCACAACTTCCTTTCAGGTACTTGTAGAGAGTAATGAGGTCTCCTCTCAGCCTCCTCTTCTCCAGGCTAAACAACCCCAGCTCTCTCAGCCGCTCCTCATAAGGCCTGTTCTCCAGCCCCTTGCTTTGTTTCTCTTCTCTGGACTTGCTCCAGATCCTCAACATCCTTCTTGTGGTGAGGGGCCCACAACTGAACACAGGATTCAAGGAGTGGTCTCACCAGTGTGGAGTACAGAGGGAGAATAACCTCCCTGGACCTGCTGGTCACGCTGTTTCTGATACAAGCCAAGATGCCATTGGCCTTCTTGGCCACCTGGGCACACTCCTGGCTCATGTTCAGTTGCTGTCAACCAACACCTCCAGGTCCCTCTCCTCCTGGCAGCTTTCCAGCCAGACTAGTCTGTAGCTGCACAGAGTTGCTGTGCCCCAAGTGCAGGACCTGGCCTTTGGCCTTGTTGAACCTCATGCCATTGGACTCTGCCCAGTGGTCCAACCTGTTCAGATCCCTTTGCAGAGCCTCCCTATCCTCCATCAGATCGACACTTCCACCCAGTTTAGTGTCATCTGCAAACTTGCTAAGGGTGTACTCAATGCCTTCATCCAGGTTATGCTCTCTGTAAGCCAAGGCTGCTGCTTTTAGAAGAGTTAGAATGTGCAGAGCACAGGAGCTAACCTGTGTTGTGACTTGAGGAGCGTTGGACCAGTGATCTAGGAAATTCTACCCAGAACAGTTTGAGAAGGGTGTTGACTCAAACCCTGGAGGTGTTTTTCTGGAACGCATAAGATGAAGGTGATTTGTTTTGTTATAGTCATCTCAGAAATGCACAAAATAGATTGACTTTAAGACATACATTTCTCCTCCTGTCTCTTGTGCTACCAGATGACTTTCTCCACTGCAAGTGAATCCGGAGGAATCGATATCTTTTCTTTTTTTTTTTTTTTTTGCAGCTTCTGCACACATGCAAAACCACACAAGTATTAATGTGCTTTCAGATCCCCTTACAAATTCTATAGAATAGGTCCTCTGGCCCCTATGAAAACTAAAAATCTCAAACATCCATGTTCTTAGTCCCAATGTGTGGCTGAGGGCCTTTCATTACTTAAGATTATGAAGCTATGGCGAAACCTCTAGAGCGGTGAGATTATCTAGAGACTTGTACAAGACAAAAACTTGCATTTAAAAGCAAACAAATGAGTTTTGGGTGTGGGTTGTGCTGACTTCAATCATCAGTGCTCCACTTAAATGCAAAACAAGTGCTGAGAAGTGGTTAGAGGTTTCAGGCATAGATCTTAAATTTTTGAGAAATTTAAGTAACAAATTGTAAAGAGAAGTGGGGAAGCTTTTTGGAGGGAAAAAACAATTTTATGTATTTCCCTCTCCCCTCCAACACTGGAAGTATCAGAATTGGCTTTTTATTAGGCTGAATGCTGCAGCTTCTTAGGAGAACCACAAAAGAGCTGTATCTTCTGTAAGCAGAAGTGCATCTGTGGCTAGTAAATTTCTTTATTAGAAAGTAAATGTCTTTATGTAGCAGCACTGTTAGTTGCTTTGTTATTGAATTGCTGCTAAGTGTGTCTTCCTTTCCTCATTCTCTGTTGCACACAGTAGGTCAAAACTTCATTCCCAGATCTGGTTTCTTTGACATTTGCATGGTTTCAGTCAGCCCTCCTCAACGAGGTAACCTCCCTCTTTGCTTTGTTGAGGGGAGAAACAGTACAGTACCAGTCTACAAATAAATCTTCTTAGTCAGTGGTCTGGGAAACTTAATGTCATCTTTTCTGTTTGGCATCTAATCTGTGGAGCGGAGTCAGCATATGTATTTACCTCACACCAGAGCTGTTGACGAGCAATGTGTGATTTCCAGTTCTGCCAGTAAAGGCCGAGGTCTAAGAATGTTTTTAGTAAGAAAGCTTGGAGGCCACTGCTGCATTTGTCTAATAAGCAGTGCAAATTTTGATTAACTTAGGCGGGTCTAGCCTTTTTGGCTGTAGGGGCTGGTCTGAGCTTCTGGGATATTACTTTACAGCCCACACCAGCAGACTTCTTCTGGAAGTCAAGCCTGGTCGTGTCTGCAAGGGGTTTGGGAACTCAGAGAGAGTACTCCTGTATGCTGCAGGAGGGTGAGAAATCTTGTGGAGCCTAGTGTTGTCTGTCAGGTCACAATGCATAGAAGGAGGTATTTGAGGAGCAGTTTCTCCCTAAACAGCTATACTCCCACTTTATCTGAAGGGAAGAAGTGATAGGCTTGATGGAGTCATCTTGTGGCACAGCATTGACTGGAAGTTACTTGTTGGATCTTGTTGACTTGACTGATGAAGTAGAAAGCAGCTATAAAGGCACTTGCTAATGGCTTTGGTCTGTGTCTTTATGGGCTGCTGTAGGAAATGTTGGTTTGGGCCCCTTAATCTATGACCTGTTACTTATTTCATCTGAAGAATATAGGGCTGGAATAGTCAGGATTATCAGTGTTCTGTACAACTTCTCTGCCTGAGCCAGGGAAGTTTTGTAAAGGCATCTGGAAGTTGGAGGCACATGCAAGGCTGAAAGCCTCCTGGGTGCAGTGATCTTCTCAGGTGATGATGGCAATGATGATTTTAGTGCTGCTATTGCCATGTTTATGCTCAAGTTAATTCTTTGACCTTTCATAGGTGCAGCAAATAGAACAGAAATAGCATAAGCAGGTTCAGACTATCTGCCCAAGCCACGTGTGCACATGAAGTTAAACATTTCTTAAAGCATTCCTGAGACTTTGACATTTTTAGAGCCAGTTAAGATACTGTAATCTGAGACGTGACCTCTTTATATTGATTCACTTATGACTTATAGTTTCTGTAGTTTGCCTGACAGATTTTAAAATTGAGTATATATTTCTCTCAAGTAGATTTGGATAGATCAGAGGTAAAAAGAGAAGAAAGTTTTTTTGTGGCCTTTAAACAGTACATTTCTATCATCAGAATCTGCCAGAATTGGAGAAGCAGAGGGATGAAAATTAATTTAAGAGTCAAGACAGAATTTGAAAGGGGAGGTAATGTGTAATTTTATATCAATGAATATTTAACTTAAATATCTAATATAACTTTTCTTGGAAATTTTACATTTTAAGATGATCCTAGTTCTTAAGGAAGTTACAAGTGATAATGACAAATGCATTCCAAAGATCCTTAGCTAATTGTCTTATACTGGGAGAATTTTACTTTTTTTGTCTATTGATCTGTTAGCCATGGTCTAAAAAAAAGAAAAAAAAAATGTTGTTTTCAGTTTCCAATTTATAAATAAACCAACATAGCAGTGTAAATAATGCTTTTGTTTTATAAGTAAGTACATGTTTTTTTTGTAGAATGGTTTGCATTGGAGGGGACCTTGAAGATCATCTAGTTTTAACCCCCCCTGCCATGGACAGAGACACCTCCCACTAGACCAGGCTTTTTGTAGCTTTTCATGACAAGCACTGGACTCTTTAAGTACTGGAAAATGGTGCAAATGCCTCCCTGTTTAAGCTAGTGGTTTGTGCATTTGGATTATGACCTTAGCTGTTCTTCTGACTGGCAGAAGTAAAAACAATCTAGGATATAAATCTAGATACATATATCTGTACACACATAAACTCGCTTGTATGCTCATTTCAGTGAGGAGGAAATATTCATCTTACATTTTTGTATCTCGACTTGATGTGAAGCTCCGTGGGAATGACAAAAGACCTACAAAAATAGCACTTCATCAAGAAATACTCAAGAGCCCTCTTGTTTAACCCAGGCACAGAAAGCAAGGGGAATGACAAGTCATAAATATGGCACACAAAATTCTGTGGAGAAGCATCTCTTAGCAGAAGATTATGTTGCACAAAATGAGAAGCATTTTTTTCAAAGGAGCAGAGGCTTGTTTTTCTTTTAATGAAAGAATTACTGATGTATCATAACAGTGGCAGCAATGGAATCTGTTGGCAGTTGCTGAGGGAACATCCCATTTTGATTTAAAGATTATTTTGTGCCTCAGACACATTCCTGTAGCAGTTCTATGGTTAATACTGCACAGGAGTGCGAGTGATTTGTAGCCAGCCCTGCTGGTTTATAAACCACAGCCTTTTCTGCATGGTTCCCCTCCCCTTTTCTTTCTGTTAACATCAAGGTGCTGTGGTTTTCTTTGACTGGTCTTTGTATTCAGCATACATTCACTGCCTGTTAGTCTTACATTTAATTTTCTATGTGTAAAAGTTCAAACAACAAATAAGCAACTTGTCGTTTGCTATTTGGTTTTAACCTTCTGTCTAGTTAAGCGCTTAGTTGCTACCTTTCAGTGCTTTTAAATGATACCACAGGCTGTGGTGCTCTTACCTCTTGGCAGCTAGCATTATCCTCCCTGAGTTTTGCTTGGGGCACTCTCCCTTGTGTTGTCAGTATAGAGGAACTGGCAGAAATGATTCAGACTTCAAAGTTTTCCAATATGGATGGGCTATTCGGTGATTTCTGTGAGCAGTTCTCCCTTTTGACTTTTGGGAATCCTTACAGTCAGCCAGGAGAGATCTTGCCCTCTTCAGGTGCTTCTGCCATGTCCCATGAAACAATTTTTGATGTTGGTCCAATTATAAATCTAAAGTATTTCCTTTGAGCCACTAAGAATTTCCAGGAAATTTTTGGGAGCCTAACAGAATTTGAAAAACCTAAGTATCTTAAAACTTGCCCTATAGACCCCAGTAGCTCTGAGAGTGGTTAGGCTGCATGTGCACAGGCTGCCAGGTAGGTAAGTACTTCCTAGAACCACAGTTCAGCTCCTGTTTGGAGCATTTAACTGCTCTTACTATCTTTAGTTAGGAGTGGAGGCAGCTCCACTGATTCTTGGGTAACCTAATCTAGCAGGATGTCCCTCCCCATGACAGGGGTGTTGGAACTAGATGGTCTTTAAGGTCTCTTCCAGCCCTAACTATTCTGTGACTGTGATTCTCCAGCCTCCATGAGCTTTCATAAAGCTTTGGTGTGAACTTTTCAGGGTATCTCTCTGCTGGGCTGGAGACGTGGCAGAAGTTGCTGTGTTCTCCTTCCCCCACTCTCCAATTAGACCCAAGAGTTCCCTGTGTCGCGGTTAGCCCGGTGCTGCTATACACGTTTGAAAGTAAAAATTGTTGTGTTTCCCTTTTCTTTTACTGTGTGCTGATGGGTGCTTTAATTGTTTTTGACAAAATCAGGAAATGGATACAGAAAAAGGTTGTTTGGGCCATGGGATCAAGTGCTCTGAAGTTAGGAAGTATCTGTTGTGTGGATGACTGTGCAACATGCAGTTTGGCCCAGACTTGCCAGATATTTTCTAGTTAGCTACATGGGTTAGCATGCTGCCGTGGCTGTTGAAAAATCTGAGTTGCTCTGGTTACCTTGAATTGGCAGGATGACTCCAAAAGTAATCCCTGCATGGCTCCGGGGGTAGGCGGGAGCCGGCAGTGCTGTTCAGGTTTGTGTTGTGCCAGGTCTCTAATACATCCCTCTTATGTTTTATGGTAAGAGCTTTTCAGAAGTGTTCTGGAAGGCTGATTTAAGCCTGTGGTGTTTTATCTGAAACTTTTCACATTGGAAGGGTTGGAGGTGGTGCGAAAAAAGAAAGATCCCTGTTGTATATAAAATGGGCTTCCTGGACTCCTGGCAAGACAACCCCATGGCTGTACTAAGCTAAGTCCTAGGCATTATTTACTTTGTGGTCTGCCTTAGAATTGAGACAGGTCCTCCACACCTCTGACGCTCTGGCCGTCTTTTTGTGCTTGCTGTTACATTTGGGAAGTTTCAGCTTTTTGCTACAACTTCAAACAGTTTCTAGATTTTGAAGTTTTGTTTGCGCCAACCCCAACCCTACTCTGTCTCTGCTAAAATTTCATGGAAAGCAGAAACTGTGTTTGCTGGGCAGATCTAATAAGCTACAATTTTCTGTCACATAATAAAGGCAGATTATGGCTTTTTTCCCCCCCTCTCTTTAGTATGGCTGTGAGGCTATTTATAAGGGCACTGGTTGGTAGGTGCTCACCTAGTCAACTAAACCTCTTGTTTCTTGTCTTCACACCCCTTGATTTTATAAGCCTGATTAATTTAAGGTTTTCTTAGTGTGCTTGAATGTCGATAGATAGATATTCAAAATATCCATCTCTTTCTGTCAATGCCTATGGCTTTAACTGTGTGTTGAAAGATTATTATTTGCTACTTTGTAGCCTATTCCACAGTTGTTGTAATGTTTTGTGCTGCAAAAATGTTTGTGTTCCCAAATCAAAATCATTTGTCCTGTGTCACATTCTGTTGCTCAGTCATTGAGACTGTCAACATGGTCTGCAGGGTTGGCACAAGTAAAGCATTTGCTGTTTGGCTGCAGCCTGTAAATTTCTGCATTTGTTTTAGATTTAATTTTCCTGATAGTGGATTGAAACAAGGGATTAAAAGCTTGAATGAACTGAGAGATGTGTTTGGTTTTTGCCCTTTTTTTAAATTAGGATTTAAGACTCTTAAATTGCATGTTTTTTCCTTTATTTTGCCTTGGAACTTGCTTGCTTTTTTGTTTTTATAGCTAATGCTAAAGTGACTTGTCAGTCTGGCTACAGAAACCTAACCTGTGCTGTTTTTTTCTTTAGGCCCTCAGTGTTACTGAAACTCTGATCAAACCTTTGGAAAGATTTAGGAAAGAACAGCTAGGAGCTGTAAAGGTTTGTCCCTTATTGCCTTTATAAGTTTCTGTTTAATTTATTTACTTGGACTGCACTGCGATAATGACATGTATTTGGCAGGGAGATACTGTTGTTTATATTTCATGTATTCACACTTCTTTTCCCCGCCCCCCAACTTGAAGACTTTCTTTAGAAGCAAATGGAAAGTATGTTTCAAGAAGAGAAGAATGTCCTTTTTCTTCTCTCCTCCTCCCTTATCTCTTGTGTCTGGAATAGGAGCAGTCCTGCTAACAGCCTGCCCCACTTCCTAATGGGTAACCCTGTTCTGCTTTGTTTTTGCTTGCAGTTGCACAATCAGAGGCTGAAAAAATATTAACTACCCACAGGAACTCGCTCATCCATATGCTTTTAACTGTATCTTTGCAACCTGCAAAGTGAAAAATGCCTTTATTTTTTTTTTGTTTTTGTTTTTTTTTAATAAATAATTCATTGCCTCTGTATGAGAGGAAGAAATACTGGGATGGAGAGTTTGAAGCCAAGATCTCATTGAAAGTTAGGGTTTTTTTTTTAATTGTGAAAGTATTCAGTGGGTTTTTTTAAGAGTTGTTACTGTATTATGTATATTTCGTTACTGTATTGTGCATATTTCTTTTAAAAAAGACAAGTTAAACTTCATGTATTAAATACAGACTAGTTTTGCATAAAAAGACAAGTTTAACCTCTTTCTTCCTCTCCACAGGTTTTCTGTTGTGAAACTCAATTCATTCAAATCTAAACTACCACTTTGCAGATGTTTTATTTTATAATTAAATAACTTTAGCAGCAGTGATACTTAATACCAAAGATAATGTTTCAGTTCCAAGAGCACAATACATTTTGACTGTAGCAGGAATTATTAACATGGTCTGAATATGATTTTGGTGTTCATGAATGGAAAATGCTTTGTTCTTAATAAGTCATTACAACTCAGCAGTACAATGAGCTTTGTGTAATTGTATGGACGTCTGAGAAATATGTTAGACATCACAACCAACATACAGTAAAAAACTTGTTCTGTAGACTAGAGAGTCTTCCCCTGTGTTTCTGCGTACTGCTGCATACTGTTTCTAAGTAGTTGAAGCTCTTATTTGTGGCTAAATTTTTTTGGACAGAATTCTTCATGACCTTAATAGGATATTCTTGCATAATTGTGTGTCATTGAAATAAAAATAATCTGAAAGTGTTTAAGTCTTTCAGTATTCTTAACTGAATGTTTATTTAGTATAATCAATGTACTAATGTTGGAAATATAATACTGCTTATCTCTAAAAACCACATTATGGCAGCTAGTAGTGAAATACAGCTGGAATGCTATGTAGGTTTTGCTTTAGGAAAAATTTACACTTTACCGTTACAATAAAAAGCGGAATCTGCTGCCTCAGATTTTGCTGTATCTTAAATCTCCTTCAGATGAAATGACCTGAGTTAGGCTTAAGAAGAAATAGAAAATGAAAAACATTCAGCCCTGTAATGTTGGAAACTGAAACCTTTATTGAATTTCCCTTTAGTAAAAACTGTTGCTGTTTCTAATCTCACACTATATGTGTAAAGTTTCTGGCTTTCACTACTTGGAAGTCAGTGATGCTCTTTTTTTCTGGTGACACTCAAATGTTGACCAATTCAGTGGAAATTCAGATAATATAAAGATTACTCCCTCCTCTTCCTTTTCCATTTCCAATATGATAATATCCATAATCACACTAATATCATATGCATACCTTAATATTTCTCAGTTGGGAAGGAATATTGTGGCTGGTTTTTTAGAGGAAATTCTTAGACTTATACTGAAGGAAAAAAAAAATAGCACTTCTGGTAAAGGCCCTTGCTGAGAAGCAATTCTAAACAACTCAGATCCCTTCCTTAATAGAATGCCATCTACTGAATCTAGTCAGAGAACAAAAATGTGTATCACTTATTATATATAGTATTATTAAAAAAAGAAAGGTTAGGAGGGAAAAAATGAGCAAGGATGTAAGTTTGTCAAACTGATATGACAAGTATAATACATTTAAATGAAGTTCCAAATTGACAGATGATGGAAAAATATTTTAATGGAACTGGAATCTTTTTAATAAATAAATGTGTCAATTCTTGAATATGTTATTTAATACTTGATTTGACTTAGATTATTTTCAAGTGCTATATATACTTTTATACTATAAAGAGCTTCCAAACTGGTTGGTTGATTTAATCAATGTTGATTTCTGTCTTAACACAGAAGAGTTAGGAACTTAGAATTGAGGAAATGAAAGGACTTTTTAGTAATATGATGCTTTTTACTACACTAGATCCAAGAACTCTGATTTTCTAGAAAAATTTGATGGCATTACCTCTTCCAGTACATTGCTTTTCATGGTCAGAGAAATGGATTTGCACGTAGAAGTGCTATTCATGTGTATATGTGAGAGTTGGTCTTTTACTAGCTTGATTTTTTTTTAAGTTTTAGATTTTTTTTTTAATTCCCTTTATATATTTTATTAATTTATATATTTTTATTCACCATAATGATGCAATGGGATTTCATTTCAAGTTTGCCTTTGAATTAATTTAAATAGTGAGTTGGAAACATAACTTTTCCTCAGTTATGGGAGCTATGATAATTTCTTTCTCTTCGGTTCCGATTAAGTAGACTATAAGAGACAGAAGGAGATTTTTCTTGTGTTTTTATGTAAAATGAATATTACTTTGATTCTGTCTCTAGGAGGAAAAGAAGAAGTTTGATAAAGAGACAGAGAAGAACTACAGTTTGGTAGAAAAGCATTTGAACTTATCAGCTAAGAAGAAAGAGCCACAATTACAAGAGGTATTGATGCCTTTTTTAAATGCAAGCTAAGGAATTTTGAATAGGTAAATATGTTATATGCAAATGCAAGGTTAGTATTAATGGTAAAAGAAAAACTTCTGTCACCTGGAAACGTTGGTGAGAATATAAATATTTGCTGAACCTAGTGGTATGCTACTACCATTTTCTGAATTGAGGACTTTAGTTGGTGTGTGTATTAAGCACTGAACATCACAGGTTTTTTATATAATAAAGAGAATCGCAAAGTGTGAGTATACTGTGAAAAACTGCATTGCTTCTGAGACTTTACTGTATATGTAATTTGCATTGTATGCAGTGAATGAATGTCCTGTGTTAAGGCTTAAAGTGCAACAACTTGTATTCCCAGAAGAAGTGCTTTTGTGCTTTTTTATCTCTCATGTTTTGAAGATCTGATTTTTTTTTTCAAGTAATGCTAAAAAAAAAGCCTGTTGACAATTTATAACTTAAAACCCAATCTGTTTTTCCTGAAATTCCTTTTGTCCCTGTGGGTTTGTTATCATCATCCTTATTTGTAATAACTTTTATTTCTGGAGCAATAGCAAATAGTTTGTGAGAACACAGCAGAGAAATCTTGCAGAGACTTACTGCAGGCAGAAGGATTTTTTTTTTTGAGAGTTGTAATTATGTCAGAATTATTAATGCTTTGTATCATTAAATAATATTTTCCTCAGAGATAACTCTTCTCTATACCCTCTACCCACCCCACATAATCTATGATGCCATTTTTCATGAAAGTGGTTAGTGTAACCGGCAAATTAACTAGGAACTTAAGAACTCTAACTGTTTCTGTGTTTCATTAGGGCATTTCTTATCCATAGTGTATTTGTACCATAGACCCTCGTATGCATAAACAAGTGTCTTTTGGGAAGTTGAGTTGTCCTAGTGAAGTTAATGGGCATTGCTCATGTGTCAGGACCTGCACTTTTATCAAACTGATCGGCTGCCAAAGAACTTGATGGGGGAGGGCGGGAAATATTAATTCTGATCTCTTACTTGAGGATATCAAGAACCATATTTCCAAGTCTGAAATGAGACCTCATTTCAATGGAAAAATATGAAATATCTTAAGCAGGCATTTTGAAGCTGTATTGAATGTAGTCTAGAGTTTTAAGTTGTGTGTGAAGACTAGAAAGAGCAAATAGATTTGTTTTAAATGTGCTTCAAAGATTCATGAACCAAAATTATGAAATTCTTTGATCAGGATCTTTGATTTATGCATTTAGTTTTGACATATAAATATATAAGCAATGGAAAAAAAAATGACTTGCAACATGTTGTCAGAATGCTACATAGGAATAACTTCCTTGTACAGGCTTAGAAAATAGCTGCATATAATTATATGGGAGGTTCCTAATTTAGTATTATACCTTGCTAGTTTTGTCAGTTCCTGACAGCAATAAATAAAGGATGCAGGTATAAATGTAACAAAAACTTGCTGAAATACATGTCATGCTGTGGAGTGTGTCTGGTATTAACATAACCCTTGCCTCTCTTAATGGACAGATATTCATGAGATTTCACTGAGGCACGGCTTGTGTCTTATTTCTGTATTTCTCTGGCTGTACACAAAGTACAATATAACAGTGAGTGAACTTGCTGGGTGCACGGGGAGGCTTATGTCTCAAAATCTGAGGAGAGATGTGATGATGTACTTACGTGGGAACAGAGAGGAATTAATGAAGTGGCTGTGTTGGATATTGTATTATTGGGGGATGAGGGGCAATCAAAATGATAAACAACAGAAAAACAAAGAAGAGAGATAGAAACAGGCTTACGTGGGGATTTGGTGTATGTAGCGCAGTATTACTATCGATTAGCCAGATGTCCTTGTAGACTCACTTCATAGCCTTTTCTGTGGCTGCACTCCAGTGCATGTATATATCATTAGGAGCTTTACTGACAACTCAAAACAGTTCCTGTGTTTCGTGGTTTATAGGATGTAGCAAAATGACTTGGCTTTTTGAAATACTTTTTCTTATTAATGTGCATATCAGTGCATATTTTTTTAATGGCATTTGTTGTTATGCCCCTTTAACTGCTGACAGATTTCTAGCAGAGAGCTGCAAAGCAAAGCTTGTCTTAAGGCAAAACTGTCTTAAGGCTAATTTGACTTATCCTCTTAAAGCATAGCAGTCACTGTTCTGCATGAAGGATATAGTCTCAGTATTTAAGAGAGAGCAAGTGATAGTAAGTTTGGTCCTTACTTCATATAACCCTTTCTCCATTGCCTTTTGTAATTTAGAGCAGAAGTGTTTGGTTTTATCACATGGGCAAAGACTAAGTGCTAATCACTTAGAGTGTCCCTTTGTAGCCTGTCTTTAATGTATTTTAATAAAGGTATCCTTTACACAGTTCTTGAAGTTTTATAGGTTGATGACGGAATGTGAACCTTAAATAGTAACTTAATGAAACAATAGGTATATGTTAGAAAGTTAAATATTTACGTACAGATGAATGGCAGTTGAAATAACTGTTTACCATCAACATGGTGTTGGCACTCCTGCAACGCTGAGCTATCACCAGCAGCTAATAAGGCTGCATATTTAAGTATTTGATGCTCTTTGGAAACTTGTGAAGCGTCTTAGCAAAAAGTGAACTTTTTTTACTGCTTTTCTTGGCAGTCAGAGTGAGCACAGGTGTGGGATGGATACGATAGCATTTTGGCTCTTCACAGCAATTATTTGGTTTATAGAGTAAAGCTCACAGTGCCAGCAATGTGGTTTTCAACAATAACCCTTTCTTCCTTAGTTTGAGGAGAGAGGTTATTTCCTCCTTTTCTAATGGAAGATGCTGCTAACCCCCTCTCTTTGTTTGGGCAGGCACCTCTTCAGTGCTATTAAAGCAGTGCACAAGTGCCTGCTCTGATGTATTTGGCTTGGGTTCCATAGGAAAGAAGCTTGAAGAAATGTAATTGGAATGTTGCAAAAAATTTAGCTTCATGATTCAGAACAACAAACATTATCTAGTGAAAGGCAACTCCTGCTGCCATTTAGAAGTAAATGAATGAACTGCGTTGTAAAGGAACAAATCCACATCTTGAGAAAACTGTCTTCTCGCTTGTGGCTTGTATGCTAAGTGTGTGTAATTTTGAAGCTGTCTGCAAAATGTATTTGAAACTTCATTAACTGTATTCTGTGTGCAGGCAGATAACCAAGTGGAGCAGAATAGAAAACATTTCTTTGAGCTGTCCCTCGAGTATGTATGTAAATTGCAAGAGATACAAGAACGGAAGAAATTTGAGTGCGTGGAACCTGTAAGTATCAGCAAATTCAGCTTACCCTGTCATTTGTAAGGGATGGAGAAGGAATGGAATTGGCCAAAAGCCAGGGAGCTCTGTTTTCTGGGAAAATGTATGTAACGTATGACTTAACAGAATTTAAAGCACTCCTGTTACATCAGTGCAAATTCCTAATACAGATAAACCAGGCATCTCAAAGCTGACCTCAGTAATTAGGGTTGATTTGGATCCATTGATGTTGATATTCAGAAAATGTGTGAAACCATCTCTTGTATGGCAAAAAAACTCAGATCTATGGTGTGAAGACTAGAGAAGTCCAATGGCTTTACTGAATTTCAGTGAAAAGCATGCATGCATAAATTGTTTTAAATATATTACCATTGTTCAAGGAATGGGAAAATGTTGTGAAAAATAGTTATGTCAATTTTTTTCTCTTGTTTTAGTGTTTTTTTGGATTTGTTTGTTTGTATATGTTCTAATTTTCTACTTTATAAAAAATTAATTAGTTTTGGACTCGGTTCTTGTGTTTCAAACTATTTGAAACTAGTCAAGAGCTGGACTAGAGTAATGCATCTTCAAATTATTTTTTTGAAATACATCGCTTTCTCTTTTGTGAATGCTTCTTCAGGATGGGGCTGAACTTTATGTTGCTCAGTTTGTATTTGAAGTTTACACTATGGTAGTTAACTGAAATTATTTACTACCAAATTCTTACCCTGTTTCCCCTTGATAACATGTAATTTAGCTATTTTTGCACTTTTTAAAATGATTTATTTGCATATTACTTCAGACATTATTGGTTCTTTGGTTTATTCTCTTTAATAAAAGCAAGTTGTTCTTTCCTATCACTCCTTTCCAACAACCTGAACCATACAGGAGAGGTAGGCAGTACTGCACCTCACCCTGTTTCCGATATAGTATATAACACGTTCACTCTTTCTATTTAAAACACTGAAGTCGGAAACTGCAATGTGGATCATTTGCTTATTCTGATAAGAGTCAGATCTGCATACAAAAAGCAGCAATTGGTAACATTAGTGGAGGGATAGCTTCTTTGTTCCAACAATGCAGTTGACTTCATAAAGTCATTTCAAGGTGGTCATTAGCAGGGAGAGGAATGAGCAGGGAAATGGTGACTAAAAGACGCTATGATCATTACCTCCTTGTGCACAAATACTTATTCCAGGCATGATTGGTACCAGAGCAGCGTATGTAGGCAAATTTGGGAGATGATCTACATTGCATATGGTCAAATTTAAAGCAGAGATCAGTTATGAAATGCCAGAAAAATGTCTATATTTTTAGCTGATTATTTGGATCTAATTTGGTTATTAATGAATTGAAGCCATTAGTGGAACTTTGCTTATAAATAATTATTTTGTCATCTCTAGTCTTTCTGAAAAAGTCTGCGTGCACAAATCATATTCTGGTCAATGGAGTTTTAAATTCTAACAAGTCTTTTGTTTGTATTTCAGGTGCTGTCATTTTTTCAGGGTTTGTTCACTTTCTATCATCAGGGGTATGAACTTGCTAAAGACTTCAATCATTATAAAATGGCTCTGCAGATAAATATACAAAATGTAAGTTGAGATTGATATCTATGCCTTTTCTTTGTAAGATCATACTTAGAAGTTACGGTAGGTACAGTATCTGAATTGCCAATAACTTCCTCGGTTAGTGCGTTGCCTGTGAAGTTTGGGGGTACAGTGCCATCTACTGGTTAACCGACCACATCGCTGAACAGATTCCCACTAATTCCAGTGAGTTCTTTCCTCGTTTCCAATACTCCTCTAAAAAACAAATACCAAGTAAAACACCCTCACTCCTTTTCCTAGTTTTTTTATAGAGACATAACACAAGGATTATCATAAAAGAGCTTTAAAACAAATGAAGTCTTTTCAAATGCAAGTAACTCTGGAGAGTTCAGAGAGTGGGTGATGAAATGCTGAGTTTCTCAGTGGTTTAGGTGTTTGAAATAGAGTGTGGTGGTGGTCATGTATGAGGGTCATTTTTTGAGAGGCCTATCTCATCCATAACCAAGAAAAGGAAAGAAACACAGCTGGGCTTATTAGCATTTCTTTCAGCATCTCTCTCAGCATTGTGAATTGAAGTTCCTGTTTGTCTTGAAGCAACCCTTTCAGGCCAGAACATCCCTTCTGGTTAGGGGTGTAGAACTGTATAATGAAATTTGGTGGTCGCACCCATGGTGTTTTTGACAAAACAATGTGTCCTTTCAAGGGCAAGCTAATCAAGGCCCACCATGAGTTAGTGTCCCCTCAGACCAAATTGCCCAGTGTGATCTGCTCAGGACAGGGACAGCAAGAAGCAAGGCAACTGTCTGAAGCAATTTGATTTACAGAGTCACTTTCCAGATGGTCTGTTTGCTTCCTTGAGATTTTTTGAACAACAAAATTCACTCAAGGGAACTTGGATATGCCAAAGGCTTGTTGATGGGGAAGAAAACATGTACTGTACTGTAAGCAAGCAGCTCATGACGATGTGACAGTTTTCTTGACCTCTAAGGGCACCTGGTATTAAGAGACAGGAACTACTTCTCAGAGGCTGAGTCTGTTTTTAGAAGTGGCTTAACTAGCAGGCGATAGTAGGGAGGCGGGAAGGGGGGAGGGTGGATTGTAGCTGTTATAATACATAGTGATGCGATTCGTGTGTCATGATGCCATTACTTATGTTTCAGTCGTAAGTTTCCTCCTGAAGTGTTGTTTGATTTGGGTAGGGAAACTAAGTGGTGACAACTTCATAAGCTGACTTTCATAGCAGAAATCAGTGCTTCTGGAGAAGATTTCTGGACAACCTTATTTCTTCTGTGTGCCTTGCTTAACAGAGCAAGGAGCAGCATAGAGCTACAGTGGATATTGTGAGCTGATGCAAGATGAGCAAGAAATGAAATCTAAGAGGGAAGCTGTGATACAGTTTTGAAGATCTTTGGTTTGTGCTGGAAGGGACCTTAGAGATCATTCAGTTCCAGCCGCCCCCTGCCATGGGCAGGGACATCTTCCACCAGATCACCTTCCTCAAAGCCTCATCCAGCCTGGCCTTGAACACCTCCTTGTGTTCATGACTTCCCTGGGCAACCTGTGCCAGTGCCTCACCACCCTCACAGGAAAAAAAATTCTTCATAATATCCACAAGAAGGATGTTGAGGCTCTGGAGCAAGTCCAGAGAAGAGCAACGAGGCTGGTGAAGGGGCTGGAGAACAGACCCTATGAGGAGCGGCTGAGAGAGCTGGGGTTGTTTAGCCTGGAGAAGAGGAGGCTGAGAGGAGACCTCATTACTCTCTACAAGTACCTGAAAGGAGGTTGTAGAGAGGAGGGAGCTGGCCTCTTCTCCCAAGTGACAGGGGACAGGACAAGAGGGAATGGCCTCAAGCTCCGCCAGGGTAGTTTTAGGCTGGAGATTAGGAGGAGGTTTTTCACACAGAGGGTCATTGGAATAGGCTGCCCATGGAGGTGGTTGATTCACCTTCCCTGGAGGTTTTTAAGGCACGGGTGGATGGACTTGGGGACTTGGTTTAGTGTTAGATAGGAATGGTTGGACTAGAAGATCCTATGGGTCCCTTCCAACCTGGTTGTTCTGTGATTCTGTGATTCTGTAATCTAAATCTCCCTTCTTTCACCTTAAAACCCTTGTTCCATCACTGCGCTCTCTGCTTTTCTGTAGCCCCTTTTAAGTACTGGAAGGCTGCTATTAGGTCTCTGTAGAGCCTTTTCTTCTCTAGGCTAGCCAAGTCCAAATCTCTCAGCCTGTTCTCACAGGGCAGGTCCTCTGGCCTTCTTATCTTCATGGCCCTCCCCTGGACCCATTCTAACAGATCCATGTTTTTCCTATGCTGGAGACTTCACAGAGTTGAACGCAGTATTCCGGGTGAGGTCTCTTGTGAGAAGAATAGATATCATGCGGAACAGTGTCAAATACTTTGTACGAGTACTAGTAGGTGATGTCAGTTTCTCTTCCCTTGTCCACCAATGCTGTAGTCCCATTGTAGAAGGCCATAAAATTTGTCAGGCACAACTTTCCATGTGCCTCATCAGAGTGTCCTGGAGAATATGCTCCATGATATTGCTGGGCACAGAGGTGAGATTGACTAGCCTGTAATTCCCTGGCTATTTTTTTTTTAAATAATGGGACTTATATTTCCCCTTTTCCCATTGAAAAGAACCAGTGGAGTGGTCTGAAGAAGTGATAAGCCATAAGAAAGCAAACTAATCTCAGCAGCTACTTTTTCAATTGACTCAATGGTGCTATAGTGTGCCCCAGGAAATCCAAAAGAGATTAAGCATCACAACTCAAGTTTCATGAATGATGAAATCATTCCTGGATTTCAAATAACTGTAGAGAGAAAGGAGATGAGGCTTAACAACTGTCTGGGGAAACAGGGGAATAGAAAGAAGCATGTGCAAAAATCATGAGGGGACGTGATGTGTGTGGGCAGAGTGTGGGAACAGGTACAAAGCCACACGTAAAATGAAAAGGATAAATTTGTTTCTGTTACCTCATGGTCTGGGACAACTCCAAACCAGCACCTGGGCAGAGGAAACACAAATGGGAATGCAGGGACCATGGAGCTTGGTCCGTCATGATCTGGGGCAACTCTGAAAAACAGCAGCTGAGTTGAGAAAATGCAAACAGAAATGCAGGCACTGCAGAGCTAGGGCCTTGCTAGAAACCCGTGAAACCTACCACTTAGATTGTATTTATTAGTGGAAAGCAAAATAGTTTTCCACTGTGCTTTGATCTTTCTCACAGCAGGGTTTGAATCTCAGGCCTGTTTTCTAGGATGGCCCCCAAGTCTATCACAGGCCTATGTTACCTAAACACAAAGGGTTCTACTTGTTAAGCACACATAACTGAGCAATGATTAGCATGATTTATCTGTTTTTCTGCATCCTCGCTTGGTCACTTGGGTGTGTTGATAGTTCTTCTTCGTTGAATTTTCTGGTATATTCCCACACGTTCTCCCCTGTGTTGAAGGTGAACAAAACATCCCAAAGGAAAATCAAGCTAGGGCTTGACTGTGGTACAGCCAATCTGCTGGCAGAGCAGCGTATTGACATGTTAAAAATTGAGGGGTACAAGATTCAGTACAGATTACCTAGCTGGACATGGGGAGGGATTTGAGAGTTGACAGTATAGGTGTAGTAATTGCCTTCCTTTCATTCACATTGACTTTACTTTGAGAATTATGCTGTAGGTTTCTTCTCTGTAACCTGCTCCAGACTCTGCCTTCCCATCATTCCCCTCTAAAATAAAATAAAGAAAAAAGCCCAAACCCTCCAACCTTGTGGCCCAAGCTTCACTAAGCTGATTCTTGTTATCTCAGTGTTTTGCCTAACCCCACACAAGGACCATGCTCTCCTGCCCTGCAAGCAAACCCAGTCATCTCTGAGAAGGGGAGGCAAAGCCACACTATTGCAGTGGCTATTATCAGCACCTGGTTAAGCTCAGCTTTGTCACAGCACAAAAGGAGATGGAAATTTTCTTGGAGCCCTTGGTGTTCCACCCCACCATTCCCAGGGTGCATGTCACACACGTGTATTTGTGATTACTGTGCAGCTAAGAGAAAGTTACTGGCAGGATCATTTTAAAGCATCTAACCTTGGAGTGATCATTGCTCAGACAGGAAGGTTTAGGTATGACCAGTCTGTCAGCCTTTGTCTGAGCACAGACTGTATTTTTTTTTTAGTGCAACTCTTGTAGGAAGTAATGAAAAGGAGCTTAAAAAATTATTTGGAGCCTTTGAAATGAATTCATGTGAAAGGTCTAACTCCAACATTTGCAAGCAGAAGTGACCTGAAATTGAGGTGATGGTTATGGGGAGGGTTCAGAGCAGTTGTTTTGCCTGGAGGTAAGAAGGCAATTGTTGTTAGTCATCACCTAAGATCTTCAGGTTTCCTTTATAAAACATACATTTATGAGTGGCTGCTCTGCCCAACTTGCATGGATGGTGTTTATGCCCACAAATAAACCCCTTCCAAGCACAAATCTGTAATTTACGTGTACAGATAGCCAGTCATGAGCCCTGTCTATATACAAGAATGGATACTTGTTTGTATTCATGATATATTCATTAGTGTATGCAACTGTATGCTTGTCCTGGGGACAAAAATAAAATAAGTAAGGCAGCACTTGTAGAAGTTCATCCATTTTCAGAGAAATAAAGGTGCTTTCAGAAAGCAATGAAGTGCAAAAGCATGCATCTACAAATATGTCCTTTCCTCAAAACGCATGCTGTCTGCAGAAAATACTAGCTTGGAATTGTGATATGGAACTAAATTTGTGCAATTTGGGCAAGCTGGAATGTGGAGAACACTAGGTATTACCATGGTTGTTTTGGGTTTGTTATTTGCTTGTTGGCCAATTGCCAGTGTTTTTCAGCATGAAGTGAAGCATTTCTCATGTCAGATATGAGCAGGTCTAGTGTTTTGTGTATTCCTGTTGTATAATTTGTGGCTGATACGGTTACTTCTTGGTTGTTTTCACTAATATTCTACTAACATTTTTCTTGTGGCTGCTGGCAGATTTTGGAATAAATGACTTTCAAGAATAATATTCATCTGGAATTTGGTTTTTTATGTGTTTTCTTTGGTTGTCGTTTTGCATGCTTTTGCTTGTGTGTGATCAAAACATTTGGCATGTGTATAGTAAGGGTGTGTATACCTTTTTGGTGACCTTCCTGTCAATTCTTTCTGATAATCACAGAAAAACCTCTCTTTCCTGACAACTAGTAAGAATCCCATGAATTAAGCCAACATCTGTAGTAATATTTTTCCAAGAATATTTGAATATTCAAATCCAAAGTAATTTCATACTCAGTATTTCACTTCTTTCTGAACAGATGAGGATATGATTTTAGAAATCTGCTCTGACCATTCTAGAATAGTTTGGGTTGGACCATTCTAGAATAGTTTGGGTTGGACCATTCTAGAATAGTTTGGGTTGGACGGGACCTTAAAGATCATCCAGTGCTGGTCATGGACAGGGACACTTTACACTAGATCAGGTTGCTCAACGCCTCTTCCAACCTAGCCTTGAACACTTCCAAGGATGGGGCAACCTGCTCCAGTGCCTCACCACCCTCACAGGAAAAAAAAAATAAAATCTTCCTAATATCTATTGCCCCTCTTTCAGCTTAAAAATGTTACCCCTTGTCTTATTGCTCTCCTTTTGCTCTCTCAGCCTGTCCTCATATGGGAGGTGCTCTAGCCCTCTGATCATCTTTATGACCTCCTCTGGACTTGCTCTAACAGATCTGTGTCCTTCCTGTGCTGAGGACTCCAGGGCTGGATTCAGTAATCCAGATGAAGTCTTACAAGAGCAGAGTAGAGGGGGCAGAATCGTCTCCCTGGACCTGTCTAAACCATACTTTGATGTTGAAGAATATCAGTAAACTTAAAGAGTAAACTTATGTGGAAATTCTGCACTAACTGTTCTAAAATGACCTGAAGAATTCTCTTGTTTTATAAATAATAATTATAACTCCTGTCTGCCAGGAAGACTAAGTCTTTATTCCACACTCTTTACTAATAGGCTTTTACCATCTTGTTTTAGACACGAAATCGTTTTGAAGGAACAAGGTCAGAGGTAGAGGAGCTCATGAACAAGATCAGAAGAAATCCTCAGGAGCATAAAAGAGCAAATCACTTCACGATGGAAGGCTATCTTTATGTACAGGAAAAAAGTAAGCTGTATTTTTGTATTCCTGTAGTGCTCATACTGCATATACGAGCAAGTCTTATTTCTAGAGGTAACATGAAGACACAAAGAATTTATAGATTATTAAATAGTCTGAGTAAATCTGAGTAAATGTTCAGAGTCTCTAGTGGCAGTCTTACCATGACTCACTAAAGAGCATGAAAGTGGGACAGTTCTTAGCAAAGGTAAGTTTGCTAAGAATTTGGGTAAGTTATATTAAACCAAAGGATATATTTCATGTTATATTTTTAGTCCTTTTCCTAATGACCTCCCCTAGAACTGTCAAATATTTGTTGTCATACATCAACATGAACTGTAAAATTAGCCTTTGAATATTGAGCTAGGTTATCATAATGAAATGAACTGTTATTTCTATTATGAGTCTTCCTCGCTGGGGTGAAAAAGCTGGATAAGATGCAGAGTTCTCACCGCTCAAGGAATTACCACAAAATAATTTATCTTTGTTTTTATTTTAAAAAACATCTTTTCATAAATCATGTGTTACATGTGCACAGTCATAGAAAATCTCTTTGCCTATTCTAATGAGATATTTTACTTATGATATTTAATCAATTACTTTTTAAGTAAAGACTTCTGTAAAATGAGGGTTCTGCAACATTCCTCATGGAAGCATTGGTTATTACAGTGTTCAGAAATAAGTTTTAAGTGAACTGGTAGTAAAAATGAAGAAAAATTGATATTCTGTGAGATCAGTTCACTGTTCTTGGTCATCATGAGCTTTAAAATTCAGAAGAGGTGGCTGTGCCTGAGGCTGAGCTGGGGAGTAGCAGGGCAGTAAGACTTTCCCAGTTAGGAGCAGTGAAATTGTCAACTTCAACTGCTCGTGAATGTTTTTCCTGAAGCTCTGGGTCTGGATCCTTCAAAAGAGAAGATTCCTTTATGGAAATTTCTTTAAAGAAGTAAATGAATAGAATTGAGGAGCTGCAGAGGGTCAGAATCCAAATTTTAACAGGTAATTTTATGGTACAACTATCAGTAATACTGTATGTGGTAGGCTGGGCTCTTAAATATGTGTGTTCTTCATAGGTTGTGCACTGATGAATGGTTGAGAGTGAATTTTGGTATCCAAAAGTGTGATTAGACCTTAAGCAGTCCATAACATAGAGGTTGTAAAACATTAATTGCATTAATTTGCAGTTATTTAGCTCCAGGTTACCAAATGCAAAACTAGGTTTCTATGTTCTGCTTAAGTAAAGTTTCCAAAGGATATTTATGTTATAAGGAAAAATTATTTTGTATGTAGTAGCGAGACAAAGATACATTAATAATTCTTTCCATTTTCATTAAATGGAAAGGTGCCATGCTACATATATATCTCTTTATAATAGTAAGCACTTTAAGTAAGTCAACTTTTGCATTACTTTGTACAGTGTTTTTAGTTCATACCCTTGTTTTAAAAACTGCGTTTTTAGGAAATAAGTAGGTCTCTTAATTAACATTTTGGAAAGCAGAAGAAAACACACAAATTGAGAAAAGTTTAATGCTTCCATTTTACATAGGGCCTGCTCCCTTTGGTTCCAGTTGGGTGAAACATTATTGCACATATAGGAAAGAAACAAAGAAGTTCACCATGATCCCATTTGAACACAGATCAGGAGGAAAAGTTGTAAGTATGTTTTTATATTCTACTCTTGTACTTTCCCTTTATCAAGATCAGAGGATATGTCAGATAATATGTGTCAAGTACTTTGCCGCTCTACCTCCTTGCTCCTTTTTCGTCTTGCCTCATGCAATTCAGTCGGTCATTTAAGGATATTAACCTAAAGAAATGGATGGATTAATAGATAAGAGTTCTGCAGACTCTTCAAATACTTCCTTTTAGGAGATCAGAGAACACAGTACAGATAATATGCAGTGTTTGACCATTTAGAGTCTGGTTTATCCATAAGGCATTTAACTTGTTAAAGTATAAATTGGGAAAATATAATAGACTTAGAAATTTCTTCTTTACATGCTACAGTCAGATTTTTCTTTCAGAGAGGTAAATACTAGCAGAGGGACTAGAAAAGAGAATTTTAATAGGAATATGATTTGTACTGACAACTGAATGTAATTTCAGATATTTCTGATAGCATCTGAAATATTCAAGACCCAAGACTTTGCTGATCTTTTAAAGGGCTTTAATTCCTATTGAAATAGTTGGGAATTGAGGGCACTCAGCACTTTCAAAGATGACACATTAAATGAACGCATTAATATGGATGAAATGCATTTCGTTGCAAGGAAAAAGGATATCCAAAGCTGGAAAAAAATGCTTGAGTCAATATTCTTGTAAATGCAGCATCCTACCCTATCTTCAAATTTGGTTAGAAAATCACCCTGTTGCAATTTTATCAGGATGTTAGATCCCATTAGTTTGAGTAGAGGGGAGATTGCTTCCATAGTTGTGGAGGGCTGTGTATACTTACAAGTATATTGAATCTGAAAGAATCTCTCAAAAGATCTGAAAATCCCTCCATACTGAAATTTGGCTTCCTTAATCGTTTCAGTATTTCTCTGAAATTTTATCTTGGTTTACTCTAATTATAATGAGCCATTTTAGTTAATGTAGTATGTTTGTAAGCATTCAGGATTCTAAACCACTTATGAAGCCATTTTTGCTGCATTAAAAGATCTCCCATTTTGAAACCCGCAATGAAATTACTCTTTTGGTGACAACCTGCTGTGTCTGGAGATATTGAGTAAGACAAGAAATAATTAAAATGTACAGTTAATCCTGATTAAATCTGGTACAACTCATACAGCATTCACAGATGAATTTTTTAATATCTGAATATTTAAGGGTAAAATGTGGTCCTAGTGTTGATTCGTCTTGAAGAAAGGACTGATTCTGTAAGACAGATTGTAGATAGTGAAGAACATTTACTTTTTTCTAGTTACTGTAGCAATAGCCTTTACTATGGAAATAACTTTGATCTAAAATGGGAGAAGTCTTTTGCATTTACTTATATTGTAATATGTGCAAAATTTTTATAGCAAAATATTTTTGTTAGTTTAAATTACTGTGGTGTTGTGTCATACTGTAAAGTACCAGCTGAACTGGACTCCATATTTTTGCATTTTTGTCCTGTAAATGACCGTGGAATTCATGTGCTGTTGTGCAGAGATCTGAAGAGCAACTGTGAGCAGTTCTCTCCAGGCTGAGTTGGAGTTGTTCAACCTGAAGAAGGGAAGACTCCAAGACCTTATAGCAACCTCTCATGGGCTACAAGAAAGCCAGGGAGGGACTGTTTACAAAGGCTTGTGGTGATAGGACAAGGGGCAATGGGTATGAACTGGAGAGGGGAAGATATAAACTAGACAAAAGGAGGCATTTCTTCACTATGAGAGTGGTGACGCACTGGAATGGGATTCCCTGGGGAGTTGTTAACCCCATCCCTGGAGACATTCAGGGGCAGGTTGGATGGGGCTTGGAGCTCCTGATCTAGTGGAAGGTGTCCCTGCCCATGGCAAAGGGGTTAGAACTGGATGATCTTTAAGATCCCTTCCAACCCAAACCGTTCTATGATTATTTCACAAGTGTCAGTTTTCAGTGTAGCTTTTACTGTTATTTTAACGTAAATTTACCTTACATGGCATGTATAGCTGTCTTACTGAAGCTTTCAATTACTGGGTCTAACATATAAAATATTTCTTTTCCCAGGGTGATGAGGAACTTTTTGTCCTTACATATTGTACCAAAAGAAACACAGATACTATAGACAGGCGATTCTGTTTTGACTTAGAAGCTTCAGACAGGTAAGTTTGTGAAACACACTAGAAAGAATTCTTGTAAGTAGTAGTTAATATCACTGCAATGCACGTGCACAGTCACAAGTCAGAGGCTCTGCTGAGCTTGCATGGCCAGTCAGACTGGTCTGCCTCAGGCATACTCATTTCTGTAATAAGGAGGGGGTAAAGGGATGCAAAACTACTCCTGCGTCCAAAGACTTCCAACTCATGGCAAATGGCAAGATACCCATTTACAGCTCAGGTGGCATTTGTTGCAAGTCTATCGGGTGGTTTGAACTTGATTTTTTTTATTTGAGGGGAATGTGACTTAACTCTTCTAACATTGTGTCCCAGCAGTAGGAGGAGGAGTAGAGATTTAAAGTCATGATGTCAGCTCCTCTTGGGTCATTGTAATGGTCAATATGAAGAACAGATTTCAAACTAAGTCTGATAAAGTTCCTAGGAAAGTACTGTGAGAAATTGCAGTCTCCCCTGTGCCATCTTCACTCAGTAGGGTAACTGGAGTTGAACAGAGATGGATGGAGAGCAGTGTTTGCTTGATCCTGCAAAACATTTTTTTAATTCTCTTTTCTGGGAAAAATGGGAAAAATCTAATCAGTCTTTTTGTCCGGATATAATAGACACGACTGATCCATTGTGACCTTGATGTCAGACATTTTTCTTTTAATAATATATGTGTGTAGTACTGAGATGTTCCCATGGAGATTAGTTCTGTGCTGCAGGCCATTAGCTTGTTTCCTTGGTATCAGTTCAGGGCACACTTATCCCTCAGCTTGTGTGAGTTAAAAAATAACACACAGATTGACAACTGGCTGTGGAGATTTCTTTGTTCCTTTACTGTAGAAGGAGACAAGACTAAAATTATAGGAAGGATTTTTCAGTAGCAAACATTCAGCCTTTTGCATGACTTGAGCACAGTTTGGAGCTAGTTGAATACTTACGGGTTTTTCTATTAAAAAGAAAAATGAGATGATTATTTTTTCTTTAAGCTGATACTTAAGAATATAAGCTTTGAGGATGCTAGGATCCTGGCTCAGTCTCTGTAAAGTGAAGTCTTTTCTGTTTCTTGAACTACATCATGTTTAGTTGGAGGTTACTAGTGATAAATTTAGAGAAATTTAAATCTTAAAGAGGTAATGAAGGTCCTTTGGGACTTTCTATTGATGAAGAATTATCCTTCTGGAATACTAATTAGGTTTTAATTTTATCAGTATGGGACAAGGAGAAGGGAAGGCTTTTTCTCCTTTGACTTTAATTTGAAGATGAATAAATAATACTGCATGCAGCATATACTGTTTGACATATTACCTCTAGGTGATACTCTGTGACATCCTCAGAGTTATAATTTTAGTGAAAAGATGGAAAGTTTGCCCTGCGTAAAAGTAACTAATTTGGTTTTAGCTTTAACTAGTAAAAGAAAAAAAGGTGACAAGAAAACAAATCAGCACATAGGTTTTCTTGATTAATTTAGGTAATTACTTAGTGTATTTTTTTTCTACTGAGTGATTATATTCGTGTGTTTCTGGTGGTTGCAGTTCTGCGCTGATAGCAGGCCAGTTTGCATTGGAAAAAGCTGTCATGGCTTGAGAAACTGCTTTGCTTGCTGTTACTACTAATACCGATATTAGCCTATTTTATTCATTAAGGTTATTACATGCAGAAATTAAGGCAAAGCTTCCCTCACTCTAAGAGCTCAATGTCTGTCCCTGAGAATAGTAAGAGACTCTGTTTTTATGGTTTAGTAATCTCCTTGCTTTAATCAAAAGAGAACAACTTGCTAAGTTGTTGCCATTTTCCAAAGTTCTACTTAGACTTGAAATTGGTTTGCTAGGGATTGTGTGCAAGCTAAGTCCTTGCACATTGTCTGAGAATACGTTTTGAGCAAGAGGTATTTGTACTTACAGAGTTTTATGCTGAAATTAAATTGTGAAATTTGGTAAAATTTATGACAAGGTGAAAACAAATTAGAAATGTTTCTAGTTGTCAAAATATGAACACGGTGTGTAGACTGTTACAATTTTAAATAAAAGTGGGATTTGTACTGTTTTGCTCTGTGTTGTTGTTCTTAGATAACTTTTTCCCCTACAGCTATTTTGCTACTTGAAGACAGATTTAATAAAAAAGAGAAAGAGAGGTAGAGCATGTTATGAATTAGTCCTTTATCTCTATCCATCTCTATGTAATGAGATTTACAAATTTGCCAGAAGTATTGGCAGGCTGAATATAATGATTTCTTTTAATTGGCAGAAAAACAATTACCCAAATAACCTGTTCTGCTTTTGACTCTTTTTGCTTTGTACACTATGCTGAACCACACAATCACTCTTTTCAGTTTCCTGTTATATAAACACAAAAGTAGATTTATGTTAATCTCTGTTTGCTAATACCTGTGTCCCACAGTTGTCTATCCTTGCATTTTAGGAAAGTTACAGTTGTGGAGTTTTGTAATGAGATGGTTCATTAAGACTTGATTAGATTTACTGGGAAACTGTAATTGTCACTGCTCTTAAGCTGCAGATGATGCAGTAAACGAGTTGACAAAAGCCACTTTTGATGTAATGACACAGCAATGCAAGAGTAAGTTTATGTAGAATTCCCAAAACTCAGGTACACCCAGCAAATGTTGGAATCAACAAGCTACCAACACTGAACTATTTCAAATAAACAGTGTCAGATTACATTCACTTCCCATTTTCCTTTCTATCACCTACTGTGTGTATCAGTTCTATACCTTTTATTTTAAAGATGAGCAGTGTTCAGTGATTAAGGAATAAAAAGTCTTTTAAGACAATAGGCTTTTTCTTGTAGTTTGAAGTAGGATTTGACAGGTATTTTAGTTCATAGAATCATAGAACAACCAGGTTGGAAGAGACCCACCGGATCATCGAGTCCAACCCTTCCTATCAAACACTAAACCATGCCCCTCAGGACCTTATCCACCTGTGCCTTAAACACCTGCAGGGAAGGTGAATCTCCCTGGGCAGCCTGTTCCAATGCCCAATGACCCTTTCTGTGAAAAGTTTTTTCCTAATGTCTGATAAATTCCTAGTTGCTGATAAATGTGCTTTTTCTCTGTGGCCTGTACTTTTGCAGGCCTGGAGTTCCTGTGACCATGCAGGCATTTTCTGAGGAGGACAGGAGGTTGTGGATGGAAGCCCTGGATGGAAAAGAAGCTGTAAGTGACCTATTTTTTTTTTTTAAGTGTTTGTGTATAACGTAGTGGAGAAATTCTCTCACACCTCACTCCCTGATCCCATTTGTACTTCAATACACTGGGATTATGTAGTTTGCAAATGATAGGTTCAGTGAAGGAAGAATAAAAGTGAAATAAAACTCATGTGATATGGGTAACTCTGTAAAGCTCAGTGTAAACTGTTAATGCTACTGTGAGGTGCTTTTCTCATTGTAATGACTACTTTGATTTTTACAGTTTCCCACCACAGTGATGATATTAGTATTCTAGAAAATGTTTATTGTAAGAATATCCACTTAGCCTTACGTGGACGTATTGCATTCCAGTGGCAAGATTTACCTCAGTTAGTTATATGTGGTGGTAATATTTTCTTTTTAAACTAGAAAAAAAAAGAAATCTATGTCAATGGGAACAAGTTTATACTTTAATTTACCTTATTTCTGGTTCACATCAGGAAATGGATCTGGACTCCAGAATTAAAACATACCACAGATTACTCTTAAAATCGTAAATATTATGGTTGGTCTTGTGAACGAAATATTCTGGCGTTTCATAGACTATGACACAATCATGTGTCTGTCACCAGTAGCTGGCTACTGGGGATTATAACAGTAGGTTTTATTGACATCATTGTTGTAAAAATCTTGTTTTGTCTGCATAGGTGTTTATTACCATCACATGTTGTCTGAGCTGAAATCCCCAATAAGATTACAACTTCTGGGAATGCTAAGCTGCGACATAATTCCCAAGATTCATCAAAGCAGTTCATAGTGATTTGAATGAACTTCGACTATGGGAAATTAATTTTTGGAGAAACCAAGGAAGGTGTAGCACATAACCACTGAAATTAACTGTGATTTATAACTAACATTGTTCTGCTTCCCAAAGAAGTAAATTTGTTGAAAATATTTTAAAATATTTACTCCTTAAAAAGTGCAATTGTTTCCTTTCCAAGGGGACACGTAGCTCCAGTCCTAGTGTTAGTGCTGCCATAACTGGAGCTGGCATATTTTAGCTGCAGAAAGCTGGGCGTCAAGATTTGGGGTATCTTGTTTCATACAGTTCTTTAAAATAATCTGCCTTTTTACTCTTTTTGTGTTAGCTGTTCATCAATTCTAACAGAGCAAATGCTAAAAGAGAAGGAAGTAAGTATTTGAAATAATATTAAAGCTATTTTTTTGTTAATACTTTACAACTCTAAAGTGTTCCAATGTAATTAAAAAATATATATTTTTTTAATCTTGAGTTCTGAATATACTTTTGTGGATTTTGCAGTTAATGGGTTTTTGCAGTAATGCAGTTTAGAACACTCGGAAGGAATGTAAGATTGGTCATAAACTAGAGAAGCAGTCTGATTCCTTTTGCCACTTCACTTCATGCTTGAAATTGACTCAAAAAAGAGTTAATTTGTATGTGAATGCATCACAATTTCTTAATCCAGATTGTGTGTACACATCTGCTAGAATGCATAAGTATGGTTTTAAAAGCAATCACAGCTGAACATATAAAGGTCAGCAAAAAACCTGAACACATGTATTTAAAATGTAAAATAAAATATGGAAGTAGAAGAGAGAGATCTTGGTGTTATCATCAGAAGTTATTCCACAGATTTTTATTTTCATGGTGTGAGACCAGGTGGCTGGGGGAAGGGCAGTTTTGCAATATATGTTTTTAAATGAGGTTTTGATGTGAAGAAAAAGAGTAAGATAGGAACAAGAAAGATCTCAGCTGTTGTCCTATTAATGCATCTGGTTTTATGTAGCCAGATCATTAACTGCTGTGAGATGATACACGTCCTGTATCTTTAGTGTGGGAATTTCCTTGGCTTTAGGGTAGGACTCAATAAAAGCCCTGCTGTTGATGATTATGGTTTTTTCATCATAAGTACTTCCTTATCCCATTTGGTTAACTCTCTCAGATGTTGTCGATGTTGCAGTAAGTATTGTTAAGCACCATTTTGCATCTGCCAACACATGTACCTAATCAGAGATCCCATTCTTCAAAGGCTACTGCTGTGAACAAACTCAGTGAAGCCACTGCCACTAGAATAAGACTTTACTTGGGCTAGGCAGCATTGTGAAGGAGGAAAGGGGAATTTGTCCAGAAAAAGTGATGAAGTATTCCTCTTCCAGAATATTTACAGTTTTGGCAGAGAAGTACTAGCTATGTGATTAAGTACAGCTTCATTTTTCAATGAAAGATGTAATGGTGCTTTAAACCTTCTGAAACCTTTTTTTTAACTTGTAGGTGCACAATTGGATAAGATAGGGTTCACTGTCATCAAAAAGTGCATCAGCGCTGTTGAAACACGAGGTAATGATGAATGCAATCTGTTTGTAGAAGGGGTGGAGGAACTGGTCTGCTCTTCAAAGTTGGTTTGTGTATTCAAGCCTCTTGTAGATCTCTGGGAAAGACAATCTGGTAGATTCTCCATTGATTACACTGGCCAGGGCAGGATTTTCCTTCTGTCCAGTCCCAGCCTTTTATATATGTCTTTTCTTCAAGAAAAAATGTTTTCAGGAAGTGCTCAGAAGAGGTTTGATAGCACTTTCTTGACAAAGGAAGCCAACGTTTGTATGCAATAGCTGAGAAGAAAATCTGCGTTCTTGCGCCCTTGTTTTGCTGTTGGAACAAAATAATTTTAGCATTCCATTTATGGACTTTGAATGGGAGCTTTCTTTTTAGTCACTTAAGACAGAAGAACAGGACCTAAGAAGGCAAGTCAATAACAAAAAATATTTAAGTACTTCATGTGGAGTTTGTCTCCAGTCAGAGACGAGGGTGCTGTCAGGCTTACTGTCCAACCTTGGAGGCAGAAGAGAAAGGTCAGCGTGCAGACAGTATTCCGGCGGTATTTGGGATTATGACTGTGGAGAAGCTCCGTGTCATGGATGCTGCATAATTTGGTCACTGTATTATATCAGCTTTTGATACTGCTGCCACATGAGAAGACTACAGTCCTTGTATGGGTGAGCTGAAATGTGAGATGACCGACTGGTCTGAGTCTCACTTCATCATATCTGGCATTGCGTGGAGACCTGCATTTTGGTTGTGCTTTTTTTGAAAAAATAGGTGAAGAGATGAAAATAGGTAATTGGTTACATCATGTTTCTTAGTTTGTTAAAAGAGATGTTGAAATTTCTCATTGTGATTTTTATTTTTTCTCCTAAATTGTTGATCTTCCTTCACACTACGAAAGGGGACATTTACAATTTTTCAGGAATTGTATTTTTTTCCTAGAGATATACCACTCACAGGGTAGAATCTTTCTGTCTTCCTTTATATCACGGTACATCTTAAATAAGACAGCTAAACAGAAAAGCGTGTTGGTCATGCTTTGTCAATGCAGAGTTTAATTAAAAGCAATGTCTTCCATACATGCACTTACAGTATTGTTAGTACCTGTGAGCAGCCTTTGTGATATTGAGAATTTAGCATTTAAACAGCAAAACATATCCGAGATCCTTTTTCTCTTGGATTTTTTGTATTGGTCCTGTCTGGTGCATTGAAGATGTTATACCAGATTAGACCATATTCTATCTGGTGTTATTTTGATTCATTCTTAGGTTTTTTTGAGTAATTTTCTAATAAGGTTAACCTGCCCCATCACTTCAAAAATTTCAGCATTTACAGTCTGAATATTTCAGCTAGGAAACACTGCAAATAAAGTTAGCATCATACCAATAAGTTGCCTCCGCTGCAAAAATCTGCCTTAGGACAAAATGAATCTTCCCTCTCTGCTAGATGAGGCAGATTTTATGAAAAGAGTAGCATGTGGTCATGTAATGAGAAGCTGGTTTTGTTCTGCAGTACAGTGACTGGTTACCTTACAATACCTTATGAATCATGCTTATTGTAAGTAGTGTGGAGGACACTGTAGTTTGGTTTATTATCTCTAAGTGCATTCAAATAGTTTCCCTCAGGAAGTCTTTTCTTTTTTTTTTTCCACTCTTTAATAACCTGCAAGGAAAGTGAAACAAGCATCATTGTAGAAAAACGCATGAAGTGGCTGTTTGGAAAAAATATAGAAAAAATTGTTAGATATAGTGTTTCTTCTCATGGCTGAGGGGAGATAGGTTAAACTGAGTGGTGGTTCAAGTCCACTCTGTTCTTTGTGCCTTGATTTAGAGGCATGTAAGAAGGTGCAAAATATATGTGTAACCCCACCTAATACTGTTGTTCAAGACATGATAAGATTGAACTGATTGGAAGCATCCACAGCTGGATCTGCCCTGAAGCATACTTGGAAGAGAATTAAACTTAGCAATGTTAGCTTCAGTTATTCCTGTCTTTGGAGGCTTTGCAGCTTTACTGTCCCTTGTACACAGCCTTTGTAAGACCTGCAGTCAATAGAGTGCTTTGTGGTAATTACTGTGAATTAAAATGCCTTTTTATCTATTAATTTTGGGGGGGGGGGGGTTTGGAGGGGGGTACTTGAAAAAAAAAATCAGTATTCAATAAATATTTGTTTTCCAAGGGCTTCAAGAATGGGTTTAGGTGAAGTGCTACCTTCTAGGAACTCAACAATCCACCTAAACCCTGTTTCAATGAACTTGATTTGTCTATTACATTTCAAGCAGTTCATGATTTTCTGTTTACTGATTCTGACCTTAACGTCAACTACATTAGGGGAAAAAAAACCAAAACAAACACGCCCTGGCTTCATCTATAAGACTAACTGAAGCATTCCTAAAGGATCGGTTCTGCTTTCTGCAAAACCTTCTGCTGAGGGCAACCAGCAGTGGGCCAGGAGAACATGCAGTTTCATACCTCAGAAGCGTTTGGCCAAATAGTAATTATCAAGAAAATCCATCTTTCAGGCTGCTATACTTCTTCTTAAAACAATTTTTACTTGATTATTTTACTTCAATGATAACACATCAAAAGCAAGTTATGCTCAGCAGAAGAAAACGGGACAGATGCCTCTTCAGAGACTGTGCTTGTGTGCCATGTTTTTATCTCTTTTAATCATAATGGGTGTGAGGTTGGCGTGGGTGGAAAGAGAGGACAGTCTAGTGTGGGTGGAAACTGAGAATAGTCTTGTCATGTCATAGCAGAAAAGTCTGGTATTCAGAGAGAAGAGCATAATAGGGATACTGAACATAAACTTGTCAATGGCTGGATAATTTTTCCTCTATTCCCTTTTATAAAGACAAGAAGGATGTTATTTGCTCTGAATGAACAGAAGAGTCAAAGGCAGCGTCTAGTTCAAATGCATGTAACTTCTAATTCTGCTTTGCCTTATAAGACATTGACTGTGCTTTACCTGGCAGGAGACACTGAGGCATGAAGATATGCAGCCTTTCTCTCAGTCACTGAGCAGGATCCTGGTTGGATGTGCACCCATGTTTTGTCTCTGAGAAAGCATTTTGGGATTCCGTTTGGTGTATTTTAATTGTAATTCTGTACCGAGAATAATAACAATGGGGTAAAAGTTTACAGAAACATCAAAGTGCTGTTTGCTCCAGTAGTAGAGACTCTCTGTGTGTTTTTGTAAGTAGTTGGTTGTACCTTCTGTGAGGATGTGGTAGGTAAGTGTTTGCCAGAGCAGTTGTTTGTCTTGGCTTTAGAATTACTAGAGCTGCTAATCTGAGCTGCAGAGAGAGATGGCAGCATTGAGCTGTCTGTCCAGTCTGTCTGCTCATGAGATGGAAAGAAGACAGTGAGGAGGAATTAGAAAACCTTTGCATGTAACAAGAAAAAAAAAAAAAGTCTGGCATTATCTTGAATTTAGAGTGTCACTTGTATGGCTGTTTCTGTACTGTGGAGTTTAATATAAAAAATTAGTTGTGTACCAAACATCTTGAGATAACATAAATAAGAAGGAAATTGTGTGCGGGGCTTTACTGCTTAAAGTTGCCAATAGTGACTGGTTGAGCCGGCAAACACAGCATCTGAACCCTTCAACATTTTAGCTATTCCTTGCAGTGAGTCATCTCATCAATTGTGTTCTGTAAATGCCAAGCATTATCAGTCTTGGATGTGCTGAAGATCTGCAATGTGCAGATTAAATCAGAAATAGTACTGTTTCAAACCAGGTTTATATATTTAAAGTATAACGTAACTTAAAGGTATGTTCAAAGGTATCATTTAAAACTCTGTTGAAACATTACTTCCTATTTGCACTTCTTGATGTCTGTTAGCAATTAACTGTGCTTTATTCAGGTTGATGAATTTGAAAGTGATCAATTATCTGATAATTGCTATCACAGACTCATGATTACTGCTGGAGGATTGTCTTAGTTTCAATACTGCCATAGTTTCAGAGACTTTTGCATATCATATCTGTTTTAATGTTGAACAGTAGTTCCGGTGGTTTGACCTTAATTTTTAAACCTGTAAATGTGTGTTTGGTGACAGCACAGTTTGGTTCCCCCTAGTTTTAATGTTAGAAGCACAGGAAGTCACGAAACAATTTCTCAGATAAGCAAAACCTGAGCTGTATTTGACTGTGACAGTATTTCTTCAGCTTTTTAGTTTCTTGCACACGATGCAGAAGGCTTGTTCTGTGGTACTAAAAGTAGCGGAGATCACTATGAAAAAAGTGTGATGCATTTTGGTAGACCATTAAAGAACTTGATGTTACTTTTGTACCAGATTTTTTTCCTAGACACCTCTGAGTAATTTGAATTGAAAAATAATTGCTGCTCTCAGGACAGTTTCTTTGTGCATCCTTGTTGGTAGTCAATCAAGGACTGTGTTTAGGGATTTTTAGTGCTGGCAGTCTTTAAGTGCTCTGTAACATGCTATCACACTGCTGTTCTGGGGATCATTGGAGAGCTTACTTGGTTGGGTTGATAACTTCATATTTGGGGAAGAGTAGTATTGTGGCTATGTAGCTGTTTTTTGTGGTTCGTTCTTTTCTTTGCAGCTTTACAGCAAGGGTAGTCTGAAGTTCTGGTTTTGATGACCACCGCTGAAATAAGGGAGGTCTGCCTTATTGTATTAATATGAGTCAGCTCTGAACATGACATCTAGCTTAAGACTCAGCATCACTGCAGTGGTGCCTGCATCCCAGGGAGAGAAAAGGGCCAGTTTCACCCAGATGGAGCATACAGGAGAAGTAGCAGCTGCTGCTGTAGCCCATCAGCTCCCTGCTGGGACAGAAGATGGAACAGGGTAGAGTTCAGCAGACTCTCAAAGATCTGGGATGGGTGAGGACACTGCAGACTGTGGGAGGAAGAGGAGGGGTTGAGAGAAAAAGGCAAAGACAGAGCAAAGCTAGGCAGGGGTAGGAGGTAAAAAATGTGAAGTTCTCTCCACTGTGTCGAGAGTTATTGCTGTGTGTTATGGTTGACAGTAATTCATTAAAAGTCTAATGATTTTTACATGCTTCATCTAATATTTATTTGGAACAAACCTTTTTCTCATATGACTGGTTTTAATTTTCCTTTCTGGCTTGGAATGGTTTGATATTGAAACCGGGGATTCTCCACAAGTCTTCCTTTGTTGAAGGATGTTTTGAATAAGAATACCACATAATCTGTTATTTGAAGATATTTCCTTGGAGTAGAAACACAGGTATTTTTTGGCATTTCTGTTCTTCCAGGCCAGTGTGAATTTGAAGGTAGAGTATGGTGGTGTTTGTAGATGGCTGCTTATTATGTGGCCTCTTAAGCATCTGTGTTAGCTTCAGGACCACAGGGTTTTACCTCCCACTATAAGGGCTCTGAAACAACACAGCAGACAAAGGCGTAGCTTATTTTGTCCTCTTCTATCCCTGCTCCTTATTTCCCTCTTCTTTTCCATCCATTTATATTCAGTTTCACTTCCCTGGGGATAAAACTGAGTGTGATAAATGAAGGCTAAAGCAGGAGAAGAAAGGGGATAGAGAAGTGAATGTTTGTTAGGGGTTGGAAGGGCACAGAGGAGTGACAGGAAAGTGGTCTGATATCTACATGAAATGAGAGTAGGGGACTGAAAATACTATGCCAGTTATGGCTGCTCTATTCATCCCAAGCAAAACCAAAGGTAGCAATTTAAGTAACTTGTGGTGATGCCTCTGGACGTAAGTAGCATAAAGGCCACAGTGGGTTGGAATGAGGCCTCGTATCTTAAATGAAAAGCATTTACTAACTTGAAAAAGCATTGGTTTTGAGGACTGGGAATAGGCTCAAGTTTTTCTTTATTTTATCCAAAACCTTTCTGTCATCTGCATATTTAGAAAAAAGCAAAATTCCATTTATTAAAGAAATCTTAATTTAGCATTTGTTGGTTCAGTTCTTGTGTTGTTAGGATGTAGATGATGATATATCCGAAATGTCATTTAAAAAAACTCTAAAAAACAGCCAGTAATTCTTTTTAAGCAAAGATTTGTCTGTGTTTGCTTCTACTCCCAGTTTCTGAAGTGGAATTGAGTTACATGAAACCTATCAAAACATAACATGGATTTACCTTAAAAACACAGAAGAACAAAACGATTCTTGCAGCACTTTATTTATAATGTTCTCATGTGACTGTGTTAATTCTATGTAGTCTGTTTGTCTTTGAGGACAATTTATTCCGCGGGAAAAGTTCTAATGCTAAAATTGACTGTGGTTAATCTGCCTTTTCTTTTTTTTTCCCCTCCTTTTACATAATAGGTATAAATGACCAAGGATTGTACAGAGTTGTGGGGGTGAGTTCAAAGGTCCAGAGACTTCTGAGTTTGTTGATGGGTATGCCTCTATTTTACAATAATTTTTTCAATATTTTATTTCCTGTTGTTTTACTGAGAATGTTTGGTTTTAAAGGCATCTCCTTGGATTTATACTTTATATGTTTGCTTTAATCTATGCAAATAATCCCCATGTCATTGTAAGGTCCACTGGTTTAGTAAGACCATGATTAGTTGGTAGGAATAAACTAAGCTAACTCCTATGGGACATACAGGAGCAAACCATGGGCTTTGCACAGGGTTGACGTAGCTGTGATTAAAGCAGTCTAAATTAAATGGTCTGATCAGAAGATTCAAAGTATCAAATTCAAGAAAGTTTGAAGCTCCTTGCTTTGTTGTTTGAAGTTTCCACCTTCCTTCTCCCCGTGTAAGATGTACAGGAATACACGCCCAGGCGTGTCTGAAGTTGATTGCTGTGCAAAGTAAGACATTTAGTTTAAGCCTGCTGGCAAGGAGCACTTTGGTTTAAGACGAAGAATATGATATATGTATTAATAATAACTACGTGCCAAGGCGGGAGACAGATGGAGAAAGATTTGTTTTTATAAACTTAGTAGTATAGCTCTTATGTGAGTAACATCTTAGAGTCTCTTATACCTAGTTAGCCATGTGGAGCTTTTTAGATTTTTTTGATTCATAAAAATCTTGTCAGAAACTTTTTGCCCCCTTTTCTTTCTGGAAAATTTCATGCATCTTTAATCCCAGTGACTGTAGTAGTCTTGCCATTCTGCTGTCCCAAGGGGGTAAAAGAAGAAGAATTCACGCCTGGATGAAATCCCTTGCCTGCCTGCTATCTCACCAAAGTAGTAGCCATGACTGCAGGATGTGCTGTGTTTCCCAGTTTCTTGTCCTGAGCACTGACAGTACATGCAGTCAGACAAGACCACTGGGATTAGTTCATTTTTATAGAGCTTCCAAACCTGTCACTTGACAGCAAAGGTCTGATTCTCAGGGATTCATTGGTATGCAAAGAAGCTTGTTTGCAGTTTGCACCAGGCTCTTCTCCAGAACCATGCATGCTCCATCTGTGCTGATAACACAGTGTTCTTTGGCACTGCAAACTGGAGGAAGCCAGAAAGTGAATTCATTTCATTACCCCAGACATTAAGTGAATGACAAAGCGCTTTTATATTATATGCTGCTGTCACTTCAGTGCCACCTGTAAGACTTTTTCTTTTCCTTCCTTTATTTTTTCAAACAGGCTGTCTTTTCAGAAATGATAAGACATCAGGCTTGAGGACCTGCATGTCATATCAATCTGTCATAATGACCTTGCTAAATATTAATTTATGATATCTTACTTTAATCAATATTAACAGCACCCTGAGGTTCTCCATTAGTGCACATAAACCTGCCTGTATCTTTTAAAATATCATAGCAAAAGACTCTTTTTAGAAGTGCAAACAGGGATTAATAAAAATCTATAACAGATTCTGATGGTTGTTTTTCTGTGTTGGAGTTAGGCTCAATAAACAATTACCATCTTTCACTGTTGACCACAGGAAGAATGACATCGCTCAAAAAGTCTTGATTAAATGTATTTGATATTAGAAGAAGTTTTTCAGTTTTGCACTTACTGGCTTAGCTTGGGCGTGCAGGTCTGGCAGGCAAATTTTCCTCTTTGCCATTAGTGGTATCCAAATTAAATAGACTTAGGTTGCCAGTGGTTCAGTAGCAGCTGGAAGAGTTTACTGGGGATTCCAGCATCTGCTTTCAGTTATTTTTTAAAATTAGAAACACTTTCTGTCATTCCCAAGATTCGTGTATTTGAAGTAGGAAGAATACAGGGGTATCAAGAAAAGGTAAAATGCTGAGCAGAAAAAAGTTAGGGTGCAAGCGGGTGCTTTGGTTTGTTGAAAGCAATCCTATCTGTGCTCTTTATCTATCTGTCCTCAGAGAAGACTAAAGGGTGCTTCTTTTTTATATACAGCAGTACAGAGAATTTAAAATGACTGATTAATCTTTAATCCTTTGTCTCTGGATATACTCTTGGATACCCTTTCATATGAAAGATCTTTTCAAAATCATAAAAACCTCATATTAACTTTCTATATTTTAAAATGTTTGATAAGATTTCAAAGTATTTTAAGCTACTTATCATTGACCGTGAGGTTCACAGTCTGAAAGGCCTAAAGTGCAAAAAAAGTCTTCAAAATGGTAACCAGGGACATGATTGCATGTAGTTTTATAGAATATTTTCTATAAAATTTAGGAAAGGATTGAGAGTCAAGAGAGTATAAGAAGACCAATATGTGCTTTTCTAATATTATGAATGTATAGTTTTTAATCTTTACTATAAAAATCTAATGAAACCAAGTTTTAAGAATCGTAGAATCACCAGGTTGGAAGAGACCCACTGGATCATCAAGTCCAACCATTCCCACCAATCTCTAAAAGCCATTTAAGCCATTTATTTTCTTCTGAAGGGGCAATGGTTTGAAAAGTCTGGTGGATGCAAAACCAAAACACTTCTCTGGTAGGCTGTTCTCTTTTTTCCAGAAACAGAATTTTGTGTTTGCCATACAATTCTGTTTTGGTTTTTTTTTTTTAAAGTTAATTTTGCAATTAACTTAGTCCTTGAAGTTACTTGTAGCTAGCATTGTGCTATGGTGATGTACTTTGCAGCAGTAATCTTGTCTGAATTTGAAGTGAGGCATTTGTTAAGAAAACACTTATTACATTTCATGGGGAAACGTTAAATTAATCTGGTAAACCAGGGCTGCAGAATTAAGACTTTCAGTGCAATGGAAATCTGTTATAAGCAATTCAGAGTGTATTGTCAGGAGGCTCAGTTCTTGAAATGCATCAGGGACCCTTTCCTGTTTGATCTGTGATCTGCGTTCTAGATGTGATGTGGCTTATTTCATACAAGCTGCCTACATGGATTTCATATAAGCGGCTACACAGGTCAGCTTTTGTACAGACCCTTCCTAGTGGTGAAGTGACTGTTAAGGGCTTGGAATCTCTACTGATGAGTTCAGTTTTGATTCCTGATACTGCCTAGTGTGAAAAATGCCATGCATTGTATGTTGTAGAAGACGACTTTCAGATAGCTCTGCCTTTGCAAAGCCAGCAACTTTCAAAATAATTGCACTTAATGCTTTTTTTATTTTATGTACAGTGTTTGTATGCTGCTACTCTGGGCATATTGCATATGAAAGCAGAGAACCTCCTTCTAACCTAGTTTAGTGAGCTGGACTGTTTTTATAAACTCTAGCTCCCTTATTGTCAGAAAGATATGCATAAAATTTAAAGCTGATCTGTCAAAAGCTGTTCCATAGATGTGCAAAGTTATTTTTGTATGTGTATAGTTGCCATTCAGTGCACAGTGGCTGCTATGTGAGCAAGTGACATGGCAACTAGTAGAGTCATGTTTGAAATTTTGGTTGAAGTTCCAGTTCGTATAGTGGCCTCGGATGTTTGAAGTAGAGAGAAAAGTGGAGTGCTAACAGTGGAATATTATGGGGTGTTGGGGCGCAGAGCTATGTAGGGCAACTCTCAAATCAAAAGTGAAAAAATTGTCTTTAAGTCTTGATGGCTTCTATGGTAAAATGAGGAATTGTTTGAGATTGGTAGCAGGGCCAAATTTTGCAGTGTTTATTTTTTCTTGAAGAGGTATTAAAATATTTCAGCAATACCTTCTAATATTTTGTTTTAGCAGGATTGCTTTGGAATTCAGACACTTGTTATTTTCCTCCTGAAATTAATCAAAAAAATTCACGACTGTGTGCATCCTTTGACTGTAAAGGAGGCTGATGATTATGAAGCAGTTATTTAAAAACTGGATATTACATAGTGGTTTAGTAACAAAGTACCCATAGAATTCTGAGTTTCTGATGTGATGGCAGGTTTTTTAATTAATTCATTTGCAAGGTTTTCTTCTCAAAAAAACCCCAAGTATTTCAACACAGAAACAGCTAGCATGATAAAAAGAGGGAAAAAAGAAGCTTTTCCCCGAGACAAAATTCAGTATTTTGGGTAATGGTTGGGTAGTAACAATTTGGTAGAAAATATTATCTGACTTGTATTTCAAAATGAGATTTAAATAATTGATATAATGAAGGAGAATATTCAGTTACAGAAATAATTGGCACAGCCTTTAGAACAGAATTATTTAGTCCCAGTAAAAGGACTGCACCTTTAATCAAGGATCCTAATTTGATTTTTTCAAATATCTGTCGTTTGTCCAACAAGCAAAGTAACAGATGATTCCTGAATTGTATGAACTAGTCAACATGTAATCTGTGTCACCTAATGCTGTAGTTAACTTCAGAGATGGATGGAAGCATGTAGCAGTAAAAATAATAGATGCTCAAGCACATGAAGTTACTAAATACATTGGGCTAGTTTGGCCACACAGATTTGATCTTCTTGTGTCACCTAGCCATTACTTCCTATTTTGAGGCTAAAAGGTTTCTTTTGGTTTTTTTGATTGCAAAACATTCCAGTGTGTTGTATTATTTACTGTGTTCTGTTAAAAAATCTTTCACCTGATGGGTCATTCAGGCATAATCACCCTTCAGTTGGATCTGTCTTGTTCTAAGGCTCTACCCACTAACCTGGTGAAAGGTGGAAGGAGTTGTGTGAACTTGATAAGCAAGCATTTTGCCATTTTGCCTAAAACTGATGAAATAACAGAAAGATTCAGGCATCTTGTAGAGTAAACCTACTGATAGAGAAGAGTCCTAGCCTTGAAGTACCTCTTGAAGGTTTTTGCACAGTAAGAGGGTCATACGGCACTTTGGTTATTTTCGTCAGCAGCTGAAAATAACAGTTTATGAGCAGAACTATGGAAAGAATTCAAAATTATTTCTCAGTGTAGTTGCATTTTAAAAAATGAAAGAAAAGAGGAAAAGGTAAGTTAGTGGGTCTTTTTTCTAAATTGTTTTTATACATCCTATGTTTGTGTACATCTTTATGTTTGATTAAAGGTATGAAAAGATATCAATTGCTATAGAGATCTTTTTACATGAAAATGATTTTCAACCCTTTGTTAACAAAAAAATCAGCAGTTATACTTCTTAAAACAAAATATGGAAATAAAATTATGAAGAGATTTGGATGTTAAATCTTCTTAGAATTAACTAATAAGCAGGATATATTACTTCTGCATTCATATGAACAAATACATAATGATCAAATTCAGTATGTTGCTGTTCATGTAGGGCATACTGATTTAGAATTCCCTTTTTCTCATGTTCCTCTCATCTTTGTGATTATTTTCTAGATGCAAAAACTTGCAATGAAGTCGACCTGGAAAACTCTGTAGATTGGGAAGTGAAGACAATTACCAGTGCTATGAAGCAATATCTGCGGTAAGCCTGTCTGTCTCTGTTTATATTTTTAGAATATGAATTCTGTATTCTAATTCCTCTATGCTGTGTGTTAAGCTACATTAGTAACCTTTTCCTGTATTTTTCCTGTATTTTGCAATAGAGGTTTATTTTGTGCAAATACCATGTTTGTTACTTGTCTTGGAGGAAGAAAAATAATTCAGCAATGCTAATATTTGTGTTCATATAAGACAAGCCCCAAAACATCTTAAGGTTAGATATGTAAGCATTTCACTGATGGTTCAGAAATCTGAATTTCATTTGCTGAGAGTCATTATTGGAAGTCAACTCAGATTGTTAAAGGATTTTTGCCTTTTTGTGTTTTAATGTGGTAGAATGAAAAGGGAGCAGGCTCTGAAGTTTTCCTCATTTCCTTCTGGTTCTTGTCCTGATCTTCCAGGTGCAATAGTCATAGTAGCTGGAGTATTACAAGTAGGAATTTTAGTTGTGTACTCGGTTCAAAAGGCTTGCCAGCTCATCATCAAGGTAGTTACTAAATTGCCTAAGAACAGAGAATGTAGAACTTCGTGCATCTCTCATAGTGTAATACAAGTACAGTATCTGCTGTTTTTATTAAATATCCAACACCTGTCAAAGAATGGTGAAGAACTGTTATCAAGATAGAAATATCTCTTATGACCATAGGAAAGAATGAAAAAAAAACTTGTAGGAAAGCAAAAAATGTGGACGCAGTGAAGTATTTCCTGTCTACAGCATTTTCCAGATGAGTGTTTACTGAAATATTTTGTAAGCATCAGTAAAGTGAACTTAGTAAATAAAGTTTTTTACTCCCATATTTTAATTCTGATTTCCATTATTCTGTACATTTTTTAATTGGTGACTAAGGTTTTCAATTTATTTTTTTCCATTTGAAATGCGTTCGAAATTTGGTTTGTGGATGGCTGCTGTTCAGAAAACTTCACTGGTTTAGGCCCTTTATTTCTTTACAGTAAGGCATCTACTAGTGATTAATTGTATTTTAAAGCACTAATGAAGAATTAATTGCATTATATATGTGTACAATCTTCATCTGAGAAACAATCTTGCTGTTGTAATTTGGAAAGATGCCTTATGATAGACTGGAAGACCACTTCAGCTCATGGAAGGTGAATGCATGTATTTAGTTTTATTTCCCTTATAAGAACAAGTTTTCCATACACACTGGAGGTCATTGAATTCAAGGGCCACTATAACAAGGGTTGTTTCTAGTGTGAGGATTACACTACTGAAAGTTAAGAAGGTTTTTCTGCTTAGAGTAAATACAGATAGAAGAGAATATAATTGAATTCATTGTGTCATCCTTGTTTTACAGAAGCCTTCCAGAGCCACTGATGACATACGAGTTGCATGGAGAATTCATCATTCCTGCCAGTAAATATATGACTGTAGTTCAAATAGAAATCTTTTCTTACAGTACTGTTGTGGCCTTAGGAGCAAGCTGCAAATGTAATTTCAGAAAAATTCTTCAACCCAGTAAAAATATAGGAATAAGAAGTGTTTTAAAAATGTGTAGCTTTCTACCAGTTTTCAGTTCTAGTATGTGTTGCATATGACCTATCTATTGGCAGATGACCTTCTGAAAGACTTAGCTTAGCACAGCTTTTGCTTTTATGGAAAAGCTTATGGACGGCATTGTAAACATACATTCTTATTTTCTTAATCACATAATGATAAACATCTACTTAGATTGTCATTTTTTTCTTCCATTTATAAAGAGTATGAAGCTTAGTAAAAGAAAATTTGCTAATTTGAGCTCATTTGAACCCTTAAAGCACAGCTGCCTGACCCTTGTTTTCTGTACCTTGTTAGCTCTGGCTAGAGCTGGCTTGAATGTTCCTTGTATATTAGTAGGAGAAAGGAAAGAGCAGGCCAGATTACGCTATGGCAGTTCAAATACAGACTTGGAGAAGACACAACAGCATTTGTAGTTCAGCTGTGTGGTATCTAATGTACATGGAATTTTTTTGGAAGAGGATGGAGGGAAACCGTGTAAGAAAATTTTTGGCAAAGTATCAAACAGATATTTAGCTGATTTTCTCTCCAGCCTGTAGCACTTCTGGCAAACTGTGGAAAGCAAAATTAAAATAAACTTTCAGACAATTGCTTTATCTTCTTCAGATTGCTGTAATGACTTTCCAGGACTGCAGAATGTGTTCACTTATGGTCCTTAATTCAAAATGAGAATTAGCCCATGAAATTCATTGCCAGAGCACATCTTAGAGGCCAAGTGCCTAAACAAAATTCAACATACTTACCTAGATGGGTTGTCTGCCCATTTGTGTTGCAAAGTATGAAAATAATTTCTTGACCTATGAAGTTTTGCCAGCAGTTTCTGGTTTGGCTTTTTAAATGTTTTTTATGGTCTTTCAATAAAGGAATTTAGTTGAAGTTACATTATTTTTAATAGTACAGTGTTCATAAGGATTAATCAATTTCTTAGAGGGGTTAATTCTATGTAGAAGGGAGGGAAAACTAATCAACACTGCAGATCTGAGTTACGGTATACTTAAAAATAGGTTGTCAATGTTGTTTCCTATGTAGCCTATAAAAAAACCACCATCACCGGGAATAGTAAGGAATATCCTTTTCGCTGAAACTATTAGGGGGGCAGAAAAAAGGAAAGCCAAAATTAAAAGGTTGTCCTTTCAGTTTTCATTTCTTTATACATCTTGATGCAGATGGAAACTATATACACTGTGGCTGTGTCTTGTGATTAAGCTACTTAGCCGTTCTTTAAGTAGAATTTGTGATTTCACATGTATGTAAGAGTCTTGCATTAAAGAAGGTTGGGTTTTTTTTTCTGACTGTCTGAATTTTGATTAGCTGGCTAGAAGCTAAATATTTTGCATTTTGGTAGCTTTTCTTTTTTTTCTTGTAATCTGTGCAGGGGTGTTCACTGCAAAAGAATAAACCCCCAGCCTTTAAATCTGTAGCAATATACAAAGAAAAAAGAAAAATCTATAGCAATATATACAGAAGGAACATGATGGTATTTCATATGAAATACGCTTAAGAATTAAACTTACCTTAGAGTAAACTGGGACCTGATGAGTTGTCCTGGTGTCAAAACTTCTTGTGTTCAAAGTACGTTCTAAATTTTCTGTTTATGTAGCTTCTACTAAGTATTATTATGTACAAGAGAAATACTACTGCTTCTCTCATTGTAACAACTACTGAGATGTAATTTTGTGATTTGATACAACTTTGAGAACTAGGAAGAGGGATCATTGTCATCTTTTACAGATCCTTTCATCTATGAACTAGTGAAACTAGGGGCCAAAATTATTCTATTCAACATGCAACACAAAAATAAAAAGATCCTAACTTTTATTTTTGTACTGTACTAGACAGGGATAGGGATGCTGCTGTTATTTAGAACCGTTGGTCACAGTAATCTCACTCAGTAGGCTTTTTGCATGATTATTCTTCTGTGTCTTCAGACATCATAGGTTTTCTGAGCATATGAATCTTTTGTACACGTTGTCTTTCACAGTTCCTAGTGCAAAGTAGAATAAATGTGGTATCATTAACTGCGTAGTACGAACTAAACTGAATTTTAATGATGAGGACAATCAGTTAATGATGCTAAAATGTAAAGTAGTACAGTTCCACTCCATGGCACCCAGTAACATCACTCCTCACCTTGCAGTATTTTCATAAGCAGATGAGTCCAATGCAGCAAAACAATAACTACATCTGTCAGCTTTTAAAAATAGATGAACAAAAGCATCCTTTTGCAGGTGGATTGAAAGATGAGTTTACAAAATAAGCTGATAAGCACATAATTCTAGAACAAGTTTATTTGTGAAAACAAAGCACATATGTTCAGTATTGCTATGTTTGGAGATACATAAGCAGTGAAGCAAAAGGTGTGCAGTATGCTTCCTTACAGGGGTGGGAGAAGCTTTGTGTTTCTGTGCGTTTTATTGACTTCTCATTTTATTGAGTTCTCATTTTTTTGAGGTAGTTTTTTATTTCTCTGTCCCATAGAAAGTGGGAGTCCTGAATCTCGTGTTAATGCTGTTCACTTCTTGGTCCATAAACTCCCAGAAAAGAACAAAGAGATGCTGGAAATTCTGGTGAAACATTTAGCGAAGTAAGTATTACGACCTACTTTCCAACCTTGTCAGAACTCTTGCCCTTACCTTTGTTTGACTGCAAAAGGCCTTAGTTAAGCATGGCTGGAGCTGAAGCCCATCGCGATGCTGTCATACACAATACCAAGAACCAAACGTGCAAAAGCAGACAAGACGTTTGACTCATGCTGTGTATATTTTGGCGGTAAAGGCAGAAATCTAATCCATTAATGAATCCATATAAGTATTTACTTTAGCAGTCCTGCCAGCAGTTGAGGGGTTGATTGAAGTGAGAAAGGGAACATTATACTTTCTTTTTGCAAACTCTGGCAAAGGGAATAGTGGAGAGCTGTTAGCAAATTTAAGTTGGTTTCACACTTGCCCTGGTCCAAGGCTAAGTGTATTTTATATATTTAGGTTCAGTAAGAGGCTGCTTTTGTTTTTAAATTGCCAGAAGAATGCCTTTTCTGTTTTCCAGAGTAAGAATTTATTTGGAGAAACTTTGCACCAAACAACCTTCTAACACATTGATTAAGGAAATGTAATGTTTTCATTTGTAGTCTGCAGTTTCCAAAAGAAATGGAAATTTTTCATAACCCATTTCCTGTTTTTTCCTTCAATTCTTTTCAAAAAGTGTTTCAAAGCATGCCAAGAAGAATCTAATGACTGTGGCAAATCTAGGGGTAGTATTTGGACCAACCTTAATGAGGCCACAGGAAGAAACTGTAGCAGCCATCATGGACCTTAAGTTTCAGAATATTGTCGTTGAAATCCTGATAGAAAATCACGAGAAGGTAAGTTTTGATACATCTCTGTGTTTCTGAGCATTGCCTAAAATGATTGACTAGGCTCAATGGGTAGTGTTGGAGTAAGTATAATGTTACAAATAGCTTAATTCTAAAGAATATTCTTTATACAGTGTACGCTTTTGGCTGTTTATACTCAATAACTATTCCTGTTCATAGGTAAACTGACATTTCAGAATGCATATTTCCTGGCAATAGCAGTGCTTCTGTGTGTATAGTACACAAATAGATTTTCCTTATGATATTTGCATATGTTTTTTTTCTTAGCAAAAGAGACAAGACTAGAAAAGAGAAAGCCCAGACTCACTTTTTAGCTCTTTCACTAAGCACTTTGAGCAGAGTCTGAATTAATTTTATTATGCCTTCACTGTTCTCAGGCTTCACAGAGTAAAAAGAAAACTTTACTCTTAATTTTGTGGGCAAAAAGTGTTGCGAGAGTGCCAGATAATAATATTTCCTTTGTTTTCAGCAAAATAGGCATTATTTTAAGACTTTGTATTTGAGGTAATACTGAAAATAGAAGCTGCTGCCGTGGCAGCTGCTGGTTACTGAGGTGCCTTACACTTACAAGGTGCTGTCCAGAATATTGCTGTGTGTAAACTGGGATCTGAAATTTAAAAACAATTAAAAAAAGTCCTTTAGTGGTCTCTTTGTTTGGTACTCCTTTGGGAGTCTCTCATGTCCCTAAGCTGTTTTCTGGGACTGAATACTTGGGGTACTTTGCTTGTACTGGGAGAGGATGGGCAGCATCTCCCTCACTCTGGTTGCCAAAAAAAGTACTTTGGAAAAATTCCAAGATGTGCTTTTTCCTCTCTTCTTTCTTAAACACGCCAAGCATTGGAATAGTTATTTCTTCTAAAGGTTAACAGTGTTGAAATTGGCTATCTAAGTCAAGTCTTATCTACTCTAAATAATCTCTCTGAAGTTTCTCTGACGGCGTAATTGTGAATGATACAGGCTGGGCAAAGCTTCTGTTGGCATAGCTGTATCCACACAGTGGATTTTGTTGACTTAGGGTGTAATGCTGCCCTCATACACACATTGAGCAGATACAGCATTGTTCTATTAGAAAAATACTGTACTGCAGATGTGGCTTATGTTCTAAGTGATATATACTCCAAGAGCTGCAAGACGTGCCATTCATTTTGGACCTTATAAATGAAGATAAACTTGCAATAAGCTCACAACTTTGAAGCTGTTGCAATGACTACAGAAATTTAAGAAATTGAAGATATCACTGAGCAGAACCAGGGTTTTTTTAAATAACATATGGAGGTTGAAGTTGAGTTATGCTTATTCAGATCACTGTATCACCATGGATTAGCACCATCTTATTCATATGCCAGCTCAGTCACATGTGTTTAAAAACTGGACATCAAGTTCATGTTTGAAACATTAGTTGTAGTGGCCTTTCTTGCACCTCTGAAAGTGTAGAGAAGCAGGGAATGGAATGTACATCAAAATGATACTGTGTCATTTTCCGCAATCCCTTGGTTTTATGCTTTCTTTAGAACTCGAAGGCTATAGTTTTTTTAAGGGATTTGTTATTTCACAGTCTTTTCTAACAGTGAACTTGCCATCAGTGGTCTGCCTGCAGCAACCTCTCCCACGCTAGAGCTGCTTCCAAGATGGAAGGAAGCCCCAAGTGTCACCTCTGTGTATTTATAGCAAAGGAAACGAAGAGGTGTGTGTTAAGGCATTACAAAAATCTTATAGTTAAATTGAATGTGTTGCTTTTGCAAGTGAGGGCTCTTCGTGTAGAGCAGTCCAAGGACCTACTTTTAATGTAAAGCAGGCTTATTCTCAGTCTAATGTTCATTTATACTGTTGGTTTGAGTTTCTGTGCATTTCAGACTTTGTAAGAGTCTTCCATTAGGTATTTTCATTCATAGCCCTTATATTTGTACTTACATAGCCCTTTTAGTTATGTTTTTGCATTCCGTCAGTGATCATTACATCTTGTGTGGATAGCTTCATTGATGGAGATCTACAATTCATTTTTAGGAAGAGTCGTATTTAATTGGGTTACTAACTTTGAAGTCCTTGCACAGTCATTTGACTATCATCACTCCGCTGAGTCCTAATTAGAGAATTTCTATGCAATTTATATGTGGAAATCTGGATATGGGGACTTGCACTGAGCGAAGAATATTATGCTTAGTGCATAAACTGCTTTTTTTTTAATGTTATGTACATTTATTCCCTAGCTAGAAACCAATCAGTATTGCTTTCACCTTGTTTACAAACTGCATACCTACTTCCAAACCATGGCTTTGAACCAGCTGATCTATACTTGGAAAAAAACCCGAAAATTAGAGCTAGGCTGAGGCAATATTTCACCCAGCACCCTCTGAACCACCTGCTGTTGGAATGGAGACCAGTCCAGAGGAAAACGAAACCTGTTAATTTTCTTGCTTCCTCCTATTGTATAGCTATAGGGGAAGATCAGCTAGATATGCCAGGCAAAGTAGAAGCATGATCAGCTTTGATATTAAATGATCTCTTTATAGTTTTGCCTGGAATTTACATATTTTGTGCTATCTGGGCAGCTATCTGCACCAGCACTTGTTTCCCTTTGCTTTGCAGGTCTTCAATGTCATTTCATATTTGGCTGCCTTTTCCCCATCTCCCTTGCCATATCTGTCTGGTCTCCTTTGATTTCCATGCTCCATATCTTTCCTTTCACTAAAAAAATATTGAAGAATTCGTGTTTGTGTCTCATTATTGTGTTCATTTTGCTTTCAAGCTATGCCTTGTATTTGTGCTGCTTTTCTTGAAGTAACAAACTTCGGGACTTGCTGTGACTCTGCCTGTGCAATGCCTAGAACAATCTTTGCTCGGCCTTTAGGAAATCCTCTGATGAAAAGTGGTAGTGAACTTGGATGTAAAAAAAGGCTTTGATTTTTCTTCTCCTCCTCCTCCATATGAGTTTCAAGGGTATAAATTAATTTTTTTCTCTAAAGTTTAAAACTGGAAATCTTGGACATCCCAGCTCTTCTGGTCTTTCATTCTGGGTTGCAGTGAAAAGAAGGGCAGTCCCCTCCATGGCAGAATGAAGACCATGCACGTGTTCATCTTGCTGTTTGTTATAATGTTTTGGCATCTGGTGGGAATGAATGTCACCGTTCAAAGGGCTTATTTATTTGCCATTTAGAGATGCCTTAGTGGTAATGTGAACCATTTTGGTTTCTCAGTTCCCTGAACGTTATTTTAAGAGAGGGGAAAAAAAACCCAGGATAAAAAAGAAATTCAAGAAATGAAAGAAGATGAGGGAGGTGGCTGGAATAAAAATCTCAGTGGGACTGGAATATTTAAACCAGCATATGGGGGAGGAAAGAATAGTGAGTACAAATAGCAAGATTGTAAAAACAGAAAGAAGACAAATGTTATGGTAAAAAAAAAAAAGTAGAAGAAAAAAGAGAGGGTCTAGACAGAAGTCCATAATGGAGTGTGCTAAAAAGGAATAGAAATTGCAAAAGGTACCTTTTTCTAGAATTCAGACAACCTATGGACAAATTCTTTCAAAGACTTTCATTCTGAAAAACTCAATAGTTCCTATATATAAGACATAAGCTGTTTCCACTTTTCTGTATAAATCTTTTTATAAAGTACAGAGCTTTTACATACTTAAAACAAAATGCATCTTTGTTTTAGCTTCATTTTGTTCAAAAGAGTTTTATGGAGAAATAATATTTTATTAAATAAAAATGTTTTAATTCTTCTTACTTCAGGCACTTTTATGATTTTTTTTAACTACAAGGAAGAGAAGAATTTAATACTACTGAGCTATTAAGCCAACATCAACTTCATGTAGTAATACTTGGAAAATCTTTAGTCTTAAAACATATCCTGTTGCATAATACATGCAATATTCATGAAACAGAAGAAATGGAAGCAGGTGAATTCAGTTTTCCATTTGAGCGCATGAAGTGGCACAGTCAGGCAGGGCATTTGTCTCCACTTAGCAATCACTGTATGTTTAAAGCAGTTCCATTGCAGGTAAGTGGTTTAGGGTACAGTGGCACTGTTGTCATCTAAACTAAGAGTATTTTTTGACAACACAGCAACTCTTTTGAACTCCTGGTAAAAGGACACATGAGAAGTACTAAATGGGGCTTGTTTCAGCTTTTGTTTTGCTTTGCCTTTGGCTACCACAGAGGACCATGAAGCAAGGCATTTGATCACGATGGTTTGCTGTGGTATAGTAATTGGAAACCTGCCTGAGCTCATAGTTTCTCAAGCAAACAAGTGATTGACTTGAAAAGGGGAAAAAACCTACATTAAAGTATCTCCATTAGGGCAGAGTTTGCAAAGAGTCATGAGCTTCAGTTCAGGAAGGTATTCAGTATGTGCATAACTAGAAGCATATAACTGGTCAGAAGTGTCACTGAAACTATTCCTGGGCTTCATTCAAATTACATGCCATAAAAATTGGCTGAGTCTAAATGCCAGAAATGGCAGTAGGCACCACAAAGAAATTCATCATGGTTTCTGGTAGAAGTCACAGCAACTCTTTAGTTCTATAGTGTGTGTGTGTGTGTGTATATATGTATGTATATTTGTATTTGCGTGTGTACAAATGCCTATATATATTTATGACAAATGAAGGGGAGATTATGTTTACCTGTGATGACCTTGGCCATGATTGTTGCTTTTGCTGACTCCTGACTTCGGTTTGTAAGTGATGCCTTTATCTTCTCAAGAGTTCTCACACACTTTGCAAGAGAAAACATGTACAAACATTCTCCTTCTGCATTATTTTACATTTAGTAACTAGGAGTATGTTATGTTTTAGAAAGGTAGGTAATTAAATTGAGTATTTGATCTTTTAATTTGGAGATTTTTTTTAAATTTTATTTTAAGGATTTCCTGTAACTAAACAAGATACAGCAAGCTATTATGTGTGACTGTAATAGAGTAGGACAACCTTTTAAAAATATTCTCCTTGGTGTGAGTTAAAGTAGGTGAGCATAGAAGAGAAGGTGAATCTGCTGTTTCTGCTGGTGTGGTGGACAAATGTGTAGGTATTTCAAGCCTGGTATATGGTTAACTCTCTCATTTCCTTCAGTGAATAAAACGTATTGCTTAATAGCAGTGAATGGGCTGCTATCAGGAGCTTCCTCCTCATGAATTGTTAAAAGATGGAGCGAAATGTGATATGGTGGAAGCTGCAGGCTTTGTATCAGGAGTGCTACTTTTAGAAAGGCTGAGTCAACAAACTCATAATTTGCAAGCAATCAAAGGACATGTTTTTAACCTTGGTATGGTTTTTGTTGTTGGTTAGTTTTTTTTTTTTAATCCTTTCACAGCTGTCCTGGAGACTGTCATGTTTTACAGTCTGCTTTTAGTTTCTTTATTAAAGCTCAAATGAGAACTACATGATTCAAGGTAGTCAGACCAACTGGGTAGCTATTAGGGTCTCCAGGTATATCAGGTTTGTCTGAAAATTCCCTTGGTTCTTTTGTCACTCTCGTATTTTGCAGTTTGTCCAGATCCCTAAAAGCAGTGTTTTGTGTGGTTATGGGTAGTCAGATTGCTGGGCAGGTAGTTTCTGCAAATGAGGAAAAGGCTGTCTTGGATTTATTTATTTATCTACCTACCTATTTATTTATTTATTGAGCTTTGTGGTTTGGCTTATCACCAAAGATATTTTCTGTTTCGAGTTTTGACTTGTACCTGATTACTTTTCAGGCCGCGTTGTCTGTTGCACTGTCGCTTGATAGACTGTACCAGGCAACATCAAGAGCATTGTTGGTGCTTTCTGGTTGCTGGCCCTCTAGGGGCTTAGCTTTGGGTATTTTTCAACTGTTGATCTGATTCCCACCACCTCACCCCTGACCAAATATAACAATTGTGAATATTGTATAAAGGTGTTCTGTGGTTTGTGTTGGAATTCAAGCCTCAAAACCCAGAGCTTGGAAAATCTGCATCCTGTGCAACCTCATGGAAGCCAGTCCACAGCAAATCATATTTTACAGTGTATTGATGCCGAAGCACAGAAGTCAGGATAACTACTTCAAGGCAAGCACACCTCTATTTGAGTGAACAGAATGGTAACGATGGGGAGGTATGTTATTTAGGTTTCTTACAAGGTTGTTAATTTTCACTGAAGATTTTGTAAACCTGTTAAAAATATTTAATGTGAATATTTAATATTTTAGAAATAATGAACTCACATTTTGTAGACTGAAAACAGTTTCTATTTAGATGTCAAGAATTTCTAGTGCATGTATTTAATATTTGTTGAATCAAGTGATTGAGAACCAGAAGAAGAAATAGATTGCGTTAATTAAAACCAGAAATGAAGCACAATAAAAAAATGTCCACAATAAAAAAAAAAAATTAAAAAGTAAACTCCAGTGACAAAGGATCATTTTTTCGGCACAGTAGAAAACTTGTAAAATTAAGATTGGCGCAGAAATCAGTTTTGAAATAAAACTTTTGTACTAGCTGTCCAGAAGTTGATCTTTTATAATTTCTATTATGATTAAATCTTTAATAGTTCCAATTAGCTTCTGTAGTCCCTTCAAAGAGGAAGAAAAAAAATCTAGAGTTGTTCATCTTATTGAATGTTAAAAAATGATTTACAATTAGTGTACAATTAGGGGCTAGTGGTTACAAGTAGTGGCTGAGCTACCACAATGTCTTTTAAGGGGTATTTTCACCTTGAGCTTCCTGAAATGCTTGTATCTACAGTAAGACTATAACTTTCCATAAAAGGTGTTGCTTTATGTTTCGAGAAAATGGCAGACAGAATGACACAAGCATTATCTTCATTATCTTGAGAGTCAAAAAAAAGGCTTAGAATGCCTGTCAGGGTTAGGGCATACTGTGAACCACTATGACTTTTTCTGAGCATTTTTTTCTCTAGTGTAAACATATATTTTTTTTGTTTTATACAGGTTGCTAGATCTAACCTGGATTTGGTCAGCATTACATTGAAAGGAAGCTAAGTCAAGAGAAAAAACAGTGATGGTGATAAGTTTCTCTTGCACTATCCCATTAAATTCTGCTTGATAAAATATTCTTTGATCAGCGTGTATTATAGCCAATTCTCTTGGAAATATGAGTACCATAGCCATAAAATGTATAAGGGCAGGGCAGTATATGTGGCCGTTGTTAAATGTATTGTTCAATAAACATTAGTTAAAGCGTCTGTGTGCATTTTATTTACGAAGTGCAAATCAAAGAAGAGAAACTACCCCAAAAAAACCCTTCTGCTGATGTCCTGAGAAACACTGTCCTCTTAAAAAATATGGTTTTATAGTAGTGGAGGCTATTCCACTAGCCAAATTTGTAACACCCTTGCACTTTTTAGCCTCTTTAGTATTAGACAGCGACTTCTGATGCTCTGATTCTTGTTTGTGTATTCAAAGGATGTAGATACATGTTCTATGTGGTAGGTGCTATGAGAGGCAATGGGGGTTTTGTCTTGCAACAAAATGATGGCACAGCTTTAAGCTGTTAATGGTTTTTTTTAAATAAGTTTATTCTCATTAGCTATATTACTAAGCCTCTGTTTTTTTCTCCTCTCTTTTTCATCCCACTCTGTCCTTGCTGTTTGCCTCCCACTGATTTTTAGAGGAAATTTTAATTACCCCAGTGATACAAAGCAGACAGAGATGACCTGATGTCTGGGTCTCTTCCTAAAGTGATTCCTGGCAAACATACTGAAATTCATTAATTAGTTCTGCTTGAGACCAGAAAGAACAGATCAGTATTCTTTTGTAGCAGCAGAATCTAATCTGCATTTCGATGTACAACTATACATCTCGTCATAAACTCATAGAATAGGCCAAGTTAAATCCTCCCAGCCATGGGTGGTTTTTTAATTTCCAAAATCGGCTCTAGTAGGAGCTCAGAATCTAGAGTCCAACGCTATTGTTGCAGATTAAGGGGGATCTGGCAGAATTCCTTGGACTGCTGCCATGTAGATCTGCTGGTTGAATGCAGCATGAGAATATATTGAATTTGGCTCATTACTCTCAAGAAATTCTTCCATAGAGCTTGGGGGACACAGGTTGAGGGATTGGAATGATTGTATGTAGGGTTGGTCTTGGGCTCACTGTTATAGACAGAGCTGTTATTAGTGGTGTATATCCAAGATGGTTGGTGGTTTGTTTAGCCTTGTAAAGTATCCATTTTGTATTATTACATTGAGAGAAATAGGTCAAACATAGCAGTCTTTTAAGTAGCTTGAGTCTCATCTTCTTCTGTTGCAAATTTACACTCCAGGCTGGAAGACTGATGTGCCACTTAAGTGCACCTTTAATTTCTGTTTACCTGTAAGATCAGACCTAAATAACCATTTAAAATACTGGACTGAGTGGGATTGGACTATCCCAGAGTCAGATTTTGATAAAATTTTAAATGCTGCATGTGTTATTCTCCCTGTGTGAATTGTTTCACTTAGCTTCCGCGTTTGCCTCCAAGCAGGTCAATAGCAGGATGCCAGTGCTTTTGAGAACTAAGTTGTAGAGAACAGATATTCTATAAATCTAATGCAGTTTGGCCACAGTCTCAAAAACTATGTAACACTGGATGTGACTGTGAAGTCCTTAACCTTTGAAGTTGGGTTAGTACATTTTTATTGCTTCTTGAATGAGGTAATTCAATGAACAGACTTCAGTCTTGTCTTTATACAGGCATTAGTCTAAGTTGTGGTAGCTTCTGCAGTACGGATGAGTGATGGTGGTAGATCTGACTTATACTTGAAGTGATGCTTTCTTGGAGCAGCAAAGAAATCTTTTATTAAATAGCATTATTCCAATCCTGTTCTCCCATGGGAGAGTTTCCATCCAATTGAGTATGTGTGGTTGCGTTGCCATGTATCTGGTAGTAAAAGCTTGCAATGAAAGAAGATATTCGGAAATTTAGTCAGAAATTTAGTGTGGTCTTATGCTGTTGTGCAGATCAGTCAAAACTCAGCAATGGTACTACCCTTTCAGGTGCTTACGCAGTATATAGCATATGTATGATTTTCAGTTCTGTCTTCTGTGCATCTGCAGGGTGCTCCTGGCAACAGGTAACTCGCAGCAGGCATCTTTTATTGGCTGTGAAACATTTATACTTGAACGACATTCAAATAATTAATGACTAGGAGCAAATTTGAATAAAATCAAACCAAAAAAACCTGTTTTCTGCACTACTGAAATAAAGCATGTCTCCATCCCCTCATTCTTGGTCGGATGTTGCAAAGCTTCTGTCGGTACAGGAGACAAACATCCATTAGGACATGATGAAAAGTACTTGCCTGTTTAAGTGAAAATAAAACAAAAAAGGTAAGCTGAATGCCATATGTACACTTCTTAGGGCAGAGGTTGACCTTGTGCCCCCTTTTCAGATGCTCACCTTTGCAAAATTGTGCAGCTTTGGCCTGCAACAGAAAGAGATTTCTGCTGCTCAAAAAGCAGGTCTATTTATGGATGGACTGTACTGGATTTTATTTTCCTATTGAAAACACAAAAGACAATACCAAAGTAGGGATGAGCAGAAACATGAGCTGCTTGAAAGAGCAAAACTGACCTCAAATAAACCTTTTTTTGTGCAACATACGAGGGCAGGATGTTTCCTGTTTCTTTTATGTAAAAATGAAAACCCTAGTGATCTTTGTAGTGGTGGTTATCTGTGTGGTTGTTTGGGGTTGGTGTTTTTACATGTCTCGGATTCCTTGCAGGGTGACTCGTGACACTTGGTGATTTTATTGCTGAATATGACAATTAGTCTCAATTTGCTCTGCATGGGTGAATCTGCTCTGCAGATAGTCTAGAGGTGACATTCTCTAGTTCATCTCTAAATACTTCTTCCAGGAATCTCATTCTTCTCTGTAGAGGCACATATTGAATGTGAGCAAAAGGAAAAAAGTGCTACAGCTTGTAACTTTGCATCAGAGAAATGTGAGAGTGAGGGGATGGAGTTTTTGTGGACCCTTGCTTAGTACCAGTAACTGTGGAGGAACAGGTGGCCTTGTGCTGCTCTTGCTCCCTAGAAAGCAATATACTACTTGCTGACCTTATCCCAGAAATGGAACTTTACGACTAACCTGTTATAATGAGAAGTTGAGAGCAGGGTGAGGTAAAATAGGGGATGACCTCGGTGCTTCCCGAGTGTCTTGTCTGTAGAAGGGAACTTGGGCTGCTGCTGTCATCCCAATCCTGTGACTGGGTAGCACTGAGTTGTGCTGAACAGTGCTATAGGGAAACATTTGCGTGCAGCTCTGCTGCTCAAGAAAAGTAGAGATGATATGCTTATTCCTACAGTGAAAGAGAGCTCCAGTACCTCTAAGTCCTGTTTTATCAGTCAAGAAAGAACTGTTCTGGGCAGCTCACATGCCACTGGTATCACTGGGAAGTTATCTAGCATGTGCTGGGCTGTCACTGGTTGAAATGTAACTTAACTGCTTTCTTGTTATTTTTCATGTTTATTGTACAGGGGTTTCCCCCCATAAAATAGAACAAACCACCAACCGTTCTTTTCACATCACATAGCTACTTGCAGTTAGAAATCTACTGGGATTCATACCTGTCATCAATTCATTATCCTGTTGCCTGTCTGGCACCAAGTATCATTTAGGATAGTTCTTATGATTTTCTTGATTGTGTTTAGCTTTTACAACTCTTAGTTTCTCATGCTAATAGATTTAGAAGAGTAGATTGAAATATTTGTAAGAGATGAGGAAAAAACACTTAAAAGTTTTTACTGCAACCTGTACAGGTCATCTAAATACATACAAGAAATCTCATTTCTTATGAAGTATTCCTGGGGAATACTTGTTCTTCTCACCATCATTAATTTCTGTGGAGATGCGCGAATAGGGCTGTACAAATAAACACAGCTGTGGAATGTAACATAGTAAACAACATGCTGAAACCTCTTGGCAGAGAGTTATTTACCAGGGAGCCCAAATGCAACACTTAGTCCATGGAAAAGATGGCATTTAAAGTTTTGGTACTTTAGAATTTTTCAGAAGCAAATATTTATCCCTAAACCTTCTCAATCTTGCCTTGTATTTACACATAAGGGGGCACTGTGGTACTGTTAGCCAAGTGGCGTGTAAGTGTACAAGAGATTTCAATATTATAAATTGCATCATGTTTTAAGAAATGGCTTTAGCAATCTGAGCACAATTAGATCCTCGTCACTGCCTAAGAGCGCTGTTGTGTCTGTACTCAGGAGAACCAGGTTGGACTGTTTCCTTTTTTCTTTATAAACATTTTGTTTTTAGAGAGCTCCTTGCACTATTTTGGTGCTCTCTCATCATCCCTTGTTCATGTGAAGGAGTGGAAGCCAATTTTCTTGACATTAGTATGAGGAAATTCAAATTGCATCATTTTACCTCTCCCACAGCAGCTTTCACTTACTGGGAAGGAAGGTATTATTTCCACTGGAGCTATCCTTTGAACCCCATACAGGCTTCTGGCCAACTGTAGCCCAATTTTGGCAATATGATCATTCTTCCACAGCTTTCATGCAAAGTGCTGCTTCTGAGTATTTTGTAGCGGTACAGTTTTCTACCTGCCAGGACGACAGTGATGATTAAGTGTTTATAAGTAAGCGTGTATGTGGGTACTTGGGTCATCTTATTCTTACACATGTTAATATTCAGGGTTAATAGGCTAGGATATGATGGCATGTAGAGTTTCTTACGCTTTTAACATGATGTCTTGAGTGCCTCACCACGGAATGCTTATGGCTTTTTTCTCACCTGTAGAGTAGCGTGGCTGTGTTTTAGCTTTGTGCTGTATCTGACATGCTTTAATGATCAAAAAATCTCTTATCTGTGGCATCTCTTTATACCTCATGTATAAATTATAAAAAGCTTCTCCCTCAAAGATTCATTTTGAGCCTGCTCTTTATAATATTTCCTATAGAGAAACATGGCAATGTAAAGTTGCAGAGTAAAAGAACACCATATACTGTTTCATTATATCTTCTTATCTTACCAGGTTGTGTTGCCGTAGAGTGCTGTACAGACACAGGGCTTTTCTTGTACAGTTGCTGGTTTTGTCTTTGATGAAGTCCATATTAAGTTAATTTGTTCATGTGAATTTGCCATGATTGCTTGTTTTAAGGCTGCTGTTATGTTGAATGTCCACATACTGGTGATTTTCTAGACATAAATCAGCATCAATAGGCTTTACCCTTTATACGACAGTTAAAGCGGAAATGCTATCAGATTGAGCAAATGTCTGTTGCTGGTTATCGAGAAAGAAATGACATGGTATTTTGTGTGGAGTAGTGATATGGTCATGACTGAAGAGATAAAAGGATGACAAGAAATGCAATCTTTTATTTGTATGCATCTTCTTTAATATATATGCAACTCAATATGCAATAGTTAACTGAAAAAAATTCTCACATGATACGTTACTATGGTACTTCTCATTAAAAGTTCATCCCATTAAAATTTTCACCTTGTTCCCTTTAAGCTATGTTTGGGAGTTTATTAATTCAAATGACCAATGTTATAATGATATCACAAGTTTTGAAAATTAAAATGGGTATTCTGGCAAAATTATAGGTCCTAAGCTAGAGCTATAAAGCTTTTTGTTACTAGCTCATAAACTTAGTATCCTCATTTTCCCCCTTCTCCTGCATCCTAGCTGGCAAGCGTGGCTGCAAATATTTTGTCTTTGGATTAACTGATTTGCAGCTTGGTTAATGTGTAGACAGTGCTCTTGCTTATTTTCATATTTTATTTATTTATTTATTTTAAAAAGCATTCATTAAAGACCCACGGCATTCTCCCAACCTTGAAGGAATGGATTTTTGGCTCCTGCCTGCTTTGAATGAAATCCAAAACAAATGTTGTTTGATAATGGTTTACAGTTGCATTACACAGGTTGCTCTTCATGATAAATAATTAACACCCTTTGTGTTCTTGATTGCAGATTTTCAAAACCCTGCCTGATGCCACTTTGCCTGAGCCAATCTCTGTGTCAGTATCTCCTCCAAATGCCCCACCAAGGCAACCAAGAAGACAAGGACAACGTATTAAGAGGCCTCTGGCTGTTTACAATCTCTGTCTTGAGCTGGATGATGGTAAGATGTTAGCTATAATTTCAGGTTTGTAGCAGACAGGATGTGTATCTTCACTAGGTGTTTTCATTTTATGTTTCATTTGTATATGTGTATGCATGCACATACATGCTTAGTTAATTGCTTTGGAATGTATAAAGAAGGAAGGAGAGTACAGAGAAAGGAGAGCATAGAGACTACTGTCCTATGGCATATGTTTAAAAGTAGGATGAACTGTCTTAAATATGCTTTTCCCCTCAAAAAAAGAAGCAGCTCCCGTTTCTTTGGGGAAATCTCTTTGACCTCTACTGAAGATTACACAGCTATAAGATAAATGGAGAGAGAACTAAAATTAAAGCATATCTTTTATGAGAAGAGCTAATGCATTCCACAGTTAAATTCATCTGGATTAAAGGCTCAGGTCATCATTGCACTAGAGAATCCTCCTGCTTCACTTGAATCTTTAAAACCTTGAAGTAACTAGCAGTAGATACTTGTAAATTTGTCTTACTGTTGAGAAGGAAAGAAAAAGAAACATCTTGCTTTTCCGTGGAGTCTGCAGTAGCAACGTACAGTGAGGCAAAGGGTGTATAACATCTTATATATTCTGACTGTTGGCCAGAAACATAATAATTTTCCTGAAATTTCATTGCTTGGGGGTACCTTTGGTACGGAGAAAGCAAGTCAGGGCTCATTTTGTGTTACAGATTTTCTCCACCCTATTCCCTTTCTTCCTCCTAATGTTGTTAGTAAATTGTCTTTTCACATGAAGAATCATGGGATCGGGGCACTAAGTCCAGTAATCAGCAAGTGAAAATAAGCATCAAGATTTTGAACTCATGCAGTAGTATGAGATTTGTTGATGAACCGTCATTAAATCAGTGGTCAACAGTGCAAATTCCTGTAACAGCTGTTAAGCGCAGGTTTTAGAAATAATGTCAGGATTGTTTATTGTCTCAAAACCAGTTTTTCAAAGAGTCTGTAGGAAATTCAGCATGTCTGCCATCAGATTTAATTCACCAGAGAAACAGGTAGTATCTGTGCCTTTTTTCCCTTGCATCAAATATGAAACCAAACGCTTTGACTAGGAGGTGTTTAAGGTGCATCTGCTTAAAAAGCTTAAGCTGTGTTAATTTGAATAATATGCTATCAAATGCTGAGAATGAATCTTGAGCTATGTCTACAATAATAAATTTATCCTCATTTGAAAAACAAAGCAAAATCGAAGCCACTCACAAAAGTTGTTTACATCTGATTTGGAATGTGAATCCCAGCAGGCTGCAAGAAGTACCACAGTTCTCCAATTCCATGCTGCAAGCAGTGCTCTGAGGATCTGACTTTGACCCTAACACAGTAGACAGAAAGTATTTGATGAGTTGTTTTCATTCTAGGATCCAAAAATACAGTGTTACTGTTAGAAATTTTTCAAAACTTGAAGCTTCTTCAAAATAAAGTCCGTATTTTTGTCTAATTTGGACATCTTGTCAAGGAGAAGAACTGGAATTGTTCAAGATTCTAATTGTTATATATCATACAGAAATTTGGTACTTGTCTGGGACTTTCAGTGTCATGAATTGCAGGATAACCTAATACATCATTATGCACAGTAGAACTGTGATGAAGGCTGAATTGCTGCAGGTAAAGCCATGGTTCTGGAATGGATGGCACTGAGTTTCAGTGGGAACTGAAAATAACATTTCCTCTTCTAACATCTAAGAAAACATACTCTGTAGTGTCTCTAACTGTTATTGAAGGTAGAGGTATTACCAATCTGTTGTTGCTAGAAAGTGGCTATTGATAGGTCCCAACTACATACTAATAGTTACTTGATGTGTGTTTAGGTTGATGGTTGTGTCCATAAGGTAGTCACTAGTTGGTAACTTGGCATGTGTGTAGAATACATGGCAATACAGTACCTTTAGCCCAACCATTGAGTCATTGCATTATCTGAGGAACCATCCCAATGAATACTAGGTGCATAAATCAGCCAGGCTGATGAATTATCTAGTACTCAGTAGAGCTTAGTGCTTCCAAATATGTACCATGGCCTTCAGTTACTTTGTTCTCTGGAGAGAGCGGGAAGGAATAAAAGTGAGTCCGGGCTTCGTTCCATATTTACCTAGTTTCTTGGCTAACAAATTCATGTTTTATAACTGCTCTTTGGAAGATTTTATCCTGTGTGTGTTTTTAACAGGAAATTAAACATTAAACCCCTTCCCTCCCCCTTCTTTATTCACAATGGCATGAGTTAAGCACCAGGCATAAGCTAGTGTTTTGTATTTCCTGGATATGGCAAAATTATCATAATCTTGTTTTAAAGCAAGTAGCTGATACATATTTATATGTAAATATATTTGTAGACAAATGTATCTCTAAGGTTATTGTAATTATATATAAATATTTTCTATGCCTTGAAACTAGAAGTATGTTGGAGACAAAATCTCTCTGTGCTAGAAAACTTCTTGAGTGTGTTTCTTTTAGGATTGTTATGCAAACCAGGAAATTGTTAGAAAAGCGGAAACAAGTCTTTAACTCTCAGCTGCTCCAGGGAGTTAACAGGCTTCAGAATCCACTGCTTGAATTGGAAATGCAGGGTTCGGGCCAGCTTTTCTTTTTGAAAGCACGTTTGCAGTTGGGAAGCTTCTTGACTGCACAAAAAATGTATGCAGCAACCACCCAGAAAGGGCTGTAAGTGCTATAAATATTGATAGATACAATAGCTGAAGAACACACGCTGTTTGATAAAAATCTTTATTTTGCCTTCTAGTAATTAGCCGTGCTCAGTTCTGATAACGCATAGATCTTCCTTGCACATAGCAATTAGATGATTAAACCTATTTGCAAACAAGTAGTATATTTACTACCATAAGGATCTTCATTTCCTGAAAGACAAACTTAAATCATGGATGATTCTGTCTGTTTTTCTTTCAACTTCTATCCTCTGCGGTGAGCCAGTTGCTAAATTTTCACTGTAATGTTTTTCAACATCTCCATGTGTCAAGTAGATCTAGACTTAATGGGGAACTCCAAGTTACTTTCATATGTGGCTGTAACCCAAAGTTCTTGTTTCATTCATCAAAAAGCAGATTGGTCTGAGGTTTACATTAGGATAATTTCCAGAGTTTTCTTGCCTTCTAAAACGAAGACATGGGATTTTTTTTTTCTGGAAATAGCTTTTGATTTTTTTTTTACCTCTTTCTACTATCAGAATGAATTTTAGAGTGAATTAAGTAGCAATGCAGAAACCCCTGTGGCTTACACTCTGAGGTATGTACAAACGACTTTGCATTTTTTCTCTCTCTATGTAGAGAGAAAGTCTGTTAGGTAGTACAGGGGGTTGTTTATTCTGTTCCACTAAAATGTCATCAGTTCCTTATTTTCCATTTAGACAGTCAGTATATATCAGAAGAGAGTTCTGTTCATATATCTTCTAGAGGGTAATGCAGATGTAACAGTTCTGTTCACTCCCAGTTTTATTTTGTTTTTTATATACTTTTCTTGTAACAAAATAAACAGGGTTTTGTTTGTTTAACCTGATTTGGTGCCATAGAGATTATTAAACTATTTTGCAGGGCTACTAGAGCAGCAGGGCAAGAAGAGCCCTGTGTAAGGTGGGCAGTATAATGCAGTCCATCCAATATGAACAGAGTCAGCATGAGTTGCATAAGTCACACCTGGAATCGAGAAATAGGTCTTGTGTTGCAGTTTGTCCAACTACAGAATAACTTGTTTTCTAAAGAAATCAAAATGTTCTTCTTAAGCTGCAGTGTGTGTTGATGCCTTATTGTACTTGAACATCCTCTAGGTGTCAGAATTTCTCATGGGCACATACATGGGCATAGAACACTAGTATCAAATGTGGATTTCTTTGTTTTATTTTGAAGGTGTTTGTCTCCTGTCCCCCGACACTGGAACTCAGGGAGCACATGGGATGTTTGTGATGGCTTTCTGCTGCTGCTCTAAACTAAATGTTGTACTCATAGTGCTTTAGAAAACAGATGATTCTTGTGTAAGAATTCTAAAAGAAATAAAAATTAGAATTGCTACTTAACCCTTTCAAACTTCATGCTAATTTGTATTACCCTCTGAAGTGTTTAGGGAAGCCAAAGTATGAATGGTATGTTAGTATTGAACAGGAGTAGTTCTTTGACTTTTTTTTTTTTTTGTTGGAACTGGAATGAGAGAATGTCTTGAAATTGTCGATAAATTAATTTGCATGAACTACTGTGGCGTTTAATTAAATAACTTAATCAAAGTAAAATGCGATGCATGTATTGATTACATAGCTTCTCCATCCTCCTCACATCCCTTCCTGCCCAAAACAAGTCAGTAAAGAACCATAAACTTAATTTGGAATTACTAAACATAAAACCTGGATATTAGAGGAAGCCTTGGATTTATAATAAGGAGACTGGTCTTCAGGGCTTGAACAGCCCAGAGCTTCAAAGTTGCAGGTGTGAAACCTGGCCTTGAACTCTTTCTATTTCTGAATCTATTGCTTGGAATTGTTTCTGGAACCTGGCACACATAGTAGGGGAAATGGAAAGAAAAGCAGCTACATAGGCATATAAAAAAGCCATAAGGGCTTGCAACACTTGCTTACAAAGCTATTGTTAACAGCTGAGCAGAACACACAGTTATGCTGTTAAAACAAAGGTGCACCTATATTAGTTGCGAGGGGAAGATTAGGATGATTGCTGTTTGCAATGTAGAATTTAAGATTGTTTGCATTTCACTTTGCTGCAAGAATAGTTCCTGCAGTTCTGTGTGATCAACCACAGCTTTTTCCACCTTATGTCTCTGAGTAGAATGAGAGCTAAACAAAATAAAACCCTCTTAGAGCTAGTGTCAGTAAAGGTGAGACTTTTTTATTAGGTAATAGTGAGTATGTATAGGCTCCCCATTTCTTATCACATATTCAAAAGCTGCTTGGGAAGCCTTGAGCCCATAGAAGGTACTTATTTTGTTGGAGATATGAAATAATTTTAGTCCATGCATATATGCAATATGCATTGTCTAACCATTGTTACACCTGCAAGTAATCTACTTACTACAGCTACTTGCTGCACATCTATCTGAAACAAAATTTAACTGTCATGATGTAGTAAACATCTCCTAACTCTTACTTCATTTTAAATGGTGTGTGTCAGATCTTAATGACTGGTGTGAGACTAGTCTTAGTTTCATCACCACTGCTTGTCTGCTTTGAGTATATGAAGTGTAGAGGCTGTAGAAATGTTCAAAGTAAACACATCCACGTGTGCGTGCACACACACACACCAGGATTCAGTGGTGTCAGAAAAGGGAGTTTGAATTGACTTAAAACTAAAATTGGAATGTAAAGAAAGAATGGGGAGTTTAGAAGAAAGGGTCAATCTTTCCTTGAGGCCAGGCATTATTAAAAGTCTCTGATCTCCTGTAATAATCCTTCATCTCTTTAATTCTCTACCTTCTGCACACAGACATGCAAGAGCACATAATACGAGCTGTTTAGCTCTTCAGTCGGTTTCCTGTGGATGAGAAGTGTACATTTCCCTGAAAGAAGTTTTTCTTCATATGGGGTGCTCTTGCTTCCCTTCACTGGTGAAAGGGAGAAAAAAGAAGAACTTGTAGGAAGGAGGTGGTGGACTTCATAAAAGGCTGACATGCAAATTAGAAAATGTGATTCCTCTTCCTGTTTTCCTCCCACTCTGTCAATGTTTTCCATTTGTTTAGAAAAGAAGTGTATTCTTCTATTAGCTCATGGAAGACTTGGCTTTCCTTTTTCCTTTTATTTTCTGTTTTCTTCTTTCAAAAGCTGTACTTAATGCGAGGTGAATTACATTTCTACCAGTTCTTTCATTCACAGCTGTACTTGCAACTTGCTGAACCAACAGAGACTGAAGGAGTACTTAGGGGGATATCATGGAGAATAATGATGTGACTAGCTTGCCCAGGATTGCAGTCTCATCTAAGACTACTAGACTGGGACCAAGTGAGTTGATCTCAGAGGTGATGTCAGTGGTAATCTGTAAGCAAGAAGATGCATGATACCAAGGAAGTCTGATTATTCCACTGAACAAGTGGGTTTCTGTTGTTCTGGAACAGGTGCAAATTCACTGATGATGAGTGCATTCATTTCTGTCCCCCTGGCCATTGACACTGCTTGGTGCTGCCTGTGTACTCCACAGCTTCCTTGATCTGTCTCTACAGCCTCCCTTCCACAGTGCAGCCAAGTCCAACACTGAGCTCTGGCCAGATGTGTCTGAAAAAACCCAACCCAACAAAGGAATTACACTTGTGGATGTCTAACTTCCCGAGTGTCAGAGGCATGGATAGTGGCAGAAGAATCCAGGCATAGATAAAAAATGTTGACCTAACTAAGCTGAGGTAGCAAAATCTGTCTTCCCAATTGCTGCCTTTTAAATCATCAGCCTGGAGATTAGGAGGTTCTTTAACAAATGTATCACCTGAATGTTCAGTTAAAACAACTGATAGACCTTCTTTAAGTGCTGCTTGGCTTGTTTTCAGTTGTCTTTTTAATTAGCCATAGGTATCCTACTTCATCCATCCCTCTACTAGGTCACCATTATGGTGAAAGGAGAGAGGTGAACAAAATGAGGCACAGCCATATCAGCAGCATATTGAAAAAGTTTCAGAGTGGCTTTCTTATGCGACACTCATCACATACACAATGTGAGTGCATTATTCAAGTACCAAGATTGTGGAAATCTTGGTAAGAAACTTCTCCTTTTAATATGTCATGGGAAGTAATTGCAAGTAAAATAACCTAAGTAGCAAGAAAAGAGGAGACACCAGCATGATATTATTTCTGTTTGACAGATCAAGAACAGAGTTTTTGAACCTTACCTTTTAGAGGGTGGAAGAGTCCACCAGCTGATCAGTGGCTTAATTGCCCACACAACAGAAAAGAAAATGTGGAAGAAAATTTTCATGTACTTTGGAGTTTCTGATGCCATTTAAGAAGTGCTGCTGAATTAGGGAACTACTACTTATGATTATAGCATTGAACCCCTTTTAAATATGCATCATTTTTCAACATTTCTCATTGACTAGACTAGAGCTGTTCTCTTCTTCAGGTTTCAGTACAACTCTGGACCATAGGTAAATGTTACCTGGACTCAGGGAAACCCAAACCACCCAGTGTTACTAAAAAAAGCTATGAAAGTTGTGGGAGAATCCATTTATCTTACTATTTGTTAGTTTTCAGGAAGTATCCTCAGTTCACTACTGCGTTTTTCAGCCGTGAAATTACTGTGTGGCATCTGACCAACCTGGTAAGGTTGGAGTACATGGTGGTTTCTGTCAAGCAAACTCTGGTAAAAAATGAGTAATCTTTGCCTTTAGATACTGCTCTCATTATCGTAGCATACACAAATCAAAAGGAGCCCTTTTGCATGATTGTATATCATTTCTGTTGTGTTTCAAAATTTAATTATGTGATATAAATTATCACCTCGACCTTGTATTCCAGACTGTTTCTTGAACTGTTTTTCTGCAGCCTGAGGAAAATAATTGAATTATTTATCCATCTTAGTTTTAACTTGCTCATTGGAAGGCTTCCTGACAATTCTTTGTGTCTTTGAAATATTATTGATGTGAAGAAGTAATCCAAACTATAATTCTTATGAATTTTGAGAGAGGACTGCAGCAAGGATGTTATTTATTGAAGTAATTGCTTGCTATTTCAGTCTAAGTGTATGTCTAGGAAGACGCTTTGAACTTTGCATTTAGAAATGAACAAAAAAGTATTGAAAAGGAGGAGGGCAGAGGAATTTACTTGCCCCTAAGTAACTTGCAGATGAGCATGTTTCTTTCCCTTTCCTAGCCCCAACTCAGACACCCACCTACCTTTCTGGCTACAATTCTTGAGTTACATCAACAAGTCTTGAGGCAAATTCTGTCTAGTGCAGCTTCCTTCTTTTTTTCTAACATATCTGAATCATTATGGGGTTGGAAAAAATAGTCCTTCTACAGGAGTGCTACTCTGTACATGCTTCTACATGCACGCATTTGAAAAATATATCAAAGTTTGCCTTTATCTGTAGTCAGCTTTAACAGTTGTGTTAATTATTATGTCTGAGAGGAAAAAATAACTGGCACAGAGATCTAATTCTTACTCTGTTTTGAGAGACAGCATGAAACTGATGGGTATGTGGACTGTCTGCTCTCCTTTCAGTCCATGAAAGCTCTGTTGGTCTTAGGATGTATGAGTCCGTGATGTCCAACTTTTTGTAAGAACTGACTACCTGCTATGGCAATGTATAGGATTTGCTGCAAAATGAGGGTAAATGGATACTTTTTGATAATGAGATGTGGTAAGATAAAGCTATTTTTCTGAATGCTTGCAGGAATCTGACCTCCTAAGTATTCATTATTCACAAACAGCGTTTAGTTTTAGCGTTCTCTATGATTATTTTAAGCAAATAATAGATAATTATTAGCACGCTTTTATATGATTTCACCTTGGTTTGGAAACTTAAGTGTTTAAGTAACACCATAGTCTGGAGGTTTGTAATAAACAATTATGTTGACCAGTTTCAGTGTGATAAACAAAAGTACACAGCTTCTTAATTTAATTTACTCAGAAACTGATGACTAGACTTCATTAATTGGGGAAACTTTAAAAATCGGAAGAATTAGAGGAATGTCTGAGTTCACCTGGTGCCTGATATGATTACCAGGATGATTTATACTGTAAATAGTGAAACAAGGGTGCAGTCCTACAAGTAGGAAAGACATTCTTGACTTCAGAGTCCTCTGGTCACTTTGACTATCACATAAAACTTTTTCCACTGGATTTACTTCTAGCATTTCCGGAGTGGCTGAATCAGGATGCTGAAACTTTAGCACAGAGAGCTAAGTCCTCACTTGGCACAGGAGTATTTACAATACTCATTTGTTTTCTATCTCTCATCTGTGAGATTCCTACTAAAATGAAAACATAGCAGATACCCACAAATTAATGTAAGAGCAAAGCCACTTTCTACTTGGTTAAACTTCTGTATTATTGTGGGAAGTTAGCTATTTATGGTGACTGAGTGTTTGTTGTCTCCAAGCTGGAGGCAGCTGTGATGCTGATGAAGGAGGATGGGTGGATGCACAGCAATGCAGCTGCTGCTTCCTCATCTTGTGATGCAGAAAATGTCAGACTTGAAGGTGGCAATAGAGATTTTGCAGCATCTTTAATTTACTCTCCTCAGTAATTCTCCCTATCATACCTGTCTATGTCTAGACCTTTGTAACTGTATTAAAGTAGAATAAGTCATGTCTCTTATTTTCTTGTTTTGCCATGATCTGTGTATCTGATAAGCACTTAAAACATACCCAACAGTTCTGTTTGTTCTGTATATCTCAATAGAAACTGTTATATGTTGCTCATTAGTCCAGAAACATTCACTTTCATAAACTGTTTTCATCCTCTTGGCTACCCTTAAACTATAGACCTTAGTTGTAATGATGATAAAGATTAATCTTTCTTTTAATAGTAAGTATGTAATTCTTTAGTTTACTTAAGCCGAAGTTGGAAGAAAACTGTTGCTCAAGCAAGTAACTGAAAGTTTTAGCTCTCTGGTTTTCTTACTTTTTATTACAAATGTTTTTTCTGATTTAGAATTCTTGGAGTAAAGTAGGGATCTGATTATTAGCACTGCCAAAGTATTTAATTTTTTTTTTTTTTAACTTTGGATGCCAAAAAAAAATGTTCTTAAACTAACCAGATAGAAAAAGTAGGAAAAAGAAAAAAGGCAACTGGGAGGCACGTCATGCTGTTAGGTAGAAGCTGAGTTCAGATTTCTGGTATGAAGGGTCTGAGAGCCTTTGCTACCTGAGACTCATACAGACAAAAGAAAAAGGAATCATGGGTTACATATTTGTTACGAAGAAACTAGATGAGAAAAGCCTTAGTTTATATTGGTGCTTTTTTACCTTGTGGGGAGTTTTGATTATGAGAAAGGGTGACATGAGACAGGGGTTTGGAGGGCAAGGAGAAAGGATATTTGTATTAGAAACCAGATGGTAAGTAGTACCAGCTAGACTCAACCAGTAAATTATTAGGATCAACCTAAACTCTCTTATTATCTAGATGGGGCTGATGTGAACTGTGAACAGCTGTAAAGGCAAAGGATGGGTATCTGTTGCAGAGGCTCAGTGAAAGCTCTAAGGCTTGGATGACTGTTGTGATTAGAACAGTGAAACAAGAAGATAATTTAGATGACAGTTTAAAAGGATCTGATCAGTCAAAAAAATTTAAATAGTATGCAAAAGGTGGTAATAATGTGAAACAAGTTTTAAATCTGTTGAGGGTAAAATTGGATCATACACCTATTTGCATAGGATGAGGAGATGGAATCGTAGAAGCAGCTTGGTGGCAGCTGTAGAAAGATGTCCAAGATGAAGGCACTCAGAGACTTCTTACAAATGTAAAGATTGAAAGGTGAAGAGTTGACGGTTGAAGTGTTGACAATTTCATACAGACTTACTGCTTTTTTACTGAGAACCCTCATGTCCTTCATCTGTTTTGGCACTCTGGCACCCAAAGATTAAGAGTGCAATGGGAGAAAAAAGGGAGGGGGATTGACGTTTTAAGGGAGGCACCAAGAACACCAAACTGTATGCTCAAAGAATAACATAAATTAGCTTTAAAAGAAATAATATATCCCCTATTTTATAGCATAAGAGCTCATTAAAATTCAAGTGACAGAAAAGAACAATAGGAAGTTTCTGGAGCTTATCTTCAAAAGGACCCGTCAGTGCGATGTGGCAGTCAGCCTTCTCATAGAAGTAGGAAATCTGACGATTAGAGAACAATGTTCCAGGTAAAGTGGAATAAGAGGACAGAGGACTAACAATATTAGACTATCAGTATTAAAGAACCCCTGAATTCTGAGGTAAAATGAAAACTATGAAGCTTATTCAATTCCAGTAATGTCCTTAAAACACTTTTTAACAACGTACTACGTCAAAACTTTAAAGGCTTTTTAATCTCCAGCCGTTTAGAATCTTTACTAGCTCCACAAAGCAAAATACAGGAAAATGGTAGGAAGTTAAAAAGAGGAAATAGCTAGCAGTCAATATATGCCACAAATTTTGAAGAACTGTTAAAAATAACTTGGCTTTAAAAATCGATGTGGGATTTATAATCACCAGGACTGAGTAGTAATCTTCACAGGTAGACCTTTTGCAAGTAGAATATTTTGAATGTAGTGAAGCCTGCTGCCTTGCCCTAAAAAAGTTCGTTGGTCGTGAGGTTGAATGACCTGGCAGTGTTAATTTTTAAAACATCTTGTAGCATACTGAAGACGTTTGAAGAAACTGGAGGAATGCTAATGTAGTAGCAGTTAAGAAAGGTACATACAAATCCTTGATGGTGTATTTACATATGGGATGAAGTTAGGAGGAATTGCAAATAATGGCAATGGCACTTAAGTAGGAGTTGTGGTTGTGTGCTCAGCTGCACTCATTCAAACAAAATAAGCTGGGTTGTACGGAGAAATAAATTTACAGATTTTAAGGAAAAATGTAGCCTTTTGTTACGGAATGGAAGGACATATCCTCTGCTGGTCACAATCAACTCATCATAAACTAATTAAAAACTGTGGCAAAAAAAATGCTACCCTTGGATGCGCAAACAACGTATTGATACATAGGAGTAAGTGGTGGAATTAATGCTCAATGTGGCTCTTGTGGGACTGCAACAAAAAAAAATCATGAATTCAATTTGATGTATGCTCTTCAGAAAGAACTTCAGGAAAGTATTACAGGTTATATAAAACAGATGTATGATTCCAAAACTGCAAAATCCCTTAGAGTAAGAGATTTAGTGTTAAACTAAAGGAGATTGTTTACATACTAGCAAACAATCCAAAAATCAGTTATGAGAGATACTGTAGTTACTAGCAATGCATATTACAAGGGTCATGCCTGGAAAATACAACCTAACAAAGGGAAGGTACATGCATAAATGAGTATGTTAATTAGCAGACAATTGGGCATTGGAATAGGCTGCCCAGGGAGGTGGTTGAGTCACCTTCCCTGGAGGTGTTTAAGGCACGGGTGGATGAGGTCTTGAGGGACTTGGTTTAGTGTTTGATAGGAATGGTTGGACTAGAAGATCCGATGGGTCCCTTCCAACCTGGTTGTTCTATGATTCTATGATCTACTGATGCCTTCAGATGAAGAAGTTTGGCTCAACAAAAGTTGGACATTGGTGAAAAGCAGGTTATTAAGCTTAAGATACAGTTCTATGACCTCTGCAGTCTACTGAAGAGCTACTATAACTTCTGAAGTTAGCAAAACTTCTTGTCACCAGTATACAGGGTAAAATCTTTGTATTGTTGAAACTAGAGCAGTGACGCTAAATTTCAAAGACTTAGGTTTGAGCATATGTTGGGTTTGATCATGAAAATGTGCTAGATGATCATTAGTCATCTGGTTTTGCCAGTTAGGCAGAATTGCCTTTTCCTGAATATAAAGGTCTTGGTTTTCTTTACAAAAACAGGTAATTGAAAACATCAGAAATATAAAGTATCTGTGAATATATTCTTAGAGGGTGTTCATTTAATCCCATAGAATTTAGCAGGCATTTTCCTCTTTCAATACCTGATTTTTTTAGTGTTCAAACCTTATTTTATTCTTGGGAGTTCAATGTGGTACTGACCGTGAGAAAACACTGGATCCAGGAAGGAAGGGAAGGAAGAAATAATAACTGAGGAAAGATTTAACACTGTTTCATTTATGATAATATCAAATGCAACTGCCTGTGTACTGCCGTCTCCAACGTAGACTCTACTGTGTGTGACCAAAGTGTATTATTTCACTTTTTCTATGTACTCTTGAGAAATAATTCAACAGAAGCCCCTCTGCTTTCTGTAGGGAGGTGTGTTGAATTGGTCATATTAATAATATTATTGTAATATTAAAGGACAGAATATTAACATTCCTTTCTACTGCTGTTTTGGTAATGCTAAGTAAATGACTGCGGTAAACATGGCCTAATACAGTTTATGTATTTTGATAATCTGCATTACAATTACTTTGAGAAAGAAATTGTAATGAATTAAAAGGGCTTAAGGCTGTTTAGTTTTAAGGAATTCAGTTCCTTTATAAAGTCAAGTTGTGATATTACTGTCTAATCTTTCGGATATTTATTATTGTGACACATCTGTCTGTAAATGAGATGTAATTAATTAGTTTTTACCAGACACTCCTATAGTTCTCATGTCATGTCATGTGAACATGAGCTTGCTGCACCATGGCCTGGGTGTAGCGAGATGTTAGGTGAGCAGGATTGGGCTGGAGTGGGAGTGACTCACTTTCCCAGGTTAATGTTCTCTTAAGAGCTTATCATACTTTGCTACTACAGGCTATTTTTGATCCTTAAATTAGTAGCTGCTAGAAAGAAATTTCCAGACAATCACTTTTATCATTTTGGTGGTTTTAGTTGTATGTCATTTTACTCCCTAGGGACGTTTTTCTCTGAGAGTTGCTGGGAGGGGGTGAGGACAAGGTGGCTGGGGAAGAAAGACGAGTGCTTTGATGGCTTTCTGCTTTTAAAGTATATGGAATTGAACTGATTGAGGCAGTAATAAAGTTGTGAGAAGGATTTTATCCAGTGATCGTGTCCTTTCATTGTCCACGTTTCATTGTTATTCCATTTATAATTAATTATGAAAAAAGAAATGAAAAAATTACTGCAAGAGTAACTCCTTAGTTTGGTGGAGTAGAATTAAGCTGAATTGTTCGCTGTTTGGATGCTAATTAATTTAGAATTGGAAAGTAATATTGTACAGGACCTTGTCTTGTATAGTACTGTATATAGGAGATATGTTTGTCAAGCACAATATTTTAACAGCTTTTAATCATGTTGCTGTGGTGGTTGTTAATTTTTTTTATCAAAGCTTTTTGCCCTGAAGGAGCCACCCTTTTACATAAACTGTGGAGTCAATGGTATCTAATCCACTCTAGAGGGACTTCTGTGATGTTGTAATGTAGCAGGGCTGAGGACTGTGTTTACTAGTGCTGGTGGGTATGGGATGGACAGAAGAGGAAAGGAAAAGATGTAGGAATCCTTGTAAAGTGTGTCTGGAAATGACCCATATTAGTGTTAAATATTAATATTTTGAAAACTGCCACAGGCCATATGAGACCGTGGGCCTAACTCTGCTGGATACTTTAATGTTTACAGCCATCCTCATTTCATATACCTTCTTTAGAATTTAAAAAACATACAGCTAATGTTTAAATACAAATTTAAAAGGGAAAGGTTAACCTTTCAGTGAAGAACGTGCATAGTTTACAGTGAGCACAATGACACATTGGTAACTTTTTCTTTCTGTCTCTGTGATAGGAATAGTGTTCCTTTAGTGTTTTCTTAGCAATTGTGTCTGAATGTGTTGCCTCCTGACAGATATTTTAAGAATAGCCTACGAAAACAAATAGTGAAGCAGAATACAGTGAGTTCTCTTAGAAGTAACACCATAAAAAGGAGTAATAAATGCAACATTCTTGGGGTTTGCATGTTTGTTAGAGATCTTGCTCTTATTCTGACCTTTCTAAATTTTGTTTTTTCATGTTTGATAGGATTGTGCTACTTGAGAGCAATCATTTACTCAAATGTATATTAAATTATTTTTAGGGATTGTATTTTTGAAGAGATGTACAAATGTGTATTGCCTAAACTATTTCATTATCTGAAGTTATTTGTCAAAAATACACTTCACCCCTGCCAAAATGTAGCATTTCGTCCACATAAAATACGTGCTTGAAGAGGGGACCAGGAATATATCGTGTTGTGAAGGTAGCCTGGTGATAACAATGGGAATATTGTGCAGTGGTATTCTTTGGGGAAATGCTGGAGAATTGCTAGTCCTCCAAAATATCCAGTGAAGATAGCACAGTTAAGATTTATTCTCATATATGTATTTCAGGATGTGGTTACTCAAGCAGCTGCTTTGACTCACAAAAGGTTCATTCTAGTATCCTTCTGACTTGTGCACTCTTTTCTAGCTGACAGTCACAGCTCTCCTAGAGAAGACACCCCAACTGGGAGCATGGATTCTCTTTCTTCCCAGTCTCCAACACCTGCCTTTTCTAGTAGCCCTCCTGGACTCCTGGATGGAAATGACCTTATTATGGACAGTGGAGATCTTGCAGCCTGGACAATGAATCTGTAAGTAACCTGAATATTAAGTAACGATTTTTCAACTAGTATGATTGTTCACATGAAAGACATTTCCCTATTCAGTTTAGTGGCAAGTGATGTTTAGAGATTAGACATAACTGTGTTTGTTTTCTTTAGCTACAAGAACATATTAGTTTATACGTTATGATGGAGTTAGAGGCTACTCGAGTGCTTATAGGAAAGAAATGTTCTTTTTCTATAGAGACCTAGTGCATTTTACTGTAACCTGTTATAAAATTTTTAATGTTTTTATTTGGGTGATGAATATGTAAGTTATTCTCTTTGTGAAGTAAGAAATAAACCTTAATTTTATTTCTAAGCTACACAGAGATGCAGGGCTATTAAGATTTTGGAGCAAATTTTAGGATTGGATAAATACGCTCTGAGTGTGTGCTGAAATCACAGATTCACTAGATTGGAAAAGGCCTCCTGTATGATCAAGTCCAACCATTCCTATCAACCACTAAACCATGAACCTCCCCTGGCCATCATCAGCTTGAGGAGCTTGAGGCCATCGTCATTGTTAAGCTCTTGTTAACAAATCAAATACCTGTTTTCCAATGATAGTACAGTCTGCCACTTTCAATAGACTCTGTAGACGTTTAGTTTTTGAGCACAACTTCAGTTTAGCAGGAGTTGATGCTGCAATGTTAGTCCTATCTCTGTAATACATGTTCACATTTGATACACAAAAGGCTGAACGTAGCTTGTTTTTTAAATCAGAACTTGAACTTGAATTGAGTTCTCTGGTTTGCTGTTCATATAAACTTTAACATATCAAGATGAACTTCTCCAGCCTTCAGAGCCAAGATGATGGGAAGGAGCAGGTCTGGAGAAAAGATTTGTTACAAATATTTTCCATAATGGTGTTCTGAGTAGCCTGTTCTGTTGATGAAACAAGTGTGTAAAATATATGTGTAGGCGTATGTAACGTGAGAATGTACAGATAGCCATATAATGGGCGTATATTTCTACATGCACACACAAATAATTAACTGCTGATGAGAGTGCTTACTAGCTAGAACAGTATTTTCTCATATATTTTGAAAGAATTCCTGATTTATAGGCATTCTACATAATCCTGGTTCTTCGTAGAAGATGGAAGTTACTCTTTCCTTGTACTCTTGTACTGTCCGCTAATAATGGGTAGGATTAACATAAAATTGTATTGGATGAAAAGAGGTGTATGTTGGGAAAACATGCCATAATTGGCATAAAACTGGAATGTCTGTGAAAGCAAGCGTAAGTAACTAAGGAACACGGGCACAGCAGAACATCGATAAAGTCACTTCAGAGAATGAAAGAAGAAAGCATTGATTTTACCCAAAGGATTCGGGAACTTTCAGTGTTAAAAGGAATTTTGGATTTTTTGCACTTGATAATTTTCATTGAGAATTAAATGTACTGCTCTTTCGGAAACTTTGTTTGGTGGCTTGAGGTTTTGTGCTCAGCTAGAAACAATATTTAAACAGTTCTGTTTGGAAGGAAAAATAAGTGTGTGGTATGTGCATCTAGATTATTTGTAAAAAGTGATTTATACCTTCCACTCACCTGTCTATGAAGTTTGCTGCCTCTGTAACAAGCCTGGACAGTGTCAGAGAATGGTGTGTGAGTGCTACATTCTTTCTTTCCTTGGCTTTCTCTCCCCTTATTGGCTTCTCTTCTTCTTTTACTATAGGTCTGATGACTCAGAGGGCCTTGTCTTCTTGTCTTAAAAAAAAAAAAAAAAAGTTAAAAAGAAATTCCCCGAACAGTCCCACTGTATTAATGGCAGAGGTAGATGTCAACAACGGAGAATGTACTTGAGGGACTTGAGCAGTCATTGTGCATCATTGGGGTCCTGTGGGCAAGGAAAGCCTGTGCCTGACCTGCCATTGTGTAGCTGTGGTAGCTCTCACAGCTCCCGGAGACTTTGAACTCTGCTTTGGTTGTAGACTATTCTCATAAATTGGACTGCCCCAGAATTAGGGGGAGAAGTTCCCGCTTGTGCAGGATTTCAGAATGTTTTGTATTTTGTGCCAAATTGAAGCAAAAACAATTCTTAAAGTCTCAGTATCCTCTCTAAAATGTTATTGCAGGTCTTCCCTGAGCTATGGTACATACCATACAGAGTCTAGGGGAGATGGAAATACAAGAAAATCTGGTTTCTCAAGTTTCTGCTGATGTTTATAACACATGGGTACTGCTTGTAAGAGATCAATCACTATGGAGTTACGTAGTCAACAAGGTTATGGTGACTTCTTTGTGGTAGAAGAGTTGCTTACATTTTTTCCACAGGGGAGAAATGTTGCATTGTGGGTTAAGATACGTTAAATTGTCCAAGGTTGGCCTCTATCAGTAGTTTGCTTTAAGCAAGAACACATGATGGATAGCAAGATATTTTTTGTGGTATTTGCTTTTAGAAAAGGAAAAAAAAGGATATTGTCACCATGATGCTTCATGGCAGAGGTTTTTTTGATGCATGCCCTTTCCTTGTCCCACCTTTAAAATCAAAAGGAACCACAGCTTCCAGCGTGGTAGGAGGAGCACCAAATGAAGGCAAATTCACCCTCATCTCCTGGCTGGCACTAGGGGGAACTGCATGGCCAGAGTGGTGAAAGAAGCTAAGAGAGAAAGTGCTATACCACCAATCTGAAATGTCGCTCAAAGCCTTGACTGCTCAATTGTTATGTCAGTATTTAAAGATGTACTGTACATACGGTGTAACTGGAAGGTGATGTTTCACATATGTGCCATTTTGAAGCCCCGCTAAGCTGTTGGTTTTCATGTCTATAAGTGTGTGTCTGCCTGATGCTAGATTTTCTTTGAAAGCTTTGTGTGGATCAGACATATGCCCCGTGTTGTCATGTGCTGCTGTAGGGGTGAGCAGAGAGTTGGGGGATGGTTGCCTCGTACTGCCCACGGCAAGGGTGGTTCTCAGTGGAGACCCAAGTTTCCTGTTCTAAGATTATCTTGCACCCTAAACTTTTTTCAACCTTGTTCCAGAAGATATTTTTAACTTCACACTTCCGTCTACAGCCAAATACTAAAAATAAATATATTTTATTTTTGCATGCACTCTATGGTAGAACATGGAGAGCTTTTTTCCTCTGTCAGTCACAAAGTTGCTGAGTAGTTTATGTAGACACAGGATTCAAAATCCAAATAACCCAGGATGGGCAAATTACTTTTTCTACTTGATGGACCACTGTGTCATAAACATATATTGTTTGAAAATCCCTTCTACCCAAGGATGCTTAGCACAAACTAATCTTAGACATAAACTGATAACTGTGATAGTGAGCTGGATAGAAGTATTACTCATTCATATGGCTCTCCACTGGTATGGGAATTCTTTTCCCTTTAAGGCACAGCAGCAATGGCAATCTCAGTTTAGCATTAACCAAAGCATTTATATTCTTTCTTTTTTTCTCTCTCTGCTTTAAGTGTCCATACACATTTGCCCTTAAGCTACAGAATTAACATTGTACAGCCATCTGTCTTCCTTGGGTTCTACTGGAACCACTGTCAAAGTCCACTTTACTCTGACAGAGCTGCAGATTGGTTAGTATTTCTGTAAGGAAAGCATGTTTCAGACTGGTTTGGGACTGATGTTGATACAGTTTCACCAGCAGCACATTCTTAAAATGCTCATTATTTCCCACAAAGCCACAGCTGGTTCTAGAGGGGGAAAAAGTTTCTGTGTTAGGTCTACCTAGTTCCTTGGATGTTCCTTCTAATTCAGATTGCTGCTGTAGTTAGCATTTTGAAGGTAATTAGTGTCTTCTTGATGAAATGCAGTTATCCATACAGGCATTCTTTAGCAGCTTTGATTTGTATCTTCTGCTATTTGAAACATGTGAAAACAGGCAATATTCACTGTTTCAGGTATTGGCCAATATATAAGTTTGTAAAGCGGAATATACAAATACAATGATATTTGCGATGTTGTGCCTTGGGTTAAACAAATACATTGTATTATAACATATTGTATTATAACATTTTATTCCCTCTATACAGAATAGAGATATTTTGGGCACTGCTCATTATATTACTCTGACCTGGGTTTAAACAAAAAAACCTAACCAAGCAAACTTCCAAACACTGTTTATCCATAGCCATCAGTTTTCCACAAACTGTTGTCTAATGTAAAATTGCAAATTACCTGGAGGGGTCTAGAAACCACAATCTACCCTCTACTCTTTCCTTCAGAGCTACTTCAAACCCTGGTGATGATTTGGGGTGGGTGTTTGCTAATTTCTCATGGCAAATGAATTTGTGATTTTTTCTTCCCTCTTTATTTCCTAGTAGTATTTTTGCTACTTCTTCTGATCTGGAAGCTGCTGCAGGTTACTGCTTCCAGTAGAAGTGGCAACAGCAGTTGGCAGTGTTGTTAAGGAAAATTATTCACATAAAGGTGTCACCAGAAGAACCATGAATCTGCTGACAATAGATGAGGGGAAGACGTAGAGTGGAAAGAGAAGGATAAGTAAAGGAAAACACTGAGCTGGAAATGCAGGAAATGAAATGACTTCACGTACAAAATTGAGCCATCAAACCAAAACCGAGGGGAAGAGGAATACAAAAATACAAGCATATTGTGGCCAATACCCCATAGTGGTAGTAGCAAGAGGGAAATTTGAATTTATTCCTGAATTTTGTGGAGGAGGAAAAAAGAAAGCAGTAGAAGAGGACAGAGCTTAACAAGAATAAAAGGGTTGTGAATTACGTAGGATTTGCTTGTAAAGGAAAGTGACTGCTCAGTAAGCTATAGTATAGCATGTAAGACACCGTGCACTCCCTGTGTGAATACCTAGTGCTGTGTCTGCTTTAAAAGTGGAGGAAGCCTGAACTTTTGTGTAGGATGCACTTAATGCAGTGTGAGTTTTGCAGTGGTGTTCAAGATTTCTTGGGAATTTTGGCTCAAAGTATTTATGTTGCTACTTGATCCTCTTTCTAGCTTCCCTGGTTTGTAGGGTGGTGGCATTTGTTTCTAACAGTTTTTTTGGTGAAGACTGTAAACCATCATAATTAATTCCTTTTATCCAGTTCATAGTTGAGCCATGCAGAAAATTATGCCGCTATTTCTTTGAAATATGTTATAGCATCACTTCATGGCATTGAAGAGTCCACACTGCATCCTAGTGTGAAGCATATGATATAGTGAAATTCATCCTCTGGCTTAATTTCTGTCCTGTGTAGATTCTGGTTTTCCTGTTGCATTTGCCTAAAATGTAGATAAATCTGCCATGTGTTTTTTTGCAAGAGGTTTGTTTGCTCTCACTGGAGTCTGTGATCCTAACATTACTTTCTGCCTTCCTGATTGCACTGAAAAATATACACCTTAGTCACTCAGGTTTTTATTCCTATGGTGTAAGAAACTAAATTTTTTTTACAATTCTAAATTTGTACTTTCCAAAGAGGAGTTGAGGATTTCAGATACTAAGAAGCTGACTGACTTTTCTAAGCTAATTCCCAGGCTGTTTTGCTAACACTGGTCATCTTGGGTTTTGAGATGTATATTTGAAGGGGTTATGGGTAGCTCTCGAAGTGCAGTTGAACTATGGAATGGCAGTTGACCTTTCCTTTTACATGCAGTTGAAAGCCAGTGAACATGGTTGATTTTCATCACATTATATTCTGACTTTAGATATGCAAACTATAGATATAGTGATAGCCAAACTAGGTATACATCTGTTTCTGATAATATATCTAAACAAGTAGGCGTACAATGTTAAGTTCAAGTCTGTAAAAGACAACAATTTTTTTCATTAACATTCTTTTGTGGTGACGTATGTGAAAGGGCAAAAGGTGGCATATCAGACATTAAGTGATATAATTCACTTAAAAAAGGGTGAGGGTAACTTTTTTGGGGCTGTTGTGGTTTGGTTATGGAATTTAACAGATGGTATTGGTTACCTATATTAAAATTATTTTCAATCTTCTACCTGTTTTTTATTGTTCAAGTAGTTCTATTTCATTATGTTTTAGACATTACTACTTTTGAGGATAGTTGGGACTCCTATGCTGAAAATGGTAGTTAGGGTAACTAATGGTAACTAACTCTCTTCTTTGAGAAACAGAATCATAGAGTCTCTTAAACCAGAGGACCTTGTATTTGAATCTACCTGAAGTTCCAGGTCCTGTAACAGATGAAACAGAAAATGTTACTTATTCTCTTTTGATTGTATGGCCTGCGCACCCTCAGTTCCCAGTGCATTCTGCTTCTCTGAACCTGTGTAAGGCTTTGGGCATACCCTACTTCAATCTCCTCCCTGCAATTTCTTCACCTCCTTATGAGCACCTCCTATAACTGAGATGTTGCTTTTTTATGTTTAGATTAGATATTGGACTGTCTTGCTCCCATGTCAGGTCCCGTACTGTCTCCGTGCTCACATCTCTATCTGAGATGCTGCTCTGACGAGAGGTCTTGTAGAACTTATTTCCTCTAATCCTAGCAGAAGGGGTTGTAAGACAGCTACTTCCTATTATCTTTGTGGGAATTGTGCCTAATACTGATCTTGAGAATACTGAATTGTCCTGATTCACAAACTCAGGATACCTGCAGTAATTCCAGACTTTCAGAGTAAGGACTAGTTTTACTTGTCTTGGCCTTCCATAATCAGGATGGAGATGTTCATCAAGCTCTTTGCTGACTACGCAGTGGACCAAACCCATTTATTGATATGAAGTCAGACTTAGCCTTTCCTGAAGTGTGGGCTATAGTGGCAGCTCACATCTGACGGATTAAGTGTAGGTTTCCCTTATCATCATGACCTATCCCTTGAAAGGTGGGTTACAAGTCATATCCTCAAACGCTGTGGACCGCCTTGTGTCTGTTTTCATTTGACCTCGGAATGAACAAAAAGGCAGAACACTTGGTATTCCTGGGACTCAGTATATGTAATTTATATTTCTGAGGATCTTTTTCTGATAAGAAAAGATCTGTTACTGTAACTGGCCCTTTTTTGTCATGAGATCTATTTCTGCTTACCGTACAATAGCCTGTGCCAGGGCTTATCTACATAGCTTACAGATTTACCCCTCACAGTGCTGGGTTTTCAGAATTGGGTCACAGTCATTTTTTTTTTCGTTGGAATTCCCCTACATTATCCGCATGATCTTGTTTTCATTCAGATCATGAAAACTACTATCTTGTTCCTTGGCTGTAGAGTTCATTTTTGGGATCTGCAGGGCTTTGGGGTTTTCTAGGGAGCTGGAACTTGGTGACTTTTGGTGGTTGTTCTGTATGGAGTCACGGTGCAGGATGTGATGTAGCCTTCCTCAAGATGATGTTACTGTCTGAGTATCTGTTTACCTTGTCCTCTTCTCTTTCCCTCTCTCAGCTTTTGGGATTTTGTATCTGGAGGGGGTGGAAAACATCCTGTCCCTCAAACCTCTTCACTGAGTGTGTATATGAATGGAGAAGCATGGCTTGTTAAAGCAGTTACATTTCTGGGTGCAGAATGGTAAGATTCATAGTTCTCAAACTGAATCCAACCTTCAATACTGCTGTAGGAACATGTAAGATACCATCCTGTCTGTCCAAATGCTGAAGGTACGCAAAACCCATTGGAGAAATTAGAAGCATCAATGTAAATGGTCTCAGGAATGTGCAGGGGACCAGTGGCAGAGGAAATGGTCTTTCATTTCTCTTGCAGTTGTTCTTTACCAATTCTCCTGACTCTAAAATGTTCTATTACTCAATTCGATGTGTATATATACACTTCACTATGGGTATCTTTTTAAATACCTGTAGAGTTTTTCAAAATAATGCTGAGAGCCATGCTGCGCAGCACTTTGAGTGCTTTTAAGGTCTTTGTGACCAGGCTGGGAAGAAACCACTCATTATTTATGAAATCTCAGGCTATTCAAATTCCTGGTGAGCAAACTGATGTTAAAAGAGCCATCAGATGGCAAGGGAGGGTAGAAATAGTGGTGTTCTGCATGTAACAGAAGCCTCCAAGATGCTTATTAATTTTTTTTGACTGCTGAATGAATTCCCATCAGCCTTGCTATATCTACATCAGTAAACTGCATCTATAATTGCCTTAAAACTGGAATAGTTTGTACTTTCCATCAGTGGTATGAATTGGCAATTTTACATAAATCATGAGGGGCTTCAGTTTCAGTGTCTTGAAAACTTTTTATAGTATCTGATGTCATAATCTTATTTTATTAAAAGATGATGCTTTAACAACTGCAGAAGGCACGGTCCAGATATGTAGCAGTGCTCTTTGCTCATTGTGCTTATTTTGCAGTTTGTTTTTGTTTCAGCTGCCACCTCTTCAGTGACTCAGCAGTTTGAGAGAGGTTTAGTGGAGCAGGCACTTCTTTTTGTACCCTTTTGTTATGCAAGCAAAGCAATAGCCCTCATTTTGCAGCTCCTTTGAAACAAGAATAATATAACTTAGTCATGTGGTTCATACAAAACAGACTTTGCCATCTCCTCGTCTTGCAGTGGGCTTGACAACAGCACTGCTGTGTGAGCAGAGAGATGGGGATGCAACCACTGTGATCAGCGTTTTCCTTTCCCTTTTTTTCTCTATTATTCCTTCTCTTTTTCTTTCTTCTTCTCTTAGTGTGATTCTAGGAAACACAGACCCCTTGTTTCTTTGGGTTTTTTTCTAAAAGGAACAGCAATATGCTATTTGCTTATACCTTTACATATTTCTTTTTTGCTTGGTCTGAGTTATTGTTTTAAAGTGCTTTAACTTAGGCCAACTGCTTGTAGATGTTAGCTTCAGATTTACCACACTGGCATGAAAAAGCATTTCACTAATGTGTTAGCTGCTTCACAGAGACTTCACAATCCAAGTTTAACCAAACCTCTGACTGATAAATGAAGGTTCCGGAATCTTCCATACATGTTACATGTTTTAAATCTTGGGAGTGGAGTTTCTTTTCAGAGGGAAAACGGATGAGGAAATTCTGACCTTCTGTTTTGTTTCCAGCTTTGCTGCAACTGTGACAATTTCTAGAGTTTTGTCCATATTTTTCTCCTTCCTGACCTCACCCAGGGAACAGAGTTTGTAACATGCAGGAAGATCGTTGTCTGGAGGTGGAGAGTATTGGATTGCATATTTAATCAGAAATAGCCAACACCTTTTGATCTACTGTTGTTGTCTTATAATGAAACCTTTTAAGAATACTTTCATCCAGTTTATGTCAGCCAGACACTGTGATACAACAGTTATGGGGCTGCCAAGCCCGTCTAGGAAATAACTCCTTTTTTCTCAAGAATTACAGTGTAGATTCTTTTCACAGAGTCTCTTCCTCGCTCTCAAGATAAGAGGCTGCTCTTTAGCTGTGTTACCTTAGGAACAAGTCAGATAAACAGCCAATAAAATCTGGTTTTCAGGAGTTTTTCTTGAATATCGGTACAAAATCTCTAGCTTATTTTCAGTAAGGCCATTTCCCCCTCCTCCCAGCATTTGCTATGCCAGACAATAGCATTTTTTTCTCAGAGAGATGGTAATGTCAGGCCTTTTTTTTGCCTCCCTCCCCTCCCTTCAGGAAATGTATTGCCTTCGTTTTAGCTCTCTGGAAAAACGATTTCTTTAACGTACCTTCTTAAAGCAGAGATACTATATGATAAGTTATGCAATATTTCCTGATATATCTTCGTCTTGATAAAGTGCGCAAAGCTTCACAGCAATATAAATTTTGTTATCATGAGAATCTTTTCAAGAAAAAAGAATACAATCCAGCAGTTTGTTGCTTACGCACCACAACATTGGAACTCATTTTTCCTATTGAGTAAAACCTTCTGTTTTAATAATAAAATTAAGTGGCTCTTCAGATAGCCAAGTACAGTAAATAAGACTCTTGAAATTCTAGAATGTGCTCAATATTTAAAGCTATATATATAATTTTTTTTCCCTTCTTAACATGATGAAACTATTGCTGTTGAATAATGGTTTCCCCCCCTGCTGGGTCCAAGAGCATGATCTCTTGCTTGGTAACCAGGAGCAGAAAGTGAAGGCGAGTTCAGGAGCCATGCCGCAGTGCTTTCGTTACAGCTGAGATGTATTAAGGGAATTAATCAAAAGAAGAGGAAAGGAACAGCCCAATGCGCCACGTACCTGCACTTCTGGAGCGTTTTTCCACCAGAACTTTTGGAGTGGCTCAGAAATTGTAGAAAACCTGCCAGGTTTTACAGGCCTTTATATAATGCTGGCTGGTAAAGGACAGTGTGGTCTTAATAGTTGATAGATACACTTCTTGTTGAGTCTGTAACTCAAGAAATAAATGTGCTCTGAGATGGGTCTGAATCTTATTTCGTCTTCTGTTCCTTTATTTGCTCACCTTTCCTCTTTTCTTTACTCTCCAACTCTAGGTGAGAAACCATTCTGTATTTATTCCAAGTATTCCTATGAATAACTGCTGCTTTCCTGGGTCAGGGGATAGCTTTTGTCGACTGTTTGGAGTGGTGTTTTGTAATGATTAATCCTATGTCTTACACGCAGGTGGTGTGTTATTGTTCTAGAGCATAGATTAATACGATGCATGTTTCAGTGAAACGTTTAATAAACAGAAGGGTTTATTATTCACTTGTTGAAAAGCAAGCAACACGTGTCTGAGGTATACGCTAGAGAAGACCGCTTGGTAGAATATTCGTGAATAGTGAGTTATTTGAATTACAGACACATTAATACTGTTCAGGCAATACAGTTGGAATATTATTTTTCTCTTTTCTGCAGTTTTACAGGTTTCAGAAATGAGCCTGACACCTATTTTAATGTTGGAATTTATTTGAATTGAATAAATACGAGCACAAGGAAATTGTTTTTGCTTCAGATATCAGGATTGCTTTAAGTATAATAGTTTAGTCTATTCAAGTACTATACTTCATTAATTCACTTTTGATAAACTTTGTCTTAGATTCACCTTCTGTATTACGGAGTAAGGTTAATTCTGCACATCTGCATGATGTGCAGAATAAGGGAAAAACAATCTACTTTCCAGCAAATTATAAACTTCACAGTACTACTAAGAATTTTTTAATCTTCAGTATTTAGAGAAAGCAATGCGAAGTCTAGTGTTCTTCTCTGAATTAGATGACTTTTAGCTGAAGGTTTTTCTTTTACCTGAGGAAAAATAGGAGGAGGACGATGACAAATTCAAGTAAAAGTAAACCCCAAAATTACGTAGGTGCTGTCTTCAAAAGTATGTAGTTATTGAAAGATGTAAATGACTGTGTAGTGGAAGAATCGGAAACAGTGAAGCAGACTAGGTGTAATCTTAACTAGGTTAGGCATGAAGTATGTTTGTAGTCAGCACAATCCAGCCTTTCATTCAGTTTACTACATAAGATTCCTTTCTTTATTTGGTAAATGTGATAGTTTTAATAGCAGAGCATGTTTTGATAAACCCTTCTGGTTATGATTCCAGCACATTTAACTTTCATTTTTATTAGTGGAATTAACTGTAGAATGCTATTTTCATATACTGTGAATTCCAGTTTTCATCCAAATGCTGCCTGATGCAGATCCAAAGGAAAAACTATTGTCTTGTTAAATAAGGAACGTGCCATTCACAATTTTATAGAGTACTAAATTTAAAAATTAATAACCAAAATAAATGTTTACCTAACTATGCAATTACTAGAATGACTATGAGATTACTGGCTAGGAAAATCGGTTGGTAGAAGTTGAATTTGGTTGTAAAACATGTTATACAAACCAACAGTAGTGATCTTTTCTTTCTCGAAATTAAATAGCCCAGTGCACAAGAAGTTTAAAATCAACTACATATTAGGTTTCTTGCTTTCTTTTAGTCATTTACAGTAATAACTGGGGGGATTGTTGATCCCTTTTTTGCTCTTGATCAATCCACTTTGATTAGGTGTGTATTTACACCCCCACAAAAACCTTTTGTACTGGATTCCTGGATTTTGGTGGTACTTTGCAGATTTATGCTATGTAAGAGATTAATCGTGGAATAAACCAAACTGATAAAGGCTATGTCGTGAAGTCTGTACTTCTGAGTGATGTTTCCTGTTTGAAAGCTGTATGTGAATGATTTTAATTCTGTTTCTGCTTGGAAACAGCCTTTGTTCCAAAGATATGCTGACATTAAAAGTTTGGACTGTTGGTTGTTTTATCCATGCAATGGAAGAAAGCCTTCATGTGCTGGAATGCTTTGGGTTTTTTTAAGGTATAAAATTAGGGACAACCTTTATGTTGGGGAAGACTTTGCAAGTTTTCCAGTGACTATAAGTTTTAACTTTGGCTGCTATTTCTTCTCCTCTTGAGGCAACTGTGCATTCAACCATTAATTTAATACATGTTTGATTAGTGTGTTCATGAGGGTGGCCACTGAGGTGGTATCTATGCAGTTATGCGAATGAGATCTTAATACAGAGCCAGCATCGTGATCCCAATGTTGGAATAGCTGCAGCCTCTTTTGAAATCTTCCCAGTCGCACATACCTTAGTACAGCACTGAGAAGATGTTAAAATAGATTCATCAAAACTTGTAAAGGCAAAGTGGCAGCTCAAATAATAGCCTGCTATATGCAGTTTCATTGTATCTGTCTTTATTAGATAAGGAATGTGGAATTTTGTCTTTTCATTGGTTATGTCATACATCTCTGGTAATTCATCTTAGCTTCGGATGTAGGGCATGTAGGAGAAATACTTCCAAGGAGAAAATGCAGATTGATACGATGGCCATGTCTGCAAAACCAACTCAATGCTATTATTCATTTTGAGTTTGAGGATCTAACTAGTTATCTAGTTATGAAGATTCAAGCATTTCGGTATGAAAAGAGATTTTGATTAGCCTTGTTAATTCTGCCTTGAATATATTTCCTCTTAGTCCTGGTCAAAGCCGCCCATCGATGGTCTCATGGATGAATACTCCATCTGCTAACCCAGCCGCCACAACTATTGCACAATCCACTTTCTTCTTCCCTAACCCTGCCACTGGGAGTGACAGGGCTGTGGAAAGGTATGATGAGCTCTTCAATTTTTGCTGATTATTTATTTGCCTTCTTTTTTTTTCTGTATCTTTTAAAAAATAGCTGACACGTGTCTTCTAAAGTATCGGAATGATTATCTCAAATAAAGAAATGCAACTTTAGTGATTTTGACAGAATAAAAAAAAACTTATCTACTTTTGAATTATTTTAACTTTGAACGCCTACCTTGTAGAATGCACCCAGAGTGAGTCAGTGGCTTGTTGGTTAATACAAGCAGAATTTGATTTGTGGTCAGTTTGTATTGTCTCTCTACTGCAGTGGTTCTCTTACAGTGTCTTTTAAGATACTAATTCTTTATTCTCTGTAGCCACCTATTTGCCAAATTTAAGTTTCCTAATCTAGCCTTCTTTCCTCTGAAATACTTCCCCATGCCTTTACCTGTCTCTGTGGTTTCATTCATTTCTTTCACTGTTTTGGCCTGCTTTCCTTCCATCCTGTTCCTGCTTCCTTCCATGTTGTCCATCTTTAGAAGTATTTTCACTTTTTCCTTTGAAGGTCTTCACCATCTTAGCTTTTCCTTCAAGTTTTATAATATTTGCTTTTCTAATTAAAGTAGTTGAATATATTCATAAATTCTTTCCAACACTTCGTAATAGAATTCCATTTCTCATTACTGTTGCATTTTGCATCAGAACTGCATTGTCTGTTTGACTGCAAGTTCCTTGGCACAGGAAGAATCTTTCTCAATGTTTCATGTGTAGTTGTTGTTGCCTGGGCTCAGCAAAAGGTGATTTAATGGTGTGGGTGATGTGTCTAAAGAAAGCATCATTGCGCAGCAGCAAACTGTCACTTTGCAATAGCATGATTAAATAAGATGTGCTGAAAATAATTGTATATTCCGATATCTCCGCTTGCGGTGCCTGGAGAAATGAGTTCTTTGTAAAAATTCGTATTGGTGCCTTACTGCTGAGCATCTCAAGAACACCTTTAGAAGACTGCCTGAAATGTTAGAAATCTTACTGCATTTAGGGCAAAACAGCATCTTCGGCATTCTGGCAGTCTTGTTCTGTAAACAAATACAGAAACCAAATTCTGTACAGTGGTAGTGGAAAGCTGAACTGTGAGACTAATGAAGAAACATTTCAGAAGACATAATGATGATTAGTCTATAAATTAGACTAATTATGCTTTGCCTACTATTGATTTCATTGTTGGTTAGCACTTGACAAAATTTTAACTGAGGTTAGAAGTTCAAACTATCGTAAAAATAAATACACATGAAGCTGGGAGTATGATATTCAGAAATACCAGCAGTAAGCTGTGAAGCTTCTCAGCTTTGGCATTCATGTGTAAGAATTATAAGCCTGTAGTGATGCATGTGAGATTGTGTTTAAAGTTTTAGTTATCTCCAAATGAGAATGGAGAGAGAATGGTTGAGAAAGTGTCTCCATAAGAGTAAAAAATTATTACAATTCATAATTTCATTTTTCAGCATTACCCACCGAAAAGCAAGAGCAGTTTATCCATGTGAAGCAGAACACAGCTCTGAATTATCATTTCAGATAGGAGCAATTTTTGAAGATGGTAAGTATTGCTTGAGTAAATACAAAGCAATGAAAAACAAGTTGATAAAACTGCTAAAATGGCTTTGGATGAAAATATAAGGCTAGCTGGTATTCTGCCAGCATTGCTGATGATACACAATTGGTGACATAAAAGATTTCTGGCATGCAGAAGCTACTTAGCATATACGTGGCACTGTGAGGCAATGCCTTTGGTTCCTGGTGCACAGGCACTTTCAATTGGTCTAATTTTTCAGCAGCGTTTAAATGTGTTGTGGTACCAAAAATGATTGTTCAGCAATAGGGAAAAACATCTTGGCCTAAGAAACTGTATTTTTTTAAATGTGAAATATTGTTGTAAAATAAAATGTGGGTTTCATCTAAAATAAAAATAACTGCTTAAAGATTTCCAGGCAAGCAGAGCTTCAGGTAATCTCTCTTGGTGATCACTGGAGAGAAAACATCCTTCTGGAAAAAGGAATATTCAATGACATGCAGAATGAAGAGCTGTGTTTATGGATCCAAGTAAAGTATTGGATATGAACATGCAGAAGATAATGTCTGTGGTCAAGACCGTGTTGCTCCTCCGTGAGCTTCCACAGCTCTACTCTTCAGCAACTGCACAGGGACTACAAACTGATAGGGACGGGTTTAGCTTTTAAACCTTTTGCCAGCAAATGACTACTGCAATACAAAATCTGAGGATGCAGAAGATGACATCAGAGCATAGGTTCATCCATTCGCAAGGTTGTTCGTGTTATAAGAAAGAGATGCCGTGGAATGGCTCAACAAGGCCTGGACAGATTCAGCAGTTCTTGTTACTTAAATGCAATTTAATAATTCTAAGCAGAAATTAATTCATAGCAGCAGCACAGTGAAACAGACAAAATATTGCATTCATACTAAAACACAGAAGACTCTTGAATTTGGCCAAATATTCGTCCAAGTTTTGTGCAGACAGAGGGATTCAAAGTGATCTGACAACTGCATCCCTAATTCCTAATTTATTTTTTTTTTGAGTATTGAGAACAGTATTCCAATCTGTCTAGAGGCTGGGGAGCAGTAAGAGGCATACTAATCTCTACAGAATCTGGAAATTCTGTGGTGATGCCTGTTTTCTGCTTATCCATTGTCAGCTTTTGGCTTGCTACCAGCTCAGAAATTTGATATGTACTTTCCAGAGGGGAAGTGGTATTTAATTCTGCTGACCAAATGCTCTTGAGTATCTGCTGCCCCATCATTCAACTAGCACATGTGAGTATCTTTGGTTGGATGTCCAATAAAGGAGGAGTATTCCATATTCCCAGGTTACATCCAGCAGGAAAAAGAGAAAACTACATAGACTAAAACAGCTGGAAAACATCAACCTGAGAGCATTAAAAAGCTAACTAAATATGTCTTATATTTCTTAAAATGCACCATTAATTCTGTTAGCACTGGATCAAAAGTGTGTGTGGGAAAGTTTCTCTCATAAATGAAAGTCCTTTTGTCCTGTCCTCCCCAACCTCAGTAGAACATTCCTGCTTTGTTAATGAGCCGAAGCAAACGGGAAACTCAGCAGAATCTTAATTTCATTTTTTTTTTTTTTTTTTTTAGCATCTGTAACAACAACAAAATCACACAGACATAGACATCTCTTTCCTCTTTCTGTGATGCTTATTTTAAAGCAGGCAGAGCATAGGACATTCCTCTCCTTTGCCTCTTCCAAAACAATTTAATAGTAAGCCTGGTCCAGACTTCAGTTCCACCCTGTTTGCAGTGAAAGGTGGTCTGGGGTGCCCACTAGATTCTTCCTTACCAGCACCTGCATTACAGAATCATACTTGATGCTTCCTATTAGAGCTGCCTGGCAGGCAAATCATGTCTGAATCAAGTTAGGTGGGAAACCTTTTAAAGATGAATTAGCTAAGTGATTGCTCTTTTTGAAGTCTCTAACTCCAGTTATTTTAATTTAAGCTTTTTAAAACATGACTTATAGGAATCTTCAGCAGACATAAAATTGTGTACAGGAAAAAAAAAAATCTAGTGTAAGTATAGAAAAGAGGCATTTCTAACGCAGAGGAACAAAGGGTTGCCTGCCTGTTGTGTTGGCATAGGATAAGAAAGTCTTTGAAGAAGCAGTTGCTTCTGTGTCACACATTTGTGTGAAAGCAATGTTAAGATTCTTTTCTTTTGCAAAGAGATCACTGGAAGTTATGATAAAGTTACCATGGTTTTTTGAACAAGAGAGTTGGATTGTCCAAGAGCAAGTATGGAATTCGGCTCTTTGGCAGCTGTGGAGAAATGTTTCAATTGTAAAACTCTTTTTCCATATCATCATATGAATAAGATTGGAAGCTTGGGAAAAGGTTATTTGGATTGCATTTTGAAAACCTGATTGCAATGAGAAAGATCACATTTCCTGAGGAGGAGAGCTTGCAAGTAATAGGGCAGTAACTGGATGTGTGTGATAACTTAATGGTTATTCCATAATGGTTCCCAGTAGGTTCTGTCATGTATAGCTTTGTCAGTATTCTCATACCATATTTGAAACCTCTGAAATGCCTTCACATAGGACTTTACTTTTTGTGCTAGACACCCGCGTGTCTGTGCTGGGATCAGATTCCAGTGAATCAATTCAGGTTCCTTAGTTACTCAATTTAAATTCCCATATGCCCTAATAAAGCCCCCAAATGAGAAATTAAAGTAATAATACATCAATTCTGCAGCTCTACCAATAACCTTAACTATCAAAGTGACAACGCATCAATCAAGTTGACATACAGCTAGTATCAACCATTAAAAGTAACTGTGTTAAATTAATGTCTACTAAAAAGTGCTGCTTCCATTAGTGAAGGTTTTATCCATTTCTCCTTTCTCTATACTGCCTGTCTCGCTTTTCTAATCCTGTCTTTTTCACCTCTCACTGTTTGTTTTTCAGATTTTTCCTTTCTCTTCCCCGCTTTGTATCCCTTCTGTTTTTCACTTCCCTTTCTCTGTTCTTCTTCTGTTTTGTCTCTCTTGGTCCACAGTTGTTGATTGCAACAGTTTTCTCTTAATGTGTCATTATCCTGGATGAATCTCTGTGGCTGCTGTAGCCTGAGATAGGATAATGGCATTTAGTTCAGTACAGTTTTGCACCTGTCATAGCTGCTAAATGTAATACTAGTGCAAGAAATTTAACCTTTACTCTCATCTCCATTTCTTATTTCTAATGAGGGGTAGGGGGCTGTCTTTGGGCTCACAAGGTTAGATTTACTAATATTAAATTAAGCTTTACATCACCTGATAGGAATCTGCATAGAATCTGAACATTTGCGTATTCAGGTGTTTCCAATATTACATGTTCATTGTGCTGCCCCAAATTACACAATCTTTCTGTTAAAGCGTTGTAGAATATAAACATGAAGGTGCCATCTGGTAAGTTAAAAAGAAAAGGCGAAGTTTTCTATTTAATTGAATTGTGTAAGGAAATGAATAATGCAATCTGAACTATATCCACTGGCTTTTCTTAAAAAAAAAAATATCTTCAATTCAATTTACCTTAGGCTGTGCCAATATTTTTATTTCCCAGTTGCTACAGGCTATATTATTGACAGCACATAACAATATAATTCAAGTGGTTTGAGGCAGAGCTTGAGAATTTGCAGCTGGATAAGGGCACATATGGGAAGAAGCAGAGTATGATCTGAGATTGAGAAACATATGCTGGCTGTATATTTTGTTGTTGTTGTTGTCGAAGCAGATATTCCCAATAATCATGGAAATAATAATCAGACTGCCTGGCATTGAAACCTTGCCAGCCTTGGAGCCAAGTGTTATTAAATTTCTGGTTCTTGAAAGAGACTGCTTAGAAATCAGAAAATGGGAATTTCGCTAGGGAGAAATGTTTTAGATAGGGTAAATGGTGTTTACACAACAAAATTCTTCGGTACTGCTGCTTGCAGGAAGGCTTCCTGAAAACTTGTCAAGATAGCTCTCATCAAAGCTTTTTACAATTTTTAAAGTAATAGTTTTGGGGGAGAGAAAATATTGGGAAAGCTGAGAAAGTGTTTTGTGATAGTAATTTTCCTTAGGGAAGGTATGGCACTGATCATCCCTACCAAGCATAGCAGGAACACACAATGTGTTCATACAGCCATTGTCATCCCTCTCTGTCTTTCATAGCATAACAAAGTGCTAGTCTTGGTTCATGTCCCTGGGTTTGACTCCAAGGCACTCTCTGAGGCTTCTGGACTGTCTTTCTTCATGATACTGACAAATGAAGGATTTACATCAAAGAGAAGTAGTACTCCTGAAATACTATATTGTGTCGTGTGTGCAAGTAATTCTTTTGTTGAGGTAAAAAATGTGGATAAAGCTAGTTCTGTGTTCACCTTTTGTCTGTAGGTTTCAAAGCATTTGGAAACATTCATGTGTATCAATTATCTCCATTTTACACCTGGAGAGACTGAGAGTACAGGCTGTGGACAGATGTTCTCCTTTTCAGATGCCTCCATGCCATTTGGAGCTAGTTATCTGAAACTACTGCTGAAAGTTACAGTTGCTCACCAATAAAAGCAACCAAATGGGCACTACCGAAAACCTAAAGACTTTGCTAGAAGTTGTATAAAGTCACTGAAGGTAGCTTGACCGTAACCAGTCTCCTCCTGCCAACAGTGTTGTGGAAACCGTGGTCTCCATAAGTGAAATGTTATAATGGAAGATGTTAAAATGAATGTGTTTTGCCTTGTAGCTGGAGTGTGCGAGACACTGTCAGAGATACTCAGCTCTCAGGTGGGATGGAAATCAGCTCGGTAGAAAGACCCCAGGTCTCAATGTCTACACACAGGTCACCAAGTTCTAGCACAAGGAACTCAGCAGCCACTCAGCTTACCAGCCTCTTGCATCTATTTTAGAGTGAGCCAAATTATGCTCCGGGTGCTCTCTCTAGTCATTGTATTGACTGCATCTCCTAGGGTTTAGATACTTCTATATGGGAAGGTCTCAGTCTGTAAGCTTAATTCCACCTTCACTAGTCTGTTGTGGATTATAAGTGTGCTTGCTTTTGTGTCTGAGCCCATATAGGCAGACTCTTTTATTTTGAGGTCACAGAATAAATCTTTAGCAGAGTCACGAAGACAACCTCTTGACTCCTAACCCTGTGTCCTGTCCACAAGATACTTCTGCTTCTCGCAGGATATTAATGGGAAACAGCAAGTTTTAAAATTTCAAATTCCATGCTAACCCTAAGCATGCTAAATGCTTGTGATTTTTGTGGTCAGCTTTAACCATAGGGTTTATTTTAAAAACCCTTAGGGATTTCTAAACACTTGTGAGCTGATTTTGTTGCTTCAATTTAATTTATTAGTGAAAAACTGGCCAGTATGATTGAGTTCTGTGGAAGTGCACTGTGTTGTTATAGGGGTTTTATCAGTGAGATTTCTGTCCTCATTTCAGTCCTCATTTATGTAGCTCTTAGGGGTCAATGCTTTGTTTGGTCAAGTAGTCCATCAGAAAGGGAGGAGGCCCTCTTGTGCCAGGCACCATGCATGTTAGATTGCCTCTCCCATTTCTGTTTCCTCCACAAAGAGCTAGTTTCAACAAAGATGTGGAAAACGGTGTGAATCAGTGTCCGATACGGTCCTGCTAAAGTTAGAGGCACCTTGGCAATGAACTACTACACAATGAACTAGGAGTGAGTCTTAGTCTCATTTGTAGTCCAGATACGTGAAAATTTTGAGCTGCCAATGTTGAACAAAGTCTGCTTGTAGCACTGTGTCTCTGGGAAGCGCTGCTTGCAAATTCTTTGTTTGCAGGTAGATGATCATGACATTGGCAATATTGAAGCTATTTCCTTTGGAGAATACAGAAAAGTAAGAAGAAATGCTGCAAGTGCCAAGTTGACCTTATTGTGTTTCTTGATTAGAAAAAATCAGAAAAGCTTTTACTTAGATCACTGATTGCAAGGTGGAGGTCTGTTGATTTTGTTTGTCCATTTGAGCCGGTGTGATTGTTTCTGTAGTACTTGCCATTGTTACTGATGGGTCGGACATTCTCCTTCTCAACATTGTGACTCCACTAGAGTGAGACAGCTGAAATGGCCTTGCAGCAGGTATTGAGGAAGCTGCCATCATGCTCTGGGCTCTCAACTTTGCTGTTATTTCCACTGACCTAAGAAGTGATGGCTTTTGGTGATAGTTCCTTGATTGGTCTTGTAGTGCAGTCTTGCAGTGCGGTCTTGCTATACTTGTTAAACCTTGCTGGAAATATTTAGTATTTAGTTCTCTGCTCTGTATCTTCCCCTCCAGTCACTAGCCAACATTAGACTTAATCTTATGGGATGCTTGGTCCAATAATGAGTTGTAGTTTTAAGGCCAAATGTGTGGATTCTGAAGCAAGGTATTTTTAAATGAGGCAGGCCTGAGAAAGTGCTAAGAACTGTGATCATTGTTGACAGAAAAGGAATGACAGTAAGGGGACACTACAGAACATCTGGGGTTTTATTCAGGAATAGCCTGTGTCCTGGGTTTGAGAAGAGCTGTGTGTGGTAGTAAAAGTGGTTTTTATTTTAAATGAATGATGTTGTGCACTAAACTTTGGAAATGGCTTATCAAAGGAAACAGGATCATTGGAGCATAAAGCCGCTTTACATTTGGACAGCTTTCCTATTAATATCATTTGCCTACAGAAAAAGTACATGGTATCTTAACACTTCTTGTACAAGGGGATTTGAATGGACGCAGAAGTCTTGCCCAATATGACAGTCACTACTGCTGCTAAATATTAAGAATTATTTCTGGGTGTATTTTTATTTTTCAAAAGACAGTCTCTAGAAGTAGTGATCTTACACATATGATCTAAGTGCTAATTCTTTTCTCTGTCTTCAGAAGCTTCTGCTAACAAATAACAAGAGCTATATGAAACCCATATGTATGATATTTAATTCCGCAAGCACAGAGCTTAGTTGTTAGCATGCATGTCCAGTCTCCTGGGGTGAAAATGTTATTTGTCATTCAAGTTCAATTGCTTGACTATTGTGCTTTATCTCTGAACATGCTGAAGTGTGCAGAGTTTAGTATTATCTTATCAAACTTGCTTAAAAAATACTTCTTTTGAAACTTGCTGTTGTGTTGACCAGAGTGATTCAGCATAGTTTGAGCATTTCTTCCTCTGGTAAGTAGGAAATAGGTAAATATGAAATGTGACCCCCTTGGGTGAGGGCTGCGCTTATTTAAAACAGGCCTTTGATTTGTAGATACTCTCACATGTAAGTAATATCTGTCCTCTCTCTAAGGTAAAGTGAGGTTGAGCTCCAGAGGACGAGTAGAAATTTCCTCCTTGCAAGTTTTCCAGCTGTTTTTACTTCCTGATCTGTCTTTTTTTTTTTTAGTTTATTTCCTGTGATACAGATGTGCTCCCTAGGCATAGGAGAGACTTCAGGGAGAGGTTTGGCTGCCCACTAGAGCTGCTGGCGGGTTTGCTGAAAAGGGTAGAATTACAGCCGCTGCAGTGAAGCTTCTGGAGGGAGGCTTGTAGTGGTGTCAAGTGATGCAGTTTCAAGTGCACGTGTACTCTGTAATTGTGGAATAAAAATGACAGAGGGAGAGGAGGGCCTGTTAATTAATACTAATAATGTAAATTACTGCATGTGCAGGGATCCTTAAAGGTAATTTTCCATGTATTTTTTTCATAAGGCCAGACTTTTGATCTGAATCTAAACTATCAGCGTCATTCAAAAGCAGTTTTATTTTCTGGATTCATTGGAGGTATAGCTGTTGTTTTAACCCATGGCTTCTGAGCACAGTTCCTGGCTTCGCTGTCTGACAATAATAGGATATGAGGAAAAATGAGGGGAAAGTATATTTTAAGTGTGCAAATTCAGAGCCTTGCAGTGCTTTTGAAAATGAGAGTTAACACGTTGCTCTCTCTTAAGTGTTATTTCCCTGATTTGTGGAAGGCTACAAATATCACATTCCTCAATGTGTTAATATGTTTTAAATAAAGCACTGACATGGCTGGCAGCATGTTTCAGCATTTGTCTGATCTCCTCCCCAAATAATGTCTGTCTCAGAAGCACTGTGAGGATAAATTAATATGGTAGAGAATATTGTAGATTTCTAAAAGTGTGCGATTTTACAGTTAAGGAGATGAGTAGGTATCTGCATCATATTCCTGTAGGAAATTTAGCAGGGGAATTTGAGGACGTTTCAGTCTGTTTTCCAAAGAAATGAGGCTTATACTTTTTGACCTTCCTGTCAAATGCGGTCAAAATACATAGATAGGGAACCAGATTTCATTAGTTGTGTTGCCAACAGAATAACTTTTATTTAGAGCCTAAGCTGAATTTTTTCTTATTTGAAATTCACAGATACCTCTTGTGTAAACTTTGGGATCATCAGTGGTAAACCCTTAGGATGGAAGTAAGGAACAAGGGGTATTTTTCAACTCTTTCCTTCGTGCTTTGTGAATAGCACTATGTATTTGAATTTCAGAGAGAGGATTTGGCCGGAATGATTCAGATTTTGTCCGTTGGTCTCTTCCAATAGCAGATCTACTCTGTGAAAAGATGGTACTTGCAGTGAGATCTGGCTTATGTTTATTTCCCTTATAATTCTTTACATGCTTACTTTTCATGCAGAGTAAGGTCCTATGCAATTTTTTCTGGGGCTCTGAGCTTCCACATTCATCACCTCTGCTCAAGACAGGTTTTTGGCCTTGCATCAATTGTTTTTCCACTGTTTGATATGAATTCTAACTTCTCCCAAGGGCATCTAGAATTTCTATCCTATAAGCCTTTCTTAAATTCCATTAATAGTTTCCTTAATAAAGTCTCCTGCACCTATAAGCTGTTTCGTCAAGTCTATTTTGCAGAAGATAGTTCAAGCACCTGTATTATGCAAGTATTTAAGCTAAGTTAATAATTTTCTTCGTCTTTCCCAGCCAGATTATTAAAAACTAGTGATTGCAAAAGTCTCAGTGTTTTTATGGATCCTTCACAGGGTGTCATAGAGCTAAAGCTAAAAGTAATAATTCAAGCATGAAAAGATGCAGTAATTTTTTCCTTTTCTTTTGCAGTGCAATTTTCCAGAGAACCAGGATGGCTAGAGGGCACACTAAATGGCAAGAGAGGACTTATTCCACAAAATTATGTTCAGTTTTTATAGCTTTGTGTATTGAACGCCAAGAAGGTGTACATGGTATCCATGGATTTTTGTTATAGTCACTTCTCTCTTCTTTTGTGACTGCTTTTAATCAACGAAGAGCCTGGCTATGAGTTGAAGATTCTAATCTGTATAAAGACATTCAGCATTGCCAAATGTGAAATACGAAAAACAGATACTTTAAAGGGTTGAAATGGGCTGGGGGACAAGAAGGAGGGATGGAGGAATAGGTGAAATTTTTTTCAATTGTAAAGAGCAGTAGTAGTATGTTTGTTTGCAAGGTAACTAGGATTTTAAGTCGAATACTTGGTTGATCTGTGACTCAACTATCAGTTGAAGAAGATTTTTATAAATTTAGTGTCCTGAAGATTACACATCAATAACCAGCATTTTTAACAGAATGTTTTTTGGGTTTGGAAAATACTGTTGGATAAAAAAATGCTATCATGCTGACAATTAAATTATATTACAGAGTGGAATAGACAGCACAGAACAGACACCAGTAAGTAAAATAATAGGTATTAAGACATGACATTTTTCAAATGTCTTCAAAGAACACATTCGTTTATCTTGTGTGTATGATTTATTTTATAAAGATAAGACACGTGAACTTTTATTAAAGGCTCCTATATGTCATGGTTCCTTTGCTACTCAAAAAAATCACTGTAAATGAAATAAAAAGTTATTTGCTATTTGACCTAAGTCATTCCTATGCTGGAGAATATTTTGCTGTGGTTCTCTGAGTTATGGCAGCTGGTTATTGGCAGCTGTAGGCACTCAGCCTCAAGCAGGCTCCAAAATGGATGGGGAACTTTCCTCACATGAAATAGGAAAATAGGCAACTTTGCAAGTTCAAGCCAAAAGGAAAAGATGGTCTCTGGCTATGATCCTTGTGCATCCTAGAGGCATCTTGTGTTTTACCTGCTGTCTATTTGTCTAGCTCCTCCTTGACTGAGACTCCCTTTCATTCTCCCCTATAATTGTCAATTGTAAAGTTGTAATGATACTTCAGAATATTAAGTATCTGCCTCATAATTTGTAGAACTATTTAAGTAGTAAGAGAGTTATCCATGGTCGTAGAAAAAGCTTCCTGAAATCTTGTGGTATATAAATATGTGCCTTGGGGTTGAAAAAAATGTCACATGCACTTTATCAGTAATCTTTGCATTTTTCTCTCCTTCAAGTTAAGACCCTCTGGGAGGCAGTGGGAGAAGATGCAGGAAAATGTGATGGGTTCGACATGCTAAAACAGGCTCACTTATTTGTTAAATGGGACTCTGTGGATTTTGAGTCATTTGCTGCAGATATACTTAGCTTGCAAGTTTTACTAAGTAGTGTGAGTAGTAAATGGTTAATGCTGCCTTAAGGTTGGGATGGTTCTTTCCCCCACTTAAGATTTAACTCCATACCATTATTTTGTTCCTTTGCCCAGACTGCACAGACCATTTGGAGTGTGCACAGATCATTTCCAGATGGAGCAACAGTGGGCCAAGTCAGTACAGCTTTCCAGCACTAAACCTCATAGCTCGGAGGAGTTTCATTTGGTGTATTCTTGTGGTATTTGAGCAGTGATTCTGCTGTACAGCTTTTAGGCAATTCCTGTCTTGGCATAGTGGCTGACACAAGCGCTGACGATGAGTTTTCAACTTCTGTGAGGGAGATGAAGTTCTTTCATTTGCTTCTGGACTCAGTATTAAGGAAGTAGTTGCATGAGTACGTACAGCAACAGCTCGCAGGTTTCCTTACAGACTTGTTTCCTTCAGACTTGTTCACATGGCAAAGTGCTGTTCTGGTTGGGTATAGCATCTCCTGGGCCCTACAGCTCTTATCAACTCCTTTTTGACCTTAATAGTCATTCTGGAGGCAGGATGGGTTTTGTGTGGCCAGACTCAGTTTTCACAGCTGGTAGAAAATATTGAAAGAAGAGGGAGAATGTAAATATTTGGTGCTCACCTAGCAGGCATGACATGAGGTATGCTGGCTCATCAGATAGTAAAGCTATGACAATTTGTAAGCTTTGTAAGTCACTTCCACTGCTGTTGTTTTGCACATACAGTGCATGTTTGATGTTATTCTGGCTGCTGTCTTCCAAAATGGTCAATGTATTTCTCGGCTTTAGCTATGTGGTTTGGTTTGTTAGTTTTTCTTTTTTCCCCCTTTTAACTGTGGTGGTTTAGAAAGGCAGATACATAGAGAAGGAATAAAAGACTTAGTGTTTCTTCTGTCCAGTACTTTGACCTTGTTTGCCTTTAGGTGAGATGGTTTTGAGACTCCTGTTACTTCTGGAGCCAGGCAGAACCCAAACAAGAAGAAAAGTTTTCTATTGCAAAATGATACAATGAGCAGAAGGTAACACCAACACAAACTTTCTCACATCCTAGACATTCTCTAAAGGTAGTGGTGTGAGCTCAGCCAGATCAGATCTGGCTCTCAGGCTAACCACAGCCTCTTAGGAATTTCGTTGCGGTAACTGTTACCCACCCCATCAGCCCAGTAAGGCTAAGTACAGACTTGTAGAGTCAAGTAGCCATGGCACGTATCATCCCGGCACATCTTCATCCTTGCTGCTGAACAGTACTGTAAAGGACAGCCTCATACTGACAGTTTAGAAGTAGAGGTAAAATGATTCTAAAAGTTTAAGAATGATACGAACAAAGTCAGAACCCTTTCCCATCCTTTGAGATAGTTTTCCTTCCTGAGGCTGGGCCTTAGGGCGCGCCTCTTGTCCGTCTTTTCCATGGCTTGATAGGTTTGGGAAGTGCTGTTAACTGGAAGGAGGAAAGGTTGTGGAGGAAAAAAAAAAGGTATGGAGAAAGCTAGTCAAAGGGCTCTTCTCTGTTGGCCTGGAAGCAGGCGCGGTTGGTCACTGTGGTTCTGGCCAGACTCTGTCCCCTCATGTCTCAGCTATGGGTGCAGGATCAGCTTAATCCTCAGGCTGGTTAATATGTGAAGGGGGACTGGGAATTACAGAGGGTGAATTAGGAAAAAAAACTATTCTGTGCTTTTTATGCACAATGTTAGTTTCTATGCCATTATCCTGGGGTCAGAGATTGAATCCCTCAGCCTAGGGGTTAAGGTGAAATCAGTGTTTGCTGATTAATTAATGGAAAAACTCAGACTCCTGACTACCTGTGCTCAGTAGGGGTTTCCAGTCTGCATTAGTCACTGGACAGTGTGTAGCTCAAGTGCCTTGGTTGGGACCACGTTTTCACTTTGCTGGGTTAAAAATCCCAGGGTTGTCAGGCTGCTTAAAGTTGTTTTAGATGATCTTCATGGCAGGTTTCCTACTGCTGTCTGGTCTTTCATCAGGAGTGAAAGAAAAATCTCATTGGCTGATTATTGCCCTGCCCTGTAGTGAAAATGTGTTTTTCCTACATTGCTCACAACTTTTTGCTGGCTGAGCCTCGGTAACTGTATCACAGAAAAGACTTGCCTTTCTCAGTGCTCTGTTCCTTGTTCTTCCTCCCAACCCATTTCACAATTCTTACCTGGTTGGCAATTTAAAAAGTCCACTTGTTGCTGACAGAGGGCTTATTATGTAGGCTGTAAAATCATCGCTGGACTTTCACCTTTCACCAAGTTCAATATTCCTCGGACGTAATTTTCTACACAAGTTAAGTTTAACATCGTGCCCTCATCTGTGCCTGCAATAACCACAGGTAAACACCAAATAAACATCATCCTGTTGACATCTACACTTAAAAGTGTGCTATTAAAAACCTCATGGCATGTTTTGACTTACAAAACCTTTGAAACGAAAGGGCATTTTTCCACTTCTTTCTGTCTCGGTAATACTGTGCTTATCATAAGCTCCCAGTCACTGTACATGCCTGAAAGAAAGCAGTGTCCCAGCTTGAGGTCAGCTTATAAATTTCATTATGTTTTTATGTAGTGATAGCATTTTCTTATTTCTAGACCAGCATATGACACGTACATCTGCTTGTAAACATACAGGAAATTTTTCTTAACATTGCTGATCCTCTACTATTCTTTCTTTCTGACAATTCAGCGAACAGGAGGCAGGTGCAAGGATTTTTGACAATAAAACATCTGTGTAACTTGTTATTATAGAAAACAAAATGGAATGAAACAGCGGCCTGGCACCACTTAACCTCACGCAGAACTTTGCAGTCAATTTTTGAGATAGCTAGTGCACAGAACAACCCAGGACAGCAAGAAGAGTTTTATTTCCCCATCTTACTAGAATTATAACTGGAAAAGCCCTGTCACTGAGAAGGCAGTTTGATTTGGTCACTGGGGAAACCCTGTGTGTATAAAATAGTGAATATCACTGTTCCCAGATTCTGACTTCGGGGACAATAGGTACAGCAACTCTAGGTTAACTGAAACTGGAAGCCGGAATTGTCCAGGTATTGAAGGTTGCTGGGTTCATTTCATTGAGTGGGATGTAGCTTACGCACAGAACAGTGTCAGCACATCATTTGGCAAGCACAGTTATCCAGGTCAAGTGAACAAATCCTTCACAGTTGGGCATTCCTTATTCTACAGCCTGAGTAGCTGAAGTCATCCCATGTGCTGTGTCATCCAAATTAACAGAGCTTGATCAAACCAAAGTTCTAGACGTATGAAGAAAGATGTTCTGTTACATTGTGAGTTACTTTGTGGTGTTTAATAAATACGCAGAAGCTTTTGTCTCTAAGGATATCACTGCACCAGCACCTATCTGACATTAAAATGCAAGAAATACTTGCAATCAAACCAGTTTAATTCATGTATATTTGTACAATTTATATAAAAAAAGAAAGAAAAAGAAAAATAGGTACTTGCAGACATTAACATAAAGACCAAACAATATTTTCTATTTATTTAAAAAGCTTTAAACATACAGAAGCAAACCCCTAATTATAAATGCATCATTATGCATAGATTCTACTGTTTACACCATACTGCTGGCTGCTTTTATTTCTCATCCAGGAATCTATTTAAACTCCAAGACTTCTTAAACATTCCTCTGAGCTTGCTGGCCTCAGAACTGCTGTCTATCTTATCAAGTCATTGACCTCCAGCTGAAAACATTGCTCTAAAAAAAGTCAAATCTTTAATAAACAATTAAAAGTGCATTAACTGTAGAATTGTTTAATTTCATAAATGTTTAAACAAGTAAGTGAAAAACACCACCCTGTGAATTAGCTTTTTGCATTATTGATTGTAAAGTATTTTTTAATAAGATTTTGATATTGCAAACTTTAGTCTTTTCTATTTTATTTTGTGCAACTGTTCAGTCGCATGATGTGTAGTATTCCTGAAATACCCACTGCAGTACATGAACACTATTTTACATTTTTCACTGTGTATACAATGCTCTTGCTGTAAATCCCCGTTCCTTCTTACAACGAAATAATTTAGCTCAATGAACAGAAGCCCACTCCTAAAAGGTGTTTTCAGTTTGCCTTGTATTTTGCAGGAGACAAATGCCTATTTCATTCTAAACAAATTCAAAAGAATGTTACTCCTCAGTAGCTAAAAACTAGGGTTGTTTGGTATTATAATTCTTTTTTCTGTACACAGGTTTAGATAAAAAAAAGTGATGGCTATTCTGCGTAAGTGTCCTTGATAAGAGAATACTGCCTCTTACAACATCTATATCCAATTGTATCTATTACTTCAATGATCTCTAGCAAAAAAAAAAAATAATGAATGGTTTCATAAACAACAGGTGATTAAAGTAAAGGATTTATTATAATCTGCTTACAGTTGTTTGCAAAGACAGACATACGTTTTTGCATAAAGATATAAATTGCTTTTTAAAACTAATTTAGTGTGTTTAATTATATGAAGTTTCTGTGAATTATGAATTGTACCAAACCAAGATTAAAAGTAATAAGGTACAAAAATAGGAGCAAACAGACAACAATTTGGACTGGGACAGGCATTAACAGTGAAGTGTAGAATATGGCTTCGCTATTTTAATCAAGCAAAGTTACTCTGAGACAGAAAAGGAGGCAGTAACTTTGTTAATATAAAAAGTTGCTGCAGACTGTATTCACCCAGAACCTGGCTTTGAAATTTTCTATTTTAGACTTTAAAAAAAAATGTAAATGAAGAGATGGATGTACGACTGTGTCTTTACTGTAAACAACCAGTCTGCATGCTGTATATCTCACATTGGAAGTTTGGCTTTCATATTGCTGTGCAGGTCAGTATTTAAAGATCTGCCTATGAATTAGACTTCCAAAATGCAAATAATATATGTATGTATATATTTATATATAAAAAACCCTCTCAGTCTTTACAGGTTACCCATTGCATAAGGCAGGTGTCATTTAAAAAGACAAGCAGCACTGACTGTCTTCAGTGCACCAAAGCACACCTCAAAATTTGAACTCAGAAAGGGTGTAGAATTCATCATTTTTCACTACCATTTAAAAGAAATGCTACATTCTGACCAGCCAAGGGAGGAACTAGAGCTCAAAAATACCAATGGCACCCAGAGAGAACACTATAGATTAGGCCTCTGAAAAACTGTTCTAGTTAAACATGAGCTTACGGTAGCAACTGTTGAGCCTCAGAAAAGTTCACCTGTCCTCTATTCTACTCCAAAATTTAGTATTTGCTTATAAATTGTGAAATAGCGAAAATCACCTCAAAAAGTTTTTCATTGCAGTCTTATTCTAGAGAAAACATTTTTTTGAGACAAATTCAGACCAACTGCGTTGAACTTGTAGTGTGAACATTTGTCTTCTCAGATGTGTACTGATTATTACAAAAATGCTTACAAAATTACATACGGCGGTTTGAGTTTATCACTAAAAATTCTACTCTGCTTATCTGCCCTTATCGGTACCTTTCCATCCCTCTCACCACTACAAATCTGTTCAATATACTTACTGTAATGATCTGCATGTTCCTTTCATCATAACTTGAAATCACCCTCCCTCACCTGAAATAATAATCTGACCTTTTACGATGCTTTTTGTATTCAGTATTCAAAGGAAAACTAAATGATCGGGGAAACCTTAATCAAAAAAAGCGAATCATTCAACATCTTATTGACCCCTGTTCCCCTGAGAGAGAAAGGGAAGAGAGGGCAAGAACTTACTACATCATTAAGCTGGCAAAAGCTTTGGAGAGACTGTGATTTGTCTTGTTAAATGAAACCTTCGTAAAGTGGCAAACACAACATCGTGTAGTTTCCTACAGAAATACGAAGCAGGATTTCTAACATGTGCTCAAGTCACATACGCTTGCAAGCGAGACAAGAGGGAGAAAAGTAGAGAGGAAAACAGAAAGGCTTAAATAAAACTGAAAAGGTTAAATGTGGTTATTTACAACAGATACGGTAGGATGGTAAATCAGATATGATGCTAAAAAAGGCACAGCTTTCCCTTTCTTAAATACACTGTAAACGGTTCATTATGCATGCAGAACATTTCACTTTACAAAAAAATTACCTTGTTTGTTTAGACAAAGATAGTACTTAAATAGTCTCCAGCAAAATAGAGTTCTTTCAAAAATACTTTCCCATTCATCCTATTAACCATTAAAGATTTTTGTCTCATTTACAAAAGTTCCTTACACCATATTTCAGGTCCTTCACAATTTATACATACAGCAATGTACAGTACAGCAAAAGACTGCAAAAAATTATTTGTAAAGCCAGCACAATAGATACTATAAATTGATACCAGGGCATTTGTTTTCACATCTTATCCTTTTTAATTAAATAGTAAATGGACACTTAACACAGTGTATTATCATCTATGATGGGATAACATGGGATAACAAATGCCTCAGGTGGGGATAACAGAGTATTCCACACCAAATGTTCTGTTATTACTTTACACATTAGGGTTTGTGTGTGTGTGTGTGTGTGTGTGTGTGTGTGTGTATATGTGTGTGTATATATATAGTTTTTGTTTGTTTTTGTTTTTTTTTACAAGAAAAGAATATTAATGCCCCATATTGACTTTACGTTTTATGTGCAAACCAAGGGTAAGCTTTAAAAAGTTCTCATTAGTTCTTGAACCCTTTTAAAACAAGCAAACGATACCAGAAACTACATGGCATATTTAAAACTCCATCTGTTAAAATATCAAAATCAAAGAGTTATTGACTAGATATGGCTTTTCATCCAGAGGAACAGGAACATTTTCTAAGTATTTTAGGGTTACGGGTAATTTCCAAACATCTAGGTCTTGCCACATCCGAGTCAACTGCTTTCCATTCCCCAAACACTTCATGTGATTTTAGACTATTCAGAGACTGCTGAACAACTGTAAATAGCATGTTTAAAATATGGTTCCTTGGGTCCTTCATGGGTGTGGAATAACACAGGGAAACTTAAGGCAAAGTTCTTCCACTTAAGACATTTTTCTATCACTTCCTGTGAAAGTACAGGGGCTTGGCATTCCCGGATTCCACCTTTGGTAGCTGGTCACTGATGATTTCCACCAGCATGGCTGGAAACTCTACTTTCAGTGCCTGAGACTCTCGGAAGGTGTAGAAACAGAATTCCAATAAGTCACTAACAAGCTGAAACACAGAAAGAAACACTTTTTAGGACAAACACCGGATTTTGCATGCAAACAACAGCTTATTGATGATGGTTTATGAACAAGAAATGATGTCTTACTCTGATTGGCAGTACATTTGCAGGGGCTAAAAATCCAACAGAAGAACTCAAATCTGAAAGTGCTACTTAAATTGTTAAAAAAACTTCCAGTGATAGAAACCCAAGATTAACACACATTTGACTTTTCAGCCTAACTATACTTTTCATTTCACTAACAGGCAACAGGCCACCAGGAAAACTACAGGTATTCAGTGCCTATTAAAATAAAGCCTTCTGCCCAGAGGGAAACGATCAGCTATAAACTATTGTATCTCTAAATTTCAGTTTGTTCAAGTCAATTATTTGGTTAACTTCAGTGCACTCTCTAGGGGCCACAACCTACAACCAGATGTTTTTAGCTCAACAGTATGACTGCTGTGTCCCAATGTAGCATTTCAGGTTTTAGAAATATGAAGTTGTTCATCTGTACTTCTATTTATATATATATATGCATTTTTTAATACACAAAACTAGTTTTTCTGCTTCTCCCTCATTAAACTATAAAGGCAATATTTAAGGAACCCTAAGTATGTTCTCTATTTTGGTAGTGGTGGCTAACAGCATGTTTTTGCTTTGCTTTCTCTCAATGGATTAAGGATAATGCTGAGAATTTTAAAGATAAAAAAAGTTCTAATTAGCTTTTCTGTGACAGAGAAGGAAGCTTTGTTCTGTAAAACCACAAGTACCGATTTATCTGTTATCATGGAACCACCTCCCAGCAGCAGAACCAAACTGTCCCTTATGTAGGTTGCACCATGGCACTCGCTCCTTTGTCTTCCTTGAGGTTTTCACGAGTAAAACTGTATCACAGTTCTCCCAAATGGCAACTGACAACCCTTTTGCAATCCTAACAATAGGTGGTCTCCAGCTGTAATGGGAACACGAGCTGAAGTACTAAATGACGTGAAGGTACCATGAGCATTTGGGATTGTGGAAAAAAAATACCATCTGTCTTCCTAGCACCAATAAATTTAGTCTGATGACTCCTACTTTGTCTCAAGTTGTGGTGTTCTCATTTGTCAGTTACAGAGCTTTGTTTTGGTCTACACCTTAAGGGAAACTTACTCACACTACAGGAATGAGCATTAATTTCGGCTTTTGAGCATTTTAGTTTTTTTCATCTTGTTTTGTGCTATAAAACAACACACCGTTAGAACGAGAGAACTATGAAGACAAGACGACCTCTTCCAGTATCACTACTCAGGGAATCACTTATATTCTAATGATAAAAACTAGGCGAAGCAATCTCATGGCTCAACCTACACGCATGCAGGCTTTTGCTGGATTAGTTTTACATAGTACATGGATATAATCAAAGAATACTTTTTCATGACCTTTAGTAGCAAGAAAATATTATTTCAAAACTAGACTTTTTTTGGTTTCTGCGATCTAAATGAATCTCCTAAAGCTTACAGTACACTGTACTCTTTTACAGTCTTTGACTGCCTTGCATTGTGTTTTTCTCAAGAGGCTGACCTGCAGTCAGCTTCTGAAGCTCTCGTAAGTGAAGCCTGTCTAGGTTTCAGTTAGTGTATTAGTAATTTGGTAATCATCAGCTATAGAAATTGTGTTGTACAACTGAAGAAAAACTAGGTCCTCTGCTGTTTAAAAATTCAAAAGTTATGCGCAGCTTCATTTTGGAACCTTACGTCCTTGTGAAGGACTTAAACCACTTCTGCTTTTGTAGTTTAGCAAACACAAGTCTGTCATTTCAATTCTTAACATGCAGACTTGCACTCTGCAGGAAACCCCGTTTGTTAAAGAAAAGTGGGACTTCTAGAAGGCAGAAGAAGAAATAAAAAGAAGAATACAGGCAGCAACAGACTACTGTCCTGTAACACCCCACATTATTACTTATTTTCAGGACTTTCACAGCCATTTCTGCAAACATAAGCAGTTTATGAACAACACAGAGTAGTGCTGAAATCACTTGAACCCATGACTTTCTGCTACTGAGCACTGCATGAGTCTACCCAATGATCTGGCACATCACAAGGCAATACTAACTATTTAAACAGATACATGCTAAATAAGTAGTGTAGACATAAATTGGTTTTCAATGGGAAGAAAGATGCTGCTGGTTCAAAGGTTTCCTTTACCCATTAGGAAAAGGTTGCTTCTGCACAGACTATGTACCAGAAATATTCCAAACATAATATAAGCCAACCAAAGTGAAGGAAACTGTCTCTGGGTATAATCATAACTATCTCCTCTCTCCCTGTGTTACCAAATACCAGCACCTCAGCAAATTAAGCCTTGTATCCCAACACCACCTTAATAATAATAATAATACCTTAATAATAATACATAATGAGCGTATTGCTCTTCCTAAACTTGAACACAAGTAGCCTCACATCTCACAAGTGAGGGAGTTGGGGTCATCTCTGTCCTACTGCCAGCTGTCCTCCCTGTGCTGATGGCTCACCTTCCGTGCAACTCAAGCTAGTTCTTGCCTCATCACATGTGTGTGAAACCTCTGAATGCAGAGAGGTAAGTGTCACAGAAAAGCCTGTGTGGAAACATTTCTGCCTTCTCGGCAAGCTTTTAGTAGTATCAAGTACACATGCATGTGTAATGAATATGTGGACAAAAGGGAAAATGAGAAATAATGACATTAATGAAGAGTGTGTTTTCTATTTGATGCAATAAATGAGTTAGCAGTCCAGCATGGAAAACCAGAACGTGAGCACGGATACTATCATAACACAGCACATTATGACTCTCATCATAGAGGAAAAAGGTTAAGTTTACACAACTATTTAAAAACAAAATACCTAGAACCCCACGTTCATGTAATGCTTGGGTTTGGAGCCTTAGGGATAGAATCACAGAATCATTAGGTTGGAAAAGACCCACAGGATCACTGAGCCCAACCAATTCTTATCAATCACTAAGCCATGTCCCTCAGCACCTCATCCACCACCAGGGAAGGTGACTCAACCACCTCCCTGGGCATCCCATTCCAGTGCCCCATGACTCTTTCCATGATTTTTGTTTTCTGATAGTATATATTCTATACCTATTTAGCCTCTCTTTCTTAAGAAAAGTTATCAGCTTCAATGTTCTTGGGGCCAGACTCTTCTCAACAGTCCCCAGGAAGGAGCAATGTGCACAAACTGTAACAAAGGACGTCCCACCTGGACATGAGGATAAACTTCTTTACTTTGAGGGTGATGAGCACTGGAACAGGCTGCCCAGGGAGGTTGCGGAGTCTGCTTCTCTAGAGATACTCAAAACCTGTCTGGACACGTTCTGTGCAACCTGCTCTAGGTGAACCAAAGGTCCATTCCAATCCTGACCATTCTATGATGATCAAGTATCTGTGCATGTCAAGGAACACAGGAATGCAGTCACAATCTTTTTAACTGCAACCTTAAAAGCTGTGTGGCTTTTTGGGCTGGGAAAGTATTTCTAGCACTGACTTAAAAAGAAGAGAAATGAATGTGGGAGAATCGAAGGCCAACTCAGAGGCACTAACATATAAGTGATGTGATAGGGTCAGCTAGAGAAGGTTGTAAGATCAAGAACTGAGCCAGGAGCAGTGCTCTTTTCTGCCAGTGTGTGCTTGTACATCTTCAAAGGTACCTTCCCTGCTACCAGCCCAGGAGCTTTGGCATGAAGATGCACTCAACGGATGAAAAATTCAGGGTCGGCAGCAATGTTAATTTCAAAATTTGAGTACCTGCCTCTGGATCCGAAGCAACTTTCTTTTGATATAGTTTTGATTTATAACAGGTAAATAATTTAGCTAGTCTTCTTGAAGAGAGTTCTCTCTCCAGTTAGGAAATGAAAAAGTTGCCCTTCTCTTGCAACACACAAGCTCTGTCATTGCAGTGACAGTGACTGATGCCCCACAGGTTACAAGTGACGTAGTACAAGCTATCCAGCACCTCTAAATTTTGCTTACGAATTTTCTACATCAAATATACTTGTGGTTGTTCTTCAAAGGCTTGTAAATTCCCTATGCTCTAAGAACTACTTGACCACATTTTACCTCACCACTTTTACCCTCTGATTCTGGTAGATTATATTGGAAACACTGACAGCTCCTCCAGTACAGCAGCGTGAAAGGGAACTGTAATTAAGCAGTGTGAATGAAAGCATCGGTGTTTTCACAAGCAGTGCAACAGTGACTAGAAACTTACTTTTACAATCTTCCCATTACTTCAGTGACTGAAGCACACTTTTGAAGATTTACAGCTCAGTAGAGCACAGTGCCGTTAATGCCAAAACTAATTCCCATTTCCTCAGGACGCAACCAGGACATCATTCTTGCTGCTTTAGGAGGTAGTTGTTCAATTCTTTTCTGCAGCTAGTAATGCTGTGTGGCTCAGGACCTCACTGCAAGCCTCCCTCTTCATGTGGGGGAATTGGGCCAGTGCTGGGGGATGGGAGCTTGGGTACCACCTGCTCCTAGCAGGCAGTGCCAGGCTTCTCCCAGCTGGGTCTTAGCATGGAGATTGCAACCTCTCCAGGTGGGGAAATTCCACTAATAAATAAATTAATATGAGTTGGGTTGCAGACACACAGATCAGAATTATCACGTCCACGTCACCCAGACTGCTGTAAGACACAACGCTTCTGCCAGCAAGCAGATCAGCTGTAAGCTATAACCCTTCTCCACTTCAGTTAGTAATTACAAAGCTTTCTCTCATCACTACCCTACAGACAGTGTGCTGTGTTTAAACATTTTCAAGATGACTGCAGTCTTAGTAATTTTGAGATTTTTACTTAATCAATCTTCAAATTTGTCTGCTGTATTAAGCACCTCTGAGAAATAGGAGCATTAATCAAACATCATTTTCTGTTATTAGGGTGAGTTTTCCTTAAAATGGACTTCTTCACCCATACTGTTCTTTATAATTAAAAAAATGAGTCCTTTAATGAAGTCCCTGAAGTTAATACAGTTACAGTGACCTTTAAGCACTTGCAGAATTTTTACAGCAAAAGGAATTGATTTTCGTTTGGCAATTTCACCATGCCCTTGTATTTCCAGAAAGAGCAAGAACTCTCTGATTCGCAAGGGTGCACGTTTTTGTGCTCAGTTCATTTTCTGACTTCAAAATCTCTCGCAGTCTCTGAGTGTGGTATGAAAGCCCACAGTAACTTCTCTATCAGGAGCATCTTTGTGATTAAGCCTACTGATACAGCAATTAAGACAGCAGTAGGGTACGAACACAATGCTGAGTAATTTCTTCCTATTATTAGCGACAGCTATTACTGACAGAAACTGTTCTCACATAAAAACGACGCTCCAAAATTTTTCTCTGTCCCTTTCAGGAATGGGTCTCTGCCCATTCCCTCCACAGCACAGACCAGGTGTGTGCGTGGAGGAGGCAGTCTTGCAGCTATACATTATGTAACTCTGCAGCCTTGGTGACCACCTGCACTGAACCCGGCTCCCTGAAGGGTCAGGCTGCTGCCCATCATCTGAGCAGCAGTGTTTTGCCTCTTACTTTAAAAACCTTTGTGTTTCCTGCTGCACAGGAGTCAGGAGCCTGCTGCCCTGCTAAGGGAAGAAGCAGCAGCTGAGGCCAACCAACATCCTTTCTCCCAGGCAGCAGAGAGCCCTGGGTGAGTCTGGGACTATTGCAAACCTCCTGTTTTTTCCCCCTTCATGCAGTGTATGCAAAGCTTCTGCTTCGTAACTCGATTATTCCATTACTACTATATTCCCCTTTTGCTCCCAGTCCTATGAAAAGCCCATGATGTAAATTAGTTATTACTCTGAGGGCTCAGTAAGTAAATTATTCCCCCTGGGGTGGCTCACAGACTTGTTCTCAGGTGTCCTCTGACGCCATAGTGGGCAATTCCTAGCTGCTTAAGAAAACAAGTAATCTAGATGTGCCTGAACAGGTGCTTCATCTGACTTACTATCTGTGCTAATTTCTTCAGGTTTTCTTCATAAATGTGGGCACTGAAATCACGGTACTTGACATGTGGACACGACATGGAGGAACTCAAGTTGAGATCATTCTGTATGCCTGAAGGACGCATGCAAACCCACACTATCGTACACCAGTGGAGCATCCTCAGCCCTTGGTTAGGGTTAACTTTCAGCCAAGGTTCCCTTGCTTTTCTGTCAATATTAGCAAGGTTCTGCCCTTCTCCAGAAAACCACCTAGGAACATGAAGGAGAAGAGATTCAGCCATCACAAACTGAGCAAGACAACCCTCAGGATAGCCCCTCTTTACATTAAGGAGACAGGAACAAATTCTTGACTTGACAGAGGCATATTAGCAGCTGCAACACAATCCCATACATGCTCCTACGTTGCTGGCACCTTTGTAGAGGCCACAATGGGAGCACAAACTGGATTCTAGCCTCCTGAGGAAACTGAGAAAATGCCTACTCTAGGAATTCAGGCACTGGGACTAAATCAATACTCCAAATAGCTCATCTGCAGCTTCGTATTTGAGGGATTAAACACCTGCAGAGGCACATTTTTATCCAGTGCAGCATGCCTTGCAAACCTGTCCCTTGAGGGTCTGTGCCCTTCTTCCCACTGTCAGCTTTTTCAGTGAGTGTAACCCTGGCGCTCTCAGCCTATGGAAAGATCCACCTCAGCTATAAAGTATTCCCTTCAGGAACCATAAAATATTAATTATTCAACAGCATGAGCCTTAAAGAATTTATTTTTGTTTGGCAGAAAATATCAACAAGCAAATGACAGTGTATCGCTCTGCCTTGCCAAACCAAGGGGAAGGTTCACATTAGGGTTTAATGTCATGGCACTGAAACACAAGCCCTCTTAACTCTAGGTCTGTTTAGTATCAGCCAGATTGAAACCAAATTCAGCTTTTGTTCTGCAAACCGCCTAACCATACACTGCGCTCTCTATAAGAAATGAGGTTTGCCATGCAACATACAAGCCTTCCTGCCAAAGCCAACAGGAGATGCTGAAGAGGATCCAAATGAAGTTTTTGATACCATGTGTAGTACATCTGTTTCTAATGTTCCTGCATGCTGTTTGTCTAATCACATAACAGAGTTCACCTACGCACAAGCACTGCATATGCACTTCTCCCTGGAATGCTCATGGACCCTCACAGGCACAAGACTGAAACCAAACCGCCTGGTCAGTTGTCCTTGCTACACTAAGCTGTGCAGCTTACACACAGTGCTGGGTCGTGAAACGATGCACACAGGCCCAGCCAGAACAGTAGAAATACAATCAATCTCTACAAGAAAGAAACACACTGATTACACTGCTGCCCTCAGTGCTCCTAGACTGAGACCTAGATTCAGACCGGGATCCATCCACGCAACCAAGGCTGAGCCGTAGCACAACAGCAAGTAAATGATAGAAACATACTCCTCTCTGTCATCTCGTGCGGAGGGAGAGGAAGGCTGCGCTGTTTAAACAAACCGATGCTGTCAGCCGGCGCCTGTTGCATCAGCAACCACTGCTTCCATACAGCAGCATGCAAATAAAGGGCATTCTGGTGCATGGCAGCAGTGACGCAAACAACACGGCAGCCTGCAGGCACACTACTAAGGCCAAGTGCAGGTGTGCGCACGCACGTGCACGAAACTGTGTTTATCTTGTCTGCTCAGGTTGGGTTTTGATGGGTTTTTCAGTTGCACTTTTGGTGCTTTGAGGCTTTATGGTTCATTAAGTAGACTTGCTGATTTTCTCAAATACTTAGATGCCTACCTGGCCTTCTTGAAAATTTCTTTTTTCCTCACCTCTGCACTTTTTTACCTGCACATATGTTCACTGTGTGGATGAATGATTTAGAATACCGAGCAATGTAAAACCATCCAGTCTGGGTTTTTTTTTCTTCCATATATTATATAAGTCAAGCAGAGTGTAATTTGATATTCTCATGTGTTCTTATTTCACATAGACCTCAGAAAGACTACTTAAAAATGAGGCCGATGAAAGCAAGTGTAAAGGTTGCAAAGGAGTAGATTTTTTTTTTTAATTGTTTATTGCTACACTCAGGTAAACTCCACGAATCATGAGATGCCGCTTTGCTGTGATGGAAAAGCCAGAGGCGGCAGGATGGCTGAATAAGCATGAATTCTGCACCAGTCCCTTCGGGCTTGTGCTGCAAATGCCAACATTGTGGCTACAGCAGCATGTAAACATGGGGCTTCACCTCTAGTTAGATTGTTCAGCACCAAATATATTCTGATCCTCTAAAATTATAATGGAGTAAGTTAAAAATACATAGATGTCAGCTGAAAAAAAATGTTCCTCCTATACTAAGGAACTGAGCAGAAAATTTTCATTTACATTTATTGAATGGAGAAATTCTGCACTAATAGGCAGTAGAGGGAGAAAAGCAATTCGCACTGCTCATTAATATTATCATCACTGTGAATTTATTCCGATGGTTTTCAAAAACCAAAAAGCAAAAAATTAGTTTCAAAGAGTAAAAATAAACAAGTGCCTTTGTTGAACAAGTCTCCAAAATCGTCTCTGAAAGGCAGCAGTGTTGTGCAGACAACTGGCCTTTTTAACAGAGAATGCTGACAATGGGACTTTCTTACAAAGGACTTTTTAAAGAAAGTGCTCTATTGAAACAAAAGTAATGTAAAAATAGCTTAATTAAAAATTAAATAAAAGGCAAGAGCAGACTGCTTGCTCTGGTTTGTTCAGCTCCCTATGGTTAATGCTGTGTTTTGGAAAATGTCTGTAGGACACGGTAGCATTCTTAGTGTCTGTCATCCAGTCACCTTAACCACACAAACAAATTGCAGGCACTGCCTATTCTGAAGAGGATTAGAAGACTCCATAAATGCAGGGGTTTGTTATGCTGCCCTGAGGTTCAGATGTGAATATCTTGCAAATCATTTTATCACCCATCCTCCTCTTTCTTTCCACTAAAACACTACAACTTCCTTTGCTGGCACAGAACAAGTGAAACCTGATCTCTGAAGAATGAGCTATTACTGCAGTACTAATAATACTCTCCCTGCCTCCCACCAAGATTTGCAATGTTTTAATGAACAACAGAACAATATTTGAAAAATAATTCCATATGTACAGTCTGTAAACAGACCTCAGGCTCTTATACAGAACTGACCTGAAGTGCACTGTACTGTACAGTCTCTAAAAAAATCAAAATTTAAGTTGAGTACAAAGAAGTACACTTATACACAGGCTCTGAAAGAAAGGGCTGCAGGTTCTTCATGCAGCAAAAATACTTCCCTGCCCACCCAGGATGGAGCAGGGCAGTCTTTTCCTTTGGGACAGTTTACCAGTTTCTGCTAGGAGGTGATCAGCAGGAGTTGCTGGGTTCAGTCTCTGCTCATGGGATTCTTCCTCTCTTGTACCCAAACACAACTAAAGGTCACTCTCACCTGCCCCACAAGTCTCCCTGCTGCTGGCCTCAGGCAAGGGGTTGATGGTCAGGGCACTCTTAGGCAGGCACTGGGATAAAACCCTCAGATGGAGGAGACAATTACAGCTGTATCACTGGCTTCCTCTGTGGGGACTCCAGGCGCCATTACAGAGAGAACAGGGATACAACGCCCGTGCTGTTCACGGCACCTGGAGAGGTAGATCTCTGCACTTACCATTTTACTAGCTTGCACTGGGTTGCTCCCAACTCAAGAGCTCGACATTATGGATACCCCCTTCTGAAATCATGAGCTGCTCCAATGCATTAGGCACCTACCAGAACTCTTCAGAATTGTTCTAAGCTAAAGAACCAACAGTCAGGGTGCTTTGTGTCTAAACTTTTAGTTTCCCATGTCATTCACCACATCTCACACCTGACACATGTGAAACACGTTGCACTGGAATGAGACAGTATGGTAGAAATAAACTAACAATACAGTGAATCTTACATTAAAAAGCTCAAATAAAGCTTCAGATACCCAAGAGGGCTCCAAAGTCTTTATACATAATCTTTTAAAGTCATCGTTATTACAATCCCAGCTATAAAAAAGCACCAAATCAATTCAATATTTATTAGCACATTAGGCATATTAGATGCACGATGTATTAATTCAGCACCTTTCATTGAGAAGCGACTCATGGAATACACTGTGTGGCGCAGTCCTGCTGCATCTAACTTAGGGTCACAGTTAATATCACTCCTCCTGCTGACAAGCCTCAGATCCCACTAATAAATAATTCCACTGACCTTAAGTGAAACATAGGAGGAACATACCTACTATTTAACACAGGAGAAGGCAGCAGGACACAGCCCTTAATGACTTATATTTTCTTGTTTTACTTGGCAGTTGTCCTTAAATTCATCTCACAACTACTCTCAGATGTTCCTTTAAAAAGAATTTAATTTTTTTTTCTCCTTGTCCATTAACACAATTACAGGTTGGTGGTTTACCTTAATGGAGAGATTTTTGTTTAACTTGTCTGTGCACCCTGAGGAGTAATACTTACATCATGCATGGAGTCAAGAAGTTTAGTCAGTTGGTAGAATCTCTGCCAGCTTTGCCCAGAGTTACTTGGACATTTAGTTACCATCTTCTTTAGTTCTTTAATGTAATTTGCCCTCATTTCTTCAAATGCAGCTTGGCTTTTGAGACCATCCTTGGGAACTGTCATTGAAAAGACAGTCTTATGTTAATATTTACTGTATTGCTTACTCTTTTGATGTGCATACTTGAAGATTTTAACTAGTTAATGGAGGAAAAAATTAAACCTTTAAGCAAAGCCTATGATAATACAGACACTGGTAAGGAATCAACACCATCATACAGATTTTCAACCGATTCAAGCATCCTCTCCAGATCTGTGACTGCAGAAGTTGTGGCAGAGGATAAGATAACATCTCAAACACAACACATGCTGACCTCATGCTGAAACTCTTTTTAATACAACCCAGCCACCAAACAAGAAAAGACAGATGGATAAAGGATATTTTTTAGAAGTTGAAGATGTGATTTATCATTCTTGAATGATTCCCAACACTTGGCAGAGGAGGGAAAGGCATGAAATTACAGCTGTTATGTGCAGAACTGCTAGACCAAGTGACAAGTTTTTGTGCCATCAAGTAACATCTAAAATTTCTTTCAATGTTAGTGAGCATCTACCTAACACCTAGAACAAACAGAGCCATTATTTCGCATGAAACATAAGACTTTTCCAAACAGGCATCCTGACCCAGTGTTTGACCACGACGTACAGTTGCGAGCATTTCTAGTATCCTATCAAAGTTCCCATCTGCCAGAGGGATCATTTCATAAATTGGCTAAAAGTAGAGTTTTCTGATACTTTTTACTGTGACTTGTATCAACAATGCTAATTACAAAAGCAAATACACCATTTCTTTAGACTCCAAATACTCTTGCACTCCAGTGGGTTCTGCCCCAAACAGGAATGACTTACAGGATCAGATCTCTAGGAAAACCCCAAAAAGATTAAAAAGAACATTACACAAACTGTTCTGGCACTTTAGTATTTGGATTGGTTGACTACTGCTTAACAATCAAATATTTTTCCACTCTAGCAACTCTTAATGCTAGTCTGCAGAAGGAAAATAAAATACTACACAGTACAGGAGTGAGTTTATTTTATAAGCAAGCCAGAAAGCTAGCCAGAGTAAGACAAATGAGAAATTACTTAATAAAAAATGAAAGCAAAAAAAAAAATAAAAGTGAGATACCAATCCAGATTACCCCAACTTAACACCCTGACAGACATCGTCTTGTTCCTCTGTTCCCTTCTCTTAGAAAGCCTGTGAACTGCCCTCTATCCCACTGCAATCACATCACAGGCATGTAACAACCACACAAAAGGCTCCAGAGGTAGAAGTTTTGAGAAAATGCACCAGTATCTTCTATCATCAGTATCTACCAGAGCAATTCAGCAATGGAAAATAAGGAGAAGCTCTACCACATAAGCAAAAAAGACTCGTGATCACCAAATGCTGGAAGGGAATCTTTAGAAAAAGCTTAGGAGGTAACACACCAACCTGCCTACTGCTCAGTAAATATTATATATTTATATTATATAAATACAAAATCTAATTTTTAAATCCTAAATGCCAAATCTCTCACTCAAGTCAGCTGACAGATAAAAGGAGCTGACTGGAACAGACATACAAAATCAATTTAAGCTGAAGAAATTACTGAGACACCAATCAAGATGAGTAAAGCCATCAGAGTATACTGTGGCCCTTACACAAAATGCACCGGTTTTACAGTTTCTTTAATATTCACAGATCCATAGTTTCACACGCTGGCTAAGGACTGTTAGTCATTCCTTCAGTCTCTACTACCATACATTTTACTGTTCTGAAAATTATTATACCATCACTCCAGCCAAATTATTAAGAAAGAAAGAAAGACCACAAATAAAGAGAACTCAAGCAAAACATGAAATTCTGGAGGTTTGCCCAGTGTTTCTGATTTTAGTTATTAAATGCAGCAATGCTTTTGGCAAGCTCCCAAAATCAATTGTCTGTGGAAAGCAAGAAAACAATTGAGTTGTAATGTGCGGTTTCTTCCACATGTAAATGGGCTGAAACTTCCTTGATGTGGTCACCATGAAATTTTCAGAATAACTTGTATTCTGCTCATCCTATGATTCAATAAAAAAAAATTATACGAAAACAAACCTGGTGTTTTATGTCATAACGTTGTATCAAGGTGTAATCATTTGAAACCAGGTTTGCTGCCCTTCACATGGCACTCTGTGGATTTCATTACTGTCTTAATTTCCATTTCACTATCCTCTTTCTCCTTCTAAACTTGTTTACCAATTCTCCCCAAACAAACTATTTTTATTAGATTTTCTAGAGACGACGGTGGGTATTTCAAAAGGACCCAGCTAGCTGAAGTTAACTGGTCAAGCTGATCTCACTTAACAGATTAGTTATTAGTTAACACCTTTGAGAGGACAGAATAATACCTAGCTTCCAGAAATGTAGAATGCCTTTAAGCTCTTTTTCTAAAGATTCTCCCCCTTTAGGTCTGAACAAAAAGTAGCAGAGACAGATCTCCAATCCAGAAACACTCAAGAACATTTCGGGAGCCTCTCCGAGCACATCCATGTTAAGCACTGCTAGTCACTTTTGGGAACCACAGACTCACTTGGCTGGAAAAGACTGCGAGTGACAACCTTAAAAAAAAAAGAAAAATTACCCGTAGGGCTATCTTGGAGCATATCAGCTCCTCACAGTGCCAGTTTCACCGGCAGATCATCTCCTCAAACCCTCAGTGGAGCAGAACCTAGGGGCTAAGACTCTGTGGGTTGGGACACAAAGTGCTCCCCAAGTGGCATCACCTCTCCCCAACCTAGGGAGCTGGAATGGCTTCAACAGAAGGGAGGGAGGGAGACAGCCCCAAAACCTTACTGCCCCAGGAGGTTTCTGTTAGTAGATCCAATTCCCTCCAGCCCGGATGGGAACTGCAGTTTCACATCTTCCTTCGAAGGCAAGTACTTAAACCATAGAGCTATCGGCTGGGTGGGTTGTGCGAGGTCTGAACTAAAGGCACTGCAGACAAATGCCCACTGCATCAGCCTGCTCTGGCATCCTCTAATGGTTTTGGCAGTAAGTGCCTCCCAGTGCTGCACAACTAATGCCTGTCATTTGCCATTCTTTGCTTCTTTCACCTTGCTGGGGCAGAAAACAGAACGATGGGAGAAGACCACACGATCTCAAAAGGCATGTTGGGCTCTCTCACCAAATGGGGGGATGTGCTGCTTAGCATGAGTCCAGACAGTCCCTCACCCCAGCAGCCTTGGGTGTGCTTCTTACTGCCCACAGCTTGCAACTGAAAGTCAGAGTAAGCACAGCAGCCCTGTTGATCTGCTTACCCTCTCCCTGTGCAACATGACCCACATCCAGCCTCCTTCTGCCAGGGGAATTCTTGCCTGGTAAGTTCACTGAAGTGACATCATGAACACTCACCAAGAGAGCTGATGCGCTATCTCATCATGATGTCACTAAGTGGATCCCACAAAAAGGAGCATGATTATACAGAAGGAAGTTTGTTTACAGGTAATTTTTTTTTCAAGAATGATGGAAAAGTAATGTGCTCTAACTGCCTGTGTATTTATACAATTGTACTGGGACAGGATTTTTGTCAATATTTTCAGCAAGATAAGATCAAGAGATCTTCTAATTATCACCCAGTGCAATAACAAACACCAAGATATAATTTTGTATCTTAAGAAAACTCAGAGCATGACTCTCAAGAGAAAATTACAGTATGTACTGTCATTTATTAAACTTCTAGAGCCCTGTAAAAGGGTTCACCATTCCCAATTCACTTGGCACTAGAAAATTACCCATTTTGCAGTACACGCAGTGTACATCTTTGTATCTTAAAGATGATGTTAAGTCACCCAAAGTGGTGGCTTGGAGATTTAAGTGGAGATTTTTCACCAGACCCCACAGCTGTTGCACCTCCTTGGCATCCCTGGCTGACTCAATAGGCTCCTGGCTGTGCTAGTCCTTCTAATGCACATGACATGTTTAAACTGCAAAGACACTTCCAATGCCAATAGAGAATGAGATCAGCAGATAAGCCCTAAGACATAAAACCAGGCTTATTCCTGCAGCCCTGCTGGAAACAGTTTGGCTCATTTGTCACATTAGTTAAAATCCCTGCACCTCTTCGTGAATTGGAATATATTTTCAAGTATTTGCATGTAACCATGAATCTAACTTACCTGTGCTTAACAGCAGCAACACTTTCATTATAGTGTATTCCTCAAAGCTAAGCTGTAAGCGAACAAACTGCAGACTGATCTGGTGCATCCCCTGGCACAGTTCAAACATAGCAGACTGCCGCATCCGTTCCCTGAAAAGAGAAAGAAACAAAATCCAGAGGGTAAACGCAGGAGATCACAAGGTGCACTGAACAGCCCACGCAAGAGGAAAGCAAAGGGCGACCTGTAAACCAAGGACTGATTGCACAGAGGTCAGTAAGACACACCACAGCTGCAAAGTTCAGGTTGGTTAAGGAAGCCAGGGACCACAGAGATAAAGCTGGAGCCCTGCCAGTTCCCAAGGACTGCTTGGTCCCTGTGCTCCCAGGCAGTCAGAAAAAGCCACTGCCTGCGAGCTTTGATGGAACTTGAGCATCACCTTGCTCAACTCTTATGCCACCCGCAATGGATGACTGAATGAACTTGGCTACAAAGCAGATCACAGGCAGTGTTAATGTCTAACCCCCCTAAAAAGAACAGAAACAACTTAATTTCAGTTTTATGCACTGATGATGTCAATGAACTGACAAAAATGTTCTACTATGCATTAGAATTATCAGTGTTTGTTCTGCTCTGTCCTGGCTGAAATAAGCCTGCTGAAGGGGTCGGAACTGGTGCAGTAGGGCAACCTACACCCACCGCACACACATTTTAAATGACACATCCCCCATCAGCTGCCGCACAGGTAGAAACATATGTCAGAAGTGCTTGGTGCAGAGATGAGTCGGGGGGAAGGGATGACCAAAGAGGACTGACAGCCTCACACCTGCAGCTAGCACCACTTGGCTTCAGGTAGAATTAGTTAGGATTATGCTACAGTTCTAAGGCTGCTGTCCCAAACCACAACAGCTACAGCAAAGAGTCACTGCCTCATTTTGAAACTACAACATAAATGCAGATATTTAGACAAGGTGCTATAATTGTTTAGTGACCACTACTTTTTGTTTCTCTTTTTAAATAACTCAACAACAACTGTCTATATTTCTTCAAACATTTTTTTTTCACATAATTGGAGAACTGGATGAAGTTCAGGTAATTATTTTAACCAAGCAACTGCCTTTTCAAGTATACAAATTGGCTGGTGAAAGAGAAGAATCATACTGTGTGCAAACAAAGACTGACGTAATCTTTCTGGTGTTTTATTTTACTACTGCCAGAGCAGATTTTATTTTTCTCCTTAATACTAATAAAGCGGACTCCCCATTGTTATATGGGCTCTGCACTTTTCCCCTGCTCCACCCTCTTCTTGAGACTAAGAACTTCCAGCTTTTTTTTTTTTTTTTAATTTAATAGTAGTAGTAATGCCATGTTTATTTATTTTTATTGTGCATCATGGACTGCAGTGAAGAAAATGATTTCTGAGCGCTTTGGACAGTGACTGAAATTCTACTTGGCGCTCTGCTTGAGCAGAGCAGCCTCCACTGCTGGAAGCACAACAGGCATGAGCACACGAGCCCAGTTGCGCACAGAGGATCTACAAATGCCACTTGCACACTCAGTGCTGGTCACATGCTATGACTGCACACAGAATGACTCTGAGGAACAAAGATTAGGTGAAATGGAAAAGGATTTGCAGAATTAAAAGGTTATCAGACACACACAAATGGGCATTTCTAAAGCTGCTGTGCCTGGGGTCTGCTCCAGCCCCAGGTCTGCCTGAGGCTGGTGGCCACCATCAAAGCTCTGCAGCTGACCCAGCACAGCAGCACCTGGGTTCCTCCTGAGGTCTGAATATGCCCTCAGCATGGATGACCAAGTGTGCCAGCTATGATGGTTCCTTCACATTTGGCCACTACATGACTCAGCCTACTCCGCTTTGAGGACATCACCTTAAAGCAGCCCAAGGTCCTCCAGCCTCACTGTTATTACCCAGAGACCAAATGGTTGCAGGTACCTCTGAGCTAACCCAGGGACTGCTGGGAAAAGAAGATGCCAGAAGAGCCCAGGGAGTGATCTCCCTCCAGCTGCTCCTGCTCCTCTCCATCTTCCCAAAATTACCTAATCCCAGTCTAGGACATAGACAATTGTGACTCCTAACTGACCTGTACCAGGAGGCTCAGAGGGATAGGTAATGAAGTTGATTGGTAAATGATTAATAAGGGACATTTGTATTATAAAAAAATATATTTTAAGGTTTATCCCAGGCTGCTAGAGACTAGCAGAATTTAAACCAAGAACAGTCTATTCTGTCCATTATTACTTTTGCAGGACACCACAGCTACCTCCTCCAGCCTCAGAACATAAAGCAGCTGCCACCACCCCTGTTGGTGCTTGACCTCCACAGACACGGAAGCGACGGACCTTTCATCTGATACCACAAGCCACACGGCAAATAAAACAAAACAGTTTGAGGTTTTGTTTCAGGTTTCTTATGCTTTCGCTAAACAGCATGGCACAACACTCTTTGTGACAGATAACCTGAACATATCCCAGATCAAAAAATTTTTTTTTTCACATTGCATTGCACTTTTTGTGACATTTTACTTTTTCACTCATGTTTTTCTTTGCATTTGCTTTGCTTTCACAGACTGTCTAAATAGAACAATTTTAGTAAAGCCAAGGGTTTTTTTGGTAGGTGTTTTCTTTAATGCTTGTTTCTCTTTTAAATATTTAGTTCTTCATCTACTTACGAATATTGATTACCCTTAAGTAAAACCTGATGGCACTGTTAGTTGTGAGATAAAATTATAGACAGAACTAGTTACTAACTAGTTCATTTGACATACAGCAAACCTGTAGTTTCAAATAAGTTTCCCTCCTGAAAAAGTAAAAATCAGTTGATTTATTACTTAATTTGTAGTAAGTAATTTGTAAATAAGTAAGTTGTTTCATAACTGTTTAATGTAAAATACTGTAAACTCCCACCAAATAGTTATTCAACTTCCCATTTGAGTTTTAACCCACACGGTACAGAGTTTTTATAAAATTCAGATGCTTGGCATCACAGATAACCCAATACCATGAGAGTAAGAACAAAATAAACCAAGAGAAATGGCTCAGATACAAAAAAAAGATGAGGTATACAGAAATTAGAGCATGGAATGTAACGTTATTTTTTCCTTACCAAATTCCTCATCTTAGAGTAAACACTATCAAGTATTCACAAATGCCATTACCATCATGGGGAAAAATTAAAACAAACTTTTTATTGCCTCCTCCTCCATGTTTGGTTTGGTTTTTTTCAAAGGAAAAAGAAAAATCAACCAACCAAAAGGCAAAACCCAAACAACCAAAACCAGTTCTCCCTCTGACACAGCACAAAAACTTCTCGATATGGAAAATGTGAACATCTGGAATATAAGGGAATGTATCTTTATGGGGACATTTAAATAGCTAAGTACAGTTAAGTAATAAAAGGCATGGAACCAAAGCTCTGAATCCACTATGTGGATACACATTCTAAACCAGTGTCATTAGCTCAGTTTAGCTTAATCCTCCTTCATAATAATATGCTTTAAACTTTACACCTTAAGTTAATCCATCTTAAGTTCCCTGAGTGTCTCCTTACTGGCTTAATTTAATGCCCGGCACATTCTGTCTGACCTTTCCTGCGGCACTGTGGGCAGGCAGATTGGCTGCAACCAGCCCACACCCCAGATACTGCCCTGCTCAATTTCTACCTGCTCCTGTGGAGCCTCTTTGGTCACAAGCACCTTGTGTTAACTCGCCACTGAGTTGCTCACCACACATTCACTAGAACTGAATTGTTGCTGCTTATCCTTCCTTTTGCCCGCGAGGAAAACAAGGTGGATGCCTCTGCTGGCAAAGCCCTCCAAGGCATCCCAGCTGCCTCAGTGAAAATAGGGCTTTTGCTCCAGCTATTTGGTTTCTTCTTGATGAACCACAGCAAATGTGTTCCTAGCCACGAGACTCCCTGGTACTTTCTCTGAGCTTGCCTTCTCTTTCTCCACACTCGATCTGGGACGTTGCCTCAACCCCATGCAATCTCTCTGTCCTCACTTCTCTTGTCTCTGCCACCCTTCGTCCCAAACAAACTCTTGATCTCCTATCCTGCTTTCACAGGCAGGCTGCATGGAGACCAGCTCTGTGGTACCAGCTCAACACCTCAGCCTGTTTCACCCTCAACATCTACCGAGAGTAGAATACATGGATGAGAACATGACAAACCAACCTAGCTCCTCCTGTTCCCCGGCTCTGTGGAAGAACCCATCCTTTAACACAGAGGCAAGGGACATGGAAAACACCTTGGGCACCCAGCCAAAATGGGACTGATGCCTCAAATCTCCAAGAGATGAGCCACCCAAAGAGCCACACAAAAGAAATGTAGGATTTGGGCAGTCACAGTGGGGAAGGAAAGATTGTTTAAAGAAACTGTATGAGACAAGGCATCCAAAATACCAAACCAGTCATGTATCTCATTAATAACCCTATGTGACCTTCACGGAAACGGAATGGCCACATCAAAAATATAAAAACTACAGGCACACTTCAGAGAAATAACTTGTTATGAGTAAAATAACTTATGAACACATCCTAAGGACTAGTATCATAAATCTCCTTGTTGAGGATGGAAACAGCAACTCAACTGGGCATAACCAAAAAACACAGAACCCACACACCAAGGAATATTCACCCACATGTGAAACTCAGTCCCAAACCAACACTGATATCATGCTTTATTTACTTTTTCATGGATAGTATTCAAAGCCACAGCACAAGTCATCCACCTAAATTAGACATGGAAATGAAGAAAGGGAAAGATGTGGTGGTTTGGGGTTTTTTTAAAATTTCATCAGTACTCAAGTGGCTTTCTGATTATCCTAAGAAAAACTGGGCAACGGCATCTCTGTGCTCAGAAAAGAGCTAGGAAAAGACCAGGCAGCACGTGCCAAAGAAGTCTGATGTCAAAGATACTCTTTGTCTTTCCTGATTTTACATAATCAGGAAGACTATAAGAATGGCTTCCAATTTTATAATAAAGAGTCTTGCCTTTCCTAGACTAAAACCTGTATCCATTTGAAGCCTGTCCATCATTTAAAATTATTTCAGAGAAATTTAGAAAGCACATTACACTGTAATAAAACCAAAACAAATAAACAAACAAATGCAATCCAAGAAGAAAACCTGCCAAAGGCCTTAAGGCCAAAACCAGCTTGGAAACCTCAGAAAACAAGGTATGCTTTCCACCATGCCAGAAGGGGTCACTTTGAAGTTGGCGGAGAGAGGAGTGAAACATCACCAGACACCTTTAGGGCAAGTCAGGCAAGCTGTGATAAAAGTGGAAAACGACCAGGCACATGGAATCACAGAGACCCTTGTTTCACTGCTCAAACCATCTAATCAGAAAAGCCCTTGGCCTGAATTATCCTACCTGCCGCAGGAGAGGTTTACTTGTCTGGAAAAAGTTTGGAGGTTCTTGGGGAAAGAAAAAACCAAACCCGTATTATTGTAACAACACATCACTCTTCTTCAAGGGAGTATACTTATTCACAAACTCCATCATGAAGAAGAGTGGGAAAAGAACAACAATACCTAGCACAAAACCAAACCTACTCTTCCATGCAAAGAGGCAATTACTGCACCACGTTGTGTGCAGCAGCACTGGGAAACACTGCACATCATTCTGCTCAATGGACTGTACACAGACACCTGTTTTCCATCTTGAAGCCATTATAAACACAACCAAAGTCAGCAGGACTGGAACAGCATTATTAAGTTATTGCACTGCCATGGATAAATACAGACTGGGAATTAGGTGCTTTGTCAAGGGAAGTGTTAGCCTGGAAGTAGCATAAAGGTGACAGCCTCAGATGACCACCCCGCTGTCTATACAAGTGATGGTGACCTCAGCCAAATTACACCATAATAGTCCCTGGCTGCTTGCTCTATCTTGCTGTTGGAAAACAGTGCCCTCCCAGGTTAAAAAAACAAAACAAAAACAAAGCGCCACTTCCTCAGCCTCCAGTGACACTTTGGGTTTTCAGCATACTCTGACAAGTCCAGTCCATTTTGGCTAATATGTCCAAACCGCCTGATGCAGCTCTTGGCCATTTTAAATGCCGCTTCATACAGAGGCAGCAGGTAACAGCAGTCACGTCTTAAAGCAAATCTGCAAGACTTGCCACCAAATGGCAAGTCAGTTCTTCCTGCTGCTCCTAAATCCCTCTGCCCTGTCCTACCTCACTTTAGCCACTACTGACAGTGAGCATTTCTTCTCCTAAGTAGAAAGTAGGGAGAAAAAAACACCTGTGCCCTATTAATCTGACACTGCAGCAAGGCCTTGGCACTACGTTCTACTTTGGAAGAAGTTTTTATGGCAAGATCCTCCTGTAGCAGCAGGGAACTGGCTCAAGGGTCCTGTAGATTCTTCCTGCCGCTGTGTTCCTGCAGGAATCTGACATACAATCATAGAATCATAGAACAACCAGGTTGGAAGGGACCCATCAGATCTTCTAGTCCAACCATTCCTATCTAACACTAAACCAAGTCCCTCAATACCTCATCCACCCGTGCCTTAAACACCTCCAGGGAAGGTGAATCAACCACCTCCCTGGGCAGCCTATTCCAATGCCCAGTGACCCTTTCTGTGAAAAACCTCCTCCTAATCTCTAGCCTAAATCTCCCCTGGCGGAGCTTGAGGCCATTCCCTCTTGTCCTGTCCCCTGTCACTTGGGAGAAGAGGCCAGCTCCCTCCTCTCTACAACCTCCTTTCAGGTACTTGTAGAGAGTAATGAGGTCTCCTCTCAGCCTCCTCTTCTCCAGGCTAAACAACCCCAGCTCTCTCAGCCGCTCCTCATAGGGTCTGTTCTCCAGCCCCTTCACCAGCCTCGTTGCTCTTCTCTGGACTTGCTCCAGAGCCTCAACATCCTTCTTGTGCTGAGGGGCCCAGAACTGGACACAGTATTCAAGGAGCGGCCTCACCAGTGCTGAGTACAGAGGGAGAATCACCTCCCTGGACCTGCTGGTCACACCATTTCTGATACAAGCCAGACACGCAACAGGAGAAATCTGCTCCCTGCAAGGAAGCATGGTAGGCAAAAAAAGCCAGATCTCCAGCTCTAAAAGTCACTGAAAGAGAAGTACTCCAGTAATGATCTCCCCCACTAGCCCTGTCCCAAGAAAGTGTACACTCACCATTACCAAAGTAAAACATGTAACCTCACAAGCTTCTCTCCAGGTGTGTGGGATGCTTCAATGCCCTTGGCAGAAGAAGCAGCTGAAGCCAGGACAAAACAGGGATTAGACTGAGGATCAACAACGCTGAAAACTGATAACCACACAAAGAAAGTAATTTCACATTGAAACAGATCTACAGACATAGCTGGTATTTTGTGGGCTATAGCAACCCATGCATAAAAACTTGGCAATTTTTACACTGAACATAAAACATCCAATTCGTATCTTCCCCAAGGAAGTCCCCCTCATGATCCTAGAGAACACGATCACAGGTAACTGATACTACGAAGTTCTGAAATGTTTTAAAGTTTTCAGCGAAGTGCCCTCCTCTTATATGCCTGTCAACAAAGGAACCAGTAACAGCTTGTGGATAATGATTGCCAAAGGAGAGTTTCAGTTCCCAATCAGTAATGGAGAACTTGTGCTAAAATCCAACTTAATAATCACCCAGTTACGTAACCCTGAAATCCTGAGCACATCAATAGCAAAAACCCCCAAGTATCTACTGGAATTAACAGTTAATTATGCAGTTAGCAGAATGCTGATACCAAATAATCTCTTCTGGTTTGCATTTGCATTCCAAAAGAGATAAATCACAGTTTAAATGAGAAAGTATGTAATTATGACTTTACCAAAATGCTTTTTCAATACTACATTCATAATAAGTGATGATAATGTACACATGACAATAAATACTCTTTTAAAGTTAATCAGAGAGAAGTATTGCCAGTCAGAGAAGCTGCCCATTAGGTATCGTTTTATACAATCATCAGGCCAGGGACCACTGTCACTTTCAGTGCTTCATCAGCTAAATTACTGCAATGCTCCACGCGTAGCAGCAATTCTCCTTTTGTGCCAAGAATGCCTTAGAAATCAAGACTTTGCTCATTCTGTCACGCAAAGACTGGCATTTTCTGGAAGTGAACTGAGGCATGCCTTCCTCTCATACCACTTTAAAGAAACTACTTCCTAATTTTAATTTTAATCTGGAAGATAAATATTTAACTCTACTGGGGAAGTGGCAAAAGGAAGCACTATGCATGTGAAATGCATTTGGTGATGCCAACAAACCACTCATTGATGTGCAGAAAGATTAAAGAAGCACCACGTTCAGAGAGACACTTGAAAGGAACAAATCTCTTTTTTCTATTCCAGCCCTTTCTGCCAAGGACCTTGAGAGGAGCGAAAAAAACACCGTTCCAAAAGGCTTTTGGATGTCCCAAAGTCATCCTGAGACAACGCTAAGAGAATATAATTATGCAAAGCTAAATGTAAAACCATTGGGCAAGTCTTCATGCTAAAGAAAGAAAACTAATAGTCAGACCCATTCAAACACATCACAAGCTGGAAACCTGCCAGAACATCCAGTGGGCTGACAGATGACAGAGATGAAAAAAAAGTGCTTGAGGAAGACAAGGCCATAGCAGAAGAGTTAAAATCTTTGCGCTAGTGCTCTCTGTGAAGGAGTCTAAGAAGGCTCTGCAACAGTAAGCAAGTGTGAGAACTAGTTTCAGATGGAAGTGTGAGCAGAAGAGGGTTTAGGAAGAAAGAAAGAAAAAAAAAAAGCCCAGTAAAATTCATAGTAATAAATCACCAAGACCAGATGGCATCCATTCATAAGCTGTAAAGTAACTTAAATATGGAATTGCTGAACTACTAACGGTGCTGTGCAGCTTATTACTTAAATAGCCCTTATAAAAGGCATGGAAGGTGACAAACGTGACTGATTTCTTAAAATTGATCTGGGAGCTGGGAGGGAGCACTCAAGAGACCAGATGCCAGTAAGTCTCATTTTTATATCTAGAATGTTTAGAAGAGGAGAGTTAATTGATAAATAAATAGGCTATAAGAGAAGTAAGTCGGCACAGATTTGACAAAGAAAGGTCAAGTTTCACAGATCTGTAAGAGTGCTCTGATGACAGCACAAGGACGTTCTGGTCGACCCAAGGAATGTCTGTATGACAGAAATGCTTTGCACATGCCAGGTCTAGCTGCATCCCACGGCCTTATGGGGTGAGACCTAAGCAAACACCAACCCTCTCCTCCTCTGCTCTGCCCTGGTTTCCACACAAAGAAAACTAGGGCACGCAGCTTTGGTATGGGCTGCAATACTGTCTGTCGGCGTGCCAGTACGGCTAATTACTGGTTTAGGATCTCCTGTACACTGTGCTTTGCATCAGGACATATGTAGGGATGCAATCATGGCAAAGTTGGATTCTAAAGCTATTAAAAAGATCTCCTGAAAGCTCTTAAAGAGAGCTTAAGGATAAGGAGGAGGGCTTTTCATGGATTATTAGCAGCTTAAAAATAGGAGTAATAGTAGGGTAATAATAAAAGGCCAACTCTCAAAGCTAATGCAGGTTACCAGGGGAGTCTCACAAAACTCTGTACTAGGGCCTGGGCTGAAAACTGTACTCATAACATGATATGGAAAAAAAAGATAGATCTATAGAAGTGACAGAGCTTCTGATAACTCCAGATGATGAAATCAAGAGCTGCCTGTGAAAAACTGCTGAAAAATTTTGCAAAACTGAGTGGCCAGCTGAGAAAATAGAAGGCGAAAATAGTTAACTGCAAGAAAATGTAGGCACTATAATCATCTTCCATCATACATAGAAAATAACTGGCTTTAAATTAAGAAACATCACACTATAAAGAGACCTGAGTGTAATTTGGAACAGGTTTCTGGGGCTTGTGTCTTTTGAAAATGCTTACTCAGTACTTACTAATGGTCAAAAAAAGCAAAGAGCAAGAGAAGAATAGTTGCTCTAGCAAGACAGAAACTGTATTTTTCCTACTGCATAAATCCACTGAGCTCTGAACATAGTGTGTTAGTCTGATATCCTCCCAAAATTAATACAACAGGTTAGAAAAAGCACTGAGGGAGAGGGGTAGCAAACAACTGATATACATAGGGGACTAACTAGCTGATTCTTCAGCTCATAGAAGAAACAATGCGCCTTGACAGAGATCTAGAAGTGATACACAGCATACACAGGATGAAAAGGAATATATCCTATTACTACAAACACAAGAATGAAGTGGCACTCCATTAAATTATCAGCTACCTGCTTTAGAAGCATCTCCAGCAAACAAATGTGCATAATTAAATTGCAGAAGTGACTGCCACAGAACATTTTAGATGTCAAGATTATAAATGTTTTCAAAAGATACTACGCAAATTCAGAGAAGAAGGATATAGAAGGGTTATTAAGCACAATTGTCTGAATGCAATCTCCCGTTCAGAAAGTACTTAAATCACTGACTGCTGGAAAAAAAGCAAATAAAGAAGCATCATTTTACCCTTGCTGATCTTATGCTTTCTTTGCAACTGGACAGTTTACAGGATAAGAAAATGTGCTCGATGGACTTTTCTCCTGTGAGTTTTCACATTCTTACAGAACTCTTTAAAAGTATCTTATCTTCTGTTTTCACAGCTTTAAATGAAACACCCCAGAAATTTAAAGAAGTGTTTAAAGATAAAGCATCAAAAGGCAGGGCCTTTAGAACATGCAAAGAAGTTGAATCTATTGCTTTGCCCCATCATTGACCTGTTTATGAAGAAAAAGCAAAAACAAGACCTGGAAATCCTAGCTGAAGCATATCGTATCTTTTATGTACAGGTATGACAGTAGTTCTTCAAAATTTCCTTTTCTGTTTGAGTTGGTTTGGGGTGAGTATCATAGAATCATAGAATCACCAGGTTGGAAGAAACCCACCAGATCACAGAGTCCAACCATTCCCACCAATCTCTAAACCATGCCCCTCAGCACCTCATTCACGTGTGCCTTAAACACCTCCAGGGAAGGTGAATGAACCACCAACCTGGGCAGACCGTTCCATTGCCTAATGACCCTTTCAGTGAAGAATTTTTTCTTTATGTCGAGCCTGAACCTCCCCTGGTGGAGCCTGAGGCCATTCCCTCTTGTCCCGTTCCCTGTCACTTGGGAGAAGAGGCCAGTTCCCTCCTCTCTACAACCTCCCTTCAGGTAGTTGTAGAGAGCAATAAGGTCTCCCTTCAGCCTCCACTTCTCCAATTTAAACAACCTCAGCTCTCTCAGTCACTCCTCGTAGGTAACAAATCCTTTCATATACTTCTCTGGGTGGGAACTGAGTTGCACTTAATGAAAAAGTAAATAACAATGTATATAAAAAATTTACTGATAGAAATACCACTTCTCACTGCATTGACACTTTACACTATATGAATGCTGTACTCCTCTTCAAAATACTAAATTGTGGTAAGGGTCCCTTACCACAAGAAGGATGTTGAGGCTCTGGAGCATGTCCAGAGGAGAGCGACGAAGCTGGTGAAGGGACTGGAGAACAGACCCTATGAGGAGCGGCTGAGAGAGCTGGGGTTGTTTAGCCTGGAGAAGAGGAGGCTGAGAGGAGACCTCATTACTCTCTACAAGTACCTGAAAGGAGGTTGTAGAGAGGAGGGAGCTGGCCTCTTCTCCCAAGTGACAGGGGACAGGACGAGAGGGAATGACCTCAAGCTCCGCCAGGGCAGATTTAGGCTGGAGATTAGGAGGAGGTTTTTCACACAGAGGGTCACTGGGCATTGGAATAGGCTGCCCAGGAAGGTGGTTGATTCGCCTTCCCTGGAGGTGTTTAAGGTATGGTAGATGAGGTATTGAGGGACTTGGTTTAGTGTTAGATAGGAATGGTTGGACTAGAAGATCCGATGGGTCCCTTCCAACCTGGTTGTTCTGTGATTCTGTGAAATGTAAGCAAAAATCATGCAGGGAGTAATATCAAGAAGTGTTTGATGACCTTTTAACAAGATAAGCAATCACACACATACTTATTAGCAAAGAATGAACATCAACAAATGTTATCAACAATCACTGCAGCAATATTAATTAAAAATGAGGGATTTGGAGACTGCTTGATAAATGAGATTATAAAAATGTACCTAAATTTAGACACTACAGGATTAACTGATCACAAAAGAAACCAAAAGGGTTAACAGCCATCCTTCTCTAAAACACAAAGGGCAAAAAAGTAGCCTTTTATACAATGAAATAACTTATTTATTTGCTTTATCATCACTCTTAGATGATGTAAGTAATCATTCCTCCCCTCTTCATCCCTATGCTGAAGTACTGAAGATTAAAAAAAAAAAATTGGTTGTTTCTAAATATTCAGCTTGTTTTATTATACTTATCTTCCTCCTGTTACTACAGAAATCAGAACACCAGAAAGAGTTACAAGCTTCAGCACTGAAAGGGCACAGAGGGGCAGCTGCATCCTTGCACTGCCTTATTCAACACCAAATCCTAATGGTCCCACATTCCATGAGTATATTAAAAGAGGATATTAGGAATATAATGAAAAGACAATGAACATGCTATTTACTAATAAAATACACATAATTAATAAACATAGATTTTAAATAAAATCTTAGCTAGTCAGTCAAGCTACATGTTAATTCTTAATTTAATTTTATGACTCTCCTCAACAGTACAAAATCCTCTAACTGTTTACATCCCATGACAACATTAGCACAGAAACTTTCCCTGTCCTGAAGCTAGGTTTCTACCTCTCTCTGTCTCTTTTTGGTCTATACCAATCTTCTCTCTTGAAAAATGTATTTTCCATTTACCCTCCATTGCTAATATCAACCTCTGTCTGCTTCTAAATTTTAAAACTTCACATCGGAGGAATTACCAAAGGCAGTGCCTAAAAGAACCTTGCAATATTACATTTTTATTTTATTCAAAGTTAAATCTTACACTCTGAAGGAAAATTCCATATTAATTTGCAGTAACCTTTGTTAGTTTGTTAAACTTACACTACATCCATACTATTATTGGGTTATTTAAAAATATCTGGAGTTGACAATTTAATTTTATAATGAAATAGCCATTCATACTGCACTACAAGGTAGAAAAGTGGCCAGGAGTGTTACAATTGCCCAAAAGGGCAACGATGAAAGTAGTCACCTCTTCAAAAGGCCCGAAGCCCTGCCTTGTCAGTCAAAAGCACCAATCAATACATCAATTGGTATATCCTGCTCTTAATGTTTCGTACACAGTATTCAATAAACTGCAGCCTCTACCGAAATCGTTTTACTGTAAGGAGACTAAGCTATATATGATGTAATACAATAATTTTGGAGACGGAAAAAAAAGACATTGTTGGTCCAAATGCTTGTGAAAATTGGCTCAATTTTTTACACTCAGTTTTTCAAGTTCACTTTAATAATTTAGGGTACCTTGTGCAATGCCTACTGCTTTTTTAAATCACCAAAGCCCTCCAGTCCCTGGTTAGGGTAAAAAAACTCTATAAAAAAATGATGATAGTAAGAAGAAATTACAACAGCCAGGAAATTCAGAACCTGCACACTTATATGCACCTATGATTTATTCTTTATGCTGCAGATGACAGACCAAGAAAAATCAAAGAAGCAAGAAAACACACAGCACATTAGTCATTCTGTGCATTTGCAAAATACTGTTGAAATATTAATGCTCTACTTTAACGTACTAAAGTGTCTCAAACCAGTGTCTCAGCTTTACTGAACTCTTTCACTATCCCATATCACTGCTGTTCTACAGCCACATACGGCTGCAACAGTAAATAATAAAATCTCCTCCTAAATTTCCTTAAAATAGTAAACTGTTCCGGAACTTGAGTCTCTTCAGAAATCCCCAAGGATTTAGATGTCTACAAAGACTGCGTAAAATTTAAAATCAAAAGAAAAATTGAGACCCGCTGCGAAGTCCAGCACTGGGCTGGCCCTCTTGTTTCTTTAAGCCATCAGAAACCAATGTGTGCCAGCGAGGATGCATGGCTTGATTTTTAGTATTCATCAGCAATACCACCAGTGTGGTTTCTGCCCTATGGAAAGATAAAAAGTCACCATTCCCTCTGCCTTATGGGAAGGGACTGATAAGCAGGGCAGCTTGCCATGAAAGATGAAGTTTTTGGCCTCTAGCTGGGAGGGGGATGTGTGCTCGGAGTACAAGTCATGGTCCTGAAGGCAGCCCGTGTCCCACTACTCCCACTAGTTTCCCATGTAAGGGGAGCAAGGATCCCCACTGCACCACATCTTGGCTCCTGCCAGGTTTCTGTTGGCAGTGCTGTACTCATAAATGCTTTTTATCCCTTCCTGAGCCTCTGAACAGTTGCCAGCTGGTGCCCTGACTTCACGTATGGGTGGAAGCAGATACCTGGGAAGTTGCCACCACCAGGCAGCGGGACAGCAACTGCCCAAGTCTATCACAGAAATGAGGGCAAGAAGCATCCCTTGCCTCCTCTGGTATTTAGGTATCTGACTTCTGCACTGCAAACACATAAATTCTATTACTGAAAGATTCAGAGTATCAGATTTCTTTTAGGACATTAAGTGTCATGCTGCCTCTTTTCAAAAACGTTGGGGACTTTTCCTTCAAAAGACCAGCCAGCAAAGATTGTTTTAGCTATTAGTTCAATGACTAATTCAACCAGTAAGGGAGAGACCAAAGGAATTTGAAACAAACCCCCCTACCTCCCAGGTCCGTGTCTTAAAAATTGTGGTTTAGATCATTCTCTCTAGCAAACAGTTCATTTTGCTCAGCTTCAGATAGAATCCCTGAAAATAAGTCAGCATTAAAACCCATTGCATTTTGCTACATCACTTGCTTTGTTCTTGCACCCACTCCAAGCAGCACCATTCAGTTTCCTGCTTTCAACTGTGTATAATTTTACCGATTTAATGCTCTGGACTTAAATTGTCCATGCATATGACTGCCTCAGGTTAAATTAGATTAGAAAATTTCAGCTAAAGTCTTTGGTTAAGTCTTAAAAGAAATTTTTACCTCCCTTGAGTTAAATAAACAATAGTCATTTTTTTCAGTGGGATTTCTGCTACTTTGCAGTCGGAACCTGAAACGTCTCAGAGCTTCGGTCTTGAATCAGGACTCATCTTTTGCTATGCATTAAGAAAATCTTCTCCATTAATATCTCTCCGTTCTTCCAAATCCCTAAATCCATTCAAGGCAAGGCTTCCTCGCTGGCAACAAATGAAGCAAAAATCCAACAGTCCCTCACTACATAATCCTACCTCCCTACAAGTCATCCAACCTGATGAATACAAAAAAGGAGTCACACGGGAAAAAATATTATGGGATAACATAACTTAAAGGTTTGGTTATGGATACAGTCTTCAAAGCACGTACACAAAGGGCTCAAACTATGATTTCATAGACCACCTTGATTCTGGAATTTCGCAACTTCTCAGTTTTGAGCTTCTAGCCTCAAGAACATTATTGCAACATTTTTTGAGTGATCATTACATATGCAATAGTCATCCTTTAAGAGTGAACACCAGCAAAAGGAATTATGTGGTGTCATGTACGTGACAGTCTTTTAAAGATTTACTGTGAATTAAAAACTAAAGCTATATATATAGAATATCAGTTTATAATGTAACTACTATGTTACAAAATAAATGGATTAAAAAAATCCCATATGCTGTAACTCACACAACCTCACTCCCATAAAATACATCAGGCTATCTTACACTTCTTTTCAGGCTGGTTTTGGACATTTCTGTAACGGGCTGAGCACCCATTTTCTCATCCTTCAGTTCATATCTTCACATTTATTCAAGCACAATTAAAACAATGGAATATATGCAAGATCTATAAAAACAAACAGTAACTTCATTAGACATGTAACATGAAGGCAGACGAATACTTCCAGTACTCCATAAGCCTAACAGGAAATCAAGCCATGTATTAGTAGGGAGGCATTTTGCACTGTATTTAAACAATCAAAGGTACATTTAACAGCTATTAACAACAGAGATCTTATTTCTTATTCGCCTTGTTTACTGGCCTGCAGAATAAGAAAGAAAACAAGATCATATATCATGGCCTTCCAGAAATATTACGACTTCCTTTTATTTACAGTAGTTAGGAGTGAACAGAAAACTCATTCAACATAAAACAAAGCAACATAATTCTGCTAATGCCAACCTTTACTTTCACTCTTTTTTAAAAAAAACTGTTCATTGAAGAAAATGCTGAACCCTCTGGGGCATTGAGTGGGTACGCTACTGGCCAGGGACCTCCCTAGTTATTTCTTGCACAGAGACGGGAAATGGCCTCTCCAGACACAGTATGAAGAAATACCAAGAAAATCCTGGTCAGGCGATAACAGGAACATAACTCTCTAAAGCTAGCAGAAGGAAAAGTCATTTTAAAGCATCTCCCATTCATTTTGTATCAACTCATACATGTCCTAAAATGCCAAGGGCAATAAAACACTCAGAAAACTGGAAGAGAAGTGAACCTTAAGGAGGTCTGAAAACCTCATGGCACAGAAACGAAGGCCTGTCTTTTTAGAGTACACATCACATTTCCAAGTTCATGGTAGTCAAAAAGTAAAGGCAAGACCAGCCTTCAGCAATTCCAGTGCAAACCTTCAAAGTAGTGCATTTTCACAAACAGGAATATATATATATTATGCTTTGTGCTTATCTGAATGTTTTCTACATTATTGGCTGACTTCCACAATTCCAGTAATTCACCTCTGACATTATGTCAAAATTGGGAAGAGCACTGCATCTCTTGTACTCAGAATCACAAAATAATTTTGTTCTGGAAGGACCTGCGCAGGACAAGCCCAACTCCCTGCTTGTAGCAGGGTTAATGTCAAAGCTAGAGCAGGCTGCTCAGAACTTTGCCCAGTCAAGGCTTAGACACCTTCAAGGACAGATTCCAGGGTCTCACCAGGCACTTGCTCTGCTATTCCACCACCTCATTAAGAAATTCCTTCTGCTGCCCAGGAAGCAGTTCATTGTCTTAGACTTGGAATTGTAATTTCTTGTCCTTCCACAAGGCTGCCTCCACGCAGCGTCAGACTCTTAGCTCTTCAATAACTCATCAGAAAGCTGAAGGTTGCAACTACATCCCCACTGCACCCAGCATGGTCTTCTGGTCTCATGAGTTAAGCTCTCTCTGTGTCCTGGCCAGCTTTTGACCACCTTTTCACCAACCTTAATGGGCTCTCTGCAGTTCTTCAACAACACTTTCTTGTGCCGAGGAGCACAAAACTCAAAATGCTAAGGCAGTTGTAATTACCACCCTGAGCAGCAACATAAGAAACTTGGAACAAACGCCTCCCATAGAATCACAGGATCACCAGGTTGGAAGAGACCCACTGGATCATCAAGTCCAACCATTCCTATCAAACACTAAACCATGTCCCTCAGTACCTCATCCACCTGCACCTTAAATGCCTCCAGGGAAGGCGAGTCAAACACCTCCCTGGGCATGAAACATGAGCAAAGTGAGAAAAACCATCTTGGTTCCAGAGATTTGTCCATTATCTTTCTGGAGTAAGCACCAAATTTATAGCCTTTTACCTCCAAGGAAGTTTCTTGCCCTTATAGCTACTTCAAAAACCCCTGTCCTAAATCTCAAAGTTCAGCACAGCTCCTGGTAATTTATTTTTCTTCTCCTTAGAAACACCTGACTTCTGCTACCTTTGATACCTCTGCAATGAGTATATAATTAAATATGTAGAAGAACCAAATTACTATCTTGCATACATATCTGTTTTGGGATGTTTTCATTTTTGCACTCCCTGACATTGTACTCCTTTTCCCAACTGGATCCCAATCTCTGTATAATTCTGCAGGGACTTACCTTCAGGGTTCACGGCATGAAACTCACAATTGATCTCAATTTCTAGAAGCTGCTTCTAACTGCAGCATCATGAATGCTAGCAGTGAACACACTTTTATTTGTAAGTGGGATTGATTTCCCTGTCCAGTAAATTTAGACACACCCCCAACTGACTTTCTTGATATGAGGGAAAGCTGCTTCCGTGTTTGAAATTTCAGTTTACATTTCCCCATGAGAACCAAACTCTTCAAAGTGCACATTTTTACTTAGCTATAGCTATGGATACTTTTTGTGTGACGATTCTCTAATGACCAAGCCTCAGTGGAGGTACTTTCAGCAAGGAAAATGGCTGACACTACATTTTCAACCACATGCAGGGAATCACCTATTCCTCCTCTTAACACAAAAAGACCCAAACCAAGTGATCCTCCTTTGATATTGCTCACTGCTTTAAGAACAATCTCATCCACATTACTTATTTATGATTTCCTAAATCAAAGAAAGACTAGTAAGATGGACAGTGACAAAGCAGCTTCTTCAAGAAAAACATTCCAGAACACTTTAGGAAACTGAGCAGTAAGTTTTTTTGGTTCATTCTTCTCATGTTGTTTTTGGTGTTTTTTTCCCCCCATTGAGAGCATCGATATCCTATTGATTATGCCTCATTTTTACCTCTAGAAAAAAACTGTCATCTGGGATAAGCATTATGATGTGCCCCCCCATCTGACTGCCTGTGTATTTGCTTATATTTTGACTTTACTGTCTTGAAATAAACACTAGGCGAATGGAACAGAAATTAAATTATACTCATCAAAAGCAAAGCACTAAAACACAAACTTAAAATATGAAGGAACACATATACTCAGAAGGAATGGTTCCTTGGACGATCCTTCTTTTTGTCTGAATGCATCATAAAAGAATTTTTTCATTACTGAAAAAAACATTTTGGCTTCTTTTATGGTTGCAAAGAAGGGTAATTAAGACTGTCAAGAAAACACACTGAACAGCTGTATATTGTTAACAAAAGCACCATTATATGACTGCTCTGAAAAAAACCCCTGGCATTTTAAACATTCATATTTCCTAGAAGTTAAATATTTTTCCAAGCTCCAGTAGATACCAAAAAATGTTTTTTCTATAAAACTTGGTCATGATGTACAAGTCATATTTCAAGCCAACAGGATGGTCCCAGTTTGAGAACATATCCACATACGTAAGAAGAAGCGTATGGGAGTATCAAAGTTTCACCAAGTGAAAACTGAATCACAAAAAAAAAAAAACTAAGCCTTCTTTTAAGCTGGAATTATCTGAAATTTTCTTAGACAGCAGGTATGCCCAAAACTCAAATAAAACCAGAGTAATCCTTCCAGCCTGCACTGAAAAGCACCATTAAGGAATACTTACTCATTGAAGATCAGGTCTGGAGCAAAATAGAGGAACTGGCTGTTTGTGTGTTTGTATGATCTCCAACTCAAGGCAAACGATGACAGACACATCCATGAATACTGAATTAAAGTAATTTGGTCCTCGAGAGGCAAGTTTCTAAATCCTGGAGATCAAATCAGAAAACATCCATGAACTACACTGAGCACTACAAGGGTTGGCCAAACCAGTACTGAATATTTTTCTAGTATTAATGAACAAGAGCGATGCTCTCACAAATTATATTTATGAAAAAACCCCAAATCATGATTTTTTTATTCTCGTGACAAAACATGTTTTGTTCTTAAGAGTCTATAATTCAAAATGAAAGCTTTTTAAATATCAATCACAGCCATATGAAACAGACATCACACAAATAAAAAGACCCAACAATCTTCATTCAAATGTTCATCTCGCACCCCTCTGTGACTGTTTTCAACACAGCCCACAGATTAAAGATGCAATTTGTCAAGCAAATAGTTCATTAGGCTAAAAGAAACAGTGAAGAGAAATTTCACCAAATGCCTCGTGGTCCTACCTGGAAGTATCTTTGCCCACTTCACCACCTGAATCATCTGCTTGCCAGCCAGGCGGTTTAAGGTGGAAAGCAGGTATTCTGCAGTATCTGGCTTCGAACTGTCGTATCCTGCATACACAATCTCTGGTTCGATGCTTTCAAGAATCTTAACAGGAGAGGGAGTAAGTGCTGGTGAGATAGCAGACATGTGGGGAACAAGTGCAGTGTTTACAGAAGGCTCAGTTACGGGTGCGATGTATGTTGTCCCTTCCTCAGGGCTCTGGGGAGGTGGCTGCTGCCGCTGCTGTGGCTGCTCCTCATGCATCCCTTTCAATTTCCCCAACTTTTTGGACTTCCGGGCTGTAAAGACAAGCAGCATGAGAAACAAGTCAGTACAAAAAGCTGGTGTAACCCTGGCTTTACAGAAAATGGAAGCAGAAGTATCTTCTCAAAGTTCTCAAGTGAAACAGGCGGAGGATGCTAAGAAATGCCTCACTGCCTGCAGCATCATTACACTGGAAGAAGGACAAAAAGAAATCTGTAAACTCATTTTCATTGCTTTACTGGATGTTTTTATAAAAGACCAAATATCTAGTATCTGTCTCCATGCAGATATGAACAAAACATCCTAGCTACTGTGGCTGGTGCCCATTAAACATTTCAGAACTTTTTAGAATTTGTTTTTTAGCTTAAATGAATCACTTACCACCTCCAAGTCTACCATTCATGTTCTCCATTGCAATGGTTATCAAAGGAAACCTCCCTGACAATGCCTAAAATTAGCAGACCCAGAGCCCTTCTAAGCTTTTTAGTGCCCACCTTGGCTTTGCTTCAACGTGAAATGCAGTCAATCCACTTTGAACAGCCTAAAACAGTCAAATGTCTTTGCTTTTGCCGCTTTGATACCTCCATAAGAGCTCTGTCTCCTTCTCTTAGTTCTGAAATAATGCTAAAAATATTTACCCAGTCAAAGAAAAACATAGGCACATGTAACACCTTTCTAACTGCCATCAACATTTCTTTAATGACTTGCCTTCCATTCTTCCTTTTCTTCTTTACTTTAATGCTACCCTACCTACTTTTCTTTTCAAGTATTCTTAGAAGACAGCAATGCTAGAGTACTTCCAGTCTTTGTAGAGATGCTGTGGGCTGCCTCCCCAGCTTTGCCACGTGAAGCCCAGATATGAAAGGAGGCAGAAATTCCTGCCTCTACCCCAGCAAAATGATCTTACAGAACAAGTGAAGAATAGGAAATAAAAAGTAAGACAACTAAGTTTAAAAGCACACACAAAAAGAAACAAATCAAAAGTCCATCACGCTCCCTTTTGCCACAGAAAAATGGAACTAAAGTAATCATTAAAATCAATAAGTAGTGAACTACATTAAAATGTTCACAGCTCTTTCAGAGCAACATGTCTCATGTACATCTTTCTTATCTGTCTGTACACAGCTAAAACCCTTGTCCGGCCCTTTATCTTTTCGTATCTTGATTATTGCAACATACCTTTTACTGGCATCAGTAAATACAAGTCTCTTATTTCTACTTGGAATACTATTGCAAACACCGTTCTTAATCTATGACTGGTCTCAAGTCTATCTCCTTGAGGTTTTTTTCCTATCATCAATTCCATTCCCTATCTTTCCTTAAACACAGTGCCCTTTCTGCAGTTTCAGGGTCCTTTCTGGCCAATTTCCATCCCATTTCTCCTCTCTTCTCTATTATCAAAATGTTCAATTCCACTCTAGCTCAGCATGCCATGCCAATGCTTCCTGGTAAGTTTTCAAAGCTTGCTCTATGTGCTTCTTCCTACTCTTATTACAGCACAGAGAGCTCCCCACAAAGATCCACACAACTGCCTCATTACACTTTTACAATCTCCTTAAAACCCATATTTTAAGAAAAACTTCCTTCACAGTAGAGCTACTGTTGCCCTGAAGCCATTGCTGGCGACAGCAGTCATTAGCGTTTTACTGTTTCCTTGAAACTGGGGCTGCCTGCCTAGAGCCAGTGGCTGTGACTGAGCTCATAGTGCCTGCAAGGCAGGATACGAACGCCCAGGGTCCAGGACAATGCACGCCCAGCTCCAACAATAGCTTGTTGTTTTCACCACTTCCTTGCTGAGACATTACCTTGAACTCTGAGGAGATCATCCCAAGATCCAAAAGAAAAACTTGTTTGGTAGGGTAAACATGGGACATTGCCATAGAAAACAGTGATGTTACAACTCATACAGAAGATCATGAAGGTGCCCAGTCAAACAGCTTTGACACAGCCAATCCCTGACTTTCAAAACCTGAATACTATTCATTACTGCTGCAGCACATACTGCACCGAGCAGTAACTGCAAATCCTAAACACCAGTTTGGCGTTGTTTCCATCGGCCAGTGGAAGAAGGATTGTCCTAACTAATTTCAGCATCAATGTTGCTCACGAGATCTGCAGAGAACTTCAGACATATTTGTATAGCTTTCATTGTTTTTTCACCTGACTTGCTAGATACTTGATGGAGTCAGTAGACCAAAACATTTCTTATTCTAGTGTAGTTATGGTGAGAATGCCTTTTTTTTTTTTTTTTTGCCTCTGCAAATATGAAAGCTATGTAAAGTTCTTTATTTTACTCCTGTTTTGATAACAGAAAAAAAAAAACCCTGGACACTACTGAATTAATTCACCTACAACACGTATGTCTCCTTTGAACAATTTCTTAATTTCTCTATGCCTGCAAACATCCAGATCAAATGAGGTAGGTTGAATTTCTAATAAAAGGATTAAATACACAAATGAAAATGTGTTGGTCCTAAAAAATGTAGTTCAAAATTTTCTTGTTCAACTGTCCAAATATACCTCACAAAAAACTCCTAGTTACCCAAAGCATTAGCACAGATTACATAGGGAAACACAGAAATCACTGCCATTTGAGGTTGCAAGAAAGAGGTGAGGTAAGTATCTGTCAGGAAAATTTCACTGCAGCTGATTCTGTCTCAAGAGACCGGACAGACGAGAAGACGCCAATGAAGGTCCCTTCCAATTCTATTTCTTACTTTTCTATTATGAAACTCTTGAAAAAGATAATTCAAACAATGAAGCATAACTGGAAGATTTTTCATTCTCCTGTGCATCAAGTTACATGGAGGTTGATATCTCTTCAAGATGCAATTCCTGTTCCCAGTACCCAAAAAGCCATTTTACAAAGCAGCAGTTGATCAGACATTTTGTTAAACAAGCTTTTTCCTCATTCTGCAAAGTAAAATAGAGAGAAAACAGTTAACTCTGATAGATTTTTATTCTGAAAAGTATGTCAAAATGAAGTCGCATCTAAATGACGACATCATGGTGAAATCCCTGTGAGCACTAAAGAGAGATTGCATTTATCTTAAAAAGGCAAAGCTTAACTTCACATGTTTTCCAACAAAACAGATCCCCAAAACAAAGCAAGGATGACCAAGTTCAGCAGAATATCTAATCATGAGTACGCAGAGCTACTGACCACTGAAAAGAGAGGTTAAAAATAAGCCCAAAAGAGTGGATAGAAATTAGTGTTTGCTGTTATTATTCATTAAGATTTATCTGGCACACAATTTTTTTCTGTTATTGAAACAGGAGTAAAAATAAAGGACTTTACATAGCTTTCATATTCATAGAGGCAAAAAAATGCATTCTCATCATAACTACACTAGAATATGAAATGTATTGGTTTTCCAACTCCATCAAGTATCTAGCAACACAGATAACCGATTACATATTTATTAATACATAATTTTGTATGTTCTATTCTCTAAGAGTTTTTCATTAAAAGGAAAAAAGAATGAGTCTTCCATGTATAACACTGGCATAAAAACATGTTTTAGTTTCATTTTCTTCCATTATAATGCCTTTAAAATGAAGCTGAGAAAAACATTACTGCTTGACAGTCATGTTTACAGTGAAGAAAACTGTATTTTTCATTTGGCTTCATGCCAGTGCTGTAGCTCAACTGGTTTGGTAACTCTCACAGAAACCAACAACTAAAGATTAAATACAACTCTGAGCAGTACATACTCGGAGCTGGTCTTCTGAAGCTGTTTTTCACATTTACTCTCTACCTGCAATACTATCTATAAAAAAAAAAATAAAAGAAATCTACCTTGGAACTGGTGGGTAAAAGTCATGCTTACAAAGACTGCCATGCAAAAATGTTAAAGAAGTCAAGGGCTCTCCATGCAGACCAGGGGATGAGGCATTTCACGTGGCAAAGTTGAAGTCTGAAGCTTTTTTGAGGTTAGGACAAGACTCTCATCCAAACAGCTGCACAGCCAGTGACTACATATTATCTCTAATTGCAGAACTTGCCCCTCCTACTCAGTGTTACTGCAGCCAGGATATTGTTCTATAATCTTTGTCTTTTTAAATCCTCTGAGATAGAGAAATCGTTGAAGAAAAATCATCAACAGCAAGAGGCACACTGCAGATATACTTGAGGTTAACACCTTAAATATCCAACATGAACTCTGTCAAATAAGTATTTTAGGTCTTGTATGTTGCAATAAAAGTAATTAAAAACAAGGTGAAGCATCTGAGAAGTCTCATAAAGTTAGATTTTAAAAAGGCACATCCAACAGAACTCCTTTGTAGTTCTAACAATGGCTTACAGTATAACAGAGGAATAAATATGCTGCACACCCAACCACAAACAGCAGTCCCTGTTCCTCTGAAAGCAATAGGCAAAGTTTTACTTGGATTTCATAGAGCAGGCCTGTGTCCAACATATTCAAAGAAAAGCTTACAAATCCTGCAAAACCACACGTTGCTCCACGTGTTTGGAAGACATCAACAAGAGCAGCAAAGGATGCACCTGTCTAGCAAAGGATGATGTTATTTGTTGCAGAAGCATTGAGGAAGGTTAAGATGCCATATTAAAACCAGTTTAACACAGTCTTAAGCACTGCTGAGACTGTAAGGCAAATTAACATCTTTCCCCCATTAAAACGGCCTTGGCTTTGTGATCCAGCAAAAAGACAGGACTTAATAATTTGAAAACAGCTATTGGCAAGAGACCGGAGTGAATTCCGTTTTGGACAACTCATTCCTTAGTTTTGACCCTTCATCTGTAAGACTACGGTCACCAAGCCAAACCAGGGAGGCCTGTAATTTCAGGATGGGTAGCTTTCATGCCATCTGTAAAACCCTGAATAGGCTTCTGGTAATTTGCAGAAGTGAATGCTATTCTAGGTCAAATAAAAGGACACAAATTGGATGTGACCATATTGTAAAACTTTTCCTGAATACAAACTAATGTCATAATCAGCTACTAATCTACAGCAGTCCCAATTTTTTAAGGTTAAGTTTGAAGTTCTAGAGTAATTATAAGACAGGTAAGCTTCTAAACACTCTTTTTAAAAATACCATAGCAAACTTGCATGTTATGCATGTTGGGTCTAGAGGGAGCTAATCTATACTCCCTTTGTCCCCAGGGAATACACACAAACTAGGTTATAGACTCCACAAAGCCACACATCTGGTAACTGTTTTTCATAAGCTCAAGATTAATTTTCATCAGCACTATTGTTAAAGAAATGGCATCCAAAAATATCAAAGAACAAAATGCTATCGATAGTAGATAAACGAACCCATAAATATTATTAACTCAACAGTTTTATAACAGAGCAATACCTTGTTTGCAGAATTGTATCAGAGGACAAATTTAGCAAATGAACCATCTAAAATGCGCAGTAAATTCACGCTGGTATTCAGCACTACAAAGCAAAATCTGAAGTTTAGAAAACTATCCATAGTTCCAGATAAAATGAATTACAAAACTTGCTATGATAATTCCCTTGAATCAGTTTTTTTCAGGAAACATTATATTCAGCGTTTGTCTTGCTGCCCACCAAAAACCAATTACTATTTGCATAGCTAAACACACAACACAGAGCACCAAGAGTATTCATCACTTATGTAAAGATCTGCTACAGCCAGTACCAAACTCATCCTCACCCAACAGATCTTTATTCTATTCATGTCGCAGAATATATTTGAATCAGTACGTGATTTCAAAAGCACATTATAAAAATATATGCTACCTCCAGTGTAAAGCAGAGAATACCACCAGAAGGAAAGGGGAAACCAAAATGGACGCAGCACAGAACCCTGAAAGCAACAGAGGCTTTTAAAAAAGAGGCAAAGGAGAAGGGGAGAAAGGGTCAATTTCGGTAAATACATGTAAAAGACAAAGTGAAAGAAATGATGATATACCTTCAAACAAGGTATACTTTGGGATTATTTCAAAGTAAATACAGTACTACCAGTGATTTCCGCAGTCTGAGTGTACACAACATGCTGCAGAACGAACACAGTCCAAACACCTTTAATTGTACCAGCTCTGTACACCACACCTGCATTTCAGGTACTTGAGCATCTCTGTCCAGGTCCCAACCTCACTGCTTGCGCTCAGCACCTCAGCTACAAATACCACTTCTTTCCCAACCTCCACAGCTCCCAGCTTTCTCCCTTCCACTCCATGCTAAATACTTCTGGGCTTTTCCACATGTCAACTGCTGCCTGACTCTCCTCTCTAAATGCAACCTATGGCATCTTGCAGCACCTGAGTCACCAAAGGATCAGACTTCCATTTCTCCCCTTGAAGCAGTCGCTAACAGCCTTTGTGTAAACTCTCCTCTGAGCCCACATCAGGCATACAGGCTTTGTGGTTTGCTTCCATCTTGTATAGATAAATGCTCCATCACAATGCCACTTTTCCCCTCCTCTCAATCTTTTCATCATGTTTGCCTGGTGCCTTTGCCTCACTCACTTCAGTGAGCTGACATCTGTTCTCATTAGCTATTTTACTGCTACCACAAATAGTGTTACCCTTCCTCCAAATCTGTTGTTTCTTGACATATATGAAAATTTTGAGCTATCTTGGTACAGACATTTTTTCACTTAAGCGTCTAGCACAATGGGTATGAGATTTTGCTGAGAAATTTCCAGATAACAACATAGAAATTATATATATACATACATAGGCATGCAAATGCATAGAATAAAGTCAAAAGCAGTAATGCAAGCAAGACCTTACAGCATCGCCCATGTGCTCTACAAAGAGAATTCAGGCATGTGCCCTTTGTTCTTCAGTAACTGAAGACGGGAACAATCACCCTAAATCTTGGATAAGCCAACAACCCAATTTAGGAAGCAAGTCACTGCTTTTCAGGTAGAGTTGTGGTAGAGGAAGAACTTCTAAATGTGACCCTGAGCACTGTCCTGTTCAGAAGAGGAAGGACCAGGTGCAAGTCTGGGAGACACACAGACAAGCAGATGAGTAGCTGCTTTGACTGGAAAGACGAAGAGGAAGAAGCTCCTGAAGCAGGGGACAGCCCTTAATTACTTTATCACATAAGTCACTACCAAAAGGACTTTGTTCTTGCAAAGCAATGGCTTTTCTAGGGTGATTTCTAGGTTGTCATTTCAGATATGCTGAAGAGATCAAGCAGTTTGCTAAATATACAAAGAAAGGAAGATGCAGCTGATGAGGAAGAAAACAAAGGTCCTGCCTTCACATAGCAAAATAAATTTTAAAACTAATTTCTAACAGCTGTGGCCCAGAGGAGACAGAAAGTGATAGAAAATGGCACTACTTGATGTGAGCCTGAGGAATCAGTATAGCTTAATTAAAAAAGCAATGAAAATTTCCTTATTTCTTATCCTCCACCAGCAAAAGGAAGCTTTTACTGAAGAAAAAGCCCAAAGCCAACGAATTAATTCAGCAGCATGAAATTGTAGGCAAAACTGAAATAATGATATCATTTGGCATTGCTAACATCATTCACAACTGCTTACTAATTAATAAGTAACACTTTAACCTGTCAGGATTGGACAGTTTAAAGAATAAATGTGAATGAAGTCTGACCTATGAGTATGTCACATTTTCTTTGCCTTTGGTCAGACCCTGCAAAGATCCAGACATATCCGTAAATGAAATTCTTGTTCTTTGTTCACATTCAGTATACTAAAAAGGGAGGTACAGCACAGATGAAAGAAAGAGCTTCTAATACACATTTTAATCTACATAATTGCACACTATTTTCACAGTGTTGATTTAAACATATTTTGACTTTTTATTCTACCTGAATTTAAGCTACTAATAAAACTGACTATAACTAGCTAAATATTTTCTGCTTATTACTTTGGTTACTTATATGACAATTTCAGAAGAGTTTGCATTTTGCTTTGTTTGGAATAGATTCTAATATACAATGTAGTGCAATGATACTCCAACACAGTATTGTAAAGCACAGGAACAATATATATGAAACAGTTCATCTTCTTGCTTTGAGCAGAATCAACTATACTTTGCCCAATGCAGTCAGTGTGCTATTAATCTTGAATAAAGTGAACTCCACAACATCCCCCCTCTTCCCCCGACATGTAACCACTCAGTTTTCCCCCAACATCTCCAATATCACATAGTTTGTTTCTGCAGTCAAGTTGATTTCTCTTCATCACTCCCACAGTGGCCATAAACAACAACTTATCATTCCTGTCCTCTCTTTTACACCACTTTTTTTTGTATAAAAGACTGGTATTATAAACTACATATAATATGTTTCTTCTACACAAAAATAAATAGAGTTTCTTCAACTCTTCCTTACAGATTTATGTTGGTTTTTTTCCCCTAAGCTTCTTATTATCCCTGTTCTTCCTTGGGCTATCTCTAATCTATACACACCTTTCTTCAGGTACACAATATGAAATTTCAGGATGGAAGACTCAGTTTAGACGTTATGGAAACCTACCTAAACGTAAAGGTCTTTAAAACCAGAATCAAGAGACACAGCAGAGCATCAAGATGAGATGAGAAACGCGTCCATCAGGAAGGACACTGGCACTGCTAATCCTAACAGCTGGCATGGGAACATAGGTGACTATTTCACAAGGTAGCCCCATTGTCACCACCCTGACCAGCACTGCTCAAAATCAGGCACAATCAACAGGCCCACACTCGCCAGTTCTGACAAGAACAGAGTAATGCCTTAGTATCAAATGAGACGATTATTTTTACAACAATTTTGCACCATCGACTCTAAATTTAACATACAATCATCATGCAACTGTGCTTCTTTCTTCACTGCAGTCTCTGAACAGCTGCTCTCGGGTATTTCATTCTTGCATTCCTCAACCTGCACTTCTCAACATAACCTTCTGCACTTTACTAAAAATGCCATCGTGTTGGCTTCACATACTAGAACTGAAGATGCATTTGAATTCTGATTCTAGCTTCAAAATCTGTATATGCATAAAAGCAGCCTCTACTTTGTTATGCAAGTAATTAGTAAAATTGTAAACACAGAACTGCCCCTCAACAGGACCCTACTTCAGATAACCTTCCGTTGCTGACAGCAAACCACACACACTTACTTTTGGAGAATGGTATTTCAAGTAAATACGCAGCCACTTAATGAGAAATCTCATCATATTTTAACGAGAATTCTGCACTTCCTTCTGATTATACTTATGGCTAGAAATATTGAGCAGTGAAATACAAATGCATAGAGGGAGGTGGCACCTCACAACAGCACTTACATGTCACGGAACAGATATAGTTCCTCTGCAGTATGATGGGTTTTGCAAACAGGATTCAGGACTATGGATTCATAGCCTTGGATATCTGCTTGCCGGGATGACCTTTATAGCATGGATACAAGAAGCAGCCTTGCAAAGACCGCACAAAAGCCATCACAGTTGCTTCAGAAAAACTAAGGTGAAAGCTCAGATCAAAGCCTGCATATTTTGAGGTCTGACTCAGTGATGAGGCTCAGGTTACCTTCTTGTCTGATAACTGGGACAGTGATGTCCACAGCCATCAAGAAGGGAAGGCACTGGGGACAATTTGGGCAAGAGATAGAGGGGATTAATCCCTTTTTCAGCTGTACGGGGCTTCAGTCAACACATTTATGTAGAAACAACGGACAGAAGTGACAAAAGAAAGCTGAGTTCCAAAGTGCATTTTACCGGAATATTTAGGTTGTCAGGGAAAATGTCTAACACATTTGCTTGTTTCTCAGCAATCCTCAAAGTGATAATTAATTGAAAAATAACAGTTTCATAGGGGTACTCCTCCCCGTGTGGGAACAACTTTTACCAAATGCCAATTAGTGGTTTCCTGTTAAAATCAAATCAAGCTGTTTTTGATAAAGCTTTTTAATGAGAAATGGCTAAAGTATGAAAATTTCCCCCACATATATTTCAAATTAAATCCCAAACTAACATAATACAGTCTCACAGCTAATATTTTTGGTATATAAAGCTCCCTCTTGCACTTCTTCATTAATTTCAAAAGAAATGTATTTACTAAATATTTAAATCAAGCAGTTAAGAAAACCTTAAAAAAGCTTACAAAAGAAAATTATGATACTGAAAGCTAGTCTTAATCAGTCCTTTTCAGATGCTCCTGTAACTCCTATTTTACTGATTATTTATTTGTTTTTCAAACGTATGGCAAATCAGGAATTTTGAGTTAAGCGTTGTCTACTAAATTCATCAGTACTTTTGACTATTCATCACATAAAGACTAGCAGTGAAATACCAACAAGGAACGCAAAGACTAGAACACCTACAATTCCAGTATTTGTCACAACACTAAGATACCTGCAGCTATGAAACATCAGTAGCTTGAACTGCTAGCGTTGATAATAGTTTGGTTAAAAACAAAGTGAGGGAAACTTTGGAGAACAGATTTTGAAATCATCTACTGTACCAGACTGAATGCTCTTGGCTATGATCACTGGTTTCTGCCTTGTGCCAAGTGACAACCTTCCTCCCAAGAAATCCATTCCCATCCAACCTTCTGCAGGCATTCCCTGTCCAAGTCTTCTCTCTCACTTTTATTTGGGTTGCTACTCAATGCTAAGACTGTTGCATGATATATGCGCCCTCCAAACTCATCGTAACACTAAGCTATCTCTGATACAATCCCATAGACATTTACCATGTATGAAATTTCCTCCTCCTGTTTTATAGTAGATACAGGTACTAAACAAGCATTTCAGAGTTTTTCAAAAGCATCAATAAGCAAACCCTGCCACAGCGCCTCTCATCCTGTATCTTGAGTGCTCACGCTTCCACTCCATGCTAAAGAGTGTGTCATGCTTTAAATGCTTAATTTTTGTGCTTCCACTACTGTTACTAGAACTCAGCTTGTTAAGTGTTGCATGTTCCTCTGCCGTCATTCTGGTTACATCACAGTGTAACACATCCCCACTCATATTTTTCCCAAGTAACAAAAATTTTTAGACACTTTATCTCCTCACCCTTACAAGTTCCATAATCTCAGTTTTTATCAACTCAGATAAATGATCCAGTTTCTAATAAGTTCAGTGTTGCCGGTCTGTCCCTCATCTTCTAGAAAACATCCTCCCCACTTCCTGGAAGAGTAACACTATCTGTGAAATGCAAACTGGCTCATTATCTTCTGCAGCCATCTCAGCTGTATTTTCCACCATCCAGTTCATGATTAATCATTAAAAAAAAATAAAATAAAACAAGCCATGTTAACCTACTACTTTAATCAATCACCCTGAACATTAGAGAAACCCCTTATATGTCATATAAATCTCTTACAGAGGGAAAATGCAATTCTGCAATATTACCCATATGTATAATCTGAATCATGAAACAGCACTGCTTTGTGACTGCAAATGTGGCACATTTTTAAATTCTCCTGAAGTTGAAGTAGTTGTGCATGAAATGCCAGTAATGACTAAAATTGACACATGCCGCTAAGAGGATGCCTAAATGACATGCCTGAATGCACTTGGTCCATGTGCAGGCAGACCCAGAAGCCATGTGTGAGTTTCCTCAGCTCTCTCTTTCTAGTACGACAGTGGCAGGGTTTTGAGGGCACAAGAGTTTCCCCACAACAGTATCTGCTCTAATCCCTCCTGACAAATCCCCTTACTGTCCATTCAGGATTTACTGTTCTTGTGAACTCAAGTTCCACAGTATTCCTCCTTGTGCACCTTCTGCAGGGATATTATGCAGGGAAGATGATTTCCATTACTAAAAGGGAAGAACAGTCAAGAATCGCAAAGGCACGCAAATCACCAGCATCAATTTCCAGGAAGATGAGTGCTACTGAGTGGCTCAGGAATGCTTCATCCAGTGCCCTCACCTTGCCTTCCTCTTTGTCGAACACCACCTTCTAATTGGTTGTGTATTTCTAAGGATTAAATGCACTCTAAGTTTCCTTCATAACCTGCTGTAGATCATTCTTCCTACCAACATGACAGTCTGCTTTTTGAAACAAGTATCCTTGCCATTTCTCACACATTTTAGCGAAACAGATACTAAAAGTGGAAAAGTATGCACTTAGTGATCACTGGGGAAATAAGCAGGAAACATGATTTGAAACAAAATACAAGTTCCTAAGGTAATTCTGAAGTAAGGTATATTTGAAAGGACAAGGGGGAAGAATGACAAATTCACGTGCAAGGGCACAATCTGTGATTGAATACGTTCTTCTCATGACATTACTGGAGTAAACCACAGCTCTAGAGACAGTTTAAAACATGTGAAGTGTCAAGGTAGCAGACAATCAAAAAACCAATACAAAGTCAGAAGAAAAACCACATGACTTGCATAGCCTTGGCACCATTGCTTCTTCAAAACATCCCGTCACACAGAGGACAGATATGGAATAACTCATTCAATGAGGATCAGCAATGTAAAAAGTCTTCTTGTACAAAGAAATAACATTATCACACTTGTTTGATTTGCACCCAAATTATCTAGCTTAATTCTACTTACCTAATACTAATCATAGTCTGGAAGAGACCTGGGACAGTTGCATGATCCATCCCCTTGCTCAGACTGGAGTCAACTGTACTCTCACCACTCCTGACAAATGTTTTTCTAATCTGACCATAAAGGTACCCAATGACAGACTCCACATATTCCCCAGACTATCTATTTGAGCACTTCTCTGGTCTTACAGAAACGGACACTTTTCCATTTTCTCACTTGCATCTTCCTTACTGTTCATTACTTCTTATCCTGCTTTTCACAGACATGGAAAGCAGTTTGTCTCCTTTTTCTCTTTACTAACACTTGTAGACAAAGCAACACTTGTTGCCCTTTCTCTTCTACTTTCCTTCCAGCCTTATTTTTTTTGACTAAACAATAGCAAATAATTCAATCTGTTTCCATCAGCCAAGTTTTAAAAACTACTCATCACTCTGGTTTCTCTACTCCAGGCTCTTTTAAACTGGTCCACAGCACACTTCCAGGCAACTAAAGAGGGTTTTAACTAAAACCAATACTCAGCACATCGAGCCCACCATACTTTGGCCAAGGTTGTGTCAAGCATGGCAAGTTAAGTTTTCACACCCTCTTACTCAGGTAGAAACTCTGAAGCAATGGCTCAGCAGAAGCTAAAAGGACAAGTTCCTCCCGGCTCCTACAGATTCTTGCAGCGAAGGGGAAGTGAGTAATGGAAACGCACCACCACAGACCACAGGAGGAGGTTTCTGAAGGGCCCTGATGATAACCAGCAGCTCTGGAAAGAGGAACGGGAGACACGGGCATGCTTTCATAGCACAGACTACACTTTTACAGTGGAGAAGAATGATAATTTGGTGATTTGGCAAAAAAAAAAAAAAAACCATCACCAAGAGCTTTGTGAAACAAATTTTGGAAACACTGAAGAAGTCTGGGCTGCTCCAGCATGATGAGATAAAGGAATGAACAGAGGTGTTAGAGGCTTGCTTGCTTTTTATCTTTGCTGCTCACAAAGATGCATAAACAGCAAGTCATTTCAGGATCCTTGGGAAAATAGGTTGTTAAATTTAAATGCCCTACAAGACAGAGAAGTGGCATACCAGGGCACAGGGGAAAGAGGCGTCAGCCTTGATCCTGAGGAGTTAAGAGTCCACAAACATCATCTACCCTGAGAGCATCCTGGAAGCAAAAGCTGGAACCCTGGTAATAGATAGAAAAGCTCATGGGCACTGCACAAGTGATCCAAGAAAACCAGCCAGCGAATGCCTGGCGGAAGGCATCCAAACAAAAGTCACTGCTGTGCTTCAGTTGTATTGCCTAACAACAGCACAATGGTGGTAGATTTTTTTTTGTACCTTCCCTGGGAGGACCTAAACCTTTCTCTCAGAGAGCTGTGATTGCCCCTCTTCACTTCGTATTTTGAATCTAAGCAAGACACCACGTATGGGAGACAAACTGCTCAGGAAAAGTGCAACCTCTGAGCCTGTATTGCAATAGCTGTGCACTGCTGAAACCAGACAAAACCCCATCAAGCCTAAAAGCACCATGCTGCCACATGACATGAGGCAGGCTGGGACACGTACTCTCAGCGGGAGCCCAGGAAAGTTGCAGCAGCTCCTTTGCGAGGCTGGCAACTAAGGGTGTTATGCCATCAATGGAATGATGGGGCGTCCAGTAGATAAAGCAGGCAAGTCTGTAGTTCAGCAGACCTGTGCCAGAAGCCTGAAAGGCTGTTCCTGGAGGAAAGACAAATATTGCTGGCAGCTGGGCACTTGTCAGAAGGCAGAGCTGAAAGCAGAAAAACTTGAAAAAACAAAAGAGGACTAAGAACATAAACTTGAGTAGGAGTTTGAGCAAGTATTGTGGGATGCAAGCTGTATACTTTCGGACTACTGCAGTGCGTCTTCTTGAGCTGCCTTCACATATGAAATAAGATCATCAGCAAAATGTAAGGTACAAGGACACGCTTTCAATACCATTTTTCAATCAATGCCTGGGAGATTACTCTGACATTATCAGCCCTCTTAAAAATTCTGCATTTTTAATCATCATTCCCAAGTAAAAGGGACTGTTTTGACAGTTTCTGAGGACAGTTCAAGTTAGGGGGTCACATTGAAAGCAGAGCAAGAGCAGTATTTTGTAATGTGGAGGAAGATGGGCACAAAAGTAGGAAAAGTCCATTGATGAACAAATTGGTTCTACAAGACCCAAACCAGAAGGACTGACATTTTTTCACAACGTGTTGCAGCACCACCATCTCACAGCAGCAACTTAAGGTGCTCTTCTGAAGAGCCACCGACACAGACTCCATGCATCAACATGAATTTCCCTGCTGATCCCTCTTGTGAGTACACCCACAGGACAATTTGTGAGACCTAACAAAATCACAGCACAAGGGAGCATGGGTGCAGTTAAATTTAATGGGCATTTCTAAATACTTTGCAGTTAAAATTTTAATGAAAAATGAAAGTCAACCATATACATACTCAAAACAGCTTTAGTTCCTTACACACAGGGTTTCTTTTCCTTTCAAATTTATGAAATCTTTGTTAGCAGAAAGTTGTTAGAAATGTTTAAAGAAAACAAAGATAATACATTTTTGCTGCATTTCATTTTTCTTAGTTTTCAGTTTTCTAATACTCATGGTTTCTGCCCCCACCTTTCCTTTTCTCCCTGTGGCTTTCTTTTTCTCAAAATATAGGAACAATGATTATATAAACCACATAAGCTGCAGTAACTGAGAATAATACTGCAGTTTTAGATAACTACAAGTTATTAAACAAAATAGGAAGCTGGACAAAAAGGCGAAGTACTGTATCTTATTACCAATTCTCCCACTTAATCTATTTTTCAGATTATTGAAATAATTTATTGTATAACAAATAAGGATATCTACAAGTGAAGACTACAAAACACACAGAGCATTTTGTGGATAAAGAGTCTTACATATGTAAACGCATACAAAACCCAGACTCAAACTTCACAGGCAGCCTCTGCACATAGAGCAACGAACTATGTAATCTACAAGGTGAAATCGATTTTATTCCCCTTCAATATCCAAAAGGTATTTACAGTAAACTGCTTCTCACAGTTGTGGGAGAGCAGTAACAGCAAGTCTCAGCGGTGTTTTACATGGGAGCCAAGGCAGAACAGGACTGCAATCTGACAAAGTACAGACCTCTCAACACTTTCTCATCCCCTAAGCACATTACACAGCAGAAGAGGGAGGGATGCTTGGTCACCAAGTCACATCAGAGGGGCAAGATGATGGTAGGTGCGTCACATCATATAAAACATTTCCCTTCTCCAGGCTTCAGCACGGAATGCAGCAAGGGTGAAACCAGGAGGTTCTGTGCCACCAGTGCCTGGATGCAGCTGGTGGTGGCATAAGAAATCATAATGAGCACCAGCGTGGAACTGAGGTGTCCCACCGTGACCCCCACCCCGGTGCTGCCATGAGACAGACATGACCAAGGAACAGCAGCACAAGATGGGAGTCAAATAAAAATGTCTCGTGCAGAAAATAGAGACTCGACAAATCTGATCACAACGTCTGCTGGAAGAAACTTTGCAATACATGAAGTCATTCTGGTCCATAATTAACTGAAAATTAATTACAGAATCTTGAAAAGAGCATAAACCAAAAACGGGCCAGCATACCTTCATAGTGCAGTTGCTCACTCTGAATCTCTTCCAATAATTAAGTCTAGCATATGGCACTGGAGTTTAAAAAAAAATATCAAAAATCAAAACAACAAACAAACTATGATTCCCCAAAAAGTTTTGGAGTCCTGCTTGTGGAAGGGATGTGTCTGTCTGCAGTGCATTTCTAGAAATGAGGAGGGTGAATTAACGTGCCATTTGGCAACTTCAACATTGCACAAATTACAGGTTGCAGATGCTCCTTATAAAATCAAAACAAAAATTGAAAAAAAGAACATAATTAGGTAAATTATTTGCTGTCTTGATGAATAATATTCTAAAGATTATTAGAGTATATAAGAGCTTGGAAAATGCTCCAATTTTTCAACAAACAAAAGGAGGAGGTAAACAATGAAACTGCCAAATTAATGTGGTTGCGCATTCATAAAAAGGTGTATTTTGTATCACTGAATTGCATGTATTTTTTAAAAAGTACTCAAAGCATGACATGTTGCCACACATCAAAATATTATTGAAAAAGAAAAAAAAAATCAGTGCACTGAGCAGCAGAACGCCATCAAAAGAAACCTGTAACATTCTGACACAGTTAACAACAGGAAGAACATTTTAAAAACATTAAGAATACAACCAAATGAAACAAAGCCACAAAACCAAAGAATAAAGTTCACTACAGAGATTAAGATCTCCACTAATAGAAGGAAGACAATGACAAACTTTCAAATTACAAAATTTGCTCTATAAACCCCCTGTTGCAGTAACCAGGAGGAGCTGGGTGGCAGCCTAGGTTCTTTACTTCCATCTGTAGATGGAGAGAATTGCAAAACAGAGCTAAGCTGTTTCCCATCCCACAGGAGACATGACCCTATTCCCTTAGGCAAAAATTTCTCATAGATCATCTACAGGTATTGTTTTGTGGTTTTAGAGTTTCTTTTTTTTTTGGTTATTTTTTAATCGAGGAGATACAACAATATAACATGTACAAGTGGAAAAGAAATACCCATAGCTTCAGCAGCCTGTAGACGTTCCAGCCCCGAGTGATGCTTATGACCCTTGTGCATATTTTTTTAATCTATTTCTCACAAACCAAAGACATAGGCATCTCTGATACAGTCTGTCTTTGGTGTTTACCTTTGCTTGCATTTGGAGGGTGAGAGCTTAAATTAGTTCTGTTGCACAGAGTCCAGCACTGTGCAGTGTGACTCAGCTAGAGAGAGTACTGTGCTGCAAATAGGGCTCAAATAAACTGCATTTATAAATTAATTTTCCTCCAGTTCTTTACTGGTCACATTGCCTAACAAAATATTTGCATATTTTGCCCGCAAGCCCAAATTAAAAAAGAAGTTTTACCTGTTTCTATTGTTTAATGCATATTCTTGGCAAAACTAGACTGACCACACAAACCCACAAACTATGATGTATCTTCATAACAATACAAACCTACTCAGTCCATTCAAGCTGATTATGAAAAAAAATTAATACCAAACTTTGGAAATTTCTTTAAAGAGAAAATTACTGTTTTCAAATATGCATTAGTACTGCCATTTCCACCCCCTTTTTCATGATGACCTCCACCACATCAGACAGTTTCCACAACAGCACATAGAAGTTCCCAAATTAAGTGTGAGATGCTGTGATGCTCTTCTGTAGATGGCCAACCAAGGAAGAAGGATGGTCTGAAGAGCAAGTGGCCTTCAGATGCCAACATTTCCTGCCAGACCTAGGTTGGCTAAAAGGCCAAAAGGTCCATTGGCATAACTTGGTAGCCCTGGGGCTCTTTAAGCATTAACACCACCTCTGGGCTTCAGGCATTTTAACCCCCTCCAGAAGTCTTCCTCTCTGCCTCCAACCTAGACTTTCTCTCCTGGACAATGCAGACGGTACCGTGTTGCACTGACATCCAGAGCTGTTTCTCCAATATCTCATTCATGGCAATGACAAGCAGATCTTCTCATGCCATTTTAAATCCTTTATGTAGCATTAAGGGATCAAATCAGGAGTGATAATTTCACTTTAATTCCTCTACACTAAGAAAATCACCAAATCCGCTAAACCCGAAAGCTCAGCTGCACGTCAGCTATATGCTAGAGAGGCAGACTTGGCCTACTAGGTCATTAAATGTAGATTACTAATTACAATTTCCAGCAGACTACCAAGATCCAACACAAGGAAAGATTCTCCAATGCACTCCTCATATACAGTGTGCCAACCAATTAAAAAAAAAAAAACAAAACAAAAAACAAAAGCAAAGTTTATCCCCTCCCTTTGTCTGTTTGTGCAGAAGTGTGAACGTGTCCTTCGAAACACACCAGGAAATAACAGCGATGAACTCATGACATTGCAGAACAAGCATCAGGTGTTGTTGTTTCAAAAGGTTATTCAGTCAGATGGCAGCCCTGCGTTTTGCTAGGGTGCTAAGCTCCCTGTCCTGCCCAGGGAGGGAGGCTTGCAGAAGCACTGCTGGTGCAATGCAGGTCACGGCAACAGAGGGTACCCTGCACCAGCTGCTGGCCGGTAGCAGCAAAATTTCCAGCATTCCAGACAACTGGGTTTCCTGCTCTGCGTACATTTTCAGACCTTTTTTTGGCAAGGCAGAGCTACCACCATGGAACTCCTGTTTCATCAAGCAAAAATGCCCTTCTGCTGCCCTTGCTAGTCTCAATAGCGCAGCCCAAAAGCAAGGAAAATCTCCCCAGTGTGCCATGATCTGGTCCTGTTTTCCTTTGGGAAGCAGAAACGAGGAGCCTAAGAGCAATGCAATTTCTCAAAATTGGGAAAGGGGTTGGAAGAGGTCTTAACAGGGTTACTTCCTCCCAAAAAGTAAAGAGCCGTTTGCTTGAGTATTTCTGCCAGGAGACAAGACAGAAAAAGAAGTCTGGGAGGTAGAAAAATGTACCAGGCAGTAGGCAGAAACCGGTATTTTGCATATAACCTATGAAAGAAAAGCAGCTAAATCTGTCTGTAAAACTAAACTAAACTACTAGCAGAGCAGGTCCAAGAGGATAAAGAGCAAACTGCAGGACAGGAAATGATTTTTAGGAATTAACATGTTAAAATTTTCTGGAACAATGAAAACATTCTACTGGAAGGGTCATTCTATGCATGAGGGAAAGGATCCACAGTGGTAACCTAACCCCCGTTCAATATAGTAAACCTAAAATTGGTGGGAAAAAAGTAATTTATAATACAATTTGCTCTGGTGATGACTTGAAACAGGATTGCCACTGAAGCTCAGCCAAAACTGTGTAGACATTGCAGTTGAAGAACCAGAACAACAGGGGGGAAAACCCCACCTATTTTAAATTTTGTTATCATATAATTTTCAAAATACTTTTTATAACTATTAATAAAAGGTTTTTCCTATTCGTTATTGATACATAAATGATAAAGTAGTATCATCAAAATTATTGCATATCCAAAGAGTTGCAGAAATAAATCAATAAGTTGTTGAATAAGCAAAAAACCAGTTGAGAGGTTTCACCACGTCTGAATTTATTTTCATGATGATGTAAAATGTTTTGTGGTATTTGAGAGACTGCTCATCAGTCAAAAAAAGAAGAGCAGGTAATACTTGAAACCTTAACATTTTTAGCTGCATGAGATTCCACTAAAATTACTGTCATCATAAAACACCCACTTTTCTTTTTTCTGATCCATAAAACACGTATCTCAAAAACCCAATTTAGAATGACAATAGAGTTTATTAGCTATTAAGCACTTCTTCAGGATAATTTTGTCTTAAACTTTTGAGATTATGCAGCTGCAAGAACTATAAAAGGGATGCAGATTTCCCATTTTTTGCTTTATCAAATTAAGAGACCAAACTATTATTATTCTGCTTACCTCCTAAATTCATTCCAGCTTGAAGACATTTCTGTAATCGACAGGCTGGGCAGTTCTTCCTTCGAATCTTATCAATTATGCAGTCATTCCTTCCCGCACACAGGTAATTGTGCTGTCCTGAATGAACCAAAACACATTATTAGAGGATATATCTAAATCATTCCAATTTGTTCTTCTGTTCTTTTGCAGTCATTTTGTGCTGCTTCTTAATGCAGACATTCCCGATCCCATTTTTAAGCATTCCCAATAATCTTGGTGACTTGTCATGGGCCTTTCTATAAGCATCTCCTCTATTTTATTTGCAAGTTTTGGTGTGTCACTTACAAGCGAGATCTCATTTTTTTCTACGCAGGACACGACTTTTTCTTTTTGCAATAAGCAAGGAATTGTTTGAGACTTTTTATATCTTCTCACACATGTTGTATCAGAAAGGAGCCTGACAGCTCTTAATTTTGATACAAAATCAAGGGCTGTTGTCAAGCTAAAATAGTTCACCATCTACAGCAGAAATGCAAAGTAGAGGTTAACTTTCCCAATGTGCTCCACTCTCTTCAACCAGTTCACCAAGTGTTTTGATTTCTGATTTAATTAGTTACATACGATACAGCAGAATGTTTCTGGAAGGTTTACCAAAACAGGATTGAATCACAACTGTATTACTACATTTCTGTAAAGCCCTATGCAAGCACTCCTGAGCAGACAGCAGGTATTTAACACACAACATTTAGCAGAAAGGAAATACATGGCAACCACGGAAATAGGCTGGCATTTAACAACTTGGATACTCAAAAGGCATTTTGCTTTGTGGGAGGAATGTAAGTAGAGCAAATTGATGCAGCGTGTCAGGCGAGGGCACTGCCACGTGGCCTTTTCAAAGTAAGGTGCTCGAATTTGATGTGCAAAAATAAAGGAAGCCATGAGGGGCTGGTGCAGTGTGACAGAAGCAGCAAGAGGATATTATTTTAGCTGCCTTGATCCAGAAGTGGCACGGGGGACCTGAGGCAGCCAGAACAAACGGTCTGCAGCAAATGTGACAAAAAGTAATGCAGAGTTTCCAGAGGAAAGATGAAAGGAGAGGACACAGCACGCAAGAACAATGGACTGTAAGGCAAGCTACAGGATCAGCCAGCATGTGAAGTTTGAGGAAATAGTCTTGTGTGAAACAACTTGGTGTGGGCTTGTGCAGTGGGCACCGTAAGAACCACTGAGTCTAAGGGACAAGCATTTCAGACATAGAATCATAGAGTGGTTTGGGTTGGAAGGGACCTTAAAGATCATCTAGTGCCAATCCCCCTGCCATGGGCAGGGACACCTCCCACCAGACCAGGCTGTTCAAGGTCCTGTCCAACCTGGCCTTGAACACCTCCAGGGATGGGGCAGCCACAACCTCCCTGGGCAACCTATGCCTGTGCCTCACCATCCTCATCGTGAAGAATTTCTTCTAATGTCCAACCTAAATCTTTCCAATCCTCATTTAAAGTCATTCCCCCTCATCCTATCACTACATGCCCTTGATGAACAGTCCCTCCCCACCTTTCTTGTAGGCTCCCTTCAGGTACTGAAAAGTCACTGTAAGGTGTCCCTGCAGCCCTCTCCTCTCTAGGCTGAAAGACTCCCAGCCTGTCCTCGTAGCCTCCTCTGGACCCACTGCAACAGCTCCATATGCTCCTTACGTTGGGGATTCCAAAACTGGACTCAGTACTCCAAGGGGGGTCTCGCAAGACTAGAGAGGGAGAATCCCCTCCCTTGACTAGCTGGTCACACTTCTTTGGATGCAGTCCAGGATCCAGTTGGCCTTCTGGGCTAAGAGTGCACATCACCAGGTCATGTTAAGCTTCTCATCAACCAGCACCCTCATGTCCTTCTCCCCAGGGCTGCTCTCACTACTCTTTAAACTAACCATAAGTTTGTGACAAAGATGTCTGAAATGCAAGGTAGACAAAAAAAAAAAATCAGATTGCAAATGCAGTAACACCAGCTGGCTGAGAAACTCCTAAGCAGGTCATGAATGAAGCAGGTGAGACATGCAGAAACTCAAGAGCTGCACAGATAATATCAAAGTTGATGCCAATGATCGAAGCTAGCACCAGCTGTGAGTGGGGAAGGGCAGCCCAGGCAGGCTCAGGAGCAGAGCTGCATCGAAACATGCAGAAGGCTGATGCATGCAGGGAATGCATGCAGCCTAAACAGGCTGGACCACTGAGCAGTGTTCAACGGCATGAGGTTTAACACGGCCAAATGCCGGGTCCTGCACTTGGGGCACAACAACCCTATGCAGAACTACAGACTGGGAGAAGCCTGGTTGGAAAACTGCCAGGAGGAGAGGGACCTGGGGGTGTTGGTCGACAGCCGACTGACCATGAGGCAGCAGTGTGCCCAGGTGGCCAAGAAGGCCAATGGCATCCTGGCTTGTATCAGAAATGGTGTGACCAGCAGGTCCAGGGAGGTGATTCTCCCTCTGTATTCAGCACTGGTGAGGCCGCTCCTTGAATATTGTGTCCAGTTCTGGGCCCCTCACCACAAGAAGGATGTTGAGGCTCTGGAGCAAGTCCAGAGAAGAGCAACGAGGTTTGTGAAGGGGCTGGAGAACAGGCCCTATGAGGAGCGGCTGAGAGAGATGGGGTTGTTTAGCCTGGAGAAGAGGAGGCTGAGAGGAGACCTCATTACTCTCTACAACTACCTGAAGGGAGGTTGTAGAGAGGAGGGAACTGGCCTCTTCTCCCAAGTGACAGGGGACAGGACGAGAGGGAATGGCCTCAAACTCTGCCAGGGGAGATTTAGGCTGGAGATTAGGAGGAGGTTTTTCACAGAAAGGGTCATTGGGCATTGGAACAGGCTGCCGAGGGGGGTGATTGATTCACCTTCCCTGGAGGTGTTTAAGGTATGGGTGGATGAGGTATTGAGGGACTCGGTTTAGTGTTAGATAGGAATGGTTGGACTAGAAGATCCGATGGGTCCCTTCCAACCTGGTTGTTCTGTGACTCTGAGACAGTTTCGTTCATGAATATGGTGCTACCATTGTATGAATGCTGTCCTCCTGTTACTAAAAGACTAAAAAGACTGCAAGTAAAAGGCATCATTTTAAAATAGATTAGCACTGTAACACAGATGAAAAACAATAAAAGGCAGGCAAAATAATTAATGAACTTAAGAAGTTACATCAGGCATAAAAACAAGTGGCACAACATAGTGGCGGCACCAGTATCTATCAGCTGGACTTTAAGTATGCCGTCTGAAAAATAAAAAAGATAAAATTCTGAGCTAATCACAAAATTTAAACCTGCTTAGCACACCATGTTTATTTTATGATGTAATCTATCAAAAACCAGATACATGGAAGAAATGTCAGCCTAATTCCTATGTACATTTTTGCTGTGTAATGGTTAGAGCACATCTGAAGAAATGTCACACAGAGGGCATGAAATTACAAACCAAAAGTGTTGAAAGTACTGATATACAGTACCGGTATATTATCTTTTTGTGGGGAGGGGAAAAATAGTTCTTTCCTGCAAAGAATGCAGCTCGGTGCTCATGCAATGTCCTTTGTACACCACAGAGACTGCAATACCATTTTTAGACTTCCACAGGCGGGTGCAGGCTATTAATATGACAACACATCTCCAATGCTGCAAAATGAGAATTACCCTGAAGGTAGTTTGGTCTATGGTACTGTACACCTGTTAAGTCAACATTTTTCACTACTAATGGGTTTAATAAAAAAGAAATTAACATTTATGCACTCAGGTCACATTCTTAAAATTTTTGGAAATGTTATATTTGAGTCCATCACCACAATGCGATTTAATAAGAAATATTCACACAACAGCAGAATACTTCCATAAGTCATCCTTCAAAATGTTTAGCCAGCCTGCAATTATTACTTTCTGGCCTATCTACTCCAGACCAAATAACCAAAAACACGTTAGTTAAGGTTCATAATTTTTTGCATCGTGCATCTCTGAATATCAACGTATGGTACAAAATCTAAGTAGTTTTTCTAATAAGCAAGGCAAAAAGAGCCTTTGCAAAAAGCAAATGTCTTCTTCTCAATTTCTAAAACAAATAAGTTAAATAATCAAAATAATCTTAAAGTTTACATTAATAAAAGCAATGTGAAGAGGTTTTCACTCAAAATTTATCTTCTATGATGAAAAAAAATGGCTTCAGATTTCCACGCAATCACATAATGGTACATTTCAAATAAAAGCAGACCCTGAAGAGCCCTAGGGGTCTTGAGAGAGCTGCAACAATTTCAGATATGTAGGTTTTAATTCTGAAGGTGAGGGGGATGAGTGAGGCTCATACTACACAAATGGAAGACACTGGTTCATTGTGAGTGTCTTTGCTTTACTAACGGATGCTACAAAATCTCAATGAGATGACGAAGAGCATCCTGCAAAGACACTAATGTTTCCGTGATGCTACATCTCCAGCTCTTTCAACACACTTATTGATCTGCTCATGTAGTCTCTGTTTAGCTTAATCCTGTTGTTGTTATTATTCAGTTTCATCACCCACAAGTGGGCTGGAAAGTGACAGAATTGATATTGAATTCTCACCTGCTATGTGCTAATGTGTTAAGATGAAAGTAACTTTTATATATGCCATCATTAAACACACTTATACGAGCTAACTCATGTTCCATCTAAAATACAGAGCTACAAAAATTGCCACAAGGGTTTCCTGCTCAAAATAAATAAATAATAGGTACTACACAGTTACACATAGAGATCTATCGTATTCACAGTAGACCTAGAGGAATAATTGAGTTTGCACTTTTCAGGTTATTGTGTCACTACACACCACAGAATGACACATCCAAATGTACGCACAAAAATAAATTTTTCAAGCCTCTCACCTGCCAACACTCTTTATTTTCCTGCTTTTATATGTTTACAAAAGAAAACCACAAAGGAGGAATTCACGAAGTTCAGTCATAGAATCATAGAACAACCAGGTTGGAAGGGACTCATCGGATCTTCTAGTCCAACCATTCCTATCTAACACTAAACCAAGTCCCTCAAGACCTCATCCACCTGTGCCTTAAACACCTTCAGGGAAGGTGAATCAATCACCCCCCTCGGCAGCCTGTTCCAATGCCCAATGACTCTTTCTGTCAAAAACTTCCTCCTAATCTCTAGCCTAAATCTCCCCTGGCGGAGCTTGAGGCCATTCCCTCTTGTCCTGTCCCCTGTCACTTGGGAGAAGAGGTCAGCTCCCTCCTCTCTACAACCTCCCTTCAGGTAGTTGTAGAGAGCAATGAGGTCTCCTCTCAGCCTCCTCTTCTCCAGGCTAAACAACCCCAGCTCTCTCAGCTGCTCCTCACAGGTTCTGTTCTCCAGTCCCTTCACCAGCTTCGTCACTCTTCTCTGGACTTTCTCCAGAGAAGAAGCAACGAAGTCTTCCCTCTTACTACAGTTTCTTGAACAAGTAAAATTCAGCAGTAAATGAGGGGAGTAAAAAAGGCTCCAGCAGAAAAGTGCAGCAGTAGTTGGGCCTTTCCCCACTTTAAAACCCCAGCACAACGAGCGAGCCACTGGTCCCAAAAACTGACTTGCTGGGTTCATGTACCTGTGCAGAGCGCTGCTGCATTCTTCAAGGGGTCACAGTATTTCCAGGCATTTAAGGCTGCTATATGAATGGGGAACAGATATTTCTTGTCAGTAGTATTTCTGCTACTGTCTAAGGCAAAATTAGAAAATTACAGAAATTTCTGAAATATTACACCTTTTATCTTCCTTCTAAAAATTATTTTTCCCCCCAGTTTTATGAAGTTTAAGTCAAGAACTCCAAATCATTAATCAATCTTACATTTCTGCTCTCTTGTTAAAATAGCAACTACTATGATCAAATGTTAAATTCTGTAAGAAAAAAAAAATGCGTAGTGATGGAAGAGGATCCAAATACTGTTTAATTCAAGCCCACTCATGGAAGCATGGTAAGACAAGCTTAACAGTTCAAGCAGGTGGGGTGTTTGGTGTTTTTTTTTTTCCTTTCTATAAATTTGTCTTAAAACCTTCTGAGGGAAGGTACTCTGCAACTTCTCCACAAGCCATGTGATTAGGCTAGTGATTGTCTAGCCTTTAAATTGTGTTTTTTCCCTTTACGTTTAACCCAAACAGGAATATTTTTCAAGTGAAAGAGATGTTAGCACTCCTCTGAAGACATACAGAGTAATAGATTGCCACCTTCGTACAACAATCTTGTGTCTATCAAAAGATTTATGTCCCCCATCTCTTTTCTACACTAACCAAATCCAGTTCTCAATCTTCCCTCACAGGTCATGTTTCCTAAATCTGCCATCATTCCTCTTAATTCTCCTCTGGCTTCTTTCGTCAAACAGAATGCCCCAGACTGGGTGCAATTTTCTCACTGAGTTTAACCATCACTAAACCCACTAAAATGGTTACTTCCTGCATCTTGCACACAACAGTTCTGCTAATGCAATCCTGGACCAGATCTGACTTTTAGCAATGGCATTAGGTTGTGACTCATGCCCACTTGCGTGCCACTATGACCCAGCTCCTCTCCTGTGACACTGCTGCCTTCCAAACTGTCTTCCCCGCTTTTACCTGCGCAGCCAACAATCTTTTTTCCTTCTGCTAGAGCTGCACACCAACTGCAACACCCCCTGGGAAAATTAAGGAAAACGTCCAAAGCCACTCTGGGTACAACATGTGAAACCAGAGTGTGCTTTAGGTCTCAAGAAAAAGATGTGATTGAGGAAGCATCGCAAAAGGATGGGAAAGTGAAAAAAGACAGAGGAGTGACAGCTGAGGACCAAATAAAGCAGAAGTAGTTTGAAAAACACTCACCTTTTAAGATAACATCTGACTAAAGCACACCAAAATGCATGCAAAATGCCCAAACTTTCCTTCATCCTCCATAATAAGAATTAATACTTTGACTTTACCTGGAGAAGAGGAGGCTGAGAGGAGACCTCATTGCTCTCTACAACTACCTGAAAGGAGGTTGTAGAGAGGAGGGAGCTGGCCTCTTCTTCCTAGTGACAGGGGACAGGACAAGAGGGAATGGCCTCAAGCTCCGCCAGTGGAGATTTAGGCTAGACATTAGGAGGAAGTTTTTCACAGAAAGGGTCAATGGGCATTGGAAGAGGCTGCCCAGGGAGGTGGTTGATTCACCTTCCCTGGAGGTGTTTAAGGCACAAGTGGATGAGGTGCTGAGAGGCATGGTTTAGTGATTTATAGGAATGGTTGGACTCGATGATCCGGTGGGTCTCTTCCAACCTGGTGATTCTATGATTCTATGATTCTATGACTTATAAAACTGCAGGCAAAGCAGTCTACTCCCTGCAATTTGCCAGAACACCCAAACCTTCTTCCAGGGACTGAGGAGAGAAGAGTTGGAAGCCACCTCCAGTCCTGCCTTGCAGATCTGGAGCTAGAATCCCTTTTGCAGGTTCTGGGCTGGAATAAGGGTTTAGATTTTTCTATATTTCCCAAGTGGGAAGATCAACTTCACAACTGCAATGATACGTGTAAAAGGCTTACAACTTTGAATACCTATTGGCACCTTTATGAGCAGGCATCTATAGGCGTTAAACCCTATTACCCATCCATCCTCAGTGCAGGAAACTCCTCTAGAGATCCTCCTGCTGCTCCTAATCAGTATTTACCAGCATAATCACTCATGTTACTGAAGTTACTCCTGATAAGACTAGTGAATGAGAGGAAGACAATGAAATCTGTATTGAATGGCTGTAATTCTACGCTAAGTTTCTCTCAATTCCATAAATATTATTTACAGCTCAACTCTGTCCAATCCCTTTACCCAACAGCCTGTCAGACTGCACAAACCCTTGCAACCCTTCTGACCTGTGTTACAAACCCACCCGCTGAAGGAAAGACAAAAAAAACATGCTGCAGAAAATCATCAGGAGTTTCTAAGGCACACCTCTCACCTCCAGAACATCTGGTCAGCAAACAGAACTCATCATCAGGTTTTACCTCTTTCTGGTACAGCCCTAATGAAGGGCTTTGACTCCTACAGAAAAAAAAGTCACATAATCTGCACATCCTATCCTCTCATTTGTGCTCACTGAGCTATGTGATGTGTTCCTCTCATCCAGCTCTGAAACCCTCACAGATTTAGTGAAACGGATGTTATCTCTTAAATCCATCTAAGCTCTTTTAATTAATAAAAGTAAACTATTTCTACATTTTAATGGACAGTATATAAATAAAATTACAGCTAAGACTTGTCACAATGATTTTCTACATACAGAAAAGGATTTTCTGTCTGACAGGAGTTTCATCATGCTATCAAGAAACAAACTGCGTATACCTGAGGTTTTTATTTCACCATCTGCAGCAGGTAGGTACTCTCAAATAAATCAGTGTGATATCTACAGTAATGAATATCTTTCCAAATCTCACTTTCCACAGAGCCTCTATTTCTTGCAATTAAAAAAAAAAAAAAAAGAGAGAGAAAATTAATGCCTCCTATTCAATCGAAATCAGAACTGCATTTTCATGTAAAAGGTCCATTTGTTACACAGTTGAGGGCTGCTTTTTTTTTTTTTTTTTTTTTTTTTAAAGCAGTTGACAACTGCCCAGCAACAGCAGCCTATGTTTGCAGTCACTATTTTAGGCTACATCACATGTCAATTACATAACCTTGTTTTACTGCTCTTGAACTGGTTCAAACAACCTGGGAAAGAGATTAGGGCAGTCACTCCCAGCCGGCCATCCGCATGCAATGGCGGGAGCCGTCCCCCAGCTGCAGCTCCAAAGGCTGCAGTCATGGCAAGTCCCTCTCACCATAACTAGTTACTTATTGCTAGACCTACCCAAGACATTTGATAATTAACTTTCTCGGCTCTGTTTAAACCAGTCCGGTCTGACCATGGTACACTAATAAACTTGATTTCTCACACTGAGATTTATGTGTAATGCAGAATACACTTATAAATGCCACAGATAAGGTACAGAACTCAGACGTGAACATTGCTCCTTTATTTTATAAAGCAAACGCTCGCATTTCGTACTTTAGATGCCAAATCCTGGGGTTTCTCAAAATTCAGTCTAACATCAGGGTCTATCTCCCTTGTTACTTCACAGCTTTGGCCATCTCACCATATCATTCTCGGACAACAAGTTTTTGGCTACAGACAAAGGCTGTATCTGCCAGTTGCTTAAGACAATAATAACGATCTATTATTAACATTTTCACAGAGTGTGCTTATAGTGTAGGTATAGTCTAAAGCATTCTCCAAAGCAAGAATCTAGAGCTTTCCCTCCCTGTCTCCTATTATAAATTAGAGATTTAATTAAAATTTATTCTAATTTTGGAAAAATATTCACCGTAACTGGGATATTTCCTGCTTCTCAGTCTCAATTACTCTCCGCTGCTTCTAGATCCCAAGACATCTTTCAGTTTCGTTATGGTTATTAACTGGATTAATTTACCTATCAGTTTTATATTTTTGAAAATCTCCTTATTGTCTTCTCCCCTCTTTTTTCTTTCCTTCAAAAAAAAGAAATTAATATTCTAAGCTTCTCCTTTGCCTACTTTCATCTTAAGCCTTTTACCCTTCTCCAGTTCCACAACTCTTCAGTTTTCTCGTTCACCTTCAAAATTTATTATTTCCTCCATTCAGCCTGTAACTGGTCATTTCATAGGGTACATTTATATAGAACAGTCAAAGGTAAGGCTACAGATCATTTCATATACTCAACCAAAGTATATTAAAACTACCCGGGACGTGGATAAAAACACAGTCTCGGTAGCATCATTTCCTGCAGTGTCTAACATACCCAGCTAGGGGTCTTTTAAAAGTACAGACACATCAGTTGGTTCTCAAACAGCAAGGATAGTCTACAACTTCCACAACACAGTATTTTTCTAAATTTTCTCTGTGTCTTAAATCTTATCTTTAACTGCTATTTAATTATAGCATGTTATAATTAAACAGCCTTGACAAAAGTATCCTCAAATCCAGCATGTTGGCTTGTGATCACCTAATCTTCCTCTATCTAATCTGAAATACGCTACTGATTCTTACTTGCTATCGCAGAGAAAGAGCTGCAAGACTGTCCTTAGGTGGTGATTATGTCATGAACAGTGACTTAAGGCTTTCCACATAACTTACCACACTTGTTTCCTTCAGAAAGCCAATGTTTGAAAGCACATATGAACTACCAGCACTTCCTCCAAAAGCGACTACAGATATAAAGCTGATTCCCTTTTCTTCTAGAAGCGAAGCAGGGAGGGCTATGTCCCTTGATGTTTTATACGTGAAAGTGTTCAAATTGCCACACTTATACATACTCCCTATGCATGTCTAAGACCCCTGACTCCAATGCTCTGCCGATTTTAATGCAGAGACTGCCTCCTAGCTCCTTCACCTTCCCAGGACACCTGCTTTCACACTGGGCTGAGACCAGGTTAACAAAAACAACTGGTACAGTCTGTTGATCCTGGCAAAGGAGACAAGAAGTTATAAAAATGGTTCTCACTCACTATTTTAAGCAGACTGAAAGGGCACCAATGACAGCAATCAAGGAGAGAGAGAGAGGAAATTTGGCAAGGGAACATGGGATATAGCCCAAAGGAGGCTACTATTTTCTGCAGTAGAAACGATCCAGCGGGGATGAAACCTGTTAACCACAGTGAGATAAGTGAGCACGAAAAACATCTAATATTTGAGGTACATGTGTGCATTTCCTTCTGCCATGCTTGAAATAGGCTGCAGAACTTGGGAAGCCTCTCCAAGACTGTGCCTGGTGACCCAACTACCCATTATTCAGGAGGACTGAGCCACCAACACAAGACATGCCCCAAACTGGCAGCGAGACCACTCCCCCACGGCCCCCACTGTCATCTCCAAGAAAGAGGCAAAGTTTATACCAAACAGTCACATTAACAGTGCTGGAGGACAGCTGGGGCCTCCTGAAATCCAGAGGAGCTAAGAAAGCTTTTGGTTCAGCATGCTGGAAGTCTAAACAGGCCACAGGACTGACGGAGGTAATTCTCTTTTCATGTGGTCAAAGAAACACTGAATGATACTAGAGAGCACAGAAAAGGAACAGGAAAAAGCATCTGATGGCTGTAAAGCATTTCCAATTCAGTGAAATCACACAGCATTGGAAATCTGTTTAGGAGGAAAATCAAGGATAAGTATCTAGAAACACCGAAAGAATCCTGTTACCAAGCTAAATAATTTTGTTTCTGTTTTTAAATTAGTTTTCAGTGCAATTACTTTTGATTTTAGATTATAACAGAGTAATACAAAGAGTGAGAATTAGAGCTCTAGAGGATGTTGTTTTGACAAAATCACACATCTAATATTTTCCAGCATTTTCCTTCACAGCAAGTTTCCAAATTTTCATTTTAACTGTAGAATAATTTTGAAATCTTTAAATGCTGCTATCTTCATAGTACCTATGATAGATTTACAAGAGATCATGTTGCATGCATGATGCCTACTTCTGCTTTCCCATGCTAAAAATCTGATAAGGCATTCTTAACATACTACAAATTTCAATACACTTTAGAGGAAAATTTCAATGTACAAGAAATGGTTTAGAAGGACTGGGAAGACTTTTTAAAATAAGCATCATACAAAAATATTTAACTGCAACTGGAATGCCCTTCCATTTTCCTGATTGAAGTGGTCAACCACTCTGCTACATTTACATACGCGATGTAGTATCCTGCTCTACAATTAGCTCCCTGTTACAACTACATTTCAGGAAGTACACAGTCTGAGATAAGATTTGTGTGAAATACCAAGTTCGTTTAAGGAAATGTTTGAGAGGGTGTGTGGGGATGTATTCTGGAATATGGAGCACTAATTGGTAATGAAGGGATTTCTAGCTGACTGTATAGCTCCCTAAGCTATGCTCCTTCAGTGAATACTCTACTAAAAACATTTACCTCCATAAAAATATTAGTATTTGTCTATAGGGCTGTAGACTGTGACACTATTCACTACTACATTTGTTTAATCTACTCCACTATCCTACTGATACACTTGGAGATGTATCAAACTATCTTTGTAGTAATGATATGGACCAGGCAGGAGAGAGAACTATTCACACGGGACAGACTTAAAAATCAAGATATACACCATTACATCCATGTTTTGCATCTCCATTTTTTTTAATTCGCAATTCCAGGCTGACTCCTTCAATGAAATGCATGCCATTTTATACAAGATATTACTCAAAAATAGGCACTTTGCTTCACAAAGTAAAACTTTTCCCAAGTCTTGATCTCAGTAAAAATATTAACTTTTTTTTTCTAAAGTAGCTACCCTTTGGGTTTTGCAAACATTTTGAAGTTCAACTCTGCTATGTTCTTGCATTTAGCATGCTCAGCAGATCATGAATTTTATTCTGTGTGAATGACACATTCTCTTCAAAGCATATTTTTCTCTTGCATTTTTCATGTACAGTTTACTACAGCTCACACTGAAAATATGCTAAATTTGTAATAATGAATATTATTATGAATAATAGCAACAATTTAAAATATTGTCAGCACATGCATTGATAAATCTTTTCCTCTGAAATTCTAGTCAGTAATAATTTTCTTTTAATGGTTGCAGCAATATCCTCATAACACAACCTTTTAGCAGAACTTCTTGAGATCCCAAACACAGAAATGCTGACCAACACAGTATGAGGTGCTCACCAAAGTGAACTTAGAAGTTTTCTGCATGTGTTTGCTGGCTTTTTAAAAAAGAATCTGTTTTACCCTTCAAAATATGTACACAACTTTATTTTTATCTCATTTTTCTCTTTTTATTTATTTTTACTAGGCAACTTAGCTCTCTGTGATTCCAGGTAAAACTCAAGAAACAGTCTGAATAAAGAGGATGATGAGATAGCAGAAGATCTGATGATTATAAGGAAATTTCACAGTACGTTTACTGTTAAAATACTGTAACAACTTAAAACAAGAAGTGCAAATTAAGTAGCAGAAAGGGTATTACACCAATTACAGTTGCCACTTTCATCTTTAAAGGGATGAGTGGGTCTTTTCCAAGCACACACTTTTGCCTCTCCCCTGCCCAAGCGGGGTTCCAGCCCTCTCCATCCCCTGAATTTGGGTCACACTAGCCAGGCAGCTCTGTCCACAGTCCTTGTTCACAAACCCCTGATGGTACAAAGCAACCTTCCCGTGCTCCTGAAAACAGCTACTTCCCTCTTTGCTTATGCATCCAACCACAAAAGGCTGAGCAAAGTATCACTTACCACTAAAGACAGTGACAAATCAAAGTTTCATCTGATTCTCCCAAATTTTACTGGAGATCATCTTGCAAGTGACACTCCTCTGGGGCACTTCACCCCAGGGTGCTGGAACCAAGATCTCCAGCCATGCCAGTGACACCAGGATGACTCATCCTCAAAGTGAGAGCAAAGCTTGCCTTTGGGTGACAGCTGTCACACTGGGCGTCAGACCCACACTTCCGTTGCTGCACCTTTTGACTAGGAATTGCGGTTTGCAATTTGCTATGGAAATAGATCAATTCCCACTAGAATCCTCCCAGGTCTTGAACAACTTAAGTCATGGACGATTCCATCTGCATACAGCATTTTCAACACCTATAGCATTACCACCGGGAGTTAAAAATTGAAAAACCACTGAAGAAAAAACTGAAAAAAAAAGAAGATACATAGAAGGACACAACAAAGTTTCATTGACACAATTGCCATTTCAAAATTTGGTTTGCTCAGTGAAAACTAAAGACCTAATACTATATAATTTATATCCAGAATTCATCCTGGATTAGGGTAGCTGTTTCTTCATGATATGTATCTCCATGCCTTGCATTCAATATATTTAAAAAAAAAATAATAAAAACCTTCTAAGTCTACTCACATTTAATTTCAGAAGGGGTATGTTTGAACACAGATTTTTTTACAGTTCTAATTCTATTTTCATAATTAAAATTCCGGTAGTGCTAAGCAGATTGAATTAATTTTCATTTCCTGCAAGTAGCTGTTTAATACAAACTCACGTGAAATAAAATGTCATTGCTTAAGAAGCATATGAACAGCACGAAAATCCTTTGAGTTAACCTTCATAAAATACATCAATTTCCTCATTAAAGTGACAGGCAGTAGCCATTGAAAAAGCCCAATCTCCTCAGCAATACCCATCAGATCTAGAGCTTTGCAAGAGAAGTCTGTGAAGCAAATGGATGATTGAGGGTGGTGGTCATTTAATGTAAAGCCAAGCTGAGGTCAGTTTGATGTGGCTGACAACGTATTTTTATATTCCGTAAATGGTGGGTTTCACTGTTGGCATCAAAAGTAATTGTTTTATCTTTGAAAACTGATAGTGACAAAAAGCAAAATTCTGCTTGTCTGAAACATATTTTGTATGTGAAAGTGATAAAATTCGAATTAAGAGAATAGAAATTTTGAAAAGGAAACATCAAAAGCCTGATCTGCCTTTTACCTACACCAGATTTCAGTGCGATGTAGTTCACCCCCATTTATAATTACGAGAAGATAAACCAGACCTATGATTTTTCTACTACGTCCCAAATTTCCTAGCTCTGTTTTACCACCTTCGGAAGTAACTTTGAAACTGCCAGGCACCAGAACTAAAAGCCTCCCTGAAAAGGCACACTCGTGTCTGAAAACACACAAAGAAAAGATCAAAATAAAAATTAAAAGTAGATGCACTTTTTGTACTAAAAGGTTTTTCCACTTTGATAAGTGGATTATAATGAAGTGTGGCACCATGTTTCGTACAATTTATTAATCCAGTCCCACTTATTTACACTCTGAAGCAGCATAATGATTTCACAGTTGGAGCACAGCCAAAAATCACATGCAGAAATAATTCAGAAGTTTTGTGGAAAGATCAGTTGTTGTTGCATTTCAGGGGTTTTCTAAAGAGATAGACTGACTTTCAGTTCACCAGAAGATCAAAATTAAAGCAGTCCGAAGACAAGACAAAGTGCAGAAGTGAACATATTTTGAAAGGGAGTATATGCTACAAAAAGGCAACTGGAGCCTGATTTGACCTGCTCTTACAGCTGATCTAAGCCTGAAGAAGGTGGTAAAGAAGACCTCTCTATGCTAGTGCCGATGCAATAAGGGAAATTCCATTTTTTTTTTCCCAGATGGCACCTATGCCGTGGTCTTGAATTTATCCATCACCTATGTAACTCAGAAAAATACAGTGAGAGAGCAAAACTCAAAATATTGTGGATATGGGAGGCACAAGTTTCAGGAGAAAAAAGGAAAGCCGGAAAGCAGAGCATGTAGATCACAGTGGGGAGACCAGATGATGCTCTACAAAGCTCCTCTAGCCTCTCAAAGAGGCACGCCATTGTCCCCAAGGGATTTCTTGGACTGCTTGAAGGTGACACTTTCTCCTGCAGTACTGTTACAGGCAAGGCAAAGAAGAAACTAGGCCAAGAATGCAAAGCCATTTATACCTACACAAAGCAAGTAGAAGACTGCAGGATAGGAGTGACAGTGCTTTACCTCTATTTCACCCAAGTTTAGATGCCTATGCCAAGTAAAAGTGGAAATCAGGATGTAACTGTAAAAAAACCTCACCATTTCTTTGCAGAAAAACACAGAGCTGGTCAGTAGTTCTCTCCTGAGCACAACATACTTTGGCCTCTAGGAGCATCCTTATCCTTCGTATTTCCAAAGTAAAGGTCCCTGAAGATGCTGAGCCATCCAGTGATTCAGGAATAGTTACTTTGAAGGGTGAAGTGCACCGATATGGAAATACTGTCGGAGATGCACTCGTGCAGGAAATGTATTTTATTTATTCACTGATGCACAATGCTCAGTTTGTTTTATCCATTACATTTCTCATCCACTAACCACTCTTCCCTGCTATTCCTCACCTGAAAATATTGTTTATATACTAAGGAAGAAATCGAGAGTCCAGCTCACTGTTATTATTTGGCAAGATTTACAGGATGAGAAGACCCTACATAAATTCTGTCATTAAGAATTTCTACAGCAAATTTCTACTGAGGCTAAGTCACTGCTAAATGCAGTTTATCATGGTGGGAAGGCATCCTGTGGAGTATCAGAGGGACCACTGCTTATTTTGGTCTTTTCATTGGAAACAGGAAGAAAGGAGGAGTTATCAATGTAAGTGTGGACAGAAAAATAATACAAGAGGGTGTAGAGAAATTATAAGCAAAAGACAGGAAGCAAGCAATAAAATTGCAGCTAGAAAAATGTTTCTACATGCACCAAGGGAGTAATCCAAAATAAAGAGTTAAGAGCAAAGCAAAATAACAAAGCAAAATTGGGAAAGCATCAACACTGAAAGACTTTAGGAACAGGAGATGTAAGAAGCAATGTGGTAGACGAGAACTAAGCACCAATAGCACCTCTGGCTCTTTCTGTACAAGCATTACACAGTGGAGCAGGTTGGCATGGCAGTGCTCTCTTTATACATCTCTTTTGCAGCCACACCTGGAATATTGTATGCAGTTCAGGCACTTTATTACTGGAAGATATAAACAAACAGGAGGAAGTCCAGAGAAGTGGAACGGAAATGATTAGAAGCCAGAGGGAGTGATTTACCAAGAAAATTTAAAGTAGCCTTTTACCCGCCTGCAACTTCTCTGATAATTGGAGACGGGAAATGATAGCGACTTAGTTCAAGTCTTCAGTATGTGCCTTAAGCCCCTCTGCCTTGGGCACTTAAGCATGTGCCTAGTTTTAAGAATAATGAGTACAAAAAGATTTTGACCTGATGAAAAGAGCAAGACTAAATAATGAAAAAAAAGTCAGGTTACATACTGTTGAGATCCTCCCAGGAATGAATTATGACTGACTAAGCTACCATAATAGATTACATCACTTGAAATTTCACATTTTATTGCTGATAATGGGAAGAATTATTTACATCTACAGTTGATTTTCCATAAGATGGCAAGACTATTAAAAACAAAGTCTTACCCATGTACATGAGTATTTGCAGTCTTTGCCACAAACACACAGCATCAAGTTATCCTGCCCAGGTAGAGAGACCTGACTAAGTGAACATTTTCACCCCAGACTGTGTAACTCGGGTGGAAAGGTTCTGAAAAATGACAAATTATATCCCAGCAGGAAGGTAACTGGATTCTCCTAGCTCCTCACACACTGACATAGCTGGGAAGTGATTTTTTCATAAGGTAGCATTTTATATAACTGTGGAGCTGACAGCAGGGCTCTACTGAAAGACACTTCAAAAGTCACATAGACATTGCCACAGTCTGATTTAGGGAATGGATGATTACCATTCACACAGGTTTTGCATGCAATTTGGAAAAAAAAATACAAAAACAAACCAAAAATAATAATAAAAAAAGAAACAGCAAAGCCCAGCTGCAGGCAGCCTGCAAACAAGCCTGATGGGATGCAGTTCACTGTATAATCCTCGAACAACGTTCCAGGCCAACAGTCACGTTTGGGCATGTAGGATTCCCAAGCCCCTTTACCAATAGGAAAGGCCTCCCAGAAATGTGATCTCAAAGGTAACTGCGTGCACCCACCCCCTGCCCCACCCACCTTCACCTAGTCTGTGCTTAAAATCTCTTCTTGATGCTTCAGATAAGCAAAGTTCATAGTTCCACACTGGAGAAATTCCCTGCAGAGATTTTTAACTCATAAATGGATAAAAAAAACCCCAAACCTATAGGAGAGGAAGACCCAGAACAAGATAGAAGATTGTTTATTGGAAAGTTGGTATTTATGACTAAAATTGCTTTTGATGTTGCATGGGTGAATAGCATGCTACCCTAGGCTTCTGTCTATGCAAGTAATGAGAGCTTTTATGTGACTGTTTCTGCAATTTTTTTATAACTCAACATTTACCTGCAACCTACATTTTCATTTATGGGGATGAGATAAGAACTGGCACAAAATCAAGAGGTCTCAGCTTCAGTGCATCAGTGCCTTGATTTTATATTAAGATTTTTTTATGGACTTTCTGCAGCACTGTTTTAAAGGTTTGGCAGAAAGTACAATGACTGCACGGCTGATCACTGCTTTCACTACTTACAAGGTGGTATCTATAAGCCTTACAGTCCTACTCCAGAGACTTTTTCCCCCCCCTTTCTTTGTATAGTGCATGTCAAAATGAATCCGCAAATTGGATGAAATCTGTCAAAAACCAGATTATCATCACTGGATCTTGTAGGACTACATATAGTTAAGGTTGCCTGACGCTCCTCATTTTAAGACCTCACTTACTATTGCTTATATCTTTACCACACATTAGCAGTTAGGGCTGAATTTTTCCATGCTGGATGTCTGCCTCAGGCTGAATTTTATTTTGCAAGTGTAAGAATGTATCAGCTAGAAGTACTAACTAAGCTTAGTGCAAAGTAAGTTTGTGCATAAGGGTAGAGAGAAACATGTTGGTTTTCCCCAGTGTTACATTCTTTTCAGACATATTTGAGAAGCTCAAGAGCCTTCACACTTTGAGACAGACCCTTTGAAGCATCACTGCTCTGATACCACAGATGTGCCTTTTGCCATCTCATACATTATCACTTAAAATTATAACGGATCATAGTACAAAACACTGAAAAGTTGCAGTTTGTACGTGATATGATTTGCAAGGGTTTTGGTAGAGGTTGGCTGCCAATCTCCAAGCTTTCCTTCTGCAAAAATCATGGACCAAAACAGAGGGTCAGGGCTGACCTAGTGCTCCGACCATTTCTTCCACATGCCAGGTGATGCTTTGGCCTGGGAACTCCATGTAGAAAATCCATGCCATGCTCTCAGGGTGCAGCAAGGAATGAGATCGGAAGGAAGAGAAACACGGCACAGGTTGAAAGAGCAAGAGAACCACCAGAAGCCTAGTGAGGAGAGATGACAGAAGTTTGGGGAGGTAGTAGACTCGAAGAAGAAAGGCTCCCCAGAAGAGCAGTGGAGAAAAGAAGGAGACATAGGCAGTGGAATATTGGAGAAGTTGGGGAACAGGGGAATGGTTAGGAGAGTCTGACAGTGCGGAGGCTGATGAGCTGAAGGAGATAAGGTAAAGGTCCAAAGGTGAGTGTTGCTCAGAACCAGAAGTGGTAGGAGATGCAGATGGCTGGTAACTGGATAAACATAAGCAACTGAGAAGAAAATTAATTTGGGGCAGAATGTCCAAGAATATCTCCCTCTACAGCATTAGGGCTGAATGCAGGAAACGTAAGACTCAGTTCCCCTAGAAAACGGCACAACCATCTCTACTTTACAGACTGGAAACTGGAGGCAAAAAATTTCTCAAAAGAAATATTACAAGTGTCTACTAATGCACCGAGCCTGACCTGTCACTCCCACAACTTGATTTTTCTGAGTGTTTACCATTTTTGAGAGAGGTTGCTTTCTAAGGTGGCTCACAATCCCCTGACTGGGTTACCATTCTCCAGCTGGTGCTCCTAGCTCTGCTGCACATGATTCCAACTCTGGCCCCAAGTTTTCACGACTGCTGAGACTTTATTTGCTGAGCCTACATCAGGAGGAAAGTCCATAACTGGCCTGGTGCCACCTTTGCATCTCTCTGCAGGCATGGGGAAAACAGCCAGTGGCAACCACAGAAACCTAGAGATGGAAGAAGGAACCCACAAAACACTGTTTGATACCCAGGTTACTTCTACCAGACAGCTACACAGCCTGACAGAGGGCAGTCAGGTGCCGCTTTAGCAGATAAGTGCTGCACTGTGCTATGGATTGCCTACATGCATCCCATTTCACCTCCCGTCCTTCAGCCCACATGCTCCTGGGAAGAGAACAAAGCATTACAGCAGCTCCACAGCACCTGATACTATGCGTTGGTACAGGAGACTGCAAAATCTCCCTCATAACCTGGAGTTCAGCTTCAGGAGTTCAAGTAAATATTTACCTTAGAAAATGATGGAAATATTGTCTTTTAATTTATGCTTTCTGCTTTTCTAAACCTTTGCAGGAAGAGGAAATGGTACAGGGGTAACTGCTGCCTACCTCGGCATGGGTGCCACTGGCCAGTAAGACCACCCACCACAGTAGCTAGCACGGTGTCCCACATACGTGAAGCTTGCACAAACCAGAATGAGTAGTAAAAATACAAACTTGGTGGAAAAAAAATTAAAAGTATCCTTCAACAAGAATTTGTGACCCAGTATCATCAACATGTGCAAACTATGGCTGTTTCTGTATCCACATGCAGAAATTAAAGTATGATGTTCAGAAGAAACACAGATTACTGAAGCATCGTAAAAATATCATGGCTGGGGAGCTCCCGTGCTGCATCCACACATTGTATTTCAGCTCCTAAACCAGACTTTGTTAAATTTAACAGTTTACCAGCATATGCGATTGCATCGACTTTAATTAGGTAACCGGCTCAGTGGTTTTGATTGTTTCGATTGGGTAAACACGTGACACGGACTGATCTATAATTAAGATGAACTTTAAGATAAGTGTTTGTGTTTAAGTGGTGGACTGGACACATTTGTTGCCGCCTGAGGATGAAGGAGTAAAAGTACAAGTCGGAAGAGATCCTCTCTTTGCTCAGTCAGTGATTGCTGACCTCTGTTTTTCATTATTACTAGGAAGTGGTCAGTTAACCCTCATCATTAAGCAATAAAGCATGACAGAGAGTGCTGATTAATGTGCTGCTCACAAATATGGTCAGGCTGGCAGTTTTAAATGGCCATTAGTTATAGTTGTGCAAAATGAAATTAACCCAGCTAATCAAGCACTGAGAAGCCACGGTTCTGCTGAGGGTCAAGGGTTCCAAGCACACAAAAGGTACAGTGTGTTTACATACCACGGAAAGGAAAAAAAAAAAACAAACCTGACAGGGTGATTCATGAAAATGGATGCATATGATATAATTGACCAAACATTGGATAAACAGAACCCCTGTACTGCTGCAGATGACCCTGTTTAGACCCCTGTTCCCTATAACCTTGACTGCCTTCCTCTGCAAACAGGTTTATATTTTATATTTTTTATATATTTTATTTATATTTACAGACTCAGCCACATGGCTGCTCATGTCCCTTAGGCTAAACTGTGGTACCACCTGGAATATCACACACACTCCTCACATCCTGAAACAGGTTTGCTGCTTGCAAATCCTTCTCCTGTCAGACCCAGAGAGCTGGGGAAGCATGTAGAGCAAATGGTGAAACCACAGGAGAAAAACACAAGCTAAACACACACATAAGCATGTGACAGCTCATTTTGTAAGAAAGACAGCAGAGGCCTGAAAAATAAGAGCTTTTTCTGAATAAGTAACCTTCTTAAATTTCATCTTCTAGTAGTCTTGGCAAGTCCCACTTTAAAGACATTACTTTCTTGTCTGCAATGGGAGAAGTATTCTCACCATGGCCTGTTCTGATCCCCTTTCTGGATGCTGGATACCATCTTCTCTGTCTTTCTAAACTTTCCATTTCTGATTTCAGCTGAAATCTTAATTTTGTCCCATATCTGGATGGAAATAGTTTAATTCTAAGGATTTCCCCACTACTTCAATGCATACTGATTTTGGATTATGGACTGCATAATGGATGGATTTTGGATTGCCCCCACCTGCACTATATGGCAATACTGTCTTTGCCTGCTGAATCAAAGTGGGCACCTTTGCTTGTAGAAGCACTCAAAGCCCTTCCCACTTTTTTTTTTTTTGTCTTGGTAGCTTATTGCTCTTGCACTGTGAACTTGTTATTGAAGGCTTCAAGGACAGAAAGAATGGTGACAGTGACAAGGACTTTCTCCCTTTCTTAGTGGAACCATAATAGAAAATATATTAAGTGTGAGAATGGCAATGGGAAGGACTGAAATGAAAGTCAGAAAGATGTTACTGTCCTTCAGGTCTCTATTTCTGGAACATTTTCCAATGCTATGGAAAAAGGGGATGCTCAAGCAAGCAAATTTACCCAAATACTGTTCAAAAAAACCCCTGCTGTTCAATCCTGTTCTGTCTTGTTACAGAACTCTTTAAGCATGTAGTAATACATATATTTTGCTTGTGCTTCTAATGTCCTTCACATTTTCATAAGCTTTCCACAAATGATATTCTATTATTAAACAGCTAGTGAAAGATCTCATCCTTGTCATATTTCCTCTTCCTACTTTTAAATGAATAATTAACATGGAATAATTGGTAGGCTACCTTTCTAAATTTCTCACACACAAAATCGAAGTGAAACAAGAAAAAAAAACGCAGCTCCGTGTGGCCACTATGTCCAAGTGCTTGTGTTATTTTCCAACACCCTAAATTTATTTTAGAAAGCTGTATGCAATGCTGCTGCATTAAAATATACACATATCTACCGTACTTGACAGACTGCTGCCCTACATTCAGCACACAGTACCTGCATGATGACACTGCAGAAGTATGAGGATATGAAATACCACTTGTAGTTCCTAAGGCTCTATAAAACACCTGAATATCTCAAATTCAACTGCCTTGCCGTGTGCACCTTCATACGAAGACATTAACAACCACCCTCCCCCCAAAGAGACCATCCCCGTGTTCTGGAAAAAAGGCCGGCAGGGGAAAAAACCAGCTTGGTTGAGTAGGGAAATCTTGAGTGAAATTAGGAAAAAAAGGAATATTTATAAGCTCTGGAAGGGGGGACAGGCCTCTTGGGGGGACTACAGGAGGGAAGCGAGGCTATGTAGGGAAAAAATCAGAGGGGCTAAGGCTGAACTAGAGATCAGATTAGCTAAGTCTGTAAAAGACAATAAAAAATCTTTCTATAAGTATATAAACAGTAAAAGGAGGACAAGGGAGACCATACAGTCCCTTTTGGACTCAGAGGGAACAGCAGTGACAGGGGATGAGGAGAAGGCTGAGGTACTTAATGCCTTCTTTGCCTCAGTCTTTAATTGTAAAGAAAGCTGTTCCCTCTGTGTAGATACCCGGGAAACAGAGGAGCAATACGAGGCTCCCATAGTCCAAGAGGAGGTGGTCAGAACCCTGCTTGGCCAGCTGGACACCCACAAGTCTATGGGGCCAGATGGGATACATCCTAGGGTATTGAGGGAGCTGGTGGATGTATTGGCCAAACCCCTTTCCATCATCTTCCAGCAGTCCTGGAAGACTGGGGAGGTAGCTCTGGACTGGAGGCTGGTTGATGTAGTTCCCATTTATAAGAAGGGTAGCAGGGAGGATCTGGGGAACTACAGGCCAGTCAGTCTGACCTCAGTGCCAGGGAAAGTCATGGAACAGGTGATCTTGAGTGCTATCATGAAGCACTTACAAGAGAACCAGGCGATCAGGCCCAGTCAACATGGGTTTACCAGAGGCAGGTCCTGCCAAACCAACCTGATCGCCTTCTACGACAAAGTCACTCGGCTGCTGGATGAGGGAAAGGCTGTGGATGTGGTCTTTCTGGACTTCAGTAAAGCCTTTGACACAGTTTCTCACAGCATTCTGCTACGGAAACTGCCAGCCTCTGGCCTGGACAGACGCACACTCCCCTGGGTAGAAAACTGGCTGGATGGTCGGGCCCAGAGAGTGGTGGGAAATGGTGTTAAGTCCAGCTGGAGGCCAGTGACAAGTGGTGTTCCCCAGGGCTCAGTGCTAGGTCCAGTCCTGTTCAATGTCTTCATCAATGACCTGGATGAGGGCATTGAGGGCACCCTTAGCAAGTTTGCAGATGACACAAAGCTGTGTGCAAGTGTCGATCTGCTGGAGGGCAGGGAGGCTCTGCAAAGGGACCTAAACAGGCTGGACCACTGGGCAGTGTCCAATGGCATGAGGTTTAACACGGCCAAATGCCGGGTCCTGCACTTGGGACACAACAACCCTATGCAGAACTACAGACTGGGAGAAGCCTGGCTGGAAAACTGCCAGGAGGAGAGGGACCTGGGGGTGTTGGTCGTCAGCCAACTGAACATGAGCCAGTAGTGTGCCCAGGTGGCCAAAAAGGCCAATGGTATCCTGGCTTGTATCAGAAATGGTGTGACCAGCAGGTCCAGGGAGGTGATTCTCCCTCTGTATTCAGCACTGGTGAGGCCGCTCCTTGAATACTGCGTCCAGTTCTGGGCCCCTCACCACAAGAAGAATGTTGAGGCTCTGGAGCAAGTCCAGAGAAGAGCAACGAGGCTGGTGAACAGACCCTACGAGGAGCGGTTGAGAGAGCTGGGGTTGTTGAGCCTGGAGAAGAGGAGGCTGAGAGGAGACCTCATTACTCTCTACAACTACCTGAAGGGAGGTTGTAGAGAGGAGGGAGCTGGCCTCTTCTCCCAAGTGACAGGGGACAGGACAAGAGGGAATGGCCTCAAGCTCCGCCAGGGGAGATTTAGGCTGGAGATTAGGAGGAAGTTTTTCACACAGAGGGTCACTGGGCATTGGAATAGGCTGCCCAGGGAGGTGGTTGACTCACCTTCCCTGGAGGTGTTTAAGGCACGGGTGGATGAGGTATTGAGGGACTCGGTTTAGTGTTAGATAGGAATGGTTGGACTAGAAGATCCGATGTGTCCCTTCCAACCTGGTTGTTCTGTGATTCTGAGACAGTTTCGTTCATGAATATGGTGCTACCATTGTATGAATGCTGTCCTCCTGTTATTAAAAGACTAAAAAGACTGCAAGCAAAAGACATCATTTTAAAATAGATTAGTGTCTTCCCAATCCCTTTTTCTAATTTTATGAATAGTTTAGTATGCCAGTGCACACAATCTAAGAAGTACTTATTATTTTTTCCCAATAGTCCATCATTATCATTCTGTTGTATCAGAGAAAATTAGCACCTATCACTTACATAATTTCCAGCAGTATTGTTAAGAGTGGAATTTGCATGCATGATATGGTGTATAGGCTAACACAAGTCCATTTGCTAAGTCCACGTGGTAAAATGGATGAATAAATAATTGGATGCTTAGCTCCAAATATATAATTATTCTTAGAAAAAAAATTAGAGCACAAGTCTGTGAAAATACATATAATAATACTCATCTACAGCTAACTACTCTAGACAAAAATGCCCTTTCAGAAATGGAATCATACAGTTAGAATCCTAAAATGTTTACAGAAAACTTGCATAAATGCCCAAGTTTTGAAAGTACAGGGCTATTACACTTCTTCCCCACAGGCGTTAGCTTTAAATTGAGAACATCCCAGCCTAATGAAGAAACAGCTTAGCAGAGTCCTCGTGCAGAGCATGCAAAAAATTTATAAACCTTTGTATTTCAGTTTAAATTGTTCATGTTAGAAAAACTTCAGGCTTGATTGTTCCGATCTGCTCCCACGCAGAGTCCCTCCCTAAGAAAGCAACATTACCTTTTTTTATATCATCCATCACCCTGCTTTGCCATAAGTATCGCTGTCCTGATGTTGCAAGAATTGTTTGCCATATGCCTACTTCAAATACACAAGTTGTCTTAGTTATTTGTTACATGTAAAGAAATGAGGGAGTGGGCTTTGCAACAGTTAAGCAGGAAACATCAAGTCCCATCCTTTTCTGTATTAAGAATACAACACAAACCAACTTCCCGATGAAGTAAAATAAACAGGTGGCTACAAATGAGAAATCTATCTATTAGTTCTTTTGCCTAGTAATAGCCCAAAAGAATGTAAATATGCCATGAATAGGAAATGAGTGGAGAAAATTCCACTATTCTGGAGACGACTTTTCAGCAAGAATGAAGAAAAATTAAAAGCAAATGAGACCTGATGCAGAAACTGGATACAACTGCATTACTACTAATAGCAATTACACCATTTCTAGAAACGGTGTGAAACATTACATTACAAGAATTCAAAAGTATATAGTTTATCAGGATGATCAGTAACATACAAATGACTATCATTTTGCAAAGATTACCAAAAATTTCAAAGCAACCCAGTTTTCTTCTTACCAAATATTATACAGGTTTTCTGATTAATGGACATCACATTGTTTTTTTAAGATAGTATATATCTTCCTATTGAAGAGGCTATTTCCATTTTGGTATTTTTCTCACCCTGTGACTTGAAAGTCAGCCTACGTTCTAAATCTTTAGAATAAATTTCTAAAATACAGCCTTTCTACATTTACTTTCTGAGTCCTTTATTTAGTCCTTTTGAATTTCTTCATATATTCTTTTCCAGGCAAGAGCCACTAAACAGTTTCAATAAACATAAAGATCTACTGCCTGAAACAGTGATTCCATTACAGCTTTCTGTCCTTATTATTGGTCATCTGGTATACCATTGAAGAAAATCTGCAGATGGACCTTTTTAAAAATTATTTAATAAATCAGAAAAAAAATAATGTGTTCAGAAGCATGGGAGTCAGTCCTGAGAGGTAAAATATCACTCAGACTTGACAGGGCTGGCTTTTAAGTCTGCCTTTCCCATTTGCAACCATGTATAAACCAGCAGTGTCAGTCAGTGGGAGATCTTTGGTCCAGGCAGAAGCTTGAGCAACTCTAGCAGTTAACCAGGCTGTGAGTAAGTAACTCTTGGCTCTTTCTCCTCTGCGTTCATTTCCTTTGGTCTGTGTTATTTACTTTTCAACCAAATTGCAAAGCCCATCAATTTAAAGTGAAGCAATTTGATAGAGCAAAAAACATCGGGGCCTTTTTCTAGGTGAGAATCAACTAGATAAGAGGTAGTTCCTTTTGCTTTGAAATGCAACAGTGGAAGAAAAGTCTGAGCAATAAAGACTCCCCCTGGGAGGAGAAGAATTTGCCTGGGGAGCATATAGCAAGTGGGACACAATGAGCTGCACCCATGAGTGCTGAGGGAACTGGTTCACATCACTGAAAGACCACCCTTGGCCACTGAGAGAGGCTGTCAAGGATTGGAATGACGCAGATGTCACTTCTGCTTTCAAAAAGAGCAAGAATACATTTTTATGGTGAGGAGATCCAATAGATTTCCCTAAGGAGCTGTGGAATCTCCACCCTCTAGAGCATCCCTCCAAGACAACTCAAAACCCAACTGGACACAGTGCTGAGCAACCTGTTCTGAGCAGTAAGGTTGGACTAAATTACCTCTGGAGATCCCTTTCAACCTCAGCAATTCTGTGATTACATGGTAACGCTCTCCCATCTGAACAAAATTAATCCACACAAAATGGTGTTCTTTTCATAAACCTATGCACATTAGCACAGCCTTGGATAGGCCTAAAGGCATAAAGTGATTAAGATATATCTTCTGTATCAAAGAAATGCTACACCAAATCTTACATGAAGTGTTACACAAGGAAGCTTGAAATAAAATAGGAAGAGAACTACAGCTTCGAAAGAGAAAAATTATATTGTGAAAGGCCTGCAGCATATTCAGAAAAGACAACAAGTTAACTACATCATAATAATGTGGTCTGGTAACCTGTGTAGAAAACTCATAGAGGGTTAAAGTTCAAACTGAGATATTAGGCATGTTAGGATGTACTGTATGAACAAATATAAGGAAGGATGAATTTGAGAAATATAAACTCCCTCTAATGCAAGTATCAGTATCTACTACCGAAAACCAATTACAGTCTTTCCAAATTCACTTCAGTCAAGTGGTTCAGGTACAGGTCCTTAGACCTTGCGGTACCCTTTCACTATTTAATGGCAAGTAGTTTTCTCAGGAAGCAGAACCATCATGAGTGTTTCCTGCACTCAGTCACTGCGTAAGAACCCTGCTCCAGTTGCTGCTGCTGCTCAGCGAAGAAGTCTCAGACTTCTTAACACCTCAAACCCTGAATTTTTATCCCACAGCAGATTAAGAGAAGTCTCTAACGACATTATGTCTTAGATTTACATCCTTTCTCCCGCCTTGCCAGATATGGATGGTGATTTAGGATTAATCAGGACCACAAAGTCAAAGGGACTCTTGTCTTCAGAGTTCACATTCACTTGCTATGGAATACAAAATACAAAAAGGATTATCAAGCTATAAAGAAAAGAGTAAGAGAGAGGAGGAAAAAGTCAATGCCTGAAGCAGCTGAATGGTGCTGTGGAGAACTGGACTGCATCTCCTTTGCCATGAACTTACTTTATAATAATAAGCAAGGAAAAAACCCTAGTTACCCTCCTTGTTTCTTGAATATCCAACTTGAGATCCCAAGCCTGATTTGTACTGGTTTAAGCAATCACAGCTGCAAGTAAAATCAATGGGAATTGCACTTTAGACATATTAAGTGCTATAAAATGCCAAGTACTTCTGCCCCAAGATGCTAGATGTCATAAATCATGAACCCCAAATCAGTGGGTATATCTGAGTTTAATCTCTAACTTAACTCCTCGACTGTAACACAGGAGTAATAACCACTCACCTCGTACTATAAGGATAAATTAAACAATGTTTGTGAAGCACTTTGATACTGTAGTGATGAGCACCACAGAAAAGCTCAGTCAGAAATGTGTAATTACATTTTCTGAGAAAGGGATGAATAGTAATCAGCAGTGAAGGCACAGGACTATACTTTGAGCAATGAGAAGAATACAAGATATTGAATAGCTGCTCACTAATTGAATGCTATCCAATCTGTTCAATGAACAAGGCAGAGGTCTGATGGAAAAAGTTGTATGTGATCATGTAATTAAAGCTGAATTAGAAATCATTAAATGTGGTGCAGATGAACAAAGAGCATGCAGGCCACTAGCATTCATTATTTTCACTTTTAGCTGTGATTTTGCAAACTTGATTTTGCTCCCTCTAACATGTTTTTTAAAAAAGCAAACTGAAAAATAGCCAAACAGCTCAAAACCTCTGAAATCCACCATTGCACCTAATGTACAAACCCATAAAGAGGAGCAGAAAGGGATGGGAGAGTTCTTAACAACCTCAGATGGTTCTGCAACAAACTCTACAACAAGAGAGAAAGGGTCTGCCAAACCGCCTGAACAGAAGTGGGAACGTCAGCAAGTTTCACTGGACAAGAACCAGAGCATGTACAAATCCCAAGCACATGTTGTCATCTGCTCCGTGCAGAACCTAAACACAGGCTTCAGGCTTCAGCTCCACCTATGTCGCACAGTATATAGAAAACTCATGCACTGGCCACTCCAACAGTTGTCCAAACCCCTGCATCAGTTCTGCAGCAAGTACAGAGCTGCCCCTCACAGTGTCAGTAGCTCCTGGCAGCTGTTCCCCTGACACAGAGGAGATGAACAGAACCTTGCTTGTACCTGCTTGCTCTTAGTGTGGACAAGATGCATACAAAAGCCCCATATAACCATCACTCTTGAAATAAGTGAGACCAACTGACTCATACTCCCTTTCTTGGGGCGCTGGATTTTGCACCTCAGCCGTGACAGACATCACCAAACAATTTTATAGATTAAAACTTATAACTGTTAAAATAATTCTCGTCTTACAGAATTTCCTCTCCCTAAACAATAAAGAATTTGGGCTTCAACGCTGACCACAGGTCACTACTGTTCCTAAAAAACTGACAAAACTGCTTCAGCCTAAGTCTAGACTTCAGACTTAACAGAGGTACTCCCAACCTTCAACAATCTAAAACTGTGCTAAAAAAAAAGGCTGAAATCCTGGCTTCTTTTAAGGCAATGGGAGATTTGCCATTACCTTTTCCCACTCTATTTATATCTGAGATGCTAGCAGATGCCTTGTTCCCTCTGTCTATAACAGACAGATCTGTATGCACATTTTATCTATTTTTTTTGGTCTGGAGACTGTTTTCCCACTCTCTTATTTAAAATGGGATTAGGAGGTACAAAAAGTTGTTTTGTTTCTGGTTTTCTGTATTTATATGTTTATTCTGAATTATATCTATTTAGTATTTCTTTTCAGCCACGGCACTGCAAAATTCCTTATCTCCGACATTGTTTTGCTGAAGGCACCTTGCAGGATTATCCCCTTTTGCCTCCTAACTACTTAACCTGAGCCTGGAAGGCTCTTCCAGGCTCTAAAAATTTTCTGAACCTTAAGGGTTGTAGAAGAGAAGTGCTATTTGCTACTAAAAGTGAAAATTATAACACTGCTCTGATAGTCTGCCAAGGCAGGCAGATAACAGCATTTTATAAAGTGGTATCTCTTAAGAAGCAGCACCATAGCTGTAAGGAAGTAAGGCATCTAGCTAAGGATGTTTTATGACATTTGATATGCTTTATGCTGTTTGATATAGAATATGTTGTATGTATATTCGTGCCTAGTTGCAAACTCCTATTTGAATGTTTGCTTATGCTTTAGTTATCCATTTACAGTTGTATTGTACGAGGCATTATAAAATATCTCCAGCAGCACAGTGTTCAAGAAGCCGGACCAATTATACTTCAACGATGGTGGATTTTGCAGCAGTCAGGCTCTCACTTGAGGGGATTACCAGCAAATGTAATCATGAGGTCACCTGATGGAGTCTGGGGGTACCTGCAGAGGCTTAGCTGGATAGGATTGAGCTATTTTAAAGGACTTCACTCTCCTGAGTTTTTTTGAGGAGAAAAGTCATTGTAGGAGACAGACATTCATCTGTTAGCACAAATACAAACAATTCTGCCTTATGGCACTTAACACAAATTTTTAAAAACTGGAGTCCTGTATCCCTGTGAACATTTGGGCATCTACCATCACTAAAAGCAGAACATCCTAAAAACATATTAATTAGTTCATCCGTTATTTTAGTACTACCAAGTCCTTCATTTCTTGAGTGAGATGAACTCTTCAACTTTATCAGGGCACAATATTAACTAAGAGAAACATCTTTTGACGATTCTCTGCTATCACAGATAACCAAATCATATCATACATCAGCTACTTCTCTTACACTTCATTTCAAAGTAGGTACTTAAATCCTTCTGAGTCCTTTTAGGAAAGCATCTGTGGAACTCCCTCCTTTTGGTGGTTTGCAGCTTTCTCAAAATATCAAACCGACTAGCGTAATTTTTACCCATTTGCTCTTATTTCAGTACAGTTCAAAATAAATTCTACTCCCTCTCAGTTGTCTATTCCTCAACTATGAAATATTTATAGACAGCAATCAGGTCCCAACTTAGACTCTTTTGGGTTAGCTAAAAAAAGCTGAAAGCATTTAGTCATCTGATATTAGATAAATTTTTATTCCCCAGATAATTTCAGGAGCTCTCCTGGTGGTTTATGTGACTCTGAATCAAACTGTCTTTAACATGTTGGTGTCCAGAAGGATACAAAATATTTCATATAAGTGTTCCCAACATCATTTGTACCAGAATGGTGTGAATGCTACTCTGTTTGCTTGCAATACTTGGTGCATTTGAACCACCATGGAACTATTACCTGAAAGGTGAATTTCCCAGAGGTGTTTTTCTTCTTTATGAGGCATATGGAAAAAGCATCCAGAAAAACACTAAACTATTAGTAGTGACGTTTGAACTCTTTTTAGCCAAAATGTCTGTTGGCTACTTTGAATTCGCATGCATCTATAGGGCCATCCCAACTCTATGAAGACTCTGATCTACCACGGTATTAGTCTGTAATGTGTTAAAATACAAAAAAAAAAAAACCCACAAAACCAAAAAAATACTGCAACTTGGTTTCCTGTCACATCATAAGAATGTCAAAATCTTTCCTGTCTTATAAAAAGATATAGAAGATAAGCACGTGAAAGCCTGCATGATGCTCAAGTTGGTGGTAATTGAAGGCCATTGGCTAAGATAAACCAACCTCACCACTGCATATAGATTTTGTTTACTACATACTGTGCTTGTGTAGGCTACCTACCTTCTGCTGAATATATTATTTTATAGATGAAGCAGTCTAGAAATTATTATTCATAAGACAAAGAACAAAAGACAAACAAAAGAGTGCTGGAGAAGAATAGCTGCATGCAAACTTCCTAGCAACACACAAGTGTTTTTCAAGGCTAGACAGCAGTCCACATTTAAATTCTCATCTTTTTGCTTGTCTCTCCTTCTTTAGAGCAAAACCTGCTTAGATGGTAAATAACAGTAAACATCAAAAAATTGCAAAAGTTGGGAAATCTTGGGGGAGAGAAGAAATTATTAATGCTTTTGGAAAGGAATAAATGTGGATTTTTAGCTTCCTTGATATGAAATACTTCTTCAAATAGTTTTCCCAGCCATTAACCAACTTGTAGTACTTTGTGGCACTGCAGCTGCTAAATTCACCCATACTTTGCTTGTTTTAAAACCAAGACACTGCTTCACCTACCTGGTTCCCAATCCCTCCTTCCCTCTGCCCCGTCACTCCTTTCTGAAATGCTACCTCCTTTAAGGAGAGTCACAAAGTTGGCAAAGGGTTTAGAGGGGAAGCCAGATGAGGAGCAGAAAAAGTCACTTGGTGTGTTCAGCCTCGGGGAGACCTCACTGCAGTTTACTGCTCCCTCACAAGGGAAGGAAGAGAAGCAGGCACTGATCTCTTTTCTTTGGCAGCCAATGATAGGACCCAAGGGAAAGGCAGGAAAACGTGCTAGGGGAGAGTTTAGGTTGGATATTAGGAGGAGGTTCTTCACCCAGAGGGTGGTGGAGCACTGGAACAGCTCCCCAGGGAAGCAGTCATGGTGCCAAGCTTGACAACATTCCAGAAACATTTGGACAATGCCCTCAGACACATACTATGAATGCTGAGGTTGTCCTGTGCAGCGACAGAAGTTGGACTTGATGATCCTTGTGAGTTCCTTTCAATTCAGGACAGCCTATAATTCACTTGCTCTACTAGCACTGCACTCCACATTCAACATGCATCCAACATTTATTCTTTAGTCAAAGTTTCTCATGCAGGTCATATATTCCTAGAGCCACAAGGAAAGCTTTTCCTCCCATTCCACCTCTCCTCAGCTTTAAAATATTAAATTGTAAAACATACTCCATCCTTTACTAATCTTTCTTCTTTTTGTGTCACACTTCTTGCGGCTTGGTTTTATTCCCTTTTTTTTCCAGAGTCCCAGTGCAAACCTTCCTAGCTCCTTTCCTCTACCAGCCTCCTGAACTCTGAGCTCCCAGTACCTAAGCCAACCAGGAGCAGGAGTGAAGACTTCATTTCATGGAGCAATAAATGCTGCCTGCCAGAGCGAAAACTAGAAAAACTCTTTTTTATAACTATGAAAAAGCATGGAAGGCTGATGGCAGCTTCAAACCTATGATGACTTAATTATTTAAATTTTAGTTTACATGTATTAACCATAGCATATCAAGTAAGAGTAGCAGCTGCTACATGAATTTGACCAGCTCATTTGCCCTCAGCAGATCACCCATCTGTTTGCTCTTCACCTAATATCTCTGTTCGATAAGTTGTAAAACAGATTCTTGCAACAGGTCAAGAACAGAGTCAACTTCAAATCCCACACAGACATTTCTATGAAAACATATGGACATCTATACTGAGTGATGTTGAATTTAGAGAGGCCACTGACCTTATGAAAGTGGATAAAAGGAAAATTGGAGCCTATGATGGGAAAAGACTGACTCCATTACAGTCAATGAACAAGAGTGGAGAGTGAAGAACTGCATGTGTAATTAGTTCTAGTAACACAGGCCAAGAAAATTCATGGGTGCACACACTGCAGAATGGTGTGGAAAATGTCTTTTTATAATGCATCAATTTCAGTTTTTACAGTATAAAAAAGTATTCCTCCGTTAAATGATCAAAAAGGTAAGCTATCTTGTTCACCAGTAGTATTTTATAAAAATTTAAGTTATGCTAATTAAGTGAATTATTCAAGAGCCATGCATTCCAACATTTAAATTTCCACCTCAATTCGAATAAAAAAAAAAATAAAAGGAGGCATGCACACCTGCTCTAGTTTCTCCTCATTTTCTGCTAAGGAGTGTAGAGCCTTGGGAAGTTTCCACTTACACTCCACTGGAAAACCATAGGAAGATGGCCTGTTTCTGAAGAAAACTATTATGCATAACATATCATGTAACGTTCCCTCTCGTGTGGCCTTCTGAAAGTAGAGAGTATCCCTGGGCTATTTATGCATCTGGCCCACTGCTAAACAGTTGCATAGTGCCTTTGCTTGCCAAAAACCTGAATTTATCTACCACTGAATTTTCAGGCTGGCAATAGCTCACAATCCTTGATGTGAAGATGAGTCTCTAGAAGACTGCTGGATCCCTTTGGTTACGGCAATAAGAACAGCCTAGGTGCCTGGCAAGACAGACTAAGAGTTACCCAAGGTGACTGGAGGGTTGGATCCTTGATCTCGCATCCTGAGTTGCTTGGTTTCTGTGTTTCAAAGCAGCCTGGCACAAAGGAGATGACACTTCTTTTCCGTAACACTATCTTTGAGGCAATCTCAGTTCCCATACCTGTGCCAATTCCCTGCAAATGGCTACACGCAAGAAATTTTATCCCTTCCACTACTGAAATGAAGTCTTGGATAACCTGCTATTTAAACAAGCAGCTACTAGGCTGCCTGCTGAAGTGCACAGCACATTCACTATATCCAGGAGGCCATTTAAATAAGATGGCATCAGATTAGACTTTGAAAAATTTCCTTCAGCCAAATTTCCCCCTACTTTGAATAGGCAAATAGCAAATGCTAAAGTAAAAAAGAAATGCAGCTGTAGAAAATTCTGCTACTGCGACTGTGTTTCTACTACAGAGACGGAGAGAAATCTCTGTTTCTGATTTAAAAAAGCACAATTAGTTTTTTTAAGTGAACCTCCTGGAAGAAAAAAAGCAGCAAAATTTGCAATGTATTGAACATCACAGCTTTGTATTTAAAAACAGGACAAGCTTCCCCATAATTAATATAAGTTTTTCATTCTTCCATTTCAATTGGCCAAAGATTTCTCAACTAATATGCAAAATAACTGGAAGCTGAAGGTCATTTTTGCTGTAGTCTTTAGCACCGTTTGGAGATAAAAAATGCCTTTCTTTTTTCTTACCTTCATGCCAAAGGAAGAATGAAAGATTAACTTTAGCAACTTAAGAAGCAATATAAATTTTGATTTAGGACAAATTACCTCATACTTGTCTGGAACTTGGACAAATGAAGACTAAAAATGCAAAGCATACGCAAGAACAGCTGTGATTTCTGACTTCAAGCCTGTTACGCTCCTTAGAGAAAGCTGTCTCAGTGCAGAAGATAAGACAAGACAAGACTGGCTAGATGCTTTAGGTTCCCTCATGGTATGGTCTAGTATCAGCATATGACTCTATTAACGATCATAAATTAAAGTTTAAATACCTTTGTGACTGGGCTTATCTGTAACTTACAAAATCATACAATATAGTTATCCTAGGTAAAAATTTCTTATAAACAAATATAAATGTTTTAACTTTTGCAGTGACATCATTTATCAAGACTTTAATAGTTAAAGGATTTTAGTGTTAGCACGGCAGATCCAATTTGTATTAATTACACAGTCACATTTCTTCCTATCAGACTCCTGTTCATCAAGTCAGCCAGCAAGAAGTTCATGCTTACTTGATACCAAAATTTTATGCTTTGGTAATTTACATCCTTGCAATGAATTCCATCTGAAACTACTTTTGAAATTTCACCAATAAACCCATATTAATATATTTTTTCGGTCTACAGCTCTCCTTCCTATAAATTCATTAGGCAGTTCCTGCGAGTCCCCAAAACAAGTTTCACTGGGAATACAATTACCAGATTTATAATTGGAAATGCAAGCTATAGTCTTCGTTATTGTGTACTTTCTTGTTTATAAATTTAAATGTAGTTGTTTTTTTCTGTTATAATGCCTGTGTTCTATAATATTTCAGAGGAGTACAAATAAATTGGTATGTAAAAGCTGTTCTAGGCAGGCTGACAAAATTAGCAAGTCTAGTTGAGACCCAAAGATCTGGGTGGTCTGCAGCGGTCCCTCTTTCTAAATCCCCCTTCTTGCTGTTTCCATGCTTTTTTTGCACTATTTGTTTTTTTTTCATTTCATAGAATTACAGAACAGTTTGGGTTGCAAGGGTCTTTGTAGGTCATCTAGTCCAATCCCTCTGTGATAAGTGAGGACGTCTTCAAGTGAATCACTTGTTCTTGTTCTTCCACCTAAATATCAGCTGCTCTCTCTCACAATTTCCATCCTATCCATCATTTTTTTTTGTTTTGAAGAACTATCAGTATGTAACTTTTAAAATTAAACTAAATTAAACTCTCATTTAAGCAGCAGAAACTAAGGACCAAAAGTCTCTTCTCCTTAAAGGTGTATCTCCTTAAAGGAGAAGAGTTGCTCCATTCAAAGAGGGCACAAAACTGAAATATGAGAAGGTCTGTCAGAACATCAGGAAACACTTTTTACAGTGAAGATGAACAATCACTGGCAGAGGTTGCCTAGACAGGTTACCCTGATCCTTTGAGATACTCAAAAGTCACCTGCACATGGTCCTGGGGAATTGGCTCTAAGTGGCCCTGCATGAGTAGCGTGGTGATTGGGCCAGATGACCTCCTCAATAATTTCCTTCCAACCTCAGCCACTCTGTTGTTCTGTGAAAACTGCAACAGCTGTAGCTACTGTATTTAATAACAATTGGAAGAGGAGGTAATTTTTGAAAGGATATAATTTCTTGTGCCATTTCTACTGAAGAATGTTTAGCAGATCAAGTACAAAATACGTGTGTGTGTGTGTGTGTGTGTGTGTGTGTTCAGACAAGGTGAGAGAGTTGGGGTTCTTCAGCCAGGAGAAGAGAAGGCTCCAAGGAGACCTTATAGCGACCTTCCAGTACCTGAAGGGCCTAATATAAGGCTGAGCAGGGACTGTTTACAAAGGCTTGTGGTGATAGCACTTGGGGTAATGGCTGTAAACTGGAGAGGAGCAGATTTAGACTAGACATAAGGAAGAATTTCTCCACCATGAGAGTGGTGAGGCACTGGAACGTGTTGCTCAGGGAAGCTGGGCACCCTGGAGGTCTTTAAGGCCAAGTTGGATGGGGCCTTGGGCAGCCTGATCTAGTGGGACATATCCCTGTCCATGGCGAGGGGTTGGAACTAGGTGATCATTAAGGTCTCTTCTAATCTAAAATATGATTTACAAATTCCCCTGAAACTTGTTTCTATGTTCACAGAGGGAGTTCTACTGTTTTCTTTGTAATAAAGAAAACAATACGAGCCCTTAAGTAAAGGACACAGCTTGAGTTCAGAGCTGAGATAGATATGCTCAGGATCTACAATTAAGGTAGTTTTCCCACTTTCATTTATTTTTTGTTTGTACCATGCACTGAACTACCAGTTTCAAAAACATGCTCATGAACATATAATACATTGTAATTACTACAAATACTTAATTTAAAATAGGAAACCTCAGGAAGAGGTGTTACTGGCCATGTACATGACGGAAAATAAATATCAGACTACAAAAAACCAAACACCCTCTTCCCCCCCCAATTTTGTTGTTACAAATCCACCTACACAATTTTTTATTGTTCACGCTGACACTTTCTGGAAGTTTGGAGCCAAAAGGCATTTTACGGTTTTGCTCTGCCCTTTTGTGGCTAATATTCTACAAAGCAGAATAGGCATAAATCTATATACACGCACAAATATATGTAGAAACAGAAAAGTGTAACCCAAGTTTTCAGCGTTTGCATAACAACAGTGTTACCAGTAGCATCAAGAGCTCGCAATCACATGCATATCAAGCAGATGTCTAGACAGTGTTCACATGCCAGTGGTAGAATGTGTACGTTAATGTAAGAAATCTAAAAAATAAAAGCTAATTTAAAGCTTCTATCTTCAATTTTTAGGGATTAGTGTACTGGTTTCTTTCAATTTTTTTTTTTTTTTGCAGGGGGGGCCTTTTTTTAAACTCATCAAATGTCAGTAATTACTGACATTTAAATACATTTAAATACATTTAAAAAATGTATTTCTATGTCTGATTAACAAAGTAATCCTTTCGTAACAATTTTGGCCACTGGGGTCTGGACATACTCTTCCTATTTTGTTAGGTTTTAAAGGTAATCTTTGGTAATTTTTCATAAATTTCTGTAGTGTTGGGTAGGGATATCCTAAAGATTATGTCAGAAAGGACATCAAAAGAGAGAGGCATGGTAAATGTATATACACTACCTTCAAATCAGTGTTCAAAGACTAGGAGGGAAGCTTCCCTGGAGGGCAGGAAAAGAGGAAGGAAGATAAGGTGCAAAAGGTGCACTCGCTTCACACAGCATGTACAGGTGTATCCAAAATCTCATGACCACAAAAAAAAAAAATCCTCATTATTCAGAGTTCAGTTTAGACATGGATGTCTGAAGACTCATACATGATGTGGCATGGAAACATATGGAGGAAATGATATAGTGAAAGTAAATAAGATTTTTCAGTACATGTGCTAAAAACTGAAGAAGAATGAGGCAAGAAAGGCACCAAGGTCACCTGTTGCACAAAAGTAGGAGAAATTACTTTCAAAAGGGGAAATCTTTTCCGTGTCCTTATAACTTTGGGAAGTTTATTTCGATTAGATTGACATTTTTGATGATAGAGAGATATTACATGAGGTCTTGACTTCAATGACGCAAAAGCCCTCCAGGTCTATTTAACACAGAGCTAAATTCTTATTGCCAGCAGCAGCAGATTTAATGATCACAGAAGAAATTAATCACATCACACACTGCCTCACTCTTCTTACCACATGAGCTGGACACCATATTAAGAGGCTATTTTCTTCCTTCTAGATTCTTCTTCATGAAAATAAATCAGAAAAGTAGATACAGCCTGCTTTATCAGTGGCTATAAGAACATCCACTCATCAGAAAAGAATTTAAAAAAAAAAAACTTAGACAGATTTATGTCCTTTGCATATCATGACCTCTTATTCTTCATCAGGTATTAAAAAAATAATTTTTATCACTTGAAGAAGTTGTTTATAAAGTCTGTAAAGGTCAAGTATTTTCTTTTAGCCTAACAACCCAAATCACAGAGCAGCAACAGCTACTACAGGTCCTATAGTACTAAAAGTCATCCTAACTTCTTTATATCAAGATGCCCAAGAAAGATTAGCTATACTATAATTAACATAAAATAGGGAGATGTCAGAAAAACACTCCTGTGATGACAAAGCTATCAAAATATAGTCCTCGTGAACTTCCAAGTCCTTAATGAAGAAAACAATCTCTATGAAAAGTGCTATGATCAACTCGTGCTTCCTTGCCAATCTCCCAGAGTACTGTAAAGTCACTTCTGCTGAAACACGAAGTAGATGCGCTACTGAGTTGAAAGCCCTAAAGGTACCCACAGGGAGATAACCGAACCGAGTGGACTGCGCTGTCATATAAGGTTGCCAAAGCATGATAAGACAACTGTATTCATCCCCCAGCACAGGAGAAGCAAGAGCGTGTTTACATCAATTGTTATCTGTGTCCACTAAAAATTACAAAAATCCACTTTGAGGGGTGAAGAAGTAGCCTGATTCAGCAGCTGCATGAAGAAAAACAACACATCCTTTTGCGCACATTGCAAAACACCTGGGATAATTCTACATAGCTTATACCACATGTAATTGGAGTTCATTTCCCCCAGATCAACAACAGAGAATTTTATCAGTGACAGAAAACACACAGGAAAACATGTATATGCCTGTATGTATATGTATTTCTATTTAAAGAACCCAAACTTGTACACATTATTTTCTTTTTTGTTGATGTTTTTTGTCTACTGTTTTCTTACCTTCTACTGCTCTCTTGAAGAAAACTTTGCAGCTGCCACATGTAACCACCCCATAATGACATCCAGATGCCTCATCTCCGCACACCAAACACACTTTGGAAGGTCTTGAAGATCCAGTTGACACACTTCTCAAGGAAGAGCTGGAGTGAAATAACAAACAAACCAAACCAGTTATGAATATTTCAAGTCACACTGGCCATAATGTAAAGTTCAATCAAGAATTTATAACAGGTATATTGCTCAAGGCACCTAATAATTAGAAAACCGCAACTCTTTTTGGCAGTGCTTGGTTGAATACATGAATTGCTTTAATTAGCAAGTACAATATTTTTATTGTCTGTTTAAAAATACTCATAATATATCAATGTTAACATGAGAAGTTACCACAAGGGCAGTGGAGTTTATTGGGAGCAGATGATTAAAACTGAAAATAAACAATAAACAAACCAACCACTCTGGCAGTGACCCGATAGTTATAAATCTTTCTGTTTGTTGATTTGTTTCAAGCCTTGACAGCTAAGGAATACCTGTAATAAAACCACTTAGATCATTTCACGAAGTTGGTCAGCAAAGCAGTATGCACTCTCCTGTCTACATTCCTACTTATCACTACAGTGGTAGAGTCTCTCTAATATTTATGTAATGTAACAACCTACTTCTGAAGCCTTTCTGCATTCTGCAAGAGCAACAAGACCCTTGCCATATGACTTTAGGTGCCAGAAAAGCTACAGCAGAGATTCACAAACCATCCTGAACTTCTGCAGACTGATGCATCTTGCAAATCCAGCTTCAACCATCTACTGCCTTCTTAAAAGACGGAGCATTTCTGTTGCTGGGCTTTTTTTAAGCCATGACTCTCTGAAGGTATCTTTAGGAACTATTTTCCACTGGCATCTCTAAAAGACGGTGCTCTTCAAAAACAATTCACATCTCACGATTCAGCATGTCTCCTCCCTCCCTTATTCCCCCAGGAACTGGAAACACCATCCTAAAGTAACTGGTACACTTGGAGAAACGTGCCAGATACTGGAAGAGATGAAAGCTTTTGATCCCTCCCACACATCCAGAGGGTTGTGAAGAATCTTTCAGTCCACAGAGCCTCTCTTCTCCAGGTAAATGTGACCTCTTGCATTTCTTCACATGTTATCTCTTTGAATACTGCCGAACAATCACAAAAACAACCCTAAAATACTTTACATCGGTGGTGAAATGATCTGATAGTTCAAACTGCACGTCACAGGCTATTTGTTGGTCAGTTATTGGGAAACGAAGTTCACAGGTAGCCTTAATTCAAACATATGATAACCAGCTGGCTTAAGAAATTTTGTGTATGCACCCTTTGCCTTTTCAGAATTCTCTATCTTCTTTTAAAATGTATACAAAGGCCAAGGGATTTATCCAGGGTCACAGCACAAATGTCACTCCGGATCAAAGACTGCAACTCTCCTGGCCTGCAGCTTTACTGTAACATCAACTCTAAATGTCTTTTTAAATGACAGAGTTCAGATGCTAATCAAAATGTTCCAAATAGTATTCCTGCTCCTGGCTGCTCGCTAGTCTGTTAGATTTACTAGTTTTAGCTCTCGTGCTATTTATACTTTTATTACATAACATCACACTACTTGATAATTGCTAGGTGATGGCATTAGCTCATCTGTTAGAGAGACAAAGGCAAGCCTCATCAAATCTATGTTAAAAGAAGTTCTGTGTGCTCAAGTCACAGTCATACCTTTGCATTAATCTACCCCAAAGGAAAGGTACCTTCTTCAGTATTTGCCAAGACTGTGCTGCTGTGCTGGTATTCAGCTCTGCATTTGGATTTGTTTAGACAACGATTGGGACTTTCTCCCTCTGGCACATTTCATACAGCACAAAAAACATTAAACCTCTCATTAAACAAAACGATGTCTGCTTTCTAGAGAAAACGTTTTTTTCTTTTTTTTTCCCCCCTTTTTCATTGCAAACGGTGGTATTTTGCCTGAGAAAGGCAATTCTAACATAGCACCAAAATGTCTCAGGGCATCTGTAATTCTGATGCTGCATCCTCCAATTTTTCTGTAGGACTAGCAAAAATTTTCCTAGTCTTTCTGTCCTGAAATATCTAATAACACTTTCTAATACCTAAAATAGGTGATTCTGTTGAAGAGCTCTTCCTGTGCAGAAATGGAGGTTTCCAGGTTATCACAGCAATATAAGTGGTTTTTATTTGTATATATATACACACACTCTCTCTATATATACATACTACACATATTTAAGTATGTATTATTTTTAGTTGAAAATAACATGTCATGTAGGATTTTAAGAAGGTGGGAGAGCCTTTTTTTAGATACAAGCGACCCTATAAAATTTCACTTACACAGAATTATTGGGGGAAAAAGGCAGTAAAGACACATTTAGACACCAGTTGATCCACAGCTACTATTAAATCTCTATCCAAGGCATAATCTATACCTGAACAGTGAAACAGCTTAAATACAGAGCATGTATTCTACACAGCCACAGTATCACAGATGGAAACTTAACATTCTGGGTAAAATTCAATTAACTCCTACTCAGCACTGGTGAGACTGCTCCTCGAATCCTGTGTTCAGCTCTGGGCCCCTCACCACAAGAAGGATATTGGGGCTCTGGAGTGAGTCCACAAAAGAGCAACAAAGCTGGGGAAGGGGCTGGAGAACAGGCCTTATGCGGAACGGCTGAGAGAGCTGGGGGTGTTTAGCCTGGAGAAGAGGAGGCTGAGAGGAGACCTCATTACTCTCTACAACTACCTGAAAGGAGGTTGTAGAGAGGAGGGAGCTGGCCTCTTCTCCCAAGTGACGGGACAGGACAAGAGGGAATGGCCTCAAGCTCCGCCAGGGGAGATTTAGGTTGGACATTAGGAAAAAAATTTTCACAGAAAGCACTGGAACAGGCTACCCAGGGAGGTGGTTGATTCACCTTCCCTGGAGGTGTTTAAGGCACAGGTAGATGAGGTGCTAAGGGACATGGTTTAGTGTTTGGTAGGAACGGTTGGACTCGATGATGGTGGGTCTCTTCCAACCTGGTTATTCTATATCTATTTAACCAGTTTAAAGGTGAAATAGGTTAAAGCACAGACAATGTACTTTCATTCTTAAGAGAAGTATCTAACATGGAGCAATTCTCAAATATTCTTTTGCAAAGAAACTTTGATATTAGCTGTTGGCACTTAAATCTCCTCCAACTTAAGCCAGCTCTTGCTGGGATTGTCTTCTAATGAAAAATGTTTGGCTGAGTTTTAATATCTTTTTCACCCATGCTACAACAAAGTACTTTCCAATTCAAAATGTTGCTATATTACCTTTATACAAAGGTAAAGTGGTGTTGGCACATACCTCCAAATAATAAGAAGCTGAGTCCAAATGTATGTTCAAATCTTACTGTTAAACCTCAGATTAAGTCATTCTATCCATAAAGTTTTTCTTTCTCAACAAGGCTGTGTATCCAGCCATCAGCTGTGTATCACAGATGGTTACACCTTTTCTTCCTCAATCTCTCTTATGTTCAGGCTGTTATTCCTTTCCTAGCAACTTGACCACAGTGAACAAGATCTGCATCAGGATCTGACTGGTGAACAAACTACCCCTCTGCCCTCATTTCAAGGCCAGGTATCCAGTGTTTATGACGCAGAAACATACTTTATTTATTCATAATTTTTATTAAACAAATTAGTTAATCAGTATAGCTTTATAACCTACAATATATATATAGGCAGAAATGCTACACTAAAAAAAAAAAAAAAAAAAAAGTCAACCTACCTTAAAAGTTTCTCATGCATGCTCCAAGTCAATTCCCTTTTAACCAATTTCTATCAAGTAATCCTAGTGTAAACTGGTATGTAGGAAAAGTTACAGGCAGGTGTCCTTGTTCCACTGGGAAAGGGTTCATTCCCTGGAAGGGACCTTCCCAGCCAGGGCAGCTGGCCCATGAGATATTCCATGTCATCAATGTCATGTCCAGTATTATATGGGGGGTGGGGCAGCTGGCCAGGTGGGGAAGCTCAGAGCATGGCTGGGTTTGTGGTTTTGGCAGCACGTAAGGACTGCAGGATGGGTGCTCGGATTAAATCTTGGCTCCAGATGAGAAATAAAGATACAGTAATCCAGATTATTTAGCTAATGCATACATCTCTTTTAAAAAAATACAAGAGTTGGTCCAAATAAGAATGGATAAAAGAAGACCAGGAACTTTACAACTGACTCCCTGGACAGTAATTAGCCTACTGTCTATTATCCATTTGAATGACAGGCTAAATCTAATGACAGCTGTGGGTCACAGCATGATTGAGTCTTAAACTTTAGACCAAGGGAAAACACTGTGTTTACGCATATGTCCAAATCCAAATTAGAGCCCTCAAAACCACCATTCTTATATTTAACACTTTTTTTTGAGAATTTTACTCAGGGGACTATTGTTGACCCAGAAAATTTCTTGTGGGCAGCAATCAACTCTCTATAAAAACTTCTGAACAAAAACACAAGAAATATGAAATAGTGCCATGGAGCTGGCTACTCATCACTATTTTCAGAAACCAGTAGTTTCCATGCATTGATTAAGTGTTATTACTTTCATGCCTGCCTCATCATTTCCAGCACAAATGCAGGGAGGAAAAAAAAATAAAAAAAGGCAAACACAGGCCCTCCCATACACACAATGTGCAGGATTCAATGTGCAGGAGATCTAACAAAGCATACATATTTTATCACAACGCTTTTATAGCCAAGGGCAGCATGGAGCAGTTTAACAATGCCAAATGTATCTTCTAAATGATTTGTAAAATGGTTGCTTAGATGGCTTCACTAATATTTGTCACATTGTAGGGTATGTGGTTAGGAATAAGCCTGATTTATTATCTTCGACAGCGCAAATGCTGGCAGTTAAATGCTGACCTTGACTAGCCATTGCCATCAAGCTCATTTGTGTCTCTGCAAGTTGGCTTTAGTAACAGCTATATGGAGAATTAATTAGAAATAACAGATTTTGTAAAGAAGAGTCAATAAACCCACAGATAATCCAGCATTTTAAAAGCTGATTATACAGGTTATTATGCTTTTCAAACCAGATGTCATACAGGAGCACAGTTTAAACAAATGATGTCTCTCTGATGATAAAATGAAGCACTCCAAAGAAGAATAAGCCACAATATGAATCCCAAACTCATTTGTTCTAAGCACTTTTATTACTTTGAGATCTAGATGAGTCCTTTTTAATTCCACATCATTGACTTTTCTTTTTCACACAGAAATTTTCTGGAAGTAAAACAAACAGAAGGAACTTGGGTACACCTCAATAAGTAAAGTCAGGTGAAGACAAAGGCAAAATGAAGTCAAAATCACCATCATGTTTTCACTGAAAGAAGAACAATTTTTAAGAGCAAGAATCGTAAGCAAAGTCAGGATGCAGACACACTGCCAGCGTCTCCTTTTTACTGACTCATATCATTTCTGAAAGGTTGTAACCCTCAGTGAGAGTCATCACCTACTGGGGATTGCACACGAAAACATGATAGTTCATTTTGCACACGCAAGTACTGAAACTAACCTTCCTATGGCCCAACACAAGAAATGCGTATTTCAAAGTTACTCACAACCATAATGTGGGCAGTCTCGTGGGGACCAGATCTTGGCCCATCTGTCACATCTAGGGAAGCTCAGACAGTCAGGAGGCAGCCAAGAGTTGACCAAGAGTCTACCAAGAAGTATCCAAGAGTCCTTGGTGCCGCCAAGCTTTCTGTGCCACTGCAGCCACACATCCACATACTTGACCCTTGCCAACCTCAACTGCAGCAGGCCAGTCAATGCCACCTATGGGAGACAAACTCTAATACTGTACGACAATAAAAACCTTGCAACCTGCCACTAAAATCAAGTGACTGATTTCAGAGTTTATGCTGCTCTGGAAATATACTGTTTTTCCCCCTCCAAATTGTTCCCTGAATTCTGCCTGGTTTCCACAACTAATCTTACACCCCTACATGCTTCCTTTGACCCGTCATTTCTCTAGCATCTCTCCGAGTATCTTCCTTTTTTTAACTGGTTCTTCATTCTGCCATCACTGTAGACAGCATAACCTCTTCACATTACCTCCATTATTTTTGCTTGTATTCACTAAGAAACAATAATTCCATTTCCAAGATAACTGTACTAGTTATTTAGAAAATATTACAGTGGTCAAAAATTGTCTAGCAGACTGTCTGACTACCACACAACGATGTCAGTCATCAACTTCAGCCAGAGGCACATATCCCCTCCCAGATTTTGCTCAATGCTGCTATTTTTAATTGTCAATACTAAAGTCTGACCAGTATCAGTTTTACCTTCTGTAGCCTGGATTTTTTTTCAAGTTTCACTGCAGGAAGATACCCTGGCTTTCTCCTATAACTACTTGCATAAAGCAGATTAGCAGACTGGAAAATGGTATTTCTTAAATGTCAGACTACATAAACCAATCTTCTTGTCAGCAGACCAAGAAACCATAAAGAAGTGAAAAGGTGCAGAGATGAAACGATCAGATTTTCAAGAGAGAAGGCAGTCACATGGGACCTCGTGAGTGCTGAGCTAAGGAAGGACCACTGAAACTAAAGCACGCTTGTGCCACAGCAGCAATGCTCCTGCATGCAGGCAGAGCAATATTTACTCTCTGACGTTTTGCAGAGGGGCATATGAATTTCTAAATAACCTGGCCTTAAATTCTACTGGCTGAGTTTCTCAGGGCATTATCCTGCCCCTGCGGAGATGAATACAGACATTACAGAAAGGGTTATGTTTTCTTGGATAAAATAATAGGACTCATACGGCCAGTACCAACCCATATACTTGCAGCCTTATAAAAAGGAAAAAAGAAACTAAGATTGTTTTTTCAAAGACTAAAATCTTAAAAGAAAACTAACAAAAACCTTAGGACTCAGAAATCCTGAACAAGGTCTAAATATTTCAGGAAAGCTGTGTATTTTAGTGCATATTATGGATGACGAAACACCAAGCATAACATCTCAAGCAGTGCATGCTTACTCTGAAACGTGCAATACTGTTATCAGTCCATGAGCAATATAAGTGGCTAGGGAAAAAAATAGCTTTTTTTTTCTTTAAAGTCTTCTCGCTACAAGAATAAAAAGAATTACATAAAAACATCAACTGAAAAATAATTTTCAATGTGAAATATTCAGTAAATTTTATTAATGTAGAAAAACAACCTAGAAAATAGTATCATGTTGTGTTATAAATCAGTTATTTTCTGAAAGTCCTGAACTGCAGGATCCTGAAGCCCTTACTTGAATTACCCTTTATTCACTCCTGTTTGCTTCATTTTAGCTAATGATGAACTCATGCAATCCACTATATGTTGTTGTAATTTTAAAAAAACTGGACCAGTATCTCATCAAAATAAACTTATTTTGCCGCCTATGACTTTGAAGGTATATTTTTAAGAAATTAAAAAAAAACCCCAACCTAGAAAATACAGTAGCTGTGATACTATATTTAATATAGTGCTTAGTGTCAATAATGTTTTTTTTAGGCACAGAGATATTCTGTTCCCAGTCAAAAAACTTAAAATTTGAACTTCAAACACTACAACCCTAATACAAATGTATACGTAACAAAATTAATCCAATATTTATACTTTTTTTTTCCTCTTAAGAAATGCCCAGTATGATGAAACATGTAGGAATTGGAGGGGAAAATGCATTTAGTTAAGAGAAAGAAAACTGAGAAAACAGATGGTTTCCTTCCTCAGCAGCTCCAGTTTTCACATTAAGCTACTTTATTTAGCAGTGCCTAAGGGTCATATATCCCCCTTTCATACCTGGATCTTAATTATGGTAACAAGCAAAACTTGACATGCACTGGTAACAGGAAAGTCTCCATCCTTTTTCCCAAGCCTCACTTCAAATATAAAAAAATCACTCAGGATTTTTAAAAAGCATTTAAACTGCAGTGTTTATTCTGCAAACACAAGCTGATGGGTTCCCCTGTGCTGTTCACCAGTGAACAGGTTCCTGCATTTAGTTTAACCTGAAGGCATATGTTGATTTTACGAACTGAAGCAAGTGTACTAAGCTCCTTCAGCTTCCATTTACCTTAGTGGATGCTGACAGGACCCAACATTTTCCGCAATCCAGCTGTAACCCTTGACTTTTCCTTGACCTTCTCTACCGAAATCTTTTGGTAGCAACTATACTTGTACAGCTGGCTCTCCAATACCTACCTCAAAATAATCTGTTGACTAAAGAAAAACATACCTGAGAAATTCTTACCTTCTAGGGAAAGAAATGTACTTTTTTACCCACTGAGAAGTAAAACATCGTCCTAATGCTCTTCTGCAATGTACTTTTCTCCTCTAATTTCTGCCACAATGTACCAAAATCTAATTGCTCCAGTGAAATAGAATTTTCTTGTTCTGCCTTTTTTTTTTAAGAACATAAATACAGTTAACTCTTGAAATACAACTCTTAATGTAGATGAGGAGTTTCCTATCACGAGAAAAGCTCCAACTTTGGAGGCCAGAGAATAACAACAGGCCTTGCAGCACACTTGCTCTAACTTGTGATATTTGGTCCACTTACAGAATTAGTGCAGTTTAAATGCATGCAATGTTGGTATTTGTGCAGCTGATTATAAATTGCTATGCATTGTATAGTAAGATAAGGCAGGAACAGTTTATCTGGAAAATAATCTAGTTAATTATTGAAAGCCTATGAGGGCGTGTGAGAGTTTAACTCTTTTTTTTCCTGCACCGGCTCACCTGCCACAGCTAAAATGAAAGGGAAACAGCTCTGTCATAGCAACATCTCATCTTCTGCTACTGAAAAATATGTAAACTGATTATGTATCCTGATCACTCTCATACAAAAGCACGGTAGCCTTTACTCAGTGAGGCTCTGCTGCCTTCTTGGTCAGCAATGTTTTAACATTGCATAAAATGCAGTGATTCAAGTAAGGTTCACCTGCTGGCAGGGGCACCAGCGGAAAATCATTACCACAGGGAACTGCAAGGAAGACAAGACTGCATGACTATCTAGCTCTGCTAGTGAGGATTTCTAAGACAAAGAAAAATTGAAGAAGCAAGGAAGACAGACAAATATACATAGAAGGTAAATGCAGGAAGATGCTGCCACAAATAGCTCTTTGAAAGCCTCCTCTTTTCAAATAACTCTCACTACTTTTCTCAAGTTCTTCTCCGAGTCTAGATGAGTAACTCCTAAAAATACCTACATTTGCTTGAAAGCCTTGTTTTTATGAAACCCTTATTACAGCAGCCTAAAATCACATTAATGACCACAGCATTGACCGTTTTCAACCTTAAGAAATGACATTCTGTTGCAGGGCTAAAATCTACCTGGTATGTCTGGCAAGAGCTTGGTCCTGTAAGTCCTAAAAGAACACCTATACCAAAAATACAGAAGCTTGGTCCAGCCATATGTACTTGCTCATTACAAAATGTTTACTTTATCTTCTAAGTGTATGATACACTTACAGAGAAAGCCACCACACCATTAATGCCCTTGCCACACAATTTAAAAAGTTTACAAGAGTTCCATAATAAATCAATACATAAAAATTCCATAATAGCAAAAAGTAAACTGAACTGTCATCCCCAGTCTACTGAGGCTTAAAACACCACAACGGAAAAACCTCCAGAGCAACCATGAAACCATAGGGAAAAAACGCACCAAAGAACAAAAAAAAGGTTACCATGGGAACAAAGGCTCTTTTCCAACTTGTCAAATGAAAGCCCCAGTATGGCAGACCTTTACTCATAAAAGCAATCCCACAGGCTTCAAAAGGCAACACATATAATTATTGCTTGAGCTGAAATAATCTAATGGGGGGAAAGAGGTGGAGTTTGCCCTTTCAACTCCCTTGTGCCCCCTACATCCAAAAAGACAAGGAACAGAAATTAGAAGTAAGGAAGTCTGCATGCTGATGTAAACTTTATAAACAAGGCATAGGAAAAAATGAAAGGCAACAGACAGCTCTCAGTATTATTTAGTATGAGTTACCAATGCAGAAGTGAGTAGTAAGACTCAAGACTTAAACATCTTGCAAAGTGCAGTGAATTGTACATGTATTTCTTAAAAGAAATATGGGATAATCTGCTGAAGATGATCTTAATAATCAAACGATAATAAATCTTAATAAGGTTAGGCACAGTGCTTTACGTTTTACTCGAACTTTCCTGCTTGGCACTTGTTCCAGATGATACAGTAAAAGTAGAAGTCCAACTTTACCACCATCTCTGATTAACAGATATTTCAAATGGCAAACAGTTGAATTATTCTGAAATACCTTCTGTGATTTCCAAAACCACTATTAGAACTCATTTTAACTAATATTTCATTTTTAAGAAATTCAAGCTGTTCCTGGTGGTTTATTTACTGCTTGATCCAAAAGGTAAGACAACATGTGAAGCCCTAGGCTGGAGAACTACACAGATCTAAGGATAGTTTGTAAATTTGTCTCTTCCACCTCCCTGGTCCGATGGTCCCAGTAAAACATCTTCCTAGAACAAGAAGATGGAAAACCCAGGGTGATTTCCTCTTCTGTCTCCTTTATTGTCCCCCTCTTGTTGCCCTCAAGAGCTTTTGCTACTTTTTGACAGTGTAATAAGACGACACTTGTGACGTCTGAGGAATATGCAAGGGTTACAGCAAGCAGAATAAATCTGCATTGAGTAGGCAATATAGGGCGAATGGATGTGAGGTTCACACCTGTCTGCTTCCAGTAGAAGGAGAAAAAGCAAATAAAGAAAAACAGGATAGAAACATGTACACAGTCAGAACTTCACATGGTCTGGTTTTGCAAATGGTGAAGCTGGTCCTTGTGCAACAATCCCTCATTTTTCTAACTGTGGTTTCTTTGCTTGGCCAACTGCATTTCCAGGCCTTTGCCTGTGTTTATCTGTGAACATCATCTAGCCTAGTACTCACTTCCCAGTCTTCCTCATTCTCAGGACGCTTACCAACAGTTTGCAATTGGATTTGCTTCAATACCTTAGCAAATTCTCCACCCATCATTTCTTCCAAGTGCTGTATCTAACATAGGTACCAGGCTCAGGATGAAGAGCTGATGCTTTTGAAACACAAACCAAAATATTAGCTTTAAGTCACAGGTGTGCAATCCCATGTATAACCTGGTTTTCAAATATAACCTATGCATTATATTTCTTCACCATAAGTTCCTGTGTTAAACTGTTCACTATATGCCAGCTTTCCATAGAGGATTCTCTCAAGTTTTCACCGAATATGCACCAACCAGGGTGACATAAGACAAGTAGTCCCATTTTCTTTTAAATGCAAACAAGTAGCTACACAACCCCCTTCCTGCCTTACCTTCAGGAGGTAAACATCTGTCCTGCACAGCTCTACCAAATATGCGAGTAAATCCTCCATCTAAAATAACTAGCTGCTTGTAAAGGGCTACATGTTGCCTTCTCAGAAAACACACTGACAGAAAAATCAAAGTTTTAAAACTATTCTGATCCCTATCCAACCTGTGAATAGTGTCCACAGGTGAAAAAGCCTTCTCAGTCTTTGTATCTGCTTCTAAAAATTCTGATTAGCAGGGGACATGAGAAGTAGCAGCTCCAGTTCAGGCAGGGACATAACTTCCCATTTGTCCCAGCTCTGCCACACAGTTTGCAGAGATCCTTACTTTTATGTTTACACCAAGGTAAAGTACAGTCACTACCATTGATGGTAATATTGTTGGTAACATTTGATGGTAACACTGTTGGTAATATTGATGGTAACATGTATTTGCACATTTTATGTCCCTCTGCTTAACACTGCCCATAGTTTTCATGGAGGGTCAGGCAGTTTGGGCAAAGGAAAGATACATTATGAGTATTGAACAGCTCTATTTCTCATTCTACTGATGCAGAAGAAATGCAGATACTCTTTCCATCCTTCTTCCTAACTTAGAAAGCCAGGTAAGACTAGATGAGGGGAAGATAGATCATTCAACTTTGTGGAGCTTTCTTCTCTTCATTTTTGCTCTTGCAAGAGATTGTGCTTTGAAATGGACTCATAGAAAAGATGGTTTGAATTAATAATCACTATCATCAGATAGAAAGGTACTGCATAGTTGCATCCATGAGAGCTATTAAAATGCTCTAGCAACACTGTCTTCCTATCTCATTCTTCAGCAAATACAGATGTTATCGACAACCACATTCATGCCGTACAGTCTTAGAATTAGAATTTTTTTAAACACTAAGAGATTTCTGCAGAGGAATGGTTTAGGTCATAAAACAGTATCAGATTCAAAATACAGTTGCTCAGAGCCCACCACAAAAGCAAAGACTTCAGCAGAAGTACTATCGAACCTTGGCAGGTATGGGTTTTAGAAACTAAATGCACATTTAACATTCAAGAATCCCTTTTAAAGTCAACAAATATTACATAATAGGAACTCTCTGCTCCCATTAACTAAATAAAAATTCTATTGATAGCTTGTAGAAGCAGAAAGTAAAATCTCTGTATTTTAAAAATATCCCAAACCCCAAGTCCTTTCAACTCCCCTTTTCCTATTTTCACAGCAAGTGGAACCACTGACATGTAATACAGTTATAGCACACTAAATAACTATAGATTTTAACTTTGAATCAATTAAAATATCCCTCCATTATATGTCAGAGTGACAAGTAATAGCCTGCTGAGTGCCATGGAAAATTTTGGTCAAATAGCAGATGAGGGCTGCAATCACTGACTGATACCTAGAGCAAAGGCTTTTGGTAATTCTCCCACAAGCAATCACAATTGCTGACAAAGTTCAAATTTGTCTTGACAGGATTGTCAAGGCACACTAGAAACGTTCGCAATTGCAAGTCAAAGAATTCATTTTTATTCAGCTGAAATTCACTCTACTGCTCACATACTAATGATACACAGTTCTGTACCTACCACTCTCTCTGGTTGAATAGCTGAAACCCACATAGCAAAGACTAAACAAAAGTAGGAGTATTAAGCAAAACACAGACCAACTTATGTTCTGCAACTAACACAGTTCCAGTACCTATTCTAAATCCTCTCTTGTATACTATCAAAACTCTCTTGCAATATATATAGCAGGCCTTGATTTTGGAAGGCAGCTTACATTTAACTTCAGCGGGAATAAGATCTGGTACGATAATTAAAAGTATCATCATTCTTCCCATTTCAGGAAAAGGTTGTTTAACTGTTTATGCACAGAAGCATGGCAAACTGACAGTTCAGTGTGCATTACTATGTGCTTATGCATAAATTTACACAATTTCCATAGTAATCAAGGTGTACAGCAGAGTGAACAAACATTATTACTTGCTAAACCATCAGCCCCCAGATCTCATTTATGCAGCCTGTCTGTGGCACAGACTTCCAATTTTCTATGGCAAGGACTGTGATATTTACATTCATTGTTAAGGCACAACATCACTCACCAACACAACAGGTCCCACACTGACTTAAACAGAAAGAACCTGGCAACACATATTCTTTGCTCCATTAAGCAATTTCTGCTTATTCTAAAACAATCTGCTTTTTATGCCCTCCTCCCATAGCCATCAAAATTATTTCTGCTATAAACAGGTGTGCAATTTGCAGAATAAGCACTTGAGGAAGATAAAAGACAACAAAAACTGAGCAAGAGCTACATGGCTAGAGGACCCAAGAAGCCTCTGCTGTCCTTGCTTGAACTCCTTCAAGGCTTCAGACCGTTTGACTCTGTGCAGCTCCTCATATGGGAGCCCACAGCAGTCACAAAGTGCTAAGAGACCCACAAGTTCTTCTTACATCCATATCTGCTTTACCATATCCTCAATTAACATACACAATACAAACCAAGTGCTGAGCTCCAAAGTATATGAAAATTGTTTTACTGTTCTTTTTAAATTATGAAGTTGTTATTCAAGGGCAGGAATAACGAAACTTTGTTTCATAAGGCTTCCTCTTTCTGACTTGCAATCTTTAACAGGAGAAGAATGCAAACTATCACCTTTCCTCTAGTGGGTGCACTAATTGGGTGCCTCTCTTCCACCCCGTCACTTATTTTAATGGAACTGGTAAGAGATAACAGCTAAAATTGAAAGAGGTAACAGCTACCCACTGTCAAATTTAGTTGAAGTTGGCTGACATTCAAGACTTATTAGGTGGGAACACACAGACAGCTCAGTTACATAAAACTCAATTTCCTTAGGCTCTGTCTATGATTCTGCTGGACTCACTACTGTAACCATTACCTTGGATAAGAAAAAGCACTCTAAAATCTTTCACTGCTTTAAAGCTTGGACCCTCACGTATACTTGCATATTTTAAAAGCATCACCTACTCAATTAAAGAGAGCAGAAGAGCCTACCCTCCATCCCTCCAAGTGTATCCATTTAAATGCACCCCTGTGAGTCAACATGAACCCTTGTCCTTTGTGCTCCTCCAGTTACTACACCTCTGTCCCTTTTGTGGTCCACATTCTCTGTGTCCCACATTGCTGGCACAGTGGTGCCCACAGAGAAAAGGGCTGGAAGAGCAGCCTGACAACATCAAGGGGAGGTGCTGCTGCTGGCGCAGCATTAATTACCTTCTCCCTCATACCCTCCAGGTCTCTATAGGTAAAGAGGCAGGGAGTATCATGTTGTGACAGGAGTGAATATTTTATTCAAAACTAATTTATCACCAGTGACACCAGCAATTACAAATCTTGTTAGCAGCCCTTGCCCTAGCTCAACTGAATTAAGCACACAGGTAACTGCAGCCCACAACTCCACTCTCTAACCCGACTGTGAACACTACTCACAAGGAAATCCTGCTCCTCAGTTCAAAGCAAATAGAAGACTTAGGCCCAAACGGATCAGAAACTGCTTTATTTCACACTTTTTTTTTTAATTCAAAATGACTGAAAAGTATCCCCTTCCTCTAAATACACACAAGACAGTGCATCTGTCAAGTTGCATGTCAGACATGGTGCTAACCATTGTATCCATACATCCCTAAATGTCTTCTACATTCTTGTAAAAAGAGTATTTTCCATTATGATAATGAATTAAACCCTGTTATTCTGTGTAGAAGTTTGCTTTTTTTTTTGACGTAAGCTGTCAAGAAATTAACCCCATTTTTCCAGAACATTAACAGCTACAGACATTCATCTGATTCATGTATTTTTGTTTTGCTTGTTTTCCCCCTGAGTAATGAGTTCTAGTCTTGCATATAGCTACAGAAGTCTATAGAATCTGCAAAAGTTGGACCACAAAGTATAGTGTTGGACTGCAATTGTGGACTTGTCTTGAACATATCCTTGCAATATTTTCTGGACCTGCCTTAGAGTCATTCTGGTTTTCATGTGTCCATAGAAAGCGGCTTCAGGCAGCTCATCATCTATTCTCTCTGAAAATCTACATCTGTGCTTCTCTGTCTACAAATAGGTGTTTCTAAGCTAAGTATTTCAAAGCACGTGTAAGAACACAACACATAAAAATCTTTTTCAGGTCTTTTATACCAGCAAGGACTGAAAGACAATCCAAGAGGAACTGGTTAATGCTTGTAAGAAACAACGCTGTTATCCAAATTTCACAGTCATACAGAGGAATGTTAATAAAAGTAAATGCATACCAAGCACTTGTTTGAAGTTCAGTGCTTCTTTCATTCCAGAAACACTGCTTTAATCTCACAAATGCTGCTCTGCCTTTTGTTATCCTCTTTCGTGACTGTTGTCAAGCACAGCACTCGGACTACTTGCAGGAAAAGTAGCAGAAATTCCCTACAAATGTCAAGCTGGCACTGCTAACGTCCTTGTTCCCTAGCAGTGCTAAGCTGAAACAGGACCTCAGTTTTCCTCACGAAAGTGGTCAGGCCAAGCTGTTTGGCAGAATACCCCAGAGAGTCAGTCCCTCCTGGCTCTCAAGCATTTGGGAACCAACTGCAAGTCGCTGGCAAGGAGCAGGCTTCGTGTTATCAGCTGTGTGACCTTGGATTTGATGCAAAATTTGCCAAAAGCTGAAAATTCCCCAACCCCCTAACAAGACATGCAGTTTCCCCTATCACAGTCTCCAAACATGTCAGGAAGCAGCTCTGCCTATCAAGGCAGATCAGGGCAGGGACGAAGCCTTGCTTTGCGCCCTTCTGATAGCGAAAGGCAGCAATGTTCTGCCTTGATTGAGAACACTCGCCAGAGTTGCCAATTCAAGAGCTTACCCAAACAGCTGAATTTTGCTGAAGCCTGAAGAAACTTCTGAGATTAATGGTATTGCAGGCTTCAGTTTACTTGACAAAGACAATATACAGGCCTTTATTCTCAGCTTTCCTGAGATTTCCTTGACTGCAAAACTGCATTAACTGTTCCTCACCCAAACTAAAGGTCTGCTGGCCATTATTCCAGCAAAGAGAGAAGTTTCTTTCTCCTACAAGGAGTGAACTATTAACACCAGTTTCCAAAGTGCGAGTTCTATGCTATTTGTATAGTCAAGCGTTTGCATCCTTGAACTGCTGATGAATCACCTTCTTGTCCTTGATGGCCATAAACAGTTGTGTCTTTGTCAGGCCAGGTGGTGCCCTTTGACCAGCTACTCCAGCAGAAGTAACACACGTCTGCTGACCTTCTCTAAAGCGTTTACAGGACAGGTACAAGATTTTGTGCTATTTGGCTTCCAGCTGCTCTCCGGTGGTTAGGCTGCAGAACTTAACACTTTCTTAGATACGCCAGATGGACATTTTAATAAACTGGTGAAGAGTTCATGCCATCGATTTGGGATTTCCTTGTAGATGGCTCTCAGCATTTGACCATCTTGACTACAGGTTGATGCAACACCACTGAAATTACAGCACAGACTAGTCCCAAGCACCCATAAAAGTTCTTATGCTTTTCTGCTATTATACCTACAGTTTAAACCAACGGCAACCCCACAGGTTTTTGCAGGAATTGCTCATACAGCTACAAGAAATTCTTGGTAGCTACAGTTAAAGTTTTTACCAGGCAGCCACAAAAGAAGGCCCTAGGGACTGCCTATGGTCACTGTGATAGCTCAAAAAAAATCACTGGTCCCAACTGGCAGGAGAGGTAAAACAACTAAATAAAAATACAAGAGAAGAATAAAAAGGACTTTCACAAAAGAAACAGACTAACTGGTTAAAGACCCTCAAAATAAACAATACAATTGGCTGTGCTTCTGAGGTATTTCCTAGCTGTCTTAGTCACTACGGTTGCATGAAAAGAAAAAAAAAACCCCAAAACCAAACAACCATGATATGATGAGAATCTAAGAAGTCTATGAATGAATATTGATAAATTGCTGATCGTGATGTGCCATAATTATTCTTAGAGCATGAGGTCACAATCTTAAATTATGAAACTGCTGAAATAATATTTTTAAAGTTCCATCTTTCCCCTATGCATAAAAATCCCTGCTAAGCCTGCAAAATCTTGACCTCAAATTTAAGGACATTATGCTACTTTAATAAATTATATAGAAGGCTTGACTTGTGATCAAGAAAATATTAAGACTTGGATTATTATATTTTACATTATTTCTCTACTCATTAAACCTGAAGAGCTTTCAGTAAAAATACAGCAATTCAATTTGCTGCCATATTATTAAGAAAACATGATATACATATTTAAGTTCCAATGCTGTGAAAGAGATAGCAAGGATACAAACTATAAACTGAAGAGTTGACAGACAGGTGATGTACTAGAAACACACAATCTTTTACATAAATCAAGGACTTCAACATTTTAAGTCAGTTGAAGTTTATTTTAATGAGTATCATGTCCTAAAATAACTGTTTATAGAAAAAAAAATTTCGTGATTGCTTTGGATATTGTTGTCTTAAGCAGCTTTACACTTAATTAGCAATAGATGGGAAAGTTTCTCATTAACTCCCATTCCTCCTTGAAATTCCTCGTTGTTGCTGTTCCTGGTGAAGCTGAAGTGGACCTGTTTCCATGATGGAGAAGTCACAAACCAAGCCTGTTACTCAAGTGCACAAGCATGGTTATCACTCCAATTAACTATTTATAAGCTGTTCCACTGCTCTAGAAAAAAGTGCACTGCTATCAGAAAGGAGCTGCTCATTAGAAACCAGCCTGTTAAGGTATTTTTAAATATAACAATGCAATTTCAGTAGACATACGCACATTATTTTTTAAGGAGAACAGGAAGAGAAGCATTTTACTCTGGAGCCGAGTGGTTTAAAACTTTAATGAAGAAAGGATTTAAGGTTGTATTATAGGAAACAATGTCTTACTGACAGAAAGGTAGTTAAAGTAGTCCTGCAGATCTTTTCCATCTCTTATTTCTGTAACCTTTACCTTAAGCATTCACATGCTTCCACTCTTTCTCTGTGCAGGAGCAGGGTGGGTGCAACTTGAAGCAGGGACTGGGTAAGAGAAGACCTCTGCCACAACCTCCTTTTACATCCAAAGCACTACTGGGAATAACTCTCTCAGCACTCCAAATATGAAATTCACCCCCTCTCACACAGAGCAAACGTTAAATTATTTAAAGTGAAGAAGTAGCAAACTGGGGGTGGGGGATAGCAAATACGTCCTGGCCTAAATTTAGCAACTACTGAGTTGCTAAACTGAAGAGTAGTCTGGTTATTACTGACAGTACAGAAAGATTATATACATCACCTTTGTATTACAACAGTCCTCAAGTGTTTTAAGAAACTCAAATATATAAACCAATCACTACTACTTGGAAACTGTTGCCTTCATTCCCAATTTTCTACAATGTCCTTATTAAAACTACTCAAGAAACCATTTCACATGATGCACTACCAGGCAGTGGTATTTTGGACAAATGCAAAAATATTTCCTAACTAAATGATCAGATTTATAAGCGACACTAAAGCACTACCTGTCAAATTGTTACTGAACTTCACCTTCTAAATTACTGTCTACCCAGTTGTTTCAAATGCATGTAGTTATGCTAGTCCAAATGAGCTTGTTGCTTAAAATACTACTGCATCCTACACATTTGTTCCTGGAAGATAACATGATGGAGCCCATCTGAAATACCGTCTGGCAAGTTTACCTGTCTCAAATGCTGACTTTATTTTGCAGTATACTCGCCTGTTGCAAGATCATCAGAACAACATTTTCATGCAACAAAGCATGCAATTAATCATAATCTACATGAGGACATATTACCTGAAAATGCAATAAATGCAAAACGTTGTTATAAGTTGCTAATACTCTGATGGTAACTTACTCCTCACACTGACCTTCACATTTACCCATCCACATGCTCAAATCTCCGAGGAGGCTCTAGCAATTCGGCTCCTCACCGGCTTACTTCTGTATATTATGGTTATTAGTCCAACAACCTTTCCTTTCACTGTTTCTCACACCAGTCCTCTATGTCCTCATAAACAATGTCACCTAAAAATAAAATTATATGCAAGAATAACAAAGGGCAATACTTAGTCCAGGAACAGAGCCAAAGATTGGCATTTTCATCTGCGGTACTCTGCTAACTCCAATCCTGTTTGGGTCAATGTGATCTTCTTCAAAACTGCCCCAGATTAGATACAGAAGCACAATTCTGAGCAATTCCAGACTTTTATTATAGTTCACTCCTGGCATGCAGGGGAAAGCTAATACAGTAGAGGGCAACTAGCATACATAAACAAGAAAAATCCTTCCCCACCATCCATCACAAAGTTTCTTAATTCACTACAAGGAGTGTATTGGAAACACAGAATAGTTCAATACAGGTATCCACTAAAAGAAAAATCTCTCTCCCTTGCTTTACAAGACAAAATTACTGTTGAGATCTATGATCAACTCCTTAATATATTACCACATACTTTATTTACATAGTTATTCTCTCCCTGTATTTTCTAATAACCACCTAGCTTTTGCCTTTCAGCTGAAGATAACCTCTTCACATTTTATGCATCACGGAGCCAGAAGGAGTGTAATTGCCTCACAGTGATTCCCTGAAATCTCTCAGTAGAAGGGAGAAAAAAGATAGGGAAGAAAGGAATTGAAGAGTATATTTACTTCCTCCTCTTGTCATTTTATGTTAACATGGAGGGGTAGGGGAGAAAAGAGAAAGTCTAATTTAGCGGTCTGAATGATATATTGGAAAGTCTACATCCTTCCAAGGCTACTTCTAAAGGAAGTTATATGCATATGCAAGTCTGTTCATGGAAAGGTACCATATGCTTATAATCATTTATTCTTTATACAATGCATACTTCATGAAATGTGTATGGCCTTCTTTTTTCTCCCACCCCACCGCCCCCAACAGAAAAATTTGCAGATCTGAAAGGATGATAAATACTAAATCTATAAAGGTTCGTGACAGTCTATGGCAAAACTCCCATTCTGTTTGGATTACATATATTTGGTGAAATTCCAAACAAGTCCATCAATACATGCGTAAATGCGACTGGTTCCCCAGGAAAGACAGGCATCACTTGTTTGCTCTGTGTTTGCTCTATGAAGATCTTTGTGTATTAATCAAGGAGGCTATCTTGCCACACAGAATACTTCTGCAAGCCCTACAAGCTGAACATGTCTGCTCAGCTGAAAGCAACCAAGGGTGCCATGCAGAAGTTGCAAGCATAATGCTGTACAACTTTCACTTTAAAATTATGTACATATTGAAACACGTTAGAAAGCCATTCATTTCTGTGGATGCTTACTCCTGTTATAGCTGATTTTCAAACTATTTGAGCCGAGTTCAAAGACTGCAAACCATTCTTTGCTCTCTTTCCGTGGCCCCATTACAGCTAGGGATGAATACACAGAATCTTTTCATCCTTTCCCTTCCCCAGCCTTTGGTCAATATTGGTTAATTACTTTATATTGAACTATCCCTTCTCTGGTGTTATAGCATAATTCAAGTGCTAAACTTAAGGAGACAAGAAGAGTTACATATGCTTTTCACTTCTAAGCTTTCACTTCAAGAGTTTTTCCCTTGTGACTGCCTTAGTTTGTATTCCCTTCCTTATTTCCTCAAGCTTTTCTCTTAAGATTCAGACATTTTCTTCTACTCTTCTGCATGCTAAACACATCTTTGGGTAGGATTTAAAGGGCTCAGATGTCAGGTAAATAAACTATTTTTTCCTTTAAAAGTAGAATTGGCACATTAGGCTATCCTGAAGATAAGTATTGAAGGCAAAAACTTGCCTTTAAGTTTCATTCTCTTCTATCAGTAATGTCATCTTGATAATCTCCGCTATGGTGAAATAAGAAATGTTGTATTCATTTGCTGAAATTTTTTTTGTTGTTCAAATGTGTCATCATTAAGTTTGAATATACTGCACAGGGCCAGTATATTTCTACAGTTCCCAGATTTCCTCTAGATTTCTTCATCAAAATACAAGACTTGAAGCCAATTTTTCCTCTTCCCATCTCAGTCAGAAGTCATATATGCAATGTCTGCACTAAAGTAAACATACTGCCATTGGCATTTGTGGTTATCTGCTGAAGCTCACTTCCGAGAATAACCCAAAGCATTTCATCCCAGACCTTTATTCAAACTAAAGTGACTGTGTAATCATCCATAATTCAGAAGCAGCACCTGTTTGGTTTGTATTAACAACTTAATACTACTTTAATAAAGAAAACTCTTTGGAGCTAGTGCCAGCAAAAATATCCTGTTCTAGCAAATTCTACATTGACCAAAATGAGACTTCCTGTAAATCATACCAATATTTTCACTTCCAAAAAGAACAAAAAAAAAGATATCTAATAGGACAATTTCCAGGCACGATGTGCAAAAGTTGTAAGAAACAAAATATTAAAAGATATGCTTAGAAAAGTTAAGATACCAGTTTTGTGAAAGACGAAAGACAACTCCCACAGTGCCACCATTTTTTTCCCTTTTCCCCTCAATTCCTGACACAATACATGTAAAACTAACCTGGCCACCATGGTGGGCATTGCTTTTCATGCAGCCACACAAAATGCAGCTATGTAGTATTTTCATCAATACACAATATTCAACAGTGTCAGCTTTTCCACAATTCACATTTTTAAATTACAAATGCAAACACATTATTTATGGCAATGTGCGTATGTCTCAAAAATCTAGTTTAGATAGTCAGACACGCTTCTGTTCGGGAATGAAGATGAGCAGCTCATTTTTTGACACAAATCAAAGTCAAAATTCTGCACACTCACTTACTAAACAGTAGTAACTGAAGAGCTGGAAAGCTAAAAAAACCCCAAGTTTTGATTACATCAAAATAAATCTGTACTTAGACATGCTAACATACAGCTTTTTAGGTACACTGCTCTTAAGATTTTCCTGTAACACAGTGAAGTCAGAATACACAAGAATGGTTAGCCAAATTTTCCAAGTGAATTCTATCTACAATGAGAGAGGCAAACTAATTTTTAACATTATCTCTAATCACAAATTAAAGTCTCTAAATCATAGCAACCTAAAAGCCCATTCCAGAAGCTAAGGAGCCCAGGCCAGGGTGTGGGTTTTGTTACTGTACAGTACCATTTTATTTCTAGGTCTCAGATTTAGGAAAATATAATAGTAAAAACTAATCACGGAAACAGGTGAGACACAGCAATATTTCCTTTCTGGTATTAGTTTCCTCAAAGATTAATAGTGCGCACAAGAACTTAAATCAACTTGATTTTACACTACTTATTAATCTAATGCTGCCATTTTATTGTATAAATAATCATCAAATTAAGTGGCTATGAAATATAGTCTATTTCCTCCATTCTTTTAACAACCTCTACCTTGAGATAGACCACCAAGACATCAAATACAGAGATACTAAAGAAGTATCACGGGGAACTTCTACTGACATGAAAACAAGTTATGACCAAAAGAATCCATCCTCCCAAGGCAGGTGATGGCAGTAAGGTGCTGATGCTGAGGTGCTCATCAGACATGAAACAAGTAACAACAAAAAATATCAACATTTGATTACGGAGGAAAGGGTCCCAATGCTGGCCATTTCAGGGAAGATGCCATAACAAGAAAAATTAACACAAGAGATCATTACAGAGACTTCTTGTTCAAAAAGAGATATTGCATCATCAGTCCTCAATCCCCAGGACTGACCCAAAAAAGAACACCTCAAACAAAACAAATTTGAAAACATATATTTATTCTTTCATCACTTATTATTCTGTCTTCACATATTTCTTGTGCAAAACAAAGATCACATTGAATGACAAATACATCCCAAATGCTGCAGAAAGTCATCTCATCCACTACATCGTACTGACATGTTCCCGGAGAGATAGAAACTAAGATCTGAAAGCCAATTAAGCTGCAGGTCAGGGAATGGTTTTCTCTTGTGAAACACTTGTGAATTCTATGGAAGCAATACTCCTCCATGCCAAGTGGACACAATTTCTGTTATTGACCCTTTGCAATAGGATAAGCGATTGGTTTAGCTAAGAACAGAAAAAGAATCTCAAGTCATCCTTTCTACAACCGTATCAGAAATTTTCTGCAAGGATGTGTATTTCTATTCAGCAGCTTAAAGAAATTGAGAGACGGGTCTTGAGCTCTTTTTATTAAAATGTCCAGGAACATATCCACTTTTAGTTTATGGTGATATGCATTTTTCTATATCTCTACTTAGGGCACTTACTAGTTTGTGAGCCCGAGAATTAGAACATTATTGATTACAACCAAATTGAATATTTAAACACTGAAGATTTTACTTTTACAGGGACTGTTAGCACAAGTAAATGCAGGGCTTTGCCTCTGCAGCCATTCTTGCCTGTGGGATCAAGCGGTGCTCCCAGAAGTGTGGTCCTGACATAGCACGACAAAGGTGAGCAGTACAACGTGCGTATGATCTAGGTTATATTCCAATAGCTGGATGGGAAGGAAAAATCTCTGAGTCCAGAGTGAAGCCTGAGTTCTTACTATTAACTGAACACCCCTACCCTCAAAATGACAGGAGGATAAACATCCTCAGCAGAGTTACAGTGCATCCAGTCAGAATCTGAGATCAGTTTAACTACAATCAACTGAAAGGAACAAGAAGCAGGGCAGGCTGAAAAGACAAAAACCAAATTAAAGCAAAACATACAGATGTTTAAATTCGGAGTACTTACAGAGTGCTATACCTACTCAAATCCAGAAAGTACACTTCTCAATCTATCAGGAATCACAAACAATGGATTTAAGAGTATTATGGAAAAGAAAAAAAATAGAAAAAAAACCAAAACCACACAAAAACTTCTGTTACAAGAAGAAAAAATATAACCTAAATATGAAGAATAAATTTCACTGTAAGCTGTAAGCACTTATTTAAGTCCTGGTCTCCTAGTATTAAGTAAGATCCAAGTCTCACTGAGATATACAATAAAAATTCTACGTAATTTAATGTGGGCTTGAAATTCACTTCATGATTGATGGAGTACGCCAGACAAGCTACTGAGCTGCATTATAGAAGAAGTCCTTCCCTTACCCCCATCCACAACAAGCTTTAGCCACAAAGTCAGAGCAAGAACCTGAACAATATTCAAGCAAGCAGTCAGGAGGCACATATACTCCTGACAGAAATTTTAACCTCACAGAACACTTCTTCACAATTCAGGAGAGACTAGCAAAATGAAGCTTAATCATACTGAATACTAGTGAACTACACGTGTATTCCCCCCCCGCCCCATCAAAAACTTCAAAGGAATAGAAGAAAATGTGACTTTTTTTTTTTTTAATTAAATTTCAGTTATATTCCCACTGTCACATTACATCTTTTTCTGTTTTAGACCTGGAGAATGGGGAAAACTGAACCAAAACCCACCAAAAAACCTTCAAACCTCAAAATGCTTCAGGATATAGGTTTCTTCAAAACACACAATTCACTGTAACTCGAAGCTAGGGAATAGTTAAGCAGTTCTTATTTACAGTATGCAGAGGGGAACTGTAATAACTGTACATCTGGGCAGTGGGCATAAGTGGGACAGAAGAAAAAAAAAAGCCAGGGGATGTTTTATTCCATCTCTTTCACACTCCCCACGGACATGGCAACTTGCATTAGAGTACAGCAGCAAGGCAAGCACTTCGCAGAGTGACAAAGCCAGCACGTGACCTGCATCTATGCCTTTTTTTAAAAGGTATTTGTGTATACATACGCATGTATATACACACACAAGCATATACAGATACATCATACTGTCTGTGGACTTTTTTTCCTCCATTAAAGGCACAGGCTGTCATCATGGGAGCCAGAAGCTGAAGCCATCAGGATGTAGCCTCTGATCAGAACTCATCAAGGTGCAGGAGCAGCACAGGGGCCCTGCTGCACCCTAACTGCATCATGCTGATGGTTATGACAGCACTACCCTTACTGAATGAGCAGCCCCTGTGATTACCCCCATGCAGTCGCCTGCCCTCCTGTGGATCAGTAGGGTCAAGCCAAACAAATGAAAGAATTTGAAAGGAAAAAAGAAAAATAAACAAAAAAAAAATCTCCACACAAATCCTCATGACAACATCTGGTACATGCACAGGATGACTATGAGTTCTACAGCTGCAACTTCAAAACACCATAAAATATTAATGATAACATATTAGTTACTCCTGCAATTCATGTTGCCTTTTTTTAAATTTTGTGGCAAAGTTAAGTCATAACCATAGAACAGCAGTTACAACTAAAACTGCCCAACATTGCTCTTTCTACCAGCAAGCAGAGACAAGTTTTTGTTTGTTTGTTTAAATCTAAGCATCAACATTTTCCAACATGGGTGTGTTTCAGGCTAAAAGAATTCCCATTTCAAGAAAACACTATAGCAGTTTCTGAAAAACCAAAGTGAGTGGAAAATATTGCTTTGACAGTTCTCAAATTTGCTACAATTGATCCTTTGAAGCCAGTATTTCCATGCTTTGGTATACAGACTTTGAATTGACCTTGGAGCCAGAGCTGTTGCATTTTCCAGCCAGGGGAAAATCCACTCAAACGCACCCCCTAAAAGCAGTATTTGCACGTACTCAATAGTGGTTCACAGTATTTAGCAGCAGAATTCATGACATTTTCAATCTACAGTAAGTACAATATAGATGAAGGCCAAACAAAGTTCATTTTCCCTTCCTCCCTCTGTACAGATGCTTGTTCTTGCTGTTGTGAAATGCTGCACCTGAATGGAGATGAAGGACACTCAATCTCACTTCATCTTGGCAAATGCATTGATGCTACACAGACTGGAAAGGCAAAGAAGGTCCCAACCTGAACACAAATGGACCAGGACCAGTAATGGCATTTACTGGAGACTGTTGAGATGCAATCAGTGGATGTAAACGCAGTATTACAAGAACGGCAAAGTGAATATGTGTCAGTCAAGACAGATAGCAGCAGAAGAAGTAAGGAAGGGACAGACTATTGGGTAGAGTGGTAAAAAGCTCTGCAGCAGAGTGATCAGCAGGTCAAGGGAGGCGACTCTCCTCCACTACTCTGCTTCTGTGAGACCTTATCTGCAGTAGTGTGTTCCACTCTGGAGACCTCAGCACAAGAAGGAAATCAATCTGTTAGAGCAAGAGGAGCGCCACAAGATGATCAGAGAGCTGCAGCACCAACCCTATAAGGACAGGCACAGATTTGGGCTCGTTTAGCCTAGAGAAGAGAAGGCACCAAGGAGACCTTGTAGCAGCCCTCCAGTACTTAATGGAGGCCTACAGGAAAGCTGGAGAGGGGTTCTTTATCAGGGAGTGCAGTAACAGGACAAGGAGTAATGATTTTGAACTGAAAGATGGGAGATTTAGATTCAGATATTAGGAAGAAATTTGTTACTGTGAGGGTGGTGAGGCACTGGCACAGGTTGCCCAGAGAAGTTGTGGATGCTCCATCCCTGGAGGTGTTCAAGGCCAGGTTGTATGAGGCTTTAAGCAACCTGATCCAGTGGAAGATGTTTCTGCCCCCTACAAAAGGTTTGTATCTAGATGATCATTAAGGTCCCTGTCAGTCCAAACCATTTTATGATTCTATGATCTAGACCAAAGTCTAGTATTAGGCAAAGAGGTGAAGACTCATGAAAATGTCTCCCTGTAACTTGCTACTTATATCTTCTTTCTGCAGCAAGTCTGTTAGCAAAAGCACCAAGGTCCATTTAATGTTCAGTGAGCCACATGGATGCCAATAATGTTCCATGAAATGAAATTTATTTCCATCAACTTTCTTGCATGGTTCCAGAAGTAGTTGTGACTGTATGCAACCTTATCTACTACAACTCTGCTTTGTGAACAGGATAAACGAACCATTATCCGGACAGCAAATTTGCAGGATAACTTCAAACATATTCCATTACTGAAAAAATTATTACTGGGAAAGAGACTGTGCCTCCCTTATTTCAGGAACCTGAACAAGGTTGGAAAGTTTTGACAGAAAAAAACCCAATCTGAGTTAAGGAAGTACAATGTTAGCACGAAAAACTGAATTTATCTTAACTTTTCCACATGCTGTATAGCAGATACTTTTCATACAAACACACACAATTGCCAAAGATTTCTTGTACTTTTATCTTTGAACTGTGAAGAGAGTCCAGAAAGCTAAAGCTAGCCATTAACCCACATTAACCCTGGAATACTGCCAGGAGGAGAGGGACCTGGGGGTGTTGGTCGACAGTCGACTGAACATGAGCCAGCAGTGTGCCCAGGTGGCCAAGAAGGCCAATGGCATCCTGGCTTGTATCAGAAACGGTGTGACCAGCAGGTCCAGGGAGGTGATTCTCCCTCTATATTCAGCACTGGTGAGGCCGCTCCTTGAATATTGTGTCCAGTTCTGGGCCCCTCACCACAAGAAGGATGTTGAGGCTCTGGAGCAAGTCCAGAGAAGAGCAACGAGGCTGGTGAAGGGGCTGGAGAAGAGACCCTATGAGGAGCGGCTGAGAGAGCTGGGGTTGTTCAGCCTGGAGAAGAGGAGGTTGAGAGGAGACCTCATTACTCTCTACAAGTACCTGAAAGGTGGTTGTGGAGAGGAGGGAGCTGGCCTCTTCTCCCAAGTGACAGGGGACAGGACGAGAGGGAATGGCCTCAAGCTCCGCCAGGGTAGGTTTAGGCTGGAGATTAGGAGGAGGTTTTTCACACAGAGGGTCATTGGGCATTGGAACGGGCTGCCCAGGGGGGTGGTTGATTCACCTTCCCTGGAGGTGTTTAAGACACGGGTGGATGAGGTATTGAGGGACTTGGTTTAGTGTTAGATAGGAATGGTTGGACTAGAAGATCCGATGGGTCCCTTCCAACCTGGTTGTTCTGTGATTCTGTGATTTAGGGTAACTTGTGAACTGCACCAGGTTTATTAATACTGACAATTTAATGATCAACATCATTTTTGAACGGCCACCATGATTACAATTTACTGCAATTAAACTCAATTTCCATACTTTGCTTACAGAAAACAGTATTTACACCTTTACACATGTGGAGTAATTGTAAATATATGGAGATGAGAAGAATTTATGGTTTACTTTCAGCACCCTAAACTCTGAATTATTTTGGACCACCTTTTGTCCAGTTCTTACATGTATGTAAAAGAAGAGGTAAAAAAAAGAGAGCAGGCCAGAACAAACACGCCATCTACCATGAAGGCAGCACTGGGGAGAGGAAGCACGCAGCTCCTGAACATGAGAGCGCATGAACAGTTCCTGTTGTGCATTCACATGACGTGCCATCAGATGGTAATAATTACAAGGTCCTCGCTTCATTTCCACAGATGTGGCAAAGCTCACAAGGAAGAAACGAAGGGGGAAGGCGATGGGAGCTAGAGAAAGGCTGCTGCCTCCTTCCGAAGAAAATGCAGCTTGCTCATTTCCCCTTTCCTCTCGAAAGTTTGAAAAGGCTGCCTTGTCCTTACAACACATGACCTGTTAAATTCATCAATTAAGATCTTGGGAGGGGGGAATCAAACTTGTTAATGCTCAGAATTATACATAGAACTTTAAATCTCTCAAACACTTAGTAACACGAGACTCTTCACTGGACTTCTGTGTCTGTACTTTAAGTATTATGAAATATAAAATTAAGTTCACAATCTAGTATTTTTGTCATGGGAATGGTTCTCAAGTTCCTAGGCTTAGCAGATGGTTGATAACAGATTTCACTATTTCCTGTTTTTCCCCCATTTTCTTGGATTTCAGCAACAGAATAGATCTTTTCCTGAGCAATCTGTTCAGTTTGATTGCGTGTCTTTTCTGAATTATATCCAGTACTTATTTTTCTTTTGTAGTTTCCCCCCACTCCGTGTCCCTTCTCTGAACATTCAAAGTTTTCTCTTTGGTTTGTATTTGCTGGACAAGAATAAAAGCAAATCTCAGATGAAGCAAACAAAATGCACGTTAACTAGTATGTTGCTTTTCTCAAGCTGTTTTGATTATGCAAATTATTCCAAACAAGTCACATTCTTCCTAACCCGTAATTTTGTTTTTGCAGAATCATAATTCACTTCTCTCCATCTCGGCTCCATCACATTTTCCAATTTTCAGGATTCCTCCACAGAGTTAATCCTAATTATCTCCATACGCACATTACAGATAATTTCCCTGTTCCTATATAACTAATTTCAAAATTCTCTAATTTGGAACAAATCTACCTACTGCCTTGAAAATATCTCCGCCCACAGGGAGAGAACTGAGATGCTTTCCCTGTCTTCCAAGACGTGCCCTCAACATCAAGATACGTCTCCGCTCCAAGGTTCGCTTTGACACAGTGGCTGTTCCTTGCTATGCAATCTAGACACGGAGAGGAACATGTTCAGCAGATTTATAAAAAGTTTGAATTGCTCTTGAGAGTCATACGCTGGCCTCCCTGCTGCCATAAAGGGAAATGCTTACAGGAAAGCAACAAGAGAAGAAAATCCAAGGTTTACTAGCTCTTTAAGTCAATGCAATAAATCAAGAGTTATGTAACTCCCCCTCCCCCCCATACATTTTTAGCTTTAAATATAATTACTAAGACTGAAAAACTGAAATTATGCTTCCATGGTTTTCAATAGCTCTTAGGCTGGAACACAGAGGTCTTCAAAAGAAAGCTGCTGTCAGAAAGTGAGAAGGTAACACAGGCTGCAATATGCCACCAGGATGGAGGAAGATGCACCAAGAGCTGACAATAAAACAAATTGGCTTTGATCTGAAACAATGCAAGAACAGAGAAGTGAAATTAATGTACACCTAAGGTCTCTGCCTTCCTCACTGCGATGCTACAGCAAACATGAACAAGGTCAGCTTGATGGTTGTGTCTGCACCCACAGCAGATGTGTCCCTCCTGATCCTGCACACCTCATACCAGCTCCTGGGGGACTTTCGAGCCTCCATGGATAGGTGCGTGCAGCACACAAGGTCATCTCCAAAAACTCCTGATGGCTGAGCACAGATGGAGACAATCCAACAGCTAAAGACTATTTCTGGCTGGATGCTTCAGGCTGCTCTTGCCTGTCCCAGCTGAGATGGGCTGTGTCCCTTTGCTTCCAATCCCAGGAATGAGTGCTGCTCCTATGGAGAACCAGCAAAAACCCCCGCTTGCACCAAGAGGCTTTGTACCCTGTTATGGGTGAGGATGAGCCCTAGCACTGCAATGCTAGACCATCTCCATCAAGGGAACATCAGAAACCATAAGGGTCTGCTTCTTCGATCAGAGAAGCTGTAATCTTTTTATAACTAGTTAAATGATGTCATATGCTCATTAGCTTTCCAGACTCTATTTGAAAGGCAATTTTTTTTTTAATTCTCTTGTTCTCTTTTTTTTTTTTCTTGACTGCTTAGTTTTTATTCAGCACGAGTTCTCTGCTCTGAGAATACTGCCAAAGGTTTTCCACATTCTCTGCACAGCCCTCTAACTGCATTGCAGAAAAATAAGACTCATATATACACATTCAACCTTGCTCCTCAAATGTCTTTAAAAGTTTCCTCTTTATAATTCAAGTTCCTACTGGAAAAAAAATAAGTTGAAAATCTACTCAGAAATACAATTCTGCATGTTCCTGCATCAAGCCAAAACCACAGAATTTACTGCCACAGAAAACACAGAAGTAAAATGAATGAAAAGAATCTATCATTTTTTTTTCTCCAGTCTCTGCTGGGTCATTGCAGTAATCCAGGAAAAGAAATATTCTGAATTCAAAACTGAAGCACTATATTCAGCTACATTGCTTCAAGGCATAAGAAATGCCTACTCACACACAGCCTTTGCAAAATTAAAAGCAATTATGAAATTATACAGAAATTACCTTGTTCGGTCTGGGATTAATAATACTAATCTTAGGTAGAATGTTAGGAAAAAACAATAATAGAACAATCACTAATGCATTCTGAAATTCTACTTTAATTCATTTGAGAGGGTTGAAGGGTTGTCCAGTATCACCATCACAACTGTTCCATCATGTGGTTTGCAAGCTGTATCTAAAAAAATTAGAATATGAACACACGCTAACTTTTTTTTTTACTTTAACTGGACTGTCCAAACTGTGCTAGAATAGCTTTCTTTTCTGAAAGTTAAAACTTCTCAGAAAGTTAAACATCTTTTTCTCTCAGTGAATCGTAAATGAATAACCAGTCTTAACATATTCTTTCCCGTTTTTGCCAGAATGAAAGAAACAAGCAGACAGTTTATCCTGTTCTAGCACTGAAGTTCTTCCATTCTCAGTAGAACTCGTTATGAAACTGAATGGAACACCATGGTCTCTGCAGTCCCCCACCTTACAAGGTAATCCCTTTTGTAAAAGGCTGTTTTAAAACTAATAAAATATTTTGATCTTATTCCTCCCATTGAAAGAGCTCTTTCTGAATGTTGCCTCTCAGATGGCTGGAAATCTATTAAAGTACAGATTAAATTCACACAAACCAGGCTACAAGCATTCATCCTTCTCCCAGCATTATTCCTCTTTACCCTAAAAAGAATGAAAAAAAATTAAAATCCATGCCCAAACTTTTCAGAACAGTTCTTACTCCCTCCAAAAGCCTTATTTAAAAACAAAACATTGCCTACCCCTGCACATAACCATATATTCTCTCAGCCTTCCTTCCCTCAAATAGATATTACCCACTTTACTAGTTTCAAGTCCTAAGACAACTGCTCTTCTCCCGAGCTTGCAAGTACAATGGGCTCTCCGGAGTGCTGAACACTTAATAAACACTATACCATTCCCACCACATGGATCATCTTATTTATTTCCAGTGTTACTTGGATGTGGTCTAACAGGTCCAAAGTCTCTCTTTTTCACCTTCTCATAAAAGTAGTACTGCTCTAATAAAATGTGCTCCCTTAGCACAATGTTGAGGATTACCATCACCACACAAAAGGATCAGAGTCACGAACAGGCATTGAATACCTAATTATAGAAGTGGGATAAGGCTCAAACATAGGAAATGCAAGATCATGCACTTAGTTGTTCTCAACTTTTAGCTGTTGCCATATGCTTGGGCAGAACAAACTGACAGAAGATGAAGACCAGTTCTTATCTACTAATAAGCATTCTCTGGCACAACCAATCTCTGTCTCCCTGGGAGAAACTCTTAACCCAACACATCTTTTTTCTTTTTATTCCTCTCTAGCTTAAGGTTATATATATTTTCTGTTTGTCACTCTACCAAAGACTCCACTGAAATACAATCTTAGTCTGGGATAATTACTTTTAGCAAACATTTTATTTGGATTACGTTACATCTACCTACTTTCTGATGAATGCTAGTCTAGTGCTTTACATGCTGCAGATCTCAGGTTTACAGGCTTGCAGTTATGTGGGTCAACGCATTCTGTTTCTCAAAGTTTAATATTTCATTGTAAAGTCTTCCCATATTTGCTAATGAAATAATCCTCCAGAGGAAGCTGAAACCTCTGCTTCCAATTTGGAGCTGAATCAAAACAGGAGCAGGTCCACTGATTTTGGTGCAACATGAAGGTCTCTGCCAGCAAAGATCCCTAAAACTTTGTCAGGACACCAATGGAAAAGTAGTCCTAGGAATTACCACAACTCTATTTTATTGCTTCTTCAAAGATAAATTTCACCTTCTGGAACGTTTTCCTCCAAAGAAATTCAGTAATAAAGACCCTCTTTGGCGGGTACCTAAATGCATACACATGCAACAGTTTCACTTGCAACTGTTACTGACCACAGCAAGTGAGACAACATTTTATTAATTTTGTTCTCTTCTGAAGGAATATTCATGAATCACATAGGAATTACATCCCAGTTAGAAACACTTTTTTTCCCCTCTCTGTCTCTGCCTCCCCCCTCAGACGCAAATGCATAATATAGCGGGATCTGAAATCAGAATGAAAAACCATCACAGGAAACAAGTTTTCAGACAGTGAATTGTGAACAGATGGTTTTCTAGTTCATACAAATAGCCGTGCTCATATGTCTTTTAAGAGATTTGCTGCAATGTATGTTATGCTCAGTAAAAGATGCAGTAAAAGATTCTACCACTTGACTAAATTAACTCGTGTCTGAGATTTATTCACTCTTGAACATCACTAACAATGGAAGTTTAACAATGGAAGCACACAAGGTGCAGTGTATGAACAGCTAAATGACCACTTTTTAGTTTCCCATGCAGGATGGAAACTAGATCAGTGGAAACACCTCTTTGCTTCAAATCAAAGTATTCTCACTTCCTCTTTGGCACAGGATTTTTTTTTCTTCATATGAAAAAGGGTTTATGTTAAAGATAAACCTGAAATCAGATAAAACCATTGCAAAAATTAAACAGGATTACAACATCAGACTAGAATGGAAGATATTGTTGAACCACTAATACGCCACAGAGCTTCCCCAGAGTCATTAATCTATCAAAACCAAGACAAATCATAGATCTGGTGTGCTAAAAAAAAAAGCTGCATTACCTTACTCAGAAGCCATGAAAGCAAGAACAGATTTGAGAGAAAGCAACTTTCTCAGCATAGCAAGCTTGGTGAACTTCAGCCTTGGATTTTCATCATTTGTTGCAAGGACAGAATCCAGCTAGGTCTGGCTGAGCGACACAGTCCAAACAGCACAGGATACAGACCGCTCAACTTTAGGGCTGGTTTTAAATAAGCGACACTAAGAAAATTCCTTTCTAAGAAAGGAAAGGACAGCAACCCACAGTAAATTTCAGGGCAAACAGAAAGTAAACCCATATAGCAGAGCCTGATTTTATATATAGGCCCTCTGTACCTTGAAAACATCAGGGCTTTCATTAGAGTCAGATAAGCAGAAAACCGTTGTGCCCCACTTTCTACAAACCAATAGCTACTTTCTGAACTATTCAAAGCAAGTATTTGTATTTCTTTGGAAAAGTTTCTGCAATATTCAGGAAAGAAAAAAGTAGCAAATCAAAAACGAATTCATGAATACAAAACAATTCCTGGAGAGGCGTGTTTCCTCCTCTACAATTTTTTTTTTTTTTTAACAATTGAATTTGTAATGGGGACATTTGGCATTTTTTAGTACGAAATATTATAATCAGCTCCTTCTCTCTGTCATACGCCACTGTCACCCTGATGCATTTTTCTCACAGAACCATCGCTTTTGGGACTACTCTATCATAAAAGCCACCACATTACATTTGACAATCTGTACTAGATAAAATGAAGGGCATCCAAACAGGGACAAGGTCATTTCAACTTCTGAATCTTTACAGAGTGCACATAAATTGTGCGTTATGTATAAAAAAAATGTACTGAAAAATCAAGATTGCATGAAAAGTGCTTTAAGTTGGTACGATTTGGGATAAAATTAGCAAGAATAGTATCTCTGCCAAGTGCTATAAAACGATGATGCAATAATTTTACCCTTTCAAGTTAGCACATGTATGAAAGCGATTAAAATGTTTCCTTTTAAAATTATAAAAAGAGAACTTCAACAGAAGATTTTAAATAACTCCCTGAAGTTAAGACATGGGACAGTACAAATGCAACCATTCATATTTCACAAACTAAGGGAAGGAGTAAGATCTGGTGGTTTTTCTTGATTGAAAACCATAGTCAACTGTTTTACACCAAAACGAATATGGCACGTGTTTTCTGGTTGCAACTCCAACCCCGCTAAATGCTGCAGTTCGGGATTAAGTTAAGTAGCCGGAAGGACACCATGCTGAAGGTAAAAGTTCTGCTACAACAAACTACTGTTGTGACACACAAAGAAATGCTGCTAAAAATACGAGCATTCTCCCTACCCTCTGCCCAACTGCTCATATACCAATACAGGAGTTTGGCTAAACAGGAAAACTTAATGAAGATTCCTGCTTTAGAGAAGAACTTTTGATACAAATAGCACTACTAAAAAAGGAGCAAGATAATTCACGTTTTCCAAATATTAAAGCTACGGGTCCTAACCTTCCTAAACAGGTTAGGAGATATACATTTTAAATGAAGCCCCATTTTACATTTGTGGATGACTTAGTTGCTCACTTGATCTTAGACTTGGATAGATCTGCAGGCTAACTTTTTGCAGCACAGCAGGCACCAGGAGGAGTCTGTGGTCAAACTCTGTTAGAGAACGGATATCATTGACTAAGCAACTATCAAATAAATTGCAGAAATAACGCTATAGAAACAGAAGTCTTCAGATTTGAAGACCTCCCACAGCCTGGCTGAGTTTCTAAGTGCATGGGTTGCTTTCAAATGAAAAAGCTAAGCAACTAAGCTACTGCATTAGCAACTATCAAATGTCTATAGAGAAGCACCACCATGGCACGGTCTGGTCACATGCACATGAGACAACATTCAGCTAAACTGCCATCTTTGTTGCTGCCTGTCTAAACTAAAATACTAAGGTGACAGTTAACAAGCTCTACAAGTGCCAGTAAGCCCACTGGTGGTTATACCCCCCAGCATTCAAATTTCTGCAGCTATCCATGCCCAGACAATGACAAGCTGCTAGCCCTCTCCACCATCCAAATCTTACTAGGAATTCCAAATGCTTAATACAGTGTCATGCACAATCTAGTAAGTCTCTTCAAAACTGGCAAGGTTTGCTCCAGCAAGCAGTGTCCGTATTGCCAACGTTCAAGCTGTAAGAGATAAGAAACCAGCACTGAATTAGCCGGAGAAGGACTACAGTCTACAGCTCTACTTTGCAAAAATAACATCCCAGACTTTGGGTAAAAGCCCATCCTAGTTCGGTCACCAATGAGAGACCAATAGCGAGTGACAACTAACAGAAAAACAACAACAAAAAAAAAAGTATAGGAAATTCATTAGGAAAACCAAAGATGTTGGTCAATTTTCCCTAAATGATGTGGTTTATGAACAAAACTGACAGCAAAAATAAAAAAACCTAAGTAAACCTGAAAAGAAGAAACCCACTGCCAGGTAACTTTGTCAATGATTAGGGATAGAAGACAGACATGATGAAGAGAAAGCAGCAGATTACTTCAGTCCAGAATGACAGGCTTGCATCATGGGAGGATGATTAATAATTTTCAGCCTATTGATTGTTTAGCCATTCTCCTAATTTTCCTCTGAGAGATGCGTTTCAGATTAGCAAGTCTGAGTAGGCTGCAATAAGGCTGTATTCAGGAGTTTGGCACAAATATCTTTTATTCAAAGAATACAGTTTTAAAAGAAGTTTTAGGAAAGCAAATTAAAAGAAAGAAATGGAACAAAAACTTTTAAGCTTTTGGAAGGCAAGCCTCAAAACACAGGCACAAAACCCACTACTGATGTAGGCTGAGTTTAACTGACAAAACTTCACACATTTCGGCTCAAGATTTCTGCAAAATGTAATCTCTTATACTTCGAGATATTTTAAGTTATATTACAAGTGTACAAACTGGAGAAAGTGCACATTACAAGCTATTATTAGTCTGTTTTGTAATCTCCAGCAGCAGCTGCAGGTGAAAGAGCATCACTGCATGTCACTGTATCTGGCTCCACAGGACTCCATTTGAGGCCTGGCATCACAATGTATTTACTCTCAAATCAGAAGTATTTTCTGGATATTTGATGAGCAATTAATTTAAACACTGGCAGAAGATACAGTATTCCAGTGATTTGGACTGGTAAGCCCATTCAACAAATATGTTTTTAATTAATTTTGCCATTTGATACCCACTTAGAAAGGAGTGTCACCCATGGGACGTCTCCCTTGCTGTCCCTCCTTCCTTCCCTCCCTCCCTTTCTCACCTTTCCACTGCTGTTGTTTCTAGGGTGGCTAAAATGGGCCAGAGCAACCCAAAAGGAGCTCACCATGAACTGCTGGAATTAACCAGACCACGGTAAGCTTTAGATGAATTTGTTTTAAGTACTCAGTTATGAAATAAGTCAAAGCAAACTAATATGCAACACGCAACACAAACAACCACAAGTAAATACATTTGTGGGAGAGGGGCAGAAAAGAACAATTTGAGCACTAAAGATAGAAGGAAATTTAAAAATAGGTCACTACTTTTCTTTAGAGAGTCTGTGCATACTAAAAAGATTTTTAAAAAGCTTCTAAACAAGCATCTGTGACTGAATCAGGGAAAATAGCTTTTAACGAGTAGGGTAATAAACCACAGAAATAAGCTGGGAAAGGAAGCTGTAGATCCTCCATTTTCGATAATACTCCAGAACAGACATACAGTCTCATCTGGAAGGTATCTCAGTTAAAGAAGTTATGCTTTCATTAAGCAGTGTTGACTTCAGCACTGCACAGCAGTAGGGTCAGAGGGCTGAAATTCAATGGCTGGGATGAGAACTTCTACCATCAGGCTCCCAAATGCCTTCTGCTGGCAGCTCAGGCTTTGAGCCTACCACCTCCCTTCAGAAGGTTGACTTCTCCCGGGCCCTTAGTATTCTAACATTTAAGAAAGGCTAATTCAGTCACTTCACTTTAACCTGCTAACATCATGGAAGCAACAGCTTCTTCTGAACAGCTTCTTCTGGCTTAGGTTGTGTGTATTGACTAATCTTTTTTAATTAACTATCTCACCACGCCTCCTCCCAGAAAAGACTGCTAATTTATTACTTCCTTAATTTCTATCCACAAGATGAACAGAATCAAAGAGGTGCTATTTCCACAGTCTTCACATTTGAAGAAAGCATTTTACAGGATCATATTTAAAGTTAATATTGATAAAACTGATCCTAAGTAAATTGCAGAAAATATTTATGCAGAGAAAAAAAAGGTCTCGCTCAACTTTCATTATTACTCATTTTTTCAAAGACTTGAAGAAACTTGCTAGAAATTAGCTTATTTCACAATGGCAAGAAGAAATCATAGAATCATAGAATAACCAGGTTGGAAGACACCCACCAGATCATGGAGTCCTACCATTCCTATCAAACACTAAACCATGCCCCTCAGCACCTCATCCAGTCATCCCTTAAACACCTCCAGCGAAGGTGAATCAACCACCTCCCTGGGCAGCCTATTCCTGTGCCCAATGACCTAATGCCCTGTGAAAAAATTTTTCCTAATGTCAAGGCTAAATCTCACCTGGCAGAGCTTGAGGCCATTTCCTCTCGTCCTGTCCCCTTGTCACTTGGAAGAAGAAGCCAGCACCCTCACTGGCCACTCCCAAATAATCAGAGTTATGCTGAGATATGTATGAGATATGATATATAGAGATATGTATGACATGTACCTTCTGAGTACAGTGGAATCCCCATTATTGGTAGTGTTGTGGTGAATCCTCCATTCAAAACAACACAGTACTTCAGCAGCAGCAGAAGATTCTTGCAACCATTCATCCAAATGGACACTTATATTTTTCTATCCAGTTGAGCAGGAAACTCTGCCTGACTTACCACAAGCATAACTCACAACAGATAGCTCCAACAAAAGCCTCAAGTTAGGTTTCCTCAATGAAGGCCTTCCTATAGGACTTGTGAACAACTTAGCAAAGCCTCATCATGTGCCCCCTTCCCTAATTCCTAAAAGGTGATCTATACTAAATATTTACATGTAAATATTTAAAAGTGTACACTGTATTATGTCCTCTTAATTTTCTCATGGTTCCTCAAGCTGTTTCACTGATGTTTTAGAAAACTAAGGCACTGTTACATAGAAGAAGCTGCCCATTGATAAATTCTTAATGTACATACTACAGCTCTGGATGCCAAACAACCATACATGGAGCCTTGCTCAAAGCAATAATCAGCCTGCAGCCATATCTATCAAACCCATATGCAGATCCTAGGCTCTGTAAAGATCTTTACAGTAAATGAGATCAATATACAAATATTAACCCATTAGTGACAGATCTCAAAGTCCATAAACTTTTTCTTCTCAAAAAGTGACATAACTTTTCTTCCTTAGTCTGTCAGGTGCTCCTGAAAACTAGAGTGGCTTAAATTTCTCCACTGCATGGCTGAGATATGTTGCTGTTAGAGTATCAGCAAGTAAAACTCACAGCCAGTGCCTATTTGCCACTGGAGAAGGAATATTTATTTGCTAATCTTTGATTTAAAACTAACACTTCCTCAAAATAAAGCACATACAAATGCATTAAATAAGCACATAAACATCCACTGTAGTACAGTCTGAAAGGTTTCATTTATGAAAAAATACACCCTGAACCCAACAACTCTGCTTCTTCTTCACAAATAACATCTCTCATCAGTAGATCAAAAAAACCCCAAACCAACAAAACCAACAAACTCTAACCCCAGAAACATCTTATCTTTCATTCTCATGGACCAACGCCACTCTGGGACAAATGAAATGTTTTTCACATCAAGATACCTGTTAACCTGGTCCCAGGCACCTGTTCAAGTGCATCTATATTGAAGACAAAAGGGTTGTGGCAAGTTTCTGTAAGCATAATATTAACACCAGAAGGCTGCCTAGAGCTGACCTGGGACAAGGCTCATCTAAAGAGTTTGTATTCCTGATAAAGAAGCACCAACTGCAGGAAGAAAACTTGACTTTATTACCTCAGAATCAGTTTGCAGCAAAATGCAACATCTCTCAAGTAGCTGGAGTAAGTGGAAGCCAAATGAAAGAAACATCACATAACTTTTATGGACATTAAGTGGAATTGCATTCAGTTTTCACAGTACTTACATGTATTTATAAAGTTAAGGGGTAGTCTGAAAACAAAACCCCCTAATATTAAGTATTAAGGTAGCCTAGAAGCTAACAGCAAAGCATTTTGAGCACAGAATGTGATCTAGAGTCTGAGCTTGCATTGCCTTCTTCACCAGAAACATATCCATCACAGACTACTTAATACCAAACTCTTCCATTGTCCATCAGTTTTGCAAAAACTCAGCTTCACAAGCCAAAGGAGGAAATCTGGGAGATGTTTCATGAAATTGGGAAAGAGGTACTGCATGACTGCCTGCTGCAACATGCTCCTTCCACTTAGGGGAGGTGAGCATGTGCCAGCCCTACAACTCTGTCATTGGGGCAGGCAGCTGATGCCACCAAAAAGTATCTCGCCATGGTGTGATGGGCTGAGCAGAGGAACTGCCTCACTGTGTGCTTTGCAGTGCAGAAAAAAACAGCCTCGTGAATTTAAAATGCAAAAAGCTCTAGTTTGAAAGAGCAATAATCCTTGATCTTCGCATTAAATTACATCTTTCCTCAAAAATCCGCAAGTTACATCCCTGTTGAGCTCTGAGTCACGATGCTGACAGGTCACCTTAGGTGATGGCAGTAGCAGAAAAAGTAAGTCTGAATGTGTGCCTTTTTCTTTTTTGTAATAAAATATATTACATAAGCCCTTGCAAGATGGTTTAGGTTGGAGAATATATTTGAAGATGGCATTCCATACAGTGAGCATTCCACTACTCAGTTTTTTTAATTTAAAAAAAAAAAAAAAAAAAAGACAAGTGACCGACTGCATCTTTTCACTCGCTTTTTTCAGCCATTAAATTTGGGAATGGAGAAAAATATAGGTCACTTCCATATACTTCAATGGCTCAAGATGAACTCACAATAGAAAAGATCAAAGAGATGAGAAAGTCTCTCGAAAATGTAACAACATTTAAGGAGATGAATCATTAAAGAAGAATTATTATTTTGGAATATACTGTAAATAACTCAGCCTAATCCTCCTCTTGTAGGCTAGACAAATATTCCTACTGCCTCACTGTAAACTATTCCACACTGCACAATAGGAGCAACCCTGAATATTTACTGTGGCTATTCCTTTACATAGTTATGAGAAATACAACTGACAAAATTGTTGCCTATTGACAGACAGTCACACAGAGAAAAAAATAAATAAACAGGTGAGCAGTGGCAATGTGAGATATGCTTCTACAAAAGCCATGGGAAGTTGAGAAGGCACAGGACAGAAGCTATGCTCTCTTCAGAGCTATAAAAATCTTTAAGCAGCAGAAGTTTAAGTGTCACTGTGCTAGCAAATATGCTTTAGAGATGAATCTTTAAGCAGTTCCAGGCATATACCAAAATACTACCTTGAAACTGTATGGGTAATAGCTTCCCATTGTGTACTTTCTGCACACAGGCAGGCTGGGCAAGGTGATTACACAGTTTCAACTTCAGTCAGTAACAGGAAACAAGTCCACAATATCAATAATCTTAATTAAAATATACTCTACTCCTTCAATATACTTAAGATTATAATAAACAGAAGTTGCAACAAACATTTCCAAAGTCTTACAGCACCATTCACTTAGCTTATCCTCAAAGCGCTGAGTCCTTCAAAAGCCCTTTAACTCCAGTGGTAAAGTGCAAACTACTGCCTTTTAAGCCATGCAGATATTTTATATGTAAAAAACTGTTTCAGGTTTCAGGGAGACCTTTCAAATTATGGATGACAAAGCAGGACATTGTACAAATGTCAGCTTTTGCTTCCTGGCATCCTCTTAGGTTTCTGTTGTAGTTTTAGGGGCAGAACTGTAGCAGCTTGCAAGGGTTTGTCAAAATCTGGACCACTATCTCACTTTAAGAACGGTACTCAACATGCATACAGAAATGTTTTTCCTGTACCTCTGTGATATTAACTCCTCCATTAAATAAATCTCATGTAAAATAAAACCAGGCCAGAAAGCCTTGACTTATTTTATTTCTAAAGTTTTGTTCTGGTTGTGATATAAAACTTTTAAGCTATTGAGTGCTAGAGGGATTGTTTTAAATATCTCTTTCCACATACAAACAAAGAGTAGCCTTTGTAAAAATATTTTTGGCGGCTTTACTGCCTATTATAAATAAATAAAACTACCTGTAAGTCCAAGAAAAAGACAAAACCTCAGAAGTAATTTCTTAATAGAAAATGTATCCGAATACAGATTTTTGAAGCACGACAAAACAAAGTCCTTCCTGGTCAGGAGATCAAGTCAGCTCCCATATCCCCAGGTCTAAATCCCCATCTATCCTTCAAGTACTGTCTCCATGCTCTCAACCCAAACGTCTAATTTTTAACATGGAAAAGAACACAGGGGAAGCTGCTGGAAAATATCTGTATATGGTGAAGGATGGCACAGCTAGGATGAATGGCTGTAGATTGCTCAGGAGGTGATGCACAAAAAAGCAGCAGACAGTATGGGGCCTTCATAGGATTTCATTGCTTACCTCTACCTAAGGAATCAAAACTAACTTAAGTTGTACTTGATAAAGGTCACAAACACCCTCGACCTCCATCCTTCCCAAAATATACAACAGTCCCGTATTGGGGGGACCGATACCATCTCCTTCAGGTCCAAGTTTTTGAATGCTATGGGAAAAAGGCCAAGCTGCTGCTGCATTAACTTCTTACGCAGTAACTTGTTAATTGGAATTTAAGTGCTCTGAGCAATAGCACTACTTGACATCCCTGTATATTTGGACACCTATTTTCTAACTCAATAAATATAATGCTCAATATGCAGAAAATTTATTGCAAGCCCCACCCTGGTTTATGATAAAAGTTCTCACAGTATAATAATTAGTGGTCACGTATAAGCAAGCAAAATCAAGTCCTGTCATGTAATCCATATGTAGTGCCTTACCAGATGCAAGTTCTTAAAATTCATAATAGTTCTGGGACAAAACTACTGAAGAAAGAGATGCAAATAGCGACTTAGAATACTATACATTGCATTACAGAATTAACAAGAAAAACAAATTTAAGTTAAGCGTAGCAGGAAAAACAGCTCCCAACTATGCTTCTCATCCTGGCATAGACATGAAAAAAATGGAAGCCAACAGAAGGTTTTATTAATTAGAAATGTAAAAAAAATAATAAAAAGTACAAAGCATCATTACCATGAATAAAACAAAAAAGCTAATTTAACTTTACCATAACCAGCAAAAGGAGGTACCAACAATCATCTTAAAATTGTGGAACTGCTGCTAATAGTGAAAAAAGAGGGAAGAACCCAGAGACATAAACCGGACATTTTTGTTCTGTATCTGTAGAGTTAAACACTATTATACAACAGCTATTAACATTTAACTTTTTGAGGTCATTAGGTCCAAACAACTTGTATCCAAAGTAACAAAAACCACACAAGAGTTTATCTGAGTTATTAACACTCCTTTCCAGAATGTTCTAGAGCGCCAGTGAAGCCCCAAATGTCTGGAAGAAAACTAGAGTTGCTGCAATACTTAAAATGAGTAATTGGGGAGATTAACTTCATGATAGCCTGTCATCTGGATACTGAGCCCATCCAAAATAATGAGAAGTTTGATTTAGGATTTTATTAATAAAGACTTTAATTAATAAGCATCAAGTAATTAAAGCCATTAATATCAAACAAGCTAATGCAAACTAAGTCCTGTCAAACTAATTATTTTTTGGTTTTGACGGAACTTTAGTTTTTTACTTGTTTTTAGCGGCAAAGACAGGCATTGATGAGATACACTACTTACGCAAGGAGCTTGACTCAGTTTGACACAACATCTTGGTTAAGAAACTAGGAAGATTAAAAAAAAAAGCACTCACAAACACTAAAGCAGACTGGTAGGCAGACTGAGAGGTGATGGGCAAGCCTGAAACTGCAGCTGCAATACAGACCAGCTCTGAGGTGCTCTGCTTCAGCTGAGTCCCTACAGAACTGGTTATTGACACCATAGGAGGGAGGCTCACAGAGCTAGGTCTGTCTCACTCAGTCCAGAACAACTTCACCAGTATCTAAACACTCACGCAAGGAACAAAAATTTGACTACAGAAATGTCTTTTTATACAAGCATAGTAAAAATCCAGTATTTGGAAGGTGGAAAAAGCTTAGAGTAAAATTCATGTATGTTTTGCTTTCCTTCAACAAGCTTACAAAAAAGTTGCTTCTCATGCACTGGCACGAAGAGTAACCCACTGGAGCATGGCTTCAGCATCTTTCTATCTGCTTTCAGTGGGTTTCTGTATTTCTCTCTAGTACTTTTGAGGCACTGTGCAGTAGCTAAACATTTGTCTGGAAAACTCAATTTACAAAAAAAAGCTGAAAATAAAAGATGAGAACAATTTCCTTCTGCTTCTGAAACCACACGTAATTGCTGTTCTCATTTTCACAATATCCTCTAAGCATACCTCAAAAGAAAATATTGATGGAATTAAATATTAAGTAGCCAATCAACTCATCAGAACAAAAAAAAAAAAAAGCCAAAATCCAGTACCTTCTACTTTTGTGCATTTTGTCTTGCTCCATTTCCACATCTACTTAAATGACAAGCTAAGTAACTTTCCTGAAATACAAATACTGCTCAGTTTAGTGTTTGATACCATGATGAGCACCATCCTGAAGTATCGCGTATGTGGTGATTTTCCCTCTCTTACCTGCTTTGTTTGGAAGCAGAGATAACATTTCTTCATTTAGCTGTAAACCTTTCCTGCTTTTCTGAATTAAAAGAGAAAACCCAAACCTTACAGCTTAGAAGGGAGGGTTAGGAGACTAATCAAATCTCCAAATGGACTTCTGAATTCCAACTAACTTGTGATTTTCAAGTGGCAAAACCATGACTTCTAAGCAAGACTGAACACTCAAACCCCAAACTGATAGGAGAGAAGCCAAGAGAAACTGAAGACTCAACAATCAGAAATAAAGCAGAAATCAAAAGGCAAAATTCGTAAGACGCTTGAGGAACTTGTATATTAAATTACTGCATGGGGGTTAAAGCAACACAAATGAGACCCTGCAACTGCTTGAATATTCTGGTTTTCAATTCTACGGTTGTTACCTGGTGGATAACTATACGTCTTTCTCCTGTATTTTTTGCACTTCAAAAGTGTGACTAAATACCAACATAAATAGTAGCAAATTATATATTGTCAGAGTGCCTAAGCAGCATAATAGAGTCTCTGCTAAAATACAACCTCCTCAGACTTATTTTATTATGCTTCTTCACTGTGCATATTTTTGAAGCTAAAGATCTCTGGAAATAACAGAATTGTTCTTAACGCACATATAATATGCATTCTAGGTATAACAGGCATATATACATATATAAAGCTATACTGCCTATAACATTTTACCAACACTGAAAGATATCTTAGAAAAGGAGTTCTAAATACTCTTAAGTCATCTTGAAAATAACTGTCAGTGTAATTAATTTTTTCCTACACCGCGAACAGTATACAGTGAAGGCTACTCACAGTTTTTTTTCAAGGTGGAAGTGAAACTAAATTAGAATGTTAAAAATAATTAGAATTCCACAGGCTTTCACCAAATGCACAGGTGCTATAGAAACCTACTGATGTTACTATTTCAATAAAACACTTTTCTGATATACTCTTAAGAGTATAACTAAAGCACTAAGAACACATTTGGGAAATTCCACATAGTGGACAAGATGATGAGATTTTGGATCTGCTCTCTTTTCAAGCACGATCAGTAGCTCTATCAAATAAGAGATTACTAACTCCTGCAGTTCTTATATTGAAAAAGCCTTTCTAATTCTCAAAGTCTCAAACCAACCAGAGAGGGAGTTCTGCAGTCAGCCTGCTGGATACCTATAACCTTGATCCAAATTACCAGGTGAACAAAGTTTAAGTCATATTTAGGTATAGGTTTCAAGAGCAGCAAAGAAAAAAAAGTCCACTTTATTATTTATTGCCAGTCCTAGAAATGGGAAGAAAAGAAGTAATGGGATATTGTTGAACACAATTATAAAAAATATGCCATTTTACTTGCAAAGTTAAACACATAGCAACAGTAGATAGATCTACAATGACATTCATCAAGAGTATTTCACAAAAACAACATAAAAACAGAACAGATAAGAAAAAAATTATTTAAATATACAGCTTTAGCTCTTCTGGACATAGAAGCCTTAGTAGAAACTATCAGTTTAAAAAAAAAAATTAAAATTCAAGTATGACCCAAATTCACTGCATCCAGGTCTTAAACTCCTCTGCAAACATCCTCTAGCCAGAGATTGGCTGCAAACTAGCCCCTAAGAATTAGGATGTAGCCAGAAGGCCACACTCTGCTACCAAAATATTATTTTACTAACACAAAATGAACAGATGTCTTATTTAGACTGAGAACAGAGAGAAGAAAACACAATTAAATTCAAGCATTTGCAGCAACAGATTCCTTCCTTCTGACTAGGTAACAGTTTCTGAACTGGAATATCCCCTAAAAAACCAACAGTGTCCGAAGCCAGGTGTCTCTGCATCCCTCTTGTTTATGACCGGAATCCTGCTGGTCACATTGCCAGATGGCTTTTATTGATTTAGTCCCTTCTGATAGTCTGTTTCTATAATGTAGATGAAGATAGTATATATACATAACAAAACCATCAATGCTTTAAATGTATTTTCATAATATTTGCACCGTCCATACCACATATGGCCACACAATTTTCTCATTCACTTGGGTGAGGGATTAGTTCCCAAATGACTGCCACAAAAACCTAAAAGTGTTGAGGTTTGAACTTCTTTCCTTGCCTCACATCTCACCTAGGCAATTATTTATGAAGGTGAATAAGCTAAGAAATTAATGGCAACCTGATGAAGACAACTTCTTACTACCTTCTAAGGGATTCTACAAACTCTGCTCTTTCATGAATTACTAGGCCTTTTAAGAATACTCTAAAGATGTAGAAATTAACAGTGATTCATTAACAACCCAGCACAGATTTGAGATAAGATGTAAATACTTGATTGTAAATAGGACAATTTCTTCCACGTTTTCACAGAATCATAGAATAACCAGGTCGGAAGAGACCCATTGGATCATGGAGTCCAATCATTCCTATCAAACACTAAACCATGTCCCTTAGCTCATCACCCACCTGTGCCTTAAACACCTCCAGGGAAGGTGAATCAACCACCTCCCTGGGCAGCCTGTTCCAATGACCCTTTCTGTGAAATTTTTTTCCTGATGTCCAGCCTGAACCTCCCCTGGTGGAGCTTAAGGCCATTCCCTCTTGTCCTGTCCCCTGTCCCTTGGGAGAAGAGGCCAGCTCCCTCTTCTCCACAACCACCTCTCAGGTAGTTACAGAGAGCAATGAGGTCTCCTCAGAGACCTCAGTGAGGTTGCAGAACTACAGACTGGGAGAAGCCTGGCTGGAAAACTGCCAGGAGGAGAGGGACCTGGGGGTGTTGGTCGACAGCCGACTGAACATGAGCCAGCAGTGTGCCCAGGTGGCCAAGAAGGCCAATGGCATCCTGGCTTGTATCAGAAACGGTGTGACCAGCAGGTCCAGGGAGGTGATTCTCCCTCTGTATTCAGCACTGGTGAGGTCGCTCCTTGAATATTGTGTCCAGTTCTGGGCCCTTCAGCACAAGAAGGATGTTGAGGCTCTGGAGCATGTCCAGAGAAGAGCAACAAGGCTGGTGAAGGGGCTGGAGAACAGACCCTATGAGGAGCGGCTGAGAGAGCTGGGGTTGTTTAGCCTGGAGAAGAGGAGGCTGAGAGGAGACCTCATTACTCTCTACAAGTACCTGAAAGGAGGTTGTAGAGAGGAGGGAGCTGGCCTCTTCTCCCAAGTGACAGGGGACAGGACGAGAGGGAATGGCCTCAGGCTCCGCCAGGGGAGATTTAGGCTGGAGATTAGGAGGAGGTTTTTCACACAGAGGGTCATTGGGCATTGGAATAGGCTGCCCAGGGGGGTGGTTGACTCACCTTCCCTGGAGGTGTTTAAGGCATGGGTGGATGAGGTCTTGAGGGACTTGGTTTAGTGTTAGATAGGAATGGTTGGACTAGAAGATCCGATGGGTCCCTTCCAACCTGGTTGTTCTGTGATTCCTCTCAGCCTCCTCTTCTCCAGGCTAAACACCCCCAGTTCTCTCAGCTGTTCCCCATAAGGCCTGTTCTCCAGCCCCTTCACCAGCTTTGTTGCTCTTCTCTGGACTTGCTCCAGAGCCTCAACATCCTTCTTGTGGTGAGGGGCCCACAACTGAACACAGGATTCAAGGAGTGGTCTCACCAGCGCCTAGTTGGGATTAATCAGGAACTCCTCTGACTCAAAAAAGCCCCCATTGAACAAAGAAGCAACTACTAAACCAACCCCCCATCCCCTAGCTGCCCCTTCAGGAGGCTCAAGTCCTCCAGGTTTTCCTTCAATAAGAGGGAGGACGCAGCAAGTTCACAGCCACTTCTCTCCATAACCTTTTGCTGGAGGCACCCAGCTCTACAGAAAGCAAATTCTTGAGAAAAGCATCTCCCCAGCTATGCGAGCACACTCAAGCATGCAGAAGGATGGATGGCTGCTTGCCAGGAGTCCTTCCACTGTTCTGGTGACAAGTTATCAGACCAAGTAGTACCAACACGGATACTGAATGTTTTTATTTGTTCTGGTTTTATTTATTCTATTATTAATTATCATTACACTTCAAGAAGCTTACCCTTATGAAGTTAATTAGGTTCATTAAATAGGTAACAAATACCGATCTCAATACAAACTGCTTTTAGCCAGCATCATTACAATATTTCTATAAAATCAAACCTATTTTCCTAGTAAATCCAATTTTATAATTTTCTATCCAACCAAACAAAGCCGGTATAAAATACCAATGCTTTCAGAAATGTCACAACAAAACCATTTTCAGAGAAAGAAAAGTGATTACATAATATTTTGTTTTATTTTTAATCCTCCTCTTTGTTTTGGCTTTGATAGAGACTGCTAACGGCTGTCAAGTGAAGGAAAAAAAAATTAATGCTGAATTTTCAATTAAAAAAAGTTCAGTTTATGGGCTTTTAATCCACTTCGCAATAACAAACAAATGCACAGGTTCCCCAACTCCAGCTGGCACTGGGTGCTAACCCTTACTAGCACCTGACTACCCCTCCTGATGTTGGGCATAGCTAAGTGTGGTTCCCACGGTGAGGAAGCTGTGCAGAGATACACAATCAGACTCATTGCCCTTAGTGGGAACCCTCCCACGTGGCCCAAAAGCATAATACAATGCCTGGCCCTCAACCTGAGCACCATATAAATCCCTATGAAACACGTTTCTACATCGGATATGCACAATAACGCATTGTTATTACTCAACTGTAATAACATATCTTCAGCCCTTGTTCCGGATTTTCTGTCTCTACTCCTACTGACACGCTCCCAAGGAGGGCAGCAAGACTCATACAAGGACTCTGCATGTTACTCAAGCTTCCACATAATATTTTTTTAAAATTAACGGATCAGGAACAGAATTAACTACCCTCAGCAGACAGACCTGGTCTTTCAGAGATTTCAGTCACCCCGTGCCAATGGGGCTTTGGTGTAGAAAAGTTGGAGAAGGACACAAAGGATAACGCTGCTCACCTACAACCCATGCAAATGTTTCCCTCTTGGCACAACAAAATACCGAGACAGTGCCAAGTGGCTGCTCAGGGGACTCAGAGCTCTCAGCTGCAGAACAAATCCAGCACAATAGTTGAAAGACACTGAATACGCCGAGTTCAGCATTTCCAAACCGAGCCCTACCTGCATGGTTTCATACAGGATACTGCTGGCATCCACTGACCCTCATGCCCCAGCCCCTTTGCAGGAACCTCCAGGTCCCACAATGAACTAGGTCCAACCTCTGTTGAACAGCAATCACTGCAAAGCCCTTGGGCTCCATCTTTTTTTCAGTGTAACATCCACTTAAAGCAATGACCCAAATCCAAACTAAAAAAAAAAAAAAAAAAAAACCAACAAACAAAACCAAAACAAAAAACCCAAACAAAGTCTTAGTACTGCAAATAAAGTTTCGCTTACTTTCACTGTAGCTGATTTTCCCCACCGTTTTTGAAGTTGTTTTTAAATCAGAAAGCAACCCAGAAGCTCTGAATTAGGCATCCTTAACCATTTAGAGACACTTCTTCAGACACAAACATGAAAAGCTCCTCTATTTTCCAAAGGAGGCTTTTAATCCAGAAACACACACACAAAAGTTGGCCTGATCCCAGACTGTTTCCCAACACAAAGCGGACCACATTCTGCTCTCCTACCTCCTCCAGCATCCACAAACCCCATCCACAGAAAACACAGCAGCTCAATGTCACAAGACAGCAACATTTATTTTGGTGTCTGAGCACTGTTTCCAATAGCCCAAAAATAGACACAGTAGTAAGATCTGCTTTAGGTGAAGTTTTCATTTTGTTTGCAGCACTATAGACTTTTTTTTTTTTGCTAGAAATAATTTTGGTGGGATGCAGGGGGTAACCAGCACAGTGGACATAGTTGTAGCTCCCAGTCAGGAGGTTGTTTGTCCCTGAAAGCCAATCTGGGGAAGCACTCACTTTAGGCCAAGTTTTCAAAGGCTTACAGATGTCTACTCATGTAGTGCATGTAACTTTAAAATACCATCATATCTACTAAAACTTAAGAAAGACCCCCCCAAAAAAGGCACCCAAAGAACCCAATGGTGTGGTAACAAGTTACTGCGCATCAGCTGGTGAACACGGTGATTGCACATGCACGGTCTTTAACTCAAGTGACCCTGTTTATGCCAGAGGCTGATAACGAACATACAATTACCATAAATAGCTGATGAACTTGTCTGTGCATCTGAATTGGTGGGTGTTTCTGGAAGTCCTCCCATATGCAGAATTACATACTCAGGCACCTCAACTGCTTTTTTCAACTCTGCCTAGTAATACTTGCTTTTTCCCCTGTTCTTGGGCAGCAGCGATAAGGTCCTGTGATCTGTGTTAATTCCACATGGTCCCCCACTCAGAAAAGCCCAAAAGAGCTACCAAGGAGATACAGCAGATATGTCTCACTGTCACCCTACCACACAAGCGGCCCAAAACTGCAGCTCATCTCAGAGAAGCTGTCCGAATGAGGGACATATTTCTGGAAACACAGGTTGAAGCAATAAGATACTACAAGTTATATATGCAAACAGTCCCCAAAGTAGCCCCATGCATTTACACATGGTTTTTTTTCTACTACTAATACTAAAAATACTGCAGCGAGAGAAAAAACTTTTGCCATTTTAAGAAGCGACCTCCAGCCAGGAGCACAGGACTAAACACTCACCCAGACATAAGACACGTCATGTGCAATAACAGCAGCTCTTGCCAACTTGTCTTTAAAGGTCTTTGCAGTGATTTTAAGCTCTGAATAGGTGTCATGCACGTTTAAGCCCATTATAATAAACTGTGTCAAGAGGCAAATGTTACTTCATGATTCCAGCTCAAGACCATCTACTGAAAGACTCAGCAGTAATGGTGCTGGCATATTAGGTTTCGCAGGATGGACTCACAGTGACAATTTGATGGACTGACTTGCCCCCTTTGTGGTCTGTTATGAACCAGCTACAATTTACTGGATGGGTAACAAGTTGTAGAGAAACATACAGATGACGAATTTACACCCATGAGAAACAGTATCATTCTTCAGACTAAGAAAAAGCCCATTAATTAACTTTCTAACATTAAGGTCTTTTACACTAGCAGCAGAGCAATTTTACTGGCATTTCATACACATTAACACCTAACATTCCAAACTGTGAGTATTAAGTGTAGCAATATGCCAAAAAACTGCAGATGCCAACGGTTTCTTAATTTTTGGCTGAGGGAGGACTTTTCAGATCCTTTGCAACTGAATATAAATCATATTTACAAACTGAAACACAGGAGAAGTCTCATATGTCAAGCCACATTGATTGAAAAGTGAGATATAAGTATCTGTAAAAGCATGTCACCCAGTGCCTCAGTACCGAGCAAGAAATACAAAGAGAGGAAGATAACATCCCAAAATTCTACTTGTCTTCATTTTAAGTTCTGGACATACAGAGTAGACATTGTCATTCATCTCTAATTTATCAGCTTTTTCTGGATTTTCAATCTCCCTTCTTTCAAGATGTTAGGATACAGAAAAATAATTAACAGATATAAGTTACAGCTTCCTTGGTGACAAAAGTGACACTCACTGTAGAAGAGATACTAAACAGATGATACCAGCAGACTGAGCAAGGTATTAAGATGTGTTTCCATTTGGTTTTTGATTCATGTCTTCTTTTGCATGAGAATGCGTGCAAAAAGCACATGAATCAATAAAAAACCCAAACACAAGACATGATCAAACAGCATCTCCAATCAGGCATCACTCATGGAAAGAAGGAAAGAGACAAGCACCAGACCCCTGCAGTAGACTCAGACATGCCACCAACTCCCACAGACAAGTCACACAACAAATGAGCTGAATATCATCAACACATAAAGCAGCCTAAATGAAGGGATTCAGAAAGGAAAAGCAAGGCTCAGTTGAAGAGTACAGATCACTATTTTGTCACCGATGGGTATATTCAATCAAAACACAAACAGAGTAGCATAACTGGTGTAGGGAAGGAGGGTAGCAGCAGCTGCTTGGTGGCCACACAGAGGTGCAAAGGAGTGAAAAGAAAACAGAAGCAGAAAGAATCACAGAGATAAGCAAGGAGAGTGGTCACATCTACAGGAGCAGTAGAGGAGGTTTATCCCTTATTTAAGGGGTGCCAGACCAGCACTTCCAGCCTGTCTGTACAGTAAAGTGACAGCTGGGATGACTCTGCAGGACTGCCAACAGTAGCAAGAATGCAGTGGCCAGAGCCGGCAGCCAGGGCACGTACCCCAAGATCCTGGGGCACTTGCACCCTAGGTGCCAGACCCATACTTTCATGTCCCTGTGTATTTGCTAGTTCTATTACCCTGCACCAGCCAAGCTGAGCTAGCACAGGGATGTACCTACATGCTGTAAGCCATACCACCCTTTTTTATCCACTTGGATAGATACCTAAGGCAGTAGATAGATACCTAAGGGACCAGACAGCCAAAATGGCACGTCAGCTTACAAAGGCTGTAAGTAACCTGCTATTAACCAAGTCACTCACAGAAAACAAAGTAAAAGATAATAACCTCCCCTATCAAAGTCAAGATATAACTTCCATAGTTGCTTTGGGTTTTCAATCAGAGTCAAAAAAACCCTAAAGTTATTTGGGAAAGTTTTAAATGGGCAGATGAAAGCACCTTTGATACATGAAGAGCTGGCCTAGTGCTAGTAAGTGAATGTGTTTATCTCTTATCAGTTAACACTTCTAATGGGTTAACAGAAAACTGCTAAACCAAAAATACAAGTTAAAAATTCTGTTAGTGGAAAGGCTGGTACAGAATAATCAAGTTCTTTATCAAGCTACCAGAATACACCAACTTTCAAGTACTATTTGTAATACAGTAAAGCCTAAGGCCCCCAGTGAACTCAGTGCTATATTATGTCACATTCAATTTTGTTTTTCTATCTAGGAGCTTATAAAAAAAAAAAAGAGAGAGAGAGAGAGAGAACTTCACACATTCTCTGTCTTAAGCTTCCAATGAAAAAAACACAACCTTCACATGAGAAAGAGAATTATAACACAGCTCGGCACAGTGAGACCAAGAACAATCCTCATACTATGATCCAGTGCTGAGTCCCAGGTGTAATTCCTTACCATCTTCTGTTTAGCTTCCCAGCAGCATTTGCCATTTTTAATTGCTTAAATAAAACTGCCAATATAGCACCAAAAGTTTCATTCTGATCCTGCCCTCACGGGATCTTCTGCCTTACAGGGTAGAAAATGACTGTGGCAGCATCACTCTCAGGCTGCTCTCCCAGCTCAGAGGCTGCTCTCTGATACAGAAACACAGTGCTGCAGTTACTGAATGTGCCATGAGCTGATGAAAACCCCACCAACCCCCTGACTTTCTGCAACACTCACTAAGCAGAGGGGCAGAAAGTCAAAACAAGCAATCAGTGGTTGGAAGTGCACAAGTAACACACAACAACCACCCACAAGAGATACAAGCACGCCTGCAGCCTCAGTACAAAGAAAACTGGTAATTACCACAACTCCAAAATCTAGAACATTAGTTTTAGGCTTATTCAGGCAACCATTTGCTAGCCTCACACCATGGTGCATTCACTACTGTATCACGAGTGCTTTATGGACACCTGCTGCAACCCAGGGAGACCCAGTTCCCTACCAAAACACCTTTCCCAGTCTTCCTACAGAGCAAGACTACCAACCTGATCTCCACAGCTCAGGAACACCATCAGCACTGTTTCATTCAGCAGTCTTTATCAGAAGGAGGCAGCAGGTGATTGACAGGCATGGTTGGAGACTCCTCCTTCCCCAGGTGTTTCTGCTTTGCCCTCTCCAAGGGATCCCTTTTTCTTCCCTGCAAAGACCAACAGCCTCTAGCTGTGCCCAGGTGGGCTATGGTCAAGGGATGCATCTCCTGGCATCACTGCTGCCCTGGCATCACCGGTGAGTCCCCATGGCACACCCTGCATCCCATGGGAGCGTGGCAGGGGGGGAGGAAAGGCTGGGGGGCCTGGTGGCCCCCCAGCCAGGTAGGTAGCAATGATTGGGAGGGTTGGTGGCTGCTCCAGTATCGTCTCTCAGTGGGGCTGAGCCCCTCTGTGTGCCCTTGGACTGTGTGGAGTATCACTCTGGGGTGAGTGATGGTCAGTGGTGGGACAGAAGCCCTTTAGATTGGGGCTCCTTGCTTGGTGAACTGGGGGTCCCTGTTGTGTGCCTGCTGAGGAACATGGTTTACTGATTGACAGGAATAGTTGGACTCAATGATTCAGTGGGTCTCTTCCAATCTGGTGAGTCTATGGTGAGGTGATCACCTCTCCTCCTCAACAGCAGCCTGTGTCCCACAGCTGCAGTAACTGATCTCACTCACCCCCTCGCAGCCTCTTCCTCCCCAGCTGAAGCAGGTCATGCAGCAGAGCCAGCCCACCCCTAGAGAGGGCACTTCAGTCCAGTAAAAAGCAGCCTTACAACAGTTAGAATTTACAAAACTGTCATGCAGCACCACCAGTTAAAATGAAATGTTTTAAAAGAAAAAATAAATTATGTCGGCTGCAGAGAGCAAGCAGAGGAGTGTAGAGGAATGTAAGACACCTGCAAATTTAGTCTAGGAAAAAAAAAGCCATCTGAAGGACAAAGCAGGCTATAATTATGAAATATCAGAGATAAGTGATTTCATTAGTTGGACAAATTTCTGTGTGTATGAAAAAGTTAGTAACTGGTAAGAGCCTGAACTATGTTTCAATTCAATTATGAGTACATTTTTACCACCTGAAAACCAGACTGGTACAATTTTCTGCCAGCAGTAATCTGCTATTACAACACTATTTTTTTCGTCCAGCTAATAAATACAAGACAATGACTGTCCAAGATTTGAAAAGCAATTTATCCTAATAAACCTATCCAGGGATTTAAAACATATTCACATCACAGAATATGAACGACAGGTTTTTTTTAAATGAATTAATGGACTTTGAGATAACGCGTTTTAAATTAGCAGATATATTGAAAACACATTACTGAGTATGAAGATCTAAAACCACCTACCAACAAAAAACCAATGTCTTCAGTTTTAATCTTGAAAATTTCTTTTGGAATTTTTCCAAATTATTCTAAAATTAAAACTAAGTGAATAGAGCTGGATTTATTTACTTAATTCATTAGCAACTTGTTCCATCTACATCGTCACTCATGGTTTTGTCACTTCCTGCCTCCATTCATACTATTTATTTTAATTCTAACCATCAGACCCTGTAACGTAAAACCTTAAGGACTGAGGGTTGTGTCCTTTCAAAGACTAAAACAATGTAATGGCCATAATTATGTCACTGTGACACAGTTAATATCTGAATCCTATTTATATTTAGCATCCTATTTTTTCCAAAACCTCTTCTTGGCCCCACTCCACCCTGCTTCAATTCTATCTCTATCACCCCATTACTGCCCGCTCATAGATTCCTCCCTGTTCCATCCTCGTGACCATGCCACTAGGGCTTGTCCTTCAGCACGGGGTACCTCATCTGTCTGGAATTCCCCTTCTCCAGTCCAACTCTTCTTAGTTCTCAGCTTTATGTGTATGCATTTACAGTTGCCCCTAAATCCACAGACCATTTCTGTCTCCATGACAGTGGGTTTTTTTTGCCTGCCCTCACCAAGATCACCACAGATGACAGGAATACTTGGGCCATTTCTACTTTCATATTTCATTTCTATTTTATGCCATTTGTAATGTATTTCATGCTCTTTTTGCCTGCAAGGTAGCCGTTGCATATCTTGTTGTAGCTTTACAGTTAGATCCAACCCATGTGCACATTCTGGCCATATACATAAATGTGTGTCTACATCTTGCAAGGATGTACACTACATCAAAACTACATCAAAGACAGGAATTTTAATCATATTCCCTCAATACCAAGTCATACACTGACACCATATCACACTACCAAGGTAGGATAGTAATACCTTTAATATCACTGTATTGGTCCAGTCTCCCTCTCCATTCTTCTGTATCTGAACTAAAATGAGGAATGTACTGCACATTGCCAAGTATTTCCTTGATATTTACACAATTCTTTGCTTTTACAAAAAAAATATAAAGGATTTGTAGAAATCACCTTCACACTTTATTTTTCTTAAGCAGAATTAATTTCTGTAAAGTACTGAGATGCCAGGTTAAGTAGAAGAGGGCAATCAGACACAAAACTGAATGAAGGAAAGCTTGTAGCCCCTTCCAATGGCACAAATGGTGAATTTTGAACCACACCAGAAAGGAAGAGGTACTTAGGTTAAACCTTTCTTCTTTATGCTAAATTTGCTTAGAATGTAACATTTACAGCCTTTTCCAGAGTGCTTGTGCTAAGAGGTGAACCTCCTCTGGCAACCCTTCTGCTTATTATGAATGCTTTTTACATATAGCTTCTTGGACAGCACATACAGAAGAAGGAACTGGAAAACTTTGCTTTTGTGCAGTTTTACCTTTTCTTTCATAAAAACAAGTTTGAAGCACAGTAAGTGTCCTGTCTCTAATACTGAAAGAATATAGCTGCATTTGGTATGTACCTTTTAAAGAATGTATAACCTTTTAAAATCAAGCAGCTTTTCATAAGCATGTATTTAATTGTTACTTCAGAGTATAAATTTTTATTTAAAAATATACTTCTACTACTAAGACATATCCCCTAAATCTTTGGCATGGAAAGATGGCTATGTGCTTTTTTGGTCACTTTCCTCTCTTTTATTCTATGTGACTCATAACTGTGAGCTTAATTGGCATCCCTTAAAGTAGTCTGGGAAATTTCATACTGCTGAATGAGAATGTGTTACTACTGTATCTGACTGAGATCTAAATAAATTCCACATTTGGCCCAATGAAGTAAGAGATGCAAGATGTCAACCTGTTCTTAGAGCCTAAGAAATACAGCATTCTAGATCACAGTAAAGTAAAACCAGATTCCCTTCTCTGTGACCCTTTACTATATTTCAAATAATACTGACACAATACTAATTTTTGCCTGATCAGCTACCAGATAACTAAACCCTGCTTCTCCATGGAATATTCTATTCAGTAACAAGATGTGTAAGAGAAACAGTTACATGGCATGCTAATATTAAAGTAGAAAAGCAGGAGTATGAATTAAAATCAGTAATACATCATTTTTTTTTTCATTTGTTTTCCATAACTGCAGCATTTGCCTTTGGCAGGAGCTCATAATGTAAAGAAAGCAAAGGAAAAACACTCATTAATGGCCTTCCTCAAATGAAAACACTGCTACAGGGATATATGAGAAGTGTCTTCATGGTTTCAAAGATGAACTTCTTCTAAATACATGTTCTTATTGTCTGAGACATGATCCCAAGAGACACCTGGGTGCTTCTTCATCTGTACGGCAGTCAAGATGAGAGAAAGCATTCAGATGCTGCAAAAGCCATCTTATAGAACATAGAAAACCATTGGCTTGCAAAACATATCACGATTAAAAGCGCAGGACATTCAGGTACTAACGGCACACTTCACAAGCCATTATTTCTCCATCTGGAGGACTGTAAACTTTACAAAGAAAACACAGAAAATAAACAACTGGCATTTCTCTCTAAGGTATAAATGTTGTATTTTAATCAAACTGCAAATATTAACCTTTCAAGCGTTGCATATCATTTTCATTACTGCATTATTACTAATGGCGAGGAAGCTAGAAAATTATAGAATATCATGAATTTGAAGCACTAAATGACCACACTGCTGGTTAAGTCCTAAAAAGTGTGCTTTAAATACAAACACAAGGTTTCCAGCAACAGATACAACTTAATAATAGAACTGACGATGTTTTATCCAGCTAAGTGTCATTAATTTTGTATCCGTTCCTTTTACAATGAGAAATTACAGCACTGTATTTATCAAAGTTCCCCAAGAGTTCAAGCCAATCTCCATTTACATTCCTAATTTTTAACCTGTAACATGCAAGTGAATTTGAACCTGCCTAGGAATAACCTCATCTACATAATTTGCATGGGCATTCTCTTTTGCTGGTGGAAAATTGTACAAAAGACCTTGACCACCCTCATTTGCATTCAAGTAATTGGCCAAGTTTTGAAAACATGCTTCTACATATTTAAAGTTCTTGAATACACACAGAGCTTGTTGCAGGAAGAACATAAACCATAATGGGCAAAAGTTAAAAAAATATGACCTAACACCTTGCAAACAGTTTACATCTTGAACTTCTCTCTTGCATAATAACTAAATACATTAGGGAGGGATGATATTTTTCATCATGCAGTACTATTTCCTGCACTCTTTCTCCCTCTCTCAGCCACACATTCAGAATTACATCGAACACTGTGCCTCCGAGAGTGACTGACTGGTCCAATGCCAGGGAAGGATGACACGTTCTAGAGAAACAGGCAGGAGCTGGCTCCTATTAGATACTACTAAAATTTGCATTTACTTTGCTCCAGTACAGAGCTTAAACTGGGCTGGAAAGTTGTGGAAGCATGAATTATCCACTAACCTAGCCAGTCCTCCTTAAGTCATTTATTCAATACCCCTCATGTTAGCAATTCTTTACATGTACTTGATCTCCAACAATTAAACAAGAAATGTTAGATTAGAGACACTCCTAAGGAAAAGCCATTAAACAACCCTTTGTTTTAAGACAGAGAAGGCAAAAGCATTCCTTGATGCAATAAAAAGTGAGCATTTACGTACCATGCCCTAATTAAGATTTTTTTCTGTAATTCTACTGGCTGCCCTGGAAGAGCCATAAACATTTAGTAAAATAATCTCAATTTATACTGCTTTGTTCTATGCCTTCAAGTACCGTACATGGCTGTACTCCAGATCAAGTAGTTGTCCTCAAATGCCTTCCAATAAGCCCTGCCAGATTCTGTGGTTCAGAAGTAATTTAAAGGCAGAAAGCTGTAGCAAATGAGACCTAATGGAAAACAGAGAATGCTTTAGTTCATCCTAACTGTTTGCTGAAGAGAAATGGAAAACCATAAAGAAATAAAGGAAAAAGAAAAGGAAGTGCCAAAACGTTGCATTTCTCTCTGCAGATGAAGCTAAAGATTGATGAACATCATGACATACCATGTGCAAGTGCCTTTTAACAATTTGAGAAATTTATGATAAAAAAACTGAAACAGAAAAATACTGCCCTTGTGGAACCATAATGTTGTTTTTACACAGCTTTTTTTCTACTCTTCTCCCTTCCTTAACTCTGTCATGTTACTCTTTATTTTCAGTCACCTACACTGAATAAACTAATTCCTTCTGGTTTAGAGCAGAGACCATCAACCACTGGCTGTTAAATGCAGCCAACTGTTTATAACTCCAGCAGATGGTTCTCTTATGCTGGCCAACAGAAACTTTATGGTTCTTTTCTCGATTTCTCTCAAGAGATACAGAAATTCTTTATTTAGGAAGTAATCACTTTTGCAATCTAGTGTCACCCCTATGCAGTCTGTTTACAGTTAGCCGCACTTCTCCCCCCACCCCTCAAAGTACACTGAAAGCATCACACAGAAATAGACTGACAGAAGATATGATCTGAAGTCATCAGATGTCACAAGAAATCCCTTCATCCGTATATTTATCATAGACTCTTCTGCTTAATCCTAATTAATTCCCTGGCCAAACCATGCTGTGTGTTCTTATGCCATCAAGTACTCGTGGCAGTAGATGGGGAGCAGTGCTGCCGGGAGGTCCTGTGAAGGACATCAGTTTTCAGAAGAACCTTTGTGGATGAGGTGCATAAACCCCATGGAAATTAACGACACTTTTCCCGACTGCAGAGGGTCTTAGAAGAGGGCCCTTAAAAATGCATATATTAAAAAACCTGAAAACAAGAAATAAATACAGAAAATTAAAGACAATTCAGAAAGCTACAGACTTAATTATTCATGACTATTAAGCTACTAGATTTTCCTTGGATTCCTAGAGGTGAAGAAGATCTCTCCTCACAACTCTTAGCCCAAAAGAATGTGGAGTAAATTAATTTTAAGTCCACGCTAAGTCAAATGCTATATCCAATTCTGACCTGTTCTAAGGACCTGAAATCAAGATTACCATAGTGAGGGACTATCCTATAACAGCATCCAGAGTGTTTCCCTTAGACTGTAGTGGAGCCCTGCTGCACACATAGCTATGCCTCAATCCATGTCCTCCCATCCTGAGAGGGACAGAGACTTTTTTTCTTTTTTTTTCCTTGAAACTTTGCATTACACCATTAAGATCTCAAAGCGAATTATTTTTTCACAGAATGCTTAAACATATTTTTTTCTCAACCTTCCCAAAATAATTCCTTTCTTGGGATGAATGCAAGCATAACAGTTTTCAAACTGCAAAGAATTCATCTGGCAAAGTACAGAGAAAAACAGTTACGTGGCTATTAAAAATACAGTTGAACTACAACATATGCTACAAACACACAGGCATACACATACATTTTAGTAACAACTTAGAAATAAATTTTAATGTAGCTGAGCTATTTCTGCTTGCCAAACGAAACTTTAGTAGGATACTTTTTTACTACTTCTTATGACACAGTTTTTTATGATAGCTGTGAATTATGGCTTATTCAAAGTTCTGGTGTAACATGCCCAATTTGGGAGAATGTACTGTTTTTAATGGAGAACAGTTTTACATATTGCAATTTAAATCACAGACATAAACTCTTCAAAACAGTAACTTCATGGTCAAATAAAACAGGTGCACTGAAGTCTAATGTTTCCAGCTATTTATTTTGCTGTTGAATTTTTGATAGTTTATTAAAACATCCATAAGTTTTTAGGCAACCAAGTATCTGAAACATTATTTGTATCTGGTAAACCATGGGAAAAGTATGCAATCTCTCTGAAGAGAGTAATCAGATGCTTACAGAATCAGTTTCCACAGTGCAATAAAGATGCTGGATCTTGGGGCTAATGATTTTAAAAAGACACCAGTAAACAAGAACATTAAGATGATGAACTTCTACAGTGAAAAATTCTAGGATATAAACTCATTCTCAACATTGATACTGGCTACTTCACTAATTCTCAAAAGTGAATTCACAGTAGGATTTAATTATACTGTTCCTTAACTTACATGAAGCATTCTGTCCAGAGGCAAGGTATGCCCTACTTGCAGGATGCTCAGTCTTCAAGAATATAAGCACTAGAGCTATACAGTCAGTTAGCACAGAGCTCGTAGAAGTCAAGAGGTAAAAAAAAAAATGTACTTTCAACAAAGCAAGGGATGGAAACTTCAGATCACCAAGCTCCTTCTCAACCTTACTGCAAGCCCAGCTCTCAGATCTGGGGGGTAAGGCAGAAATGGCCAGGATCCCTGTGTTTCTCTAGAAATTTGGGCTCTTCTGTCCCAGCTTCTGCCTGAAAGATCCTCTTAAAAGAATGGCAAGTAAAAATATTTGCACAATAGTCAGCCTGAAACACAAGGGTGTATGGAATGAGAAATGATCTACAGCTTTATTGCTGAAAAGGAGAGTGTGAGAGCAGTAAATCACTGAGATGTTCTACAGCACAGAAAAGAGGAAAACTAAAATACCTAAGAATACATCTCAAACTTCCCTAGGAATTACACAATCAAGTATTTCCAAAAGAAAGTGCCAAGGATGCATTGTATTTAACAATTGCTCTTTTCCGTATTGCCATATGAAACCAATTGATACTTCCAAATGACGTGAGAGAGACCATAATTTAACAACAAAAGTCCACAGGAAATACAGTGTAGACAGCAAGCACAATTACCCTGTGGATGTTCTCACCAAAACCCAACTCCACTGCACTGTTAAGACATTTTATTTCTGTATTCCAATGTGATGCAGACAGCCCACTCCCACTGCCACAATTAAGGTTTCTGAGAGAAGGCACATGCATATGCTCTTCATACAAAACCACGGACAGATAGATTTCTTTATTTAAAAAAAAAAAAACAAACAAAACTAGTGACACTACAAACCCCACAACATTTCTTGGCTGGATAGGTCTTGTTAGGATACGTCTGTTATAGGGAGGAGTCAGCTGAAATCAGAAAGCTGAGCTTATATCACAGTACAAGTCTTTAGGGTTTTAATCTTGCCATGGTCATTTTCTCTTTAAAGAGCTTATTTTGTAAATATCTATCAACTGCTAGACTTTTAGTAATACACAAAGAAATACCCAGACACAACTGTAACAGCTAGAACTGTTTGTGAAAGCCGTCTAGGTTTTGGATCACTTACTGTAGTGTTATAGGCAATTCTTCCTGGCTAGTCCCAGCTTTCGTGGCAGGGAGACTGATGGACATGCAAGGTCCCCTTGTCTCATCTGACGTGGTGCATTCATAGAATCACAGAATCATAGAATCACCAGGTTAGAAGTGACCCACCAAATCAAGTCAAATCATTCCTATCAAAGGAAATTCCCAGGCACACAGTGGGTCAAAGCTGCAAAGCCCAGTACTGAGGTCCCTTTGCCCTGGCCAGCAACACAAACACATCTTGAGGACTTAAGGATTTTGGTAAATGCAGTCTTCTGAGAGGGATATCCTTTTCAACACAAAAGCATATGTAGAGTGAATTACCATTTTCTTCACTAGTGGGATACTTCTACTTTACTTTAAAATGTCAGTAAGGTGGGTCTTTGAGGCACCCAGAAGTGGTGGAGAAAGTAAGGAAACTATTTAGTCTCTGTGGAAAGAACAGCTTTGACAGCTTTTACAATTAATTTCCTCAGATATGCACTTTTTTTTTTAATGCACTGCAAATGTCATAAACCCAACGCCAGATCTGCAAAACAACCTCTACCCAAGGTTTGTGACTTTCACTACTGTGTAATTTCTAGAGACCTCAAGATTGCATACACTTGTCATTAAAACACACATACAAACATTTGAAATGTTTACAAAGTTCATCACTTTAAGCCTAACTTACTTGGTCAGGTAACACTGCTAACAGGAAGCATCACAATGACATATAAACAACCTCTATTAAGCATGACAGTAGAGTTGTATTTGCTTGCTACAAATACACAGAGACAACAGTCACCTTATTCATCTGCTAGCATGAACACAAAAGAATACCAACCCCAAAGCATCAACAAAAAAAAGGTCAATTCTTTATACTGTGGCTTATCGAACAAAAAGCAAATAGAGCAAGTATTGTTTCTGTGTAATGAGATTTTGCATGCTGCCACCATGTGTAGGGAAATTCCACTAGAACAGTTAGCCACAAACTCCCTGATACACCAGGAAAACTGTGTCAGAAGCAAAGATGCAGCCTTCGTAGGTGTCAACAGCAAACTTATGCAGGTGGTTGAAATGGAGGAAGGTCATAATCAGCTAATTAATTTATAAGGTATGTTGCTTGCTCTTTACTTGTATGATTATCATTTAACAAATGCAGACGCTCTAGCTAAACAATATGGCAATGCTTATATGGAATATCATCTTAATAATAACTAGCACTAATATCACCTCATATTTAATATTCTTTTACTTTAACTGGTTAACTGTACAATTCCCTGCATTCTAAAATTTATTTATCAAATTAATTTACAGAAACGTAAAGAATACTCATCTCAAGAGCCCCTAATGTACTAAGTCTTACAATCACTCAGTACAGATGTTTACAATTAAACGTGAATGGATTAGCACATCAATACAAAACTCTACAAGGCTTTTTGCAAGTGCTGTTTCTACCTTTAGTTTTGTTGTATGACTGATAAAATATTGGTATCTGTACAGCATATCTACTCTGAAATCCAACAAATATAGCTACAGTTTTTTTAAGCTACTTTTGAAGTTCACTCAGATTAATAATACTAAAAGTTAATGCCGCATGTTTATTTATCTCTCAGTGCTGCCAGGAAAGCGCATTTAAATACTGCCTCAGAAAAAGTTTATAATATGCAGTGTTTACTGCAAAGAAAAATTCATTTGGAGAATACCGATGTAGCAGACTGGAAACCACAAAAAAACCATTCATTATTACCCTTTAGTGCTGTTTTCCTAAACCTATGTATAAAGGAATAGGTAAAAGTCTTCAGAAAAGCTACAACGAACTGTCATTTATCTTTTTCTATAGTATATTAATTAATTCTAACATGTCACCGTAGGTTAAAGTTCCTCATAAGAACAGGGATGAACTCAGACATTCTAAAAAGCACAACTTTTAAATTTATGTCCTAATGCTATATAGTCCATTTCAGGCAGGCAAAATCACACAACCACACAGAGACCCATTAGTACTACTGGAACTCTTCATATGCTTAAAGTTATAAATCTGCTTAATTACATGCTGAATTACATGCTGAATTAATTCCAGGCTGAACTAAACTATGCCTCTAATTCAATAGCGACTTGTGCTTTCCCAACTAAATTCACATTGAGATTAAAACATCTCTTTCGTATCTTTCAGATATTAAAACATCTCTTTCATAGATGAAAACCAGCCAATCTCCCAACACAAAGCCAAATAGTTTGGGAGGCAGAAAAAATGATGCTGCTCCTTATGGAAACCAAAGTACGTAACCTATATGGATTAGAAAGTTTACTGTGGTTCTACAGGGTTTCTAGGGCTGGATTTTCAAGTTGTTTCAATACCTTGAAATTCACAACAGGGAATAATAAATGTCTAAGTGGATTAGAAGCCAAACTACTAATAAGCTCATCTATTCTCATTACCTGACTGAGAGGTTGTTTCCATGTGCAGGTATCTGGCTATCTTGAAAATCTAGATCCTATGATTTTACCCTTGGATATGATAGTGATGAAGACTGTTGCTGAATGAACACAAAGGTAGGAGAATCAACACCTGCCTGAGGCAGATAAATACAAAACAACATAATTAAAAAAAAAAAAACCAAAAAACTTTAACAAACTTTGTATAATGTTAAATTCTTTCTTTGTTTGTTATTAAATCTGGTACAAATTTGTGTGAAGAATGATTTGTTTAATCACGTTAACAGACATAACATTAGCACAGGACTAACAAAAATTTGTTTTCTAATTGATCTCTGGTTTTGGTCTGTAGAATTAGGAATGGACTAGCTACTTATTCCATGTTTCTGGTGTTGAGAAGCTGCAGCATCCACAACCAGTTGACTTGTGCAATCAACAGCATACACTAGGGGATTATTTTAGTTCTTGCTTTTGTTCAGCTCTCTGTATTTTATTATGTATTATCTTTGCTGCCCCAGAAAACGCCAGGGAAGAATTCTGCCTCTCATGCGAGTCCAATCACATCATCTCTGGGAGCTGCTCCTCCAGGACAACACCCTCCTGATGGCTGCTACCAGACCCAAATTCCAGCCTTTCACTTTAGAGTCAGGGAGCTCCTACTGAATGCAGCTTAGTAGCTGCTTACACATTAAACACTGGAAAACTCCTCCATTTTTATGGCTTGCCATTTTGTGTTCCCTATGGCTGCTATGCTAACAACACAGGATGCAATGGATTACAATCTCCAGAAATTGCATACAAGGAAATAAAGAGAAAATAATCCTTGTTTTAGTATATAATACCGGTATTATCAACAGTTGGACTCAATGATCCAGTGGGTCTCTTCCAACGTGGTTGTTCTATGATTCTATTGGTGCTTCAAGAGTATTGCTCTGAACACACACACACACACACACACACACACACACACACACACACACACACACACACACTCCATTATTTCTAATGATGCTACTTTTTTTGTCTAAATAGAAAAGAGCTAATCTGAAAGTCAACAACTTCACCTACTGTAACAAAACAGTTTTCTCGTCATTATTAGTCTAATATATTACTCTGTAATTCAGAATTAAGATATTTCAAACAATCTTTCACGGAATTACTTCAATAAACAACCATTTGTTTTATTATCTCCCTTAAGCACTGAAAATAAATTTAGGAATGAGATTTTCATATTCAAATCCAGGTCTTTATCCCCAAGGTCTGTGCTTTACAAACAGACTTACTAGAATTTTTTTTTTGTATGTTCTCTCATATCCGCTATTAAAGGCAGTAGTATTATGTTCTACCACTAAGCCACAAATGTAATTACGAAGTGGAATTTCTTGGCCCATTTTCAACATTTAACCACATAGTTAACAATGCCTGAGGAAATGCAACTACCCCCACCTACCCCCTCTCAAGCCTACAAAAACAAACAAACTTTACTAGCAGTTCTACATTGTATCCCATGGGATTAGACAGAGGAAACAGCATGAAAAATGAAAATACTCCAGGAGGATTTAAATTAACATTCTGAAAAGCAAATTAGAAGTGTTAACCAGAAATGCAGCAGTATCTGTATGTCTAGCAGATACAAGGACCAAATGACATGAAACATGTAATGCTGGTTGGTATTTTATCTCCATGATTTTTTTTCTTAAGTATTTAATATCGCAATAAACCAAAACATCCTGAGTGTCTTTCTACATCTATTGCTAAATAAGTTTTAAGAGCAGATAGTAAGAAGCCAACCATTGACAGAATACGTCTTCTTCAAAAGATCAAAAGACGAGTTCCTTCAGAGCTAAAATATCAGTTCTTCGTATCCTGATGACTGACCTCCATTTTTTTTTCTTGATGAGTGTAAGTATGACTTAACAACTGGGACTTAGACTCCAGCTAAAGATTGCTATTATTTTGCCAGCAAATTCTCATGTGAAGGAATATTGAACTTCTATGGTTTTCATCACAGTTAGTAAGAGTGAATATGATTTAGAAGAGGCAAGAAACAACTATACGGCAAAATCCAAACTACAAATAAGCTGATGTACCCTGAAATAACTCAATACATAACCCAAGAATAGTGGTTAATCCTTTATTTTTTCAAAATATTTATTTCAACAGTAGCTTTTACCATGAAAAATGAAGCAGTCTCTAAGTATATCTTAACCTCCCTCTGCTATGTGAAAGGAAAAAAAAGTTAGATGCTGTAAGAAGCTTGTGCTGAAGTAATAAGGAACAGAGCTGTATTTTTATTCAACTGAAGTTCAAGTTTGTCTTTTTATTTGTTTTCTCCTCATATCAAAACACACCTAAGGTCATATTATATAGAGAGCACTGAACTAACATCCTATCTATCATCTCATTAACCATTATATGGCATTCCTTTTCTTGGTAAAAACTACAGGAGCTCCTATATCCACTGTTAAACACTTTTATTTTAGCTGAAGATGTTAAATTAGCAACTGAAGTACAGTGACTCAAATAATATTTTTGTCATCCTTTTTGGTAAAAGGGTAGTGGTTGGCAACTGCAGAATGCAAATATTTTCTTAGCTTACCCAGAGTAGCAATATTTCCTACCATTTTTATTGTGCACTATATTTACGCATTTGTATTTTATACTTTTAAGTATATCATATTCAGTGGGATAAGGAATGGATATTAGAAACTACACAGATGCATTTCATGATTAAGATCAATTTTTGGTAAGTATCATGGACTTCTTTCCGTTAAAATTTCTTTGACATTCCACTGAAATTAAACACTCCCCATTGAGATTTACATCTGAATAAAGTATAGCAAACCAAATGACAGTACTTCTAATGAACTTTCAAAATGCACCACATCTTTCACTGATCTTCAGGAGAACAAAATCCAAGATCAAATACAAATCTCTGGAAAAAAATAAGAGATATAAGAATATACTTAATTATGTAAAGTAAGATGCAGTTAAGCTTCACTTCTGGCTGGTTCAGATTTCTTTCTTATGTCTCCTAAAGTGATTCTTCTCTCCATTGGCAAGTGTTTCTCAACTGGCTATTTACTTTATATATTTGGAAAAAATCATTTTACTAATATCAAGTGTACATTAATACAGAGGAGACAGGGAATTGTGAAAGAAATCAGGTGGGTTTTTTTCCCAAAGAAGAGCCCTTCCTCTCACAAGTTCTTCCCAGTTAACCTGACTCTGCTGACAATACAAACTTCCTTCATACGAGTACGTCATCTTTCTCTTCTAGCCAGGAACATAAAACATAAGACCAGGTATAGGACCTTTTAGGTAATCAGACGCAGCTTTCTCCTACTAGATGTAACCCTGTCTTGTCATCCCTTTTAGAAAAATGAATGACAACTATCTTCAAAATTATAAAGCCTTCTGCCCCTCTGCCTATCAAAGTACTACATTAAAACCTCATCCGTTACAAGCCAACATGCAAATTTTTGCAGTTTTATTATGCAATATTCATTTCCACTCCTGGCACTGTGATTTAGGACATTTTCTGAGAAACTACAATCCTCTGTCCAACAGCTGAATAATTTACTTTACAGTAGGTTCCTTTATTCAATGAACTCACTACATTACCTGAGATTAACCCCCTCTAACTACTTCATTTTGATAAAATTATAAATAACGACAGAAACTTAGAGAGAAACCTGAGCACTGAGGCTGTTTGATGCTGTAAATAATGCAGGCAGCACAAGGAGAGCACTACTCTACACTTGCATTTCTCGATTAAGTGTAAGTATGCCTAGTGATGAGTCACTACAAAGGGTAGGCTAAATTCACCTGCTAATTCAGCTAAAACAAACATAAATATCCTATGTATAAGAAGAAAAAAAGGCACAATCTGCTAGATCCAGAAAGATCAGTATCAGGTTTCCAATGAAGTACTGAACCATCATTGCTGATGTAACCCCTGAAGGGGATCTTCAACTTCCCAAGTCTCAAAAATGTTTCCATGCTCTGTAGGTCAATTCCTGTAACACTCGTCAAGTCACCTACCTTAAATCATGTCATCTCCTCCACAGCTAGTTTTACAAACATCATACAAGGCTAACGCTTATCACAGGCTGCCACTGGACTTGTCACGTGATAAACAGCAAGGCCATTTGAAGACTCCAATATTTTTTTTTCAGTGTTCACTTTAGAAAGGGCAGCGATTCTAGAGTTGCAAAAGGCTAGTCACATTACAAATGTCATACGGTCAGGTTAGTAAAGCACACTGCAAACAAAGCAATCTATGACATACAATTAGTAGAGACATTGCTCCTGAAAATTACTATCTCTGTAACAATATAAGTGCAAAAATATTTGGAAGTTAATGTCCTTCTCTATATAGGCAGCTTTCTTAAGTTTATTAGTGTTTAAAGTTTCAAAGTGCCATGTGCTACTAACAACATTTAGGGGTGATGAAGAGTCACCCAATTGCTCTTATAAACCCCTGTATGGAAGAAGAGTGCCCAGCCAGAAAGCAGACTCCAATCAAGGCAATCATTAGTAGCCAGAAAATGGCAAAAGAGAAACTTTACAAAGCTTATATGCTAGCACATCTGAATCTACTTCACATCTTGAGTGAAGGAGCTTTGTGTGGAAACAAATTTGGCACTTAGTTTTCAAGGAGTAACAGCAGAATTCAAGACTCAGTTCATTAGTACATGACAGGGATGCAAAAATGAAGCTCTGCTGGTTGTAGATACAAAACAGAGTGAGATGCCAGCCTGACAGTCGTGCTATCAAAGCTCTAACAAGAAAAAACAACAGTATGAGAACAGCATCCTACACAGACTAGGCTGTGACTGAGCAGACCTCTCTGGAGGTAGGATGCCAAACCCCACTGTTGAAAAAATGACAGCACTACGGAATTAAAAAATAAGAAATAAGGGAAGGTATTTGCTCTTTTCTTCATTTTCTGTGCACTGAAGACAGAAACAAAGGTACCTGCAAATTGCCCTCTGGCAATACCTCCCTGCTTCTATGGGTGACAGGCAGCGACTAGAGCAGTTGCACCACTAACTTTAATAGCTCAGTTTAGTCTAAAAATCCATCTGTGGGATGAATGTAGACCTTTAATACAGCTACCAAAATATCTGTATGTTATATGCAGAGTTAAATCAATTCAGCTCAGTTAACTTTGGAAACATAAACGAGAGCCCAAACCACTACCCCACAAGTACCTGAAAACTCATTCTGAGTTTATAAACATTCATTCCACAAATCTGTGTGCTATGGCTCACATCCAAAGAGAAACATCACTGTTTCTCAACAATGCTGAAAAGTAATGTCACACAAGATCCTCCTTTACTAAAATATTACTTTACAAAACATGCCATACAACAGTTTTAGTGCAGTGAGAGGCTCTGCAAAATCAGCATAAACTCTGCTCATAAACAAACTTTACTTACTTTACTTTTCAGTAAGTGCTATGCTTGACCTCCATTGCTCGAAAATTCACTCCATGTATGATACGAAAAAAACTGAAGTACAAAGAAATGCATGAGCAGCGATTAGGTAAGAATTTCAGACAGGCTGGTGGGCTGAAAGATGAGATCATCAACTTAAAGTCCTTCAGTTCATTATCTTAGCCACTATCCAAATTGTTAAATCACAACTGGAAAGATACACCATTCATATTATAAAGGAGTAACACTTAGAGAATGCTTGAAAATGATGGAAGACAGAAAAAGAATGGCTCTACGGACCATTTACTCACTGTTCAGTTATGAATATGGGACAACTTTAAAAAAAAAAATCTCATGGCTATTCAAATATCCTAGTCACAACAGAACCACACACAGAGGTAACAATACATTAAGACAGAACAGGGCAAAGGTAGCATGCAGCTGGTCAGCACAATTCAAATCCCAGGACTATCACACACTTTGGCTTCATTTCATGTCTGATTTTTATCATAACCAATACTGACTGCTGCACAGCATGACCAGATTATGCCAAGGACCTTACAGGCACAGTCTAATTTTGCTTTCCTAATGAAATGTACAAGTAATTAACCACCGACATTGATACAGTGCAGAAATTATAAATACCTAATAACTAAACAAAAATTAAAATGTTCAATTAGTCTCTGAGACTTCAAATAGCTGTGCAGATCTGTAAACATCTCCTGAAGGACCAGGACTACTCTTGTCCAATCTGGTGAGTACATTCATGCCTGTTGCACAAATATCCTCTTAGCAGGTCTGTGACCTGTCACTTCCACTGCGTATATTGTTGTCTCTTGTGTCCAATCCTCACCTTCGTCTAGGTAACTAGTTAGGGTGCCTATTTACCCCAACTGCCTTTCACTTCAGATACACCCTCTGCTGCTCTTTTCTTTCTTTATCAAAAATCTACTCCCCCCCCGCCCAATGTTCCCAGTAACACTCTTACAATAGAATGACTACATTTTGCCAGTTGATCCTTATTAATGTAGTTCACAAAGTAGGTAAATAAAAATTGATTATGAAAAGCAGGAAGTGAAAACAGTCCATATGTAGCTAATATTGCTACCGAAACATAAACTTCTGCATTTCCTGCCATTGTGACTCTAATTGTAAAATTCTAATGTTGCACTAAGATAACTGCCATGTTTAGTTTCCTAGCCGTCTCTAAAGGAAATATTAAAGTGAATTAAAGAAACAAAACAAAGCAAACCCAAAGATCCATCAAGCACAACCTCCCCCCAAAAGTCCCACTCAAAATAAACAACAATAAACAACAAAAAAGCCCACACAACTCAGAAGTTTCTTAAGTTCCTTCACAGACTTCAAACTCTGCTCTGGTCCCTTCCTGCTGTCCAAGGTTAAAGGGAACAAAAACTGACAGACTCTCTCAAAGCAGAAAAGTCTATCCATTCTGTCTCTGGCTCTATGCTGCCTCTGGATAATCTAATTTGCCTCTATCTGAAAAAAAAATCTGGCATGGATCTGCCTCTGAATTCGTACAGAGCAGGAAAGGCTGGAGCAGAAAAATAACCAAACCAAAAAACCCCAAATCACAACAAAACTGTGTTTTAGCTTCTGTATTCACTGAGGAAGAAGTACGTAGATAATCCCCTGACTGGATAGGGTTTTTCTGTGCATTGAGAATCAACCTGAAATTTAAGTGTCTGTGATAAAAATCAGAGGGGAAATATGAGAAAAATTAATGGCAACCCATCACAAGCATGAGATGGTGGTTCCTCAGCTTCTGCAGGAACTCACGTACACACAACTGAGCTATTACTACTCACGTTGATGTTATCTAAACACACCTCCGTACGAGGAAAATGTGACATAGCAAAACCAGTGCTAACAGGGCGCTCAGAGGGATCTGGAAAACTACAAAACAATTCATTTGATGTACACATTGAGCAAATTGATGGAAACTGTTACAAAGAACAGAAGTCTTCAAACAAAGAGCTAGATATGGCATGTAGGGGAAAAGTCAACATAGCATTTGCACAATTGCCTCATAAATTATCATCAGCATTGCTAGAGAATCAGTGTATGTGAAGACAAACATAATCAGATCTATCAACTAGTTTGATCCCCAAATAAGTAGGCAGCTTGTTAAAAGATGGGAAATAAAAGATGGTATCACATATTCAATTGTCTTTACAAGAATAGGTCAGTATCGGTGTTCCACAGCAGTTTTGTAGGATACAGCTGAATAAATGGATTGGAGAACAGTGAGCAGAAAAAGTATCCTACTGATATTAAGTCATTCATAACAATATAAATGAAAGCTGACTGAGAGAACTGAAAATAGAATCATAGCAGAAGACTAGACAGTAAAATGGAAGACATAACTCAGTGCTGATAGCTATAAGGAATTGTAGGGAGCGGTGGGGAGGATAGGCCAGAGGAAATCAACGCCAACCCTGTGTTATACAATATGGGCTCTTAGTGAGGTGTTACCACTAGAGAAAGAAATCTTGTGCTCATTAGGGACGTATTTAACAAAATGATGGTTTAGTTTCAGCAGCAGTCAAAAAATCGAACACACTTAAAAATTACCAGCAATGCAGGCCACCACAGAACACACCATTACGCCAGCATTTCAGTGGCAGACAGTGCCAATGAGTACGTTATCCAGCTTGTATGCAATCCTCCAGTCTCTAAAAAGACAAAACAGAACTAGGAAAGGCAGAGAGAACAAGGATGATCAAAGGTGTGAAATGGGTTCTGTACTAGCAACTAAATAGACATAGATTTTCCAGCCTGGAAGACAAACGATCAAGGTAGTATCAAAGAGATCTGTGATAAATGGAGCAGCATAAACGCAGTGGATAAACAATCATTTGTCTGTTATAAGATAAGAACAAAGGCACATCAAGTGAAATTATCAGGTAGCAAATTCAAAACAAACAAAAGAAGGTACTTCTTAACACATACATTGTAGAACTCACTGCATAGGATATTGCAGATGATAAAAATGCACATTTTTATGTGCACATTTAATGCACATTAATCAGACAAACTAATGGAAGAAAAATCCTTCAGGGCTATTAAACCCAAGACACCATCTCTGTTTCAGGAAGTTCGTGAGATGCAGATTCCTGAAAGTTGGTAAAATATACTGGGAAAGCACGAATACGTGCTTGCCTTTTATCATCTTCTCTAGGCATCTGCTGTCGGTTACTGGCAGAGACAGGACAGGTTACAACAACCACCAGTAGCACAACTCCATAGGAGTCAATCTAGAGGGCAAAACATATGTTATCAAGGACCCACTTGCCCACACCTCTTTCAGAAGGATTCACTTTCAGCTAGACCCAGTCTGGTCCCACTGGCTGAATGGGTATTACCGAGTTGAAAACATCTTTTGGCTCAGCAGCATCCAAAAAGAAACCCATCTGCGCACTCTGAACCCATTTCGCAATGTGTGCACATCTGCAGGAAGCAGGGACAATGAGTGGACTTGCTTCAGAACTACATCTAACAAGTGCTTGCCCTAAGTATTTGACTGGTCTCCTGAATCCATATGCTTTTCAGAATATACCACAACCCAAGCAGTGACCAAGGTTGAGCCCAGTCTTGTTGCAGGGTCCATCCTATAGCACCTTTCTGATTACATCCCACTCTACTTTATGCTATCTGATTACAACTGTGTAATTACATCTTTAAACATAAAGGTATAGGCATGAATAGACTTTCTACTGCACACTATTTTAAAAAAATTCAATTTTAAAAATTCAATTTATTTAATACAGCAAATAGCTATTTCACCTAAAAAAATCCATCAATGCTGATCTGTAATGACTCACATTATATATTGATACTAGCTTTTAGCCATCTATACACTAAAAAACATAACTGGTACCATTCTTATAATGAGAAATCTATAATTCTATTCATATTTTGAAAATTATTAAAGACATCCACGCCTCCTTCCAAGAAGACAACCAGTAAATAATTCCAAGGGATAGATGTTGAAGAAAGTTACATACTTGCAAAATTTATTTTTATATTAGAAACTTTATTGAAATTTATCTCATCACAACAGCTTGGCTCCTACAAAGTAGTTAAATATAGCATTACACTGCATTTTTCTTCATGGCAAACAATATTTTAATGATATTATATTCCCTCTAATATGAAGGTATCTTTTAAGTAAAATCATACCAATTTTGCAGTTTACAGCTAGATCTGGTATTTATCCAAAGCATACTCTCCTAGGAGGAACAACACACTTTAAAAACAAACAAAAATCCTCAAAATACATTTGATACTGACTGCTGTCACTTAATTTTACATTTGTCTAACCATGCAATGTGGCCAACCTCAGCTGAGTATTAAATGGATCCTTTCACAAGTATAAAAAGCCTTTTGATTTATACTGAATTCCTCATTCTACCAATTTAATCTTTTGTATGTCTCTTCCAAAGCTGACTACTACTTCCTTAAACAAAAGGTTATGTGTTCATTTTTGAAGAACAGCAATACTTTCGACCTTGACAGAGAATATACAATTGATGGGAAAAGTCACTGCGGAAACTTCCAACAGATTAATGTGACAGAGTTCAACCTTTGCTATACCTGCAATCCAATTAAAAAGAAAGGTTCCTACACCCAAAAAAACCTTAAGCAGGGTGCCTCATGTGAAGTATTATGAAGTTCTGTGTATGGGAGCCCAAAAGCATTCAAAATTATTGCAACCCCCCTGTTTTCTCCTGCAGAACTAACTAACAATACAGGACCAGATTCTTCTTTTCAGACAGCTAACCAAAAACTGTTAGGGTATTTAAAGATCTGCAAGCATACATCAGTCTTGTTTCACTTACAGTGGATCTGGGAAAGTGAGAGAGAGAAATAAGTTACTTTTTTTTCTTATCTTGGTCTGCCTTGTACAGACTAAAATAAAATCAACTGCCCTGTGGAAAAGCCTTGAAAAGAAAACTCATAAATCCCATTTATTTATCTATTTTTTCATCATGCTACAGCAAAACAGATAGGATAGTCTTGTGACAGTGCCAGATGGTAAAAGAAGCGTAACAACCACTGTTCTTCAACCCCAGGGACCATATTCACTGTACTAAAGAGGAAATGATACGTAGCAATTAGAAGAATTATTTGACCCTTTGATTATCATAATTAAACAACATTAAATTCCATCAATAATTATCCACAGACAAGAGTTATGAGCTTATTCTTCCTAAGCAATGTACAAGAACAAAAACTTCAGAGTAAGATCCGCCAAAATTATCATGCTAAGTGGAAAGTTTTTACATTTCCTAGTAGGAAAAAAAATGCTGTGAACAGGTCTTAAATCCTTCCTGTATCTGGCAATGAAAGCTCATCTTAGCAGTACATCCACTTATGGTCCAGATTTTATCCAACAGCTAATGCAAGTCATCTATGACAGGTCTTTTGAATAGGAGCTGAAATGCATGAGTCACCTTCCTGATCATGAGGTGAGAGCAAGTCTCTGTCTCCACCTGAGATAAATGAAGATTTACTGGGTCAAAAAGAATTATTTTCAGTCAAGTGGGGTAAGCACATACTTGCTCTGGGGTTGACTTTAGCACGTGGATGCTCACCTGTGAAAAAAACGTTTAAACATCCTGAAGCAAAGAGAGTAACTGGAAGTCAGACCCCATATATTGGGCAATGGGTGCTACCATAATGTATACACCTAACAGAAATGTGGATATCCCTTCTTCCAATGGTTTTTCTAAAGAAACTAGAAACTACTCCAGTACAGTTGTGTGGAATCCAACCCTATGGGCATGATGACTGAATAACTCCCAGAAAAAAAATCTCTGTGGTGACAGAGGAAACAAGGATTCATGCGCCAAAAAAACCCACAGACCAAGCCACTTCTAGACATTGTGCCATATGGAATTTGGCAGGAGGCTACTCTGCTGGTTTAGATCACAGTTTTGTAATTGCGCAGCCAAATCCTAACTCAAGTCCACACAAAAATCCTGGTTTGTTTACTTTTTCTCCAAGCTAGGCTTGGTCTCCTCAATCTTTTCCAATGACATTTCAGCAGAGCTTCCTTCAGGATCTGAAGAACAGTACATTTTCTGTTCTTCATTATGAGCACACCTATTCTGAAGGCAGCTCATGTACAATTGATACATATGCTCAAGCAGCATCAGTGTGCCACAGGTGAGATATTTTTACAGCTATTTAAAACAAGGCCACACCTGTAATAAAGGTAATATTTAACTAACATCCCTGTCACCTAGGTGTCACAAAGTGAACTTCACATCACAGAAAAGAGTTATTTAACATTTTCAAGCTGTTGCAATGAGATGTTGCTGATTCATGCAAGGAAACAATTTGTTAACTGGTTTGCACCATAGACAAACATCAAACTCTATCAGAGTTCTATTGTCTACCTATGTGTCAATGCCTTTTTTTTATTTTTTTTTTTCTAAAAATATTTTGTGATTGTCCTCCAGAAGCTGATTTGTTACTTTGCACTAAGTACACCAAAACTTCTTTTAGGAACATTATTACCACAAACATAAAATTCCTGTTTCTGTGTAGAAGTTTGTTAGAAAAGATTTCACTACCATATGATTTAAGGAAACTTAATTAATTGTATTTTTAAATTTCCCATTGCCAGATGGGATGTTACTCAAGACTGGCATAATGATTCAAATATCACCAGGAGGTCCAGCCACCCCAAATTAAGAAGATGGCTCCATGGTTAGATAAAACAGTTTTCCCCAATACGGCTCTAATACTTCAAGACAAATTTCTCAAACCCAAATTCTTCACAGCCATGAAAAGATTTGCTGAAGACACCTGGTCATAGGAGGCTAGTGGCACTGTGACACACCTAAATCTTCTCTCATTCGCTTAATGCAATAAAGAAAATCCCTTTGTGTTTGATGCTGTTCCAGATGCCAGGGCAGAGAGGAGTCTAGAGAGGTGAGGGAGCTCCTGGGGCCACAAGCGTCACTCAGTCTGACAGCCCCTGGCTCTGGAAACTAAGTAAGGAGCTGGCCAGGACAGTGGTTGGTCTATGCCCCATTTGAACAGAGAAAATCAGACATGACCTGGCAAAGGAAGGGAAAGAGCGAATGCAGTGAGTGGCATGTGGCCTCGCCAGGGGGATAAAACAGGCAGCAGCTTATGCCGTGACCTGCTGAGAGACGGTCAGTAGGACATCTCTCCTCTGCTTTAAGGAGCTGGGGAACAGAAGAGGAAGACCTACTGCTGAAGACAAACACGACTTTACTAAAGGGAAGGAGGAAGACAATGCTTTTTCCTCCTCCTTCAACTTATTTGCTTTGCTTTACCTGGACAAATCAGAAATGAGCCTTGTTATGATGACAGAAAAAGCGAGATTCAAGCAGCTTGTTTTTGTCTGGGAGTGGCAGACATTTAAATCGCCAGCCTTGATACTGATTTTGGACACCAGCCACGGCTGGGGATTTTACCCATAATGCCCACTGACATTAATTCACAGACTGGTTTTCTGACCAGAAAAAGTCTTGACCTGACCTGACTTGTAACAAGGAACCTAAGGTGGAGGGTTCATCTGACTCATGGTAATTGCCTCACCAGTATATCGGATAAAAGACCGTTTCTGAGGTATTAGGTCTATGTACAGATCTAGGACCTGCAATCTCCTGGCACACGCTGCAACCGCCAAGGAAAATTGTTACTGTAAGTACTGAGGATGTCAGTCAGAAGCAAGTGATAAATCCATTTTCTGTTTCTTCCAAATATGTGTCTAAAGGGGTAAAAAAATCTAGCTGTTGAGATCGACAGAAATACCTCAGAACTACCTGATGTGGCAAGAGTCATTCTGAAATGCTACTGCAATATACTGTCCTTTGTTAAACAAAGTCACTGTAACATTTATGTCAGGCACCTGTTCCTGCATTTTAAAAATACACACCGAAATCTGCTAGCTAGTCAAGATAATCTGCTCACAGCATCAAAGGAGAAATACTATTAGTAGCCTAAAGTCAAACATTACAACTTAAATTCTGTGCAGATATTTCTTTATTTTCCCCTAACATGAATGAAAACAGAGATAAAACAATGCCACTTCCCCCTAAAACAAAAAACTGCATTTACCAAAAATAAAGACCGTAAAACATTATTACAAACAGTGCTGTTACCTACTTATTTCTCCTTCTAACATCAGAGGCGCTTGCAAAAATAATTCAAGTTTTCCCTGTGGTGTGCTATACTGAAAAGGCAGCAAAATCGAAAGCTGTCTGCAAGATAATTACGTATCTTATTCAACACTCTTAAAATGGTAACAAGTTTGTGACAGTTTTAACTGTGATTTTTCAATAAATCTTCCCTACATAGTGTTGAAAGAGCTTGAGATACAGTTTAAAGACAAATGAAAAGGGAGAATGAGAAGATTTCTAATGCCTGTCACTGAGAACAGGGAAATTTTCTGGTCCATGCTTTTGTAGGACAGGTGGTTTGTTTGTTTAAATTATTGCCTAGAAAAGCTGCTCTCAGTTCTTCAGATCATCTCTTGAATTTAATAATCTTTAAATAGTTTATTTACTCATTATCCACAAAAATATGCCTTTTCCTTTTATATTTGGAACTAATTTACTCCAGAAATCCAGACTCATCAGCAGAGTTTGAAAAGAACTTTCTTTTATCACTAAAGGAAGGAAGTAACCAAAGGAAGGAAACTTGTAAACTACTAAATTTCCTGCATAAATATTTCTTGTGTCCCTCATGTGGGTATTGCAAATTGGAAACTAAACCTCAAATACTCTCTGCTTCTGGAAGAACATATTCCAAACTTTTAAGTTAATGCAGCTTTTCAAATATTCGTTAACATGAATAATTAATATGAATACTTATGCTGAACCCATTAAGTACTACTGCACTGTCACACAAACATTCATGAATTTGTCTTTACGATACTGCTGTTTGGTAAGGGAACAGAATTATCTCCATTTAACAGATGAGGAACTCAGAGAAAGGTAATACTGACTTTACCAAGTTATTTCAAGAAATCTGGCAGATCGAGTCCAGATTTCTTCAGTCACAGTCTATTGCTTTAAAAAAAAATATTCTTTATAGTTTCCAGAAACCTTAACCTCCAATTAGCCTAGTATAAAAAACGCAAAACATGAATCCATATCCTTGATAGAGCTGTGCATATATGACCTGTATGGTAGCTTCATCCTGTCAGATACAGATACATACTGATAGTACTTAATGTTTAATATGTTTTAAGTAAGACAGACAGACCTCTGAATGAGCCACAATATGCTTTGGGATTTAAAACAATCTATTGTGGGCTAATTTTTCACATTAAGTTTGCATGTAAAAGCAACAGTAATTTTTAAATTTCATTTGACCTCCTGTATCATTCATGTGGAAATGTATTTCTCTCCATATAAATCATTAAAGCAAGCATGATATTAATATCAACATAATTATTTTCCTTAGGGATAATTTTGCTAATAATTTAGCAATACAGTCATCAGAAAAGCAATAATGCCAGCTCCTTTTCTAGCACAAAAGCAAAGTAGCTTGCAAGGCATGTCTTGGATTTGAGAAGCAGCAGAAGGAACTCCACACCCCTCTACCACTTTTATATATAACAGCAAAACAAGAAACTCAGCAGCTATTTCAGGAAGCTTAGTTGTACAAACAAGAAAATACTTAGAAGCAGAGGCTAGGGGTACACTTTACAAAACAAGTCTTTTCTAGAGACAGAGTACTCATTATTAACACAAGTTTGGAAGAAAATGGGGAGGAAGTACATCTAAGGATCAAATCAGAAGCAGCCTTGCAGATTATTGTAAACTATGCATGAGGGATGCATTCTGCTCTGTCCCCATTTCAAACTCTGCACAGACTTTTCCCTGTGATAATCTGTTCCAGATGAAGCAACTGATATTTCCAGCTTCAACCAAAAAGAAATGGAAAAAAGACGAGAAAAAAAAAACCCTAAACCGATAATTCTTTGCTATTCAATAATTAATCAGTGTGAAACCTTCACTCAACATTTAACTTTCTCTTATTTACTGAGCTCTTTAATATAGAAGGGAAAGTAAATAAAAGGAAGAACGGCAATTCTTGATTTCTTGCCAGTTTACAGTATTAAAAAAAGAATCTGCGCCACGGTTTGGCAGGCAGCCACACTTACAGTAAGCTATCTACTGTTTCACCCCGCAGGAAGGACAAAGGATTCAGTGTGGGGCTGCTGGGTTTCTCTCTGTCAAATGTACCCTTCAAAACAGATCCCAGGAATATTAAAAACTGCACGCAATTAAGAGCGTGTTTTCCGTGATCTTTCCCTCTTTTGGTGAATGTTTTTAAAAACCCTGGAGTACCACTGTAAAGAAAGCAGAGAAATGAAATGGAAGTGCTAGAGTCACAGCACTAACATTTTAACTTATTAAATTAAGTTACTGCAGCAGAAATATAAGGTGCTGGGTTAAGCAGTTTGGTTCATTTTTCTATTTCCCTATGACACAAGTGCACATACCCTATAGTGCTTCACGCCCTCTAAAGCTGTAGAGATGCCAGCACCACCTTCTACAGGAGAGTTTCAACTTCTGAGGGCTTATTCCTAAGGCTTCCTAGTCTATAAAGCCAGTTGTTTGCCAGCAATAAGGAAACATGAAATTATTACTGACTTCTGAAGATCAATTTCTCAGTGCACTCTATTCCACCATTCTACATGTGTCATGCAGAAATCCCACATCTTGGTCGCTCAAAACCATCTGATCCAGTAGTAGGAGTCAGGAAGGAAGGAATTAAGGGCCATAGAGAAAAGGAAAGACAAAGTAAAAAACAGCAAGAAGAGGGAATAGAATAGGCTAGAATGAATAGGAAAAAAAAGGCAAAAAGAAGTGAATGAAAGCTGACTACAGAGGAAACAAGTCATTAAAGGATAAAGAAAATATCTAGGCTGCATTAGGGGCGAGAACATGTGTAAATACAGACAAAATGGATGTGAGTCAAGGATCAATGATTTTAAATAAGTACACTCTGAGTGCTCTTTTCATTATTAGGAGAAAAATACAAGGAACGCTGATCTCACCTACATGTAGTGAACATCCATGAGATGTGCCTTTCTTTTATTATGTTGCCTTCAAAATTTCTGTGAATTTCTGACTATTTCACTCCTACTTTGCTCATTTTATGTCTGGGGATGTTCTGAATATCCCCAGACACCTCATGACATTTTCATTAAAAAATGCTACTTTCAGAAAATAGTTATTTTCTTTTATCCAAATTGCAGCACCTTTATCTGAATCTTTGACTTCCATGCCCTATTTCTAAACTTTAAATGCTTATTTTTAACTCTACATTTAATAGTATTCAACCTTTAAATTTTGCTACCTTGCAGTCTCTCAAGTCTAAAAATGAATTATCAACTTAACACAGAAGAGAACAGAGGACTTCTTAGCTCTCCAGCAAACAGACAGCTTTGCTTCCAATGCTGGAAGGGCTGGAAACATTGATTTTCAAGTTCTTGACAGTCCTATTTTATCTCCCCTCCCTGAAAGCAAAATGGCCCAGAGTAACTCCTGCGAGTCAGCAACTGCCTTATTTTAATGACCTTTGTATCCTACTAAATGCTAAACATTAAATTCCAGTTTTGAAAGTTACCTGTAAGTGTTGTAGAGATAAGAAAATGGCTGATTGACATGCATGTTGCTTTACCAACTGTCTTATTTTGGTAGGTCTTATGTACAGGATTAAGTCAACTTTCTTTTCACATAAAACACCTAAAATGCATGAAGTAAAACGGCTTTAATACAGAGCAGAAATTCTGCATATTATGTGGCCAGTTCCCTCCCAGACTGCACAAGTGGACAACAAAAATACAGAAGTACTCCAGAAAAACAACCCCTAACTCTCATTAGCGTACACAGGTTGATGATTTAGCTACTGCCCCTAACCTGCAGGTTAAAACCTGGGGTGGTTTTAAGAAAATCATTTCTCCATACCTCCACCTCTGCATTCACAGAACCGGGAGCTCAAGTTCCCATTGCTCAATAATTTCCATGGACTTTTAAAGCAGACTTTATAGGAATTGGGTATTTCTCTTTTGTTTCCAGGGCTGGTACTGCTTTTGCAGACACAGTTTCTACCACAAACATTTTATAACTGCAGGAGCTACTCGGTAGCAAAGGAACAGACAAGCACCAGATACAGCAACAAGTGACCTGCAAATCTGGTTAGCAAGAAGCAGCTAAACCAGCTTTCACAGCAGCAAAATTGACTGCACTTATACCAAATTCATGGCAATAATTTTTACTGGAAGTAGCATGTAATACGAATATTTTGAGCATGTTCCATAATGGCTGTGAAGCACAGCTTCCATAAAAGATCATATTTTACCTTTCTTATCTTCATCTACACTGTAACTTACAACACAAGTTTTGACATGTTTACACACAAGTTTTAATTTTGGAAGAGTTTAGGGAAGTAACTGGCAGTAAAGAATGATTTATTCTCCCCGATGAAGTTACTGACATCATAACATTCACTTTTACTTATACAAGATTTTAGTTTAAAGGTAGTAATTAAAAAAAAAAGGCAGAAATTTGTTTTCAATGTATGCATGAAAAAGTCAACAATTTTTATGCTTCATGGAAGCATTCCTGTATTTTACTTTCAAATGAAATAATGAAGAGTAGGAGAGAAAAAGAAGTCAAGAAAAAATGTATACTTTCAAGATCAACACTTCCTACTTTAAAAAAATACATCATGAAAGCTTTTATTAAAAGTTTTGATTATTCCTTAAAAACACCCACGAACTTGCTTACATAAAGCTGAAAGTTTGCAAATACTGGTTCCAGTTCTGCAAAGCCCCAAAACTCCCACCAACTTCAAGGAATGCAGACTTATAGTCGCTATCTGCAAAAGTATATTAACTTCAGCATTAGAAATATTTATCCTCCCTAATCTGACTCCCGTCCCCAACAATTATAAAGCAATTACATGAGATAAGAACATATTTCTAGGCACCATTTTTACATATTTTGATAACCATGTCCAATTACAAATTACCCTCCCTGCCTAAATAAAAATGTAAATCTCGTAAAGATGATTTTTTTTTCCAAATTATTCTGACACAGAATTGAAGTGTCTCCTCCAAGGAAGAAAGGAATCCACTGGAGCTCTAATCCAGAACATATTAGAAGTTAACAAACTACTTCCAGTTAACTTCAGCATGCCTCACATCAGGCTGCCAGACCTGACCTGGGTAGCTTCAAGAATGGAACTGTATGTTAATCCATGGAAATGCACAAAAATCAAGGTTGTATTAACTCTTGTTGGTCTTTTCAAGGTTTAAGATTCTTTATAATGCCATCAGTTGCAACAACATATTCTTTTTTTATACAAATTACCTACAAAATGCACTTAATCTTTCGTTATCCTGAACCAGGTTAAGCCCCTTCTCTGTCACCAGAGCATTTTGTCAATTAAATAAAAGTGAAACATTAATTTAAACTATGAAACACCAGAATGTTTTTGTTCTGTCAATTTCAAGTACTCAGTGTTCCCTAGGAAAGCAAGCTTTTTACTTCTTAAAAACTTTCCACCTATACTGTGCCTGAAATATGAAATACTTTATTTGTACATATTTGCCTTACCTTTACAGAAGATAAAAAAAAGTTGCCCTAATCTGGTAATCTTTGCAGAATTCTGTAAAGGTAGAAATGCTATCACTAAAAGACAGGAGCTGGAAATATTTGAAAATATTATACAATTTGGAAATATTATGCAATTATACAACATATATTTAGCATTATTCTATATAAAAAAATTATCTATATTATTCTATATAAAAACATGAGAGCATTTTTTAAAAACAATGAAGCTTCTAACTACACTATTAATTATTTCAGTTCATTAGATAAGTTATGAAATACCATTGATTTCATCCTAGGCAATGAACTGCTACAAGCAAAAATGATCAGAGTTTTAGTTAAATATACTCACTATGTTCTCTCCCTAATTTGTTCTATCACGTGCACGACTGTCGCACAGCACCTGCAGCAACTACTCTGAAATATTGAAAAATTCATTTAAAAATCAGTAAGTCATCAACATTTTAATACAACAGGTGATTAATACCTTGATTGACCCACATCTTTCTCCCTTTAAAACCATAAATTAAGCTGTCCCTTCACAACTGAGAGGTGAAACTTGCATAGTAATTACAGGCTGGATGATAACACTCGTGTCAGCAAGCAATGAGCACAGATGCAGGCAGCTGCAAGAACCTCTGGATTTGCTGCAGACCAGGACGTTGCAGTGTTCCCATGCACCCCAGCTCGCTGCAGCCTTTCTCTCTCTAGGAAAGATGGTTCAATGAGCACTGCTTCTCTGCTCTCACCCGAAGCTCAGTTCCTGCTAGCATTCAAAAGCAGAACCAGAAAACAGGAAGAAAAAAAAAGAAAGAAAGAAAAAGAAGAAAGCAGCAGTGGAAGCATCAACCTCCAGCAAGATTTCCACAGCTTGGAGAGGAAGGGTGCCAAGCACACAGGTCACATTCAGCTCTACTGGTGGGGAAAAAAATATCATAGAGAAATGTTTGCAGCCACTTACTGACACTAATCCTAGCTTCTCCTTTCTGTCTCATCAAACTTTTCAGAGAAATGTCTTCCTGTGCCCAACACAGCCCCCTGCAGCTGCACGGCTCACACGGGCTGCAGAGCTCCCCGGGGCCAGCAGCCATATGTTGCATTTCTCTGGAAAGGCCCCCAAGAAAATACTGACCTGAACCATATTCCTCGCTGATTGTCTCTGGCACAGAAAGCAAAACATGTTATAAATGCATTCCTGACCGAGTAGAGCGGACACTCATCCTAAGGAGGGGTGAGGCACTCCAACAGCTGCTGCCTGTCAGTGACACTGAAACACCAGAGCCGGCTGGGCACAGGGCTCAGCAATGCCTAGCGGGGGATGTAGGGGACAGAGAGCATGGGGGAACATCTTCTCCGGGATGCTCGCTGGGGCAGGCACCACAAATCACCATTTCCAGCCAAGGCGGGGAGCAAAAGCAGGTTTTGCTCTGTCCTTTGCTGGCATGTAGCTTCCCCGGGCTAAATGCTGGCTGGCTCCTCCTGGGGTACCATGAGCAATCTAGCCAAATAACAGACATAACATCATGCCAGTAACACCCCCTCCCCTGTGTACCTCCTCTCCTCCTGTCCTAACACCAGGAGGTACACACGAGGCCCCAGCAGCTGCACACAGACCTGCCTGCTGCCCAACAAAGGAGGTCAGCCGAGGTAGGGATGAGTCTAACCGATTAAAAAAAATACCTTATCCAGTATCACAGGGCTGTCTCAAGCACCCCTGCTGCCAAGAGAGATGTATTTCATCTTGGCCTTAGGCCAGCCTTAAGACATCCCATTTCAGTTCCTGATACTTCAGGCATTTGCTCTCCCTACGCTCACTTTACAGATATAAACACAGGCAGGAAGAGAAAAGCATTCATCTTGTGCAAACACCCAAGGCTCAACGTAAGGGGAATGCAAGAAATCGCTTTGGCTGGGAACTGGGGACGTTGTGAAGATTTTGTTGTACAGTCTACTCCGATGCTGAAGGAATTCAAGCACGTACACTACACACTCCAAAGAGGCAGCAGTTCCCTCCCTCTGTCATGCAGCATTTTATCTGTGATTTATTAGAACGAGCTATTGGATTACACAAACAAGGGACAAATGCATGTAATTCTAGCTATTGAAAAAAATTCTAAATGCTACAGTACATATATATATCAACACAGAGACACTGGAAAAGTATGGGCAGATATGTACATGTGTAAGTAAACAGCAATGCAGTTAATTTCACTTTCTAGGCACAAATAATAAACTGTTTGCAAAAACTGGTAAAAAGAGATCATTGTTACATCCTCTAACACATTTCTAGTCTCTCATTAGACTGCAGCTACAAATTAAGTTGGTCCATCGTTAAAACAATGTGGGGGACAGGGAGGCACCAAGATCATAAGACAAATAAAGGACAACTCCCTTACAATGTCAAAGCCAGAGAAAATGGTATTTAGTAAAACAGATACTGTTTAATAGGTCCAGTAAATACACAAATGACAAATTTCCTCCCTTTATGTGAATAACCTAATGCAAATTAATTGTAGCATGCTAAAATCACAGTTCTGATTCAGTTCTTTGCAGTTTTGAGAAATAAATGCCAAAGGAGGGAACATCAATGGGATAACTAAACAATTTCACAAATAAAGGGGATATTTTACATTTCTATGGGACAGTTTTTTCAAATGCTGACTATTTTCTGAAAGTGTCTCAGATCTGATGTGACATGGTATTTAGGGTTTCATTTTTTAAGTGCTTTTTTAGCTTTGCCTCTGAATAAATTCGGCAACAATATGGAACATCATTGCTTTAAAGTGTGCTACAAGCAACAAATAGAGGCATCTAAATCCTCTATCACATAAGAATCTATAACAAATCATTGTTCTTAAACTTCTGGATTTTTGCAGTAGTATACTTCCGGCAAGTAATAAAGTATCTACCAGTCTCTTTGAACTTCCTATTCTAGTACAAGTTGATTAACAGTGCTTCCTCTTAAGGAGTTATTACTATTTTTACATCAATGATAGCTTCGATAATAATTATCATTACTTTTCATCTACTCTTATGCAGGGTGTATAACATGGTTAAACAATACTTAATTTTGCACATGCCCTGAGACTGCATTCCTGGTAACTCCTTTGGTTCACTGCAATTATGCATGCTCCACCATGCAGTAACTTTCCTAGTTGCTTCAGAAAGTATGCTTCTAGAATACGTTATTCAAATAATTCATTAATTTAGGCTCAAAATATCAAGTTTCTTTAAAGTCAGCATTTGGCTTGTTTTGAGGTGAATGTTCCAAAAAGAACATTTTCTGATATACTCAGACATCCACATCACATTTATATCATGAATACAAACTTGCTGAAGATGAACAACAAACCCAAAACCCTTGGATGGTATGATAAGTAAGGTACATACATAGACAACACCAATTTAAGTCTTCAGAGAAAGCCTGTTTCTTTCCAGTTCTTTCTTTTGTTCTCTGTTGTAGTCACTTGCTAAGTCAAAAATGAGTGAGAGCAGCCGGATGGTCTGCTGAACTCCCTGCAGTCCCAAGTCAAAGCCAGGTATTAATGCTATTTCATCACTGCTTTGCATCTCTGCTTTTTCACTGATGCTGATGGCACCAGATAAGGTCCAGTGGGACCAGATACTAGACCCACTGGGCTGGCTTCCTCTCCAACTAACCTGTAAGGAGAGGGTCTGGACTCCACAGGCAGCTACCTTCCTCACCCATCTTGTCCTACCTCTAGCCTGTGGTGAGATGGGACGTCTCTAGGGGAGCAGGGAGACTGTATGGCCTCCACTATACACAATGCATTCTCATGACTAAACTGCCTTCCCTTCTCAACAGATACAACATATTGATACTTTTGCAAGTGTTAATTCCTCCTTCACCACAGAGCTCTGTAATTAACTTAGCTCATTTTGATCAGCACTGCCTCCTCCTCTAATGCTGTCAGTAACTTTGATGATCCTACATATTCTAGTCTTAATTCTAATCATAAAGAAGTTAGAGAAATATCTGTTTAACCTTTCTGAGACACGTGTAAGCAGGAAATCACTCAAAGTAAGTTGAGAGTAACTAAATAACACAATTTACATGTTCAACTCAACTTACTCCACTGCTGTACGCCTCTGAGCACTGGAAAACTCCATTTTACTTGCTCTATATTCTCCACACCCACCAACACTTCTGTCACTCCAGGACATGAAAAAAACCAAACACAAAGGGCAGGACTAGGAGTTGCTACTTAAAACCCCAGGTGAGCAAAGAAGTTCCAACCGCTGGGGACATCACTGGCCAGTTAGGGTGCTTCACTTCTCCATGTTCATGGTGCTCAATGCAAGTTATACAGATCTGTGCACATCACAGCCACAGTGATGACTGCCCCAGGACCACCACACCATTACAGTTCCATCACACCCTTAGCCACCCTGGATGCTTTAGTTAGCTCATTAATCTTCGGAACAATAATGCTAGAACATATTTGATTGTTACCATTAAAAGGCTTATGTTTCCACTTACATTAACTGGAATATTTTCCTGTATTAGTATTTGAGGAAAAGTATTCCACCCTTATTGATCTGGGAACAGGGAGCTCCCCAAACAGCATGAAGCTTACTCATGAACATGAGTGACAGATATGACTCTGATATCTCTTCACAAGACAGAAAATGACATGCAGGATTTTCAATCATAGAAGAGCAGAGGACAAACATTTTTATGCAAAAATTATTGAGCTTGCAGATTAGTAAAGGACAACTGAATATAATTCACAGCAATGACTCCTTTTTTTATAGCTACAGGATGTGGTAGATTTTAAAAAAACAAATCATTTCTACAAAACAGCTATTCAAAACAGCAGCTAAGTAAGAGGGAACACCAGAAAAAACAGAAATTGGGATGAGCTGGACCAGTCTGCCATGTTCCCTACTGGGACTACTCCCTGATTTACAATGACCGAAACCCTAATGCAGACTCAGGAGAAGGCTCAACAAGGACAACCACCTTAAAGCACAGTGGTACATTTTCTGCAGAAAAACCCAAGGATATTATGCCTGAGGTTGGAATAACATGGGGCTGCAACTGCAACATGCTAAGCTTCCATCAGGGCATACAGACATTACCTCTTTGCCCCTGTGTTTGGTGAAGAGGAGAGCCAAGCAAGCCGGAGAAGTGGGCTTGAGTGAACTTCATGAGGTTCATCAAGGCCAAGTGCAAGGTCCTACACCTGGGTTGGGGCAATCCCTGATTTCAATACAGGACGTGAGATGATGTGAATGAGATCAGCTCTGAGGAGTAGGAATTGGAGGTGCTGATTGATGAGAAGCTTGACATGAACCAGCAATGTGTGCTCGCAGCCCAGACCGCCAACTGCATCCTGGGCTGCATCAAAAGAAGCATGGCCAGCTTGTCAAGGGAGGGGATTCTGCTCTCGTGAGATAACCACCTGCAGTACTTTGTCCACTTCTGGAATCCCCAACATAAGAAGTAGATGTAACTGTTGGGATTGGTCCAGAGGAGGTCTACAAAGACAATCAGAGGGCTCGAGCACCTCTGCTGTGAGGACAGCTTGAGACAATTGGGGCTGTTCAGTGTGGAGAAGGGATGCTCCAGAAAGACCTTACAGCAACCTTCCAGTACCTGAAGGGGGCTACAGGAAAGCTGGGCACAGACTTTTTACAAGGGCATGCAGGGACAGGATGAGGGGGAATGGCTTTAAATTGGAAGGGGAAAGATTTAGATTAGACATTAGGAAGAAATTCTTCACAATGTGGGTGGTGAGGCACTGGTACAGGTTGCCCAGGGAAGCTGTAGCTGTCCCATCCCTGGAGGTGTTCAAGGCCAGGTTGGATGGGGCCTTGGGCAGCCTGGTCTGGTGGGAGGTGTCCCTGCCCATGGCAGTGGGGGTAGAACCACATAATCTTTAAGGTCCCTTTCAACCCTAACTATTCTATGACTCTACCAGCAAGCCCTGGCACAGTGAGGGCACTAGGACAGAGCAGAGGGAGAGCAGGCTCCATTTCCACAACTCTTTCTGCCCTAGCAGCTCAGGCCAATCCAGCTCTCCTTCTCAGGGACCTCTCTGCTTGGCCAGGCTGGTCTCAGTGGCAGCTTGGACTCTGTCCTGCTGAAGCCAGCTGTTGACCCCCAGCCCTATGTGTGCTGGCATACAGGCAAGCTGAAGCCCTCTGCCTTGACCCCATGCATCAGCAGGCTTTTGTCTTCAGATTATAAGCAGTAGCAAGGTAAATTTTACCCTGGGAATTACTGATAGACTTCTTGCAAGTGACTGCCCATGGAATAAATGAACACAAGACAATATCTCTGTTGATCTTTCATCAGCGACCACGCAAGCAATAGAGCTTTTGAGCAAATAACTCATTCGGTTTGTTTCAAACATCTTAGGCTAGAAAAATAACTATGGCAAGAAAAGTTAAATAAAAGAGATTATATACTGCTTTGGTCCTCCCCACTGCCATTTCTCTCTGAGCAGGCATCTCCACTCTCTGACAAAAAAAAAGTTGAATACTAAAACATTTACTTGCAGAGAATTTGAACTAAGATTTGTAAACATAAATCCTGAGAGCATTTGGTGTTTACCCAATACATATTTTTAGTGCCTACCTAAGCAAACACTAAAATAGTAAAAACAGAGTTACAGTATAAAACTAGCAAAATTTAGTAACACTTAATTCCTTGCATACAGGCCCTGGAGCACCAGACGCCACAGAGGTTCTCTTCAGCAAGAGGAAAACCTGCAGGCTCCTGTGTTGACGTTTTCATGAACCGAGTAAAGTAGAAAAGTTGTTATTTGATCTTCTTATATACAAATATTATTTGCAGCCAAAAAATCATGCTGAGGCTTCACAGTAATACCTTTTTATTACAATTCAAAATGTGTCACAAAAAATCTCCCAGCAGAAACTGCTGACATTTGCTACTGTACTACCTACAACCACTGTCCTGCAGGATTACAGTAGGATCGTTCTTTTAAGATATGATCAGAAAAATCACTAAATATGGAGAACAAATTCCTAAGAAAACAAACCCTTACCACATCAGCATTCTATAATATTAGGAAACTATCTGCATCATGCGGCTTGTGCTAAAATACTTAATGATCTCATCCTTACCATAACAAATTATCTGCCAGAAAAAGACCTTGAAGGTCAACACTGGCAACAATTAAAAAGTAATGAAAAACATTCATCCCTTCGGCAGAGTTAAAATTTCTAAGTTTGAAGCAATGTGCTGTATATTTTATTAGATATCACTCGTTTAATTATTCATTGGAGCTCCTCTTATGCTCCATAGAGCAACCTCACATTGCTAAGATTTCCATTTGAATGCTGTTACCAATTCAAGGACAAACCTCATTTAAACTTTAGCTTTCGGTTTTACTTTCCAAAACATGAATTATGTTCACAAACTAATGGGTCTGTCATAGTTGCTATTTTTAATTCTGTTCACAAGAGCTTCAACCTGGGACCCTACACACCATCTCTCCAATAACAATATGTTGAGTGTCCGCATTCATCTGCTCCAGTATTCCTGCAACACCACACAAGCTTTCAACAAACTGCATCCCTTCCTTGGCCAGCCAGAGTAATTTTTATTCCTGTCTCATTTGCAGTAGCAGTTCACTTGAGCACAGTATTTTCTTAAAGAAACTCACTGAGTTCAAACAAGGCGATCACACTGTGAAATAACTTCTATGCTTTAATTGCCACTTAATTACACTTCCTGAATTTTCTAGCAAGTAAATAAAATCTTTCTCAAGGTTTATTGGAGAAATACGGAGCTGTAAGCACAGGGCAGACTTAGATTGGTATTATCTGCAGATTTTAATTTATCCTTCAATGTGGTCATACACATTTATGCCCTGCTGGGGATTCACAATAAAACACAAGGGAAATTAGCTAGAACAGTTTTTTGAGGTAAGAGAGGAAAAGCCCATTTACTATTTTGCGGTCAACAACTTGAGATAGGTTCCCCATTTAAAATTTCATTAGTGGAAACATGCATGTGTATTGTACCGAAACGGTGAAAGAGGAAAGAAAGGGAATATAACAGAATAGAACAACAGATCTGAAATGGTTTAATGTGTGCTTTCTATAAAATCATTTTGGTAGAACAAAAAAAAAAAGGAAAAAGGCAAGAAAATTGATGTTAACCATTTTTTTCCTTTCTCCTCCTTGCAAAAATACCCATTTCCTGAACTTCACTTACGAATGAAACCATGTCATCTACAATGCCAAGATTTATAAAAGTTGAAGGACTGCCTTTATGGAAGAGAAAGAGCATGGAGACAATAAAGGAAGGTCTATGTATTAAAAATACATATTAATTTTAAGGTACTTTGAATTTCATGACACATACAGTAACCTTATTAAAAACATCAAAATGAGCATGTATTTCCATATAATGAATAGTCAAACTATCTAACTCTTGCAAAAAGTATTAGCTTGGCTTAATTAAACCCATCACCTCCTAAAAGAGAGACAACACTGCTCTCTAACACTCACAAGGCAAGAGTGAAAAATATACTTTGAGCAGCAAGAATTGAAATGTATTGCACAATAAAAAACCTTGTCTACCACTCAGGCTTGGTTTAATGACACTGCACTGTCAGTATCACCAGGAAAGCCAATTGTTTACATAACATAGATAATTATTTACAAGCATTACTACCTTTGTTTCATATAAATAAAAGTGACAGCAAAACCAGCCTTAACCCATTCTAAATTAAAACTAATTCCCAAGAACAGATGAATTTTCATTTTATGAAAAAGAAGTTGTGTAGTATCTGCCTTTAAACTTCATTTGCTGAGCTTGGAAAATCAAACTGGCAGAAAGGGGGTGCACTGTTTGGAAGCTTTTGCGCAGAACAGACCACAGAAGGCACCCCCATACCACCACTGTCAGGAAGACAGATAGGAATAACTTTTAAATAAATGCACACACCTCAATGTAGAATCTCTCTATAAATAATCACATTTTTTTAATCCATAACTTCTTGTTGACTACAGAGAAACTTCAGACCAAAGACTAGTGGGAGATTTCTGTGCATTTATTTTTCTTTACCCATAGGGAACACACTGCTGCAGTGTGTTTCAGACCTAGCAGATGTGTAAATTACTGATAGCTAGATCACGCCAAAACCACTTAATTGCTTCTCACCCTCCTTTCTGAAGGGTGACAGTAGATAGGAAACCTTGAGAATACAGAGTAGACTGAAAATCCAGCAAATGACCAGAGGAGACTGTACAGAGGGATCTGTGCACTCTGCCCTTGCTGCTGCTAAGGCGAGTAAGAGTACATACGCTTGCTTTTGCTGCAGAGAAAGTCTTTTAAAGCCTTCGTAATGAGACCAGAAAATCTGGACAGACCTGTTCCTTGTTAGCCTAATTAAAAGGCCATCAGAACGTTGATCCAGTAGTGAAACCTGAAGGAATGCATATGGGAACACAGAGTCTTAACTGAAAACAACAACAAAGGGACACCATTCATAAAGGTCATATTTGGCCAAGAGGCACTTCATATTCCTCCTTCACATGGTGGAGGATACTAGCTCAGGGCAACTCTCAGTCACCAGGGAATGAGGAGAGAGAGAAGGAGTGAAAGCCACATACACAGGACAGGAACAAAAGGTAAATTTCTGGGATACAGATCACAGAATAAACACAGACTATGTTTTGGCATTTTATCCTGAGTTACTTGCAGTTATTGGCAACTTCCTATATCTGGTTTGCTCCTTCAGTCAAAACATGCTTGTGTCCATCATCAAAAAGAATCAGGGGGCTTTTGCCCAGATATAAACAATGTCTTGCACACCAAAACTGAATCCTACCTCCTCAATAAGCTCTTTGGTTCCAAAACTTTTGGCTATTCTGGAAGGGAGCACCAATAACATGTCCAGCCTTTCCAGAAGTCTCTAAACTTTGACAAGAACAGTTTGATAGGATTTGACAGGAACAGTTGGACTACAGACTATGGACTATGAAACAGCTCTGAAAGACAGGGCAGACCCTTTCTCACATGTTTCCAGAAGTCAGTAGTACCCAATAGCAGAATCTGCTCCAAGCCCGTCAGGAAGGCTCATATTATCATGGACACCAAGGATGAGGAGGGCTGGTTGCAATTCTACACAAATACCTTCATCACGTCACTGGCAATGTTCAGCATGAACTCTCTAGTAAGGAAACACAGTTTACTTCTAAATTCTTCTGCAACCGTGTTAAGCAGTTGCCAGATAAAACTGAAGGTAGAAAACTCCCATCCATTATGATCTGTCTTTAAACCTCTGCCTTCTTTCTCCAAATGTATCCACTTGACTTTTTTGAAGTCAACTTTGATCCCTTCTACCAACAGTCAGTCTTAACACCATCTCTTCTGTAACCTGTTTTGTCACAAACCACATATAAGTGGTACATTAGATCTTTGGGTCACGTGCTAAAGGATGCTATCCCAAGCTCTTGAAATAACCATCTAATGGCAACACAAGCTTTCTTTTTTAACCCAATCTGCCAGACTTTTCTACCATGTCAGTGTGAGCCATTTAGCACTACAAAGCTAGTCATCAAAATCAGGAAAATATTTACCAACTTAGGTACATAGCAACATTAATGCCAAGAAGGCCACTGACAGTAGACATATTTCTGTTGTTGAACAGAACCAATACACAACCAATACACTTCTAATTTCTTGTCAGGCTTAGCTGCTGAAGACTTAAGATACATGAGACCAGTTCCTTCAATACTTACATCCCAGGAGACGGGATTTTGTGAGAAACAGACTGTATTTCTGTATCTGTACCGTAATTAAATTAGATAGTTTTAAATTAATAAACTCTGAAAAATTACAGACGTAATATGTAAAACACATCCATCTTAAAACTGCTTTAGAACTGATCATGGAGAATTCACAAAACTGCATAAATATAGAAAGAACCCATTTGTTACCTACATATACCAGTAGCAATAGTTTTTCATAATCTGACTTTCACGAATGAAGTGAGGCGTTGATTTTATCTGGTATACCACAGTAATTGGGTGTGTAGCTTCATGAAACTGCTACAAATAGCATTACAGCCAAAACCCAATTGTTGCTGAAATGCATTCAGTTAAATGGAAAATACAGAGAAACAAACCACAGTAATTGTCTCTCAACCCACTTTATATATTGTTTCTAAATTACATAGTATTGTATTTTCTGGTTTTTAATATAGGTTCCCATTGAGAAACTGATAACACGGGAGACATTCTTTGACCTTTTCCCCTTGAAAATCTAAATAATACACCACACAGGTTTATAAAGCAAATAACTCTCTAGCCTTTTATTAGATCCCAAGGGATAAAATCTGTTTTAAAAAAACACCGCAAGTAGCAATGCATGAAAGAGCTAATGCAAAGCATTTTCCTTGCCATGCTATTTCTCACCTGCATCACAATTTTCTCCTATAAAGCTACAATAGTAGTTTACGAGCTTACACATATCCAAAAGACAAAAATTGGCCTTCTAACACTTGAAAATTTGCACTGAACACCCTAATGCAGTAACTGACAATATAAACCATAATCCTGCACACCCACTGATTCACAGTTAATGGATCCAAACTCAGCACTGCTGTCTCTTGAAAGGACCCAAGCAATGGACAAAATAACTTATCAAGCTTTTCTGTTCCCCAGATACTCCAGAAAGTATTTCATGGACTTGTTCCAAATTTAGCAGGATGTTAAAAACCACACAGCCACCAGATAAGTAATTTGTGGGGCAGCTAAATCAAAAAGCTACGCAGATCCTTTAAAAGAGGCCTTTCGGGGATTTTGATTTGATAATGTTTGTATCTCTACAATTAATCACAAAATAATGAAGGATTCAAGCCATCACAGTCAGGGATTGGGAGTGTGAAAAGATGCACGCTGTGCATGACAAGAATCAAACTGCCAGAACAACTCAGGGAAAAAAAACATAACATAAAACAGTTCATATAAGTTAGAAACATTGGAAACCTCCAACCTGCAGCAGCTTAAGTCAAGCCTTTGTATATGGCCAGTCCCACTGATTTTAATAGAGTCACTAGCGCAAATAAAAAGCTCCATGCAAGAGCCTTGTTTCCAGACCACGCATCAAGCAGCATGTCAGGAGAAGCCATCAGGACTAACTGAAGTGAGATCAAATCCTCCATCTACAGACACAACCCTGTCTGCTTCTAAAACTCAGAGCAGATGCTATTTCAGAAAATGGGGATTATAAACCACTGTTATATCCAGAGCTGACTTCAGGTTTCTGTAGGGGCTGAGGTTTGGGTCTGAGGTATTTTTGGGTACATGAGATACATCTTAAATGTACTGCTCTGGAAAGAAGTAAGACATCTGCTGTCATCAGACCTATTTACAAGAATCATCTTAGAACTCTACTCTGATCTCATTCAAGATCAGTTTTTGACATTGGTTTGCATAAAGTAAATTAACAAGTGGCACAATGAATAGTTAACATGAATTTTGAGCTGCTTCCTCAAAGGACATCAGTATTTCAGTACAGTTTCCAAATGCATGACAGAAAATTATCTGAAAAAGAAATAAAATATTAATAAGTTGTTTATGTTCTCTTTCCAATTTCTTGGGTTTTGACAAATGGAATTGTAAGCTGAAATATTCCTGGAGCCTTTCCAACACAGAGAGCTGAGATTAGTAGGATTTTTTTCAAACTTAGTGCATGATTCCAAGTTAAATCTACCTTGGCCATATATAAGTTGATTCTCCTCTCCTCCCTCAACCAATGAACTATTCCTCAGCATTTCTGCAAGGCAATACATGCAGTTCCAACAGATTAAAAGTTTTAATTTCTACATCCATCCCATGGCAGAATGCCAAGCAAAATACTAGCTAGGCCTGTAGAAAGTGAGTGGGAATGGTCATGGATTCTCATGAGGGCATATTTCAATCCCCTGACAGATCTTCCTCCTTCTTAATTCAAATGGTAACAAGTTTCTTTTTTTGAGGAACTGTTTTCCCACATCTTAACGAGATAAAATATTAGTTCTTCACCATTTTACCCCATTTTTTCTCAAAAGTTTTCACTGAAATCATTTCCTCAAAACCAAAATGTTTGTCTTCCACTAAGCATCTGAAGAAACACTTGTCCATTTAAAAATCACTCAAGAATGCCTAAAACCATTATTTAATAACAATCAAATAATTAAAAGAAGTTTAACAAGACGGCCTAGGATATCAGTGCAAGATTTTATTCCAGCTAACACAGAGAAACTTGAGTACCTACTGATGCAAGAGTTAAAAATGTCTTGTATGTTTCATGATTTATTACAGACACAAAGATGAACACAAGTTATCAAATTTCTAACACACTCCCTCCCCCAGAAAAGAAAACAAAACAAAGCTAAACACTAGTGTGACCTTTTCCCTATTGTTTACGGAAATCTAGAAGCAGTAAACAAGCACCTTACTGGTACACAACACCGATGGACATCAAAAGGCACCATGCACCTTTTAGAAGCATTAACTCTGCTCTATTCCTTCTCCATCTGCCTCTAACGTTCAATATAACCACTTTTCCCACAATGATAATGGTAAAAAAATATGAGCTGCCAGCAAAGCCTGAGCAGCAAAACATTGTCACAAATACCTCAATTTTTCAATGTAAGCACAGCTTTTTCCAGGATTAGTTCAGTGCTGAAAAAGCTCATTTACTATTCAAATAATTTCAGCTCTTATGAACTCTGACGTGAAAAAAATGCTCATCTGCATAGACTAGTTCAGCTTACATGCTCTTCATTTGCCCAAAGCTACTTTTTCCACTTACAGTATGACGGATGATCCTTCTGTGGTTACACTGGGGAAAGGAAGATTTGCTGAACAGTTCTGTTTTACTGTAACTATAGGAACCTTTTCAAAAAGACTACAAATTTTAAACTTACTAGTTATTTATACTCCAGTTGTACATAATGTTAAAATACCAATTAAGAATATTTTTAAATATATACTTCATATTTTCTAGAAAGCATTTTAATTGTTTGCAAAGCACATTATGATTACCTTAAATTTCTAATTCCAGTATCATAATAGAGTTCAACTAGTTTACACATTAGATTACCAGCAATATCTTTCTCCTTTCTATTTAAAAAGTCACAGCTTACACAGCAACTTCCTTTTATCAGCTCAAAATTCAGCTTCTGTTTTCATTCCTCTATTTCCCTTTAAATAATGCATCCAACAGAGAGAAGGGACAGGCTATCCAGACTAGCCACCGCAGCATGAAATGAGGATAATATGCTACTTCCTTCTGCTTCAGTACTCATTCCTTATATCAGGCTGTAGTCTTGGCTTTTGAACTATGAACCCTGCCAGGTGCTGCATGTAGACCTACCTCCTGCACTCAGTTAACTTGGAAGCTCGTACTAGGCTACAGGGATAGTCGCTCTGCAGAACATCCACCACTGACACAGGCTGCAGAAAAATAAACTGAATCTCAAATACAGGATCTTCCAATTTCTTGATTTCACTGGTGTCAGTTGGTAGATTTTCAATAGGCCTCCTATCATACTTTTTTTTCCCTTCCCCTCCTCATTCTGGGAGCACAGCCAATCCCCAGCACAGCAGCTGACTTTCCCCAGAACTAACTAGAAATATTCTGATAGATTCTATTTATAGACTCAAAACTTAGAACTAGAAGCAGCCAACCAAATTTTTCCATTTCTTGCTCCCCTTTGTTGTCTGTCTGTCTATCTGTCTGTCTGTCTACCTATCTATCTATCCTAGGCTAACCGAAATTCCACCTTCTCTGTTTCTCAAGATGCAACTATCCTACCCAGAATAGTTCTATTGTAGGCGCACACACATCCAAAGCACCTTTGGAGACCCTTATATGCAATGTACTGAACAGGAAAAAAGAATGAATCCTACACTTCTATGTCACTGTAGAAAGTATTCACACTGATCTTCTCCTTGTCACTGCAAGTAAAAGTTGAAGAAAATCAAGAATTCTGTAAGAGACTCTACCACCTGTATCTCAGACCTCTGTTACCTCAAGAGACCAGTCTGGACATGCACATAATTTCTTTGTTTACTTTAACAAAGGCAACAATATGCAAGAACGTCTTTTAAGAGGCTTAAACAGTGAAGGATACCTACTGGTTTTATTCTTGTTCTATTTTTTTAAACATACATATGCACACACAGATACATAAGCTAATACTTGCAGAAGTCAAGCAAGGTTAGTCCCCATTAGTTTATGCACAGTGCAAAAACACCGCAGAACAAAAACTGCATCCCAAAGTAAAAATAAAATTTCAGTCACGTTGTTCTTGGACAAGTGACTCTAAAATTATTTGTTTACAATACTATCAGATTCTGTTGATCATTCCATACTGCAGATAAGGTATCAAAAGTATAAATTTTGAAACAGAAAGACTGGTGTGCTCTGGAAGCAATACCTGGCAAATTTGATTTTTACTTAACCTTACAGATGTTGCTAGGAAACTCTACTCAATATTTACTTCAAGCCTTTAAAGAAACACACTAATTCATACTAAGCTACTGGTGAAAGCATTGAGAACTTGGCAGAGAAGCCGCAACCTAAATTTACTCTCCACATCTCACTGTCCTAATCCACAGACCTGATATAATATAGAAATATAATTAAGAGCTGGATACACAGTTAACTTGCATTTCCTGGCTTTATAACAACATGGCTACTAATGTTTTGGACACTGCAGGCAGTGCAAAGTACGAGAGACAAACAAAAACTTCAGCTCTTCTGCTTGGTTTTGTGTATACTTAATTAAACAAACAAACAAAAACAGAGCCACAACATTAATGCAGATCCTTCTACAAATGGCAGAAAGTTTTTCACATTTCTGTCCCCCGAACAGGGGATAATTTAACAAATTCCATGCCTAGTACAGAGGTACACAGTACCTTAATTTTTTCATGTAATAAATCAGACAAGGGATACATTGTATCAAAAACAGTAAATGGGAAATATTTGTGTATTTACTTCTTTCAACTAATTCCATGAAACAGGTCTATTAACATCAGTCAAAGCTACTTCTTGTAACCTAATTGATAAGATGTGGGGTTTTTTTCTAACGTTATAAAAGTCCATGCTGCTGGCACTGCTGTAGAGACGTTCCCAGGAAGCCCTGTTGACCCCCACCACTGCTACCATCCAAAAGCAGCACTGGGGCTGCCACCTCCTCACACCTTGAAGCACATGAACATTGCACATGAGCCTGGTAGATGAAGGACCCAGCTTCTGTGCCGCACCACAGTCAGCTTCATGGACCTTGCTATAACCTTAGTAAGACTTTCTTTTAATAAGCACAATATCAAGTGTTCATGCTGAAGCAAGCAGAACCTGAAGCACCTTGAGGTCATGGAAAGGGCCAATACAGGTGGAAGGACATAGAACAATAGTGGAGGACATGGAGTATTTTGCTCATCACAGAACACAGAGTATGAAAGCAAGAAAAACACAAAACTCCTCTTAAGAAGTTGGCGAATCAGCTCAAAATTAATCTGGATCCTGGAATTGCAGTGTTGATTCATTAGAAATTAAGATAGTTTTATGACTTTTTTTCCTGTATCTATCTTATAGACAGACTTAATGGCTTTAGGTGATTTCCAAGCCACTAAAACACCACCTTTTCAACTCAGCCTCATATTAAAATTAATTTATCAGATATACACAATATATAATTAGCTGCAAATCAATAGGTTTACTTTCCAAAAAATTATTGATCCACAAAGTAGGTTTTTAGAGAAACTACAATTCAAAGTTGCTAAATTACTCTCCCTAAGATACAGCTGCTTGTAGATACTTAACACAGCTGCCTATAATGAAAACAATTCTGCTTTCCTTTACAAGTTAGTATAATAAATAAGAGAATCTGTAAATTGTATCTAGATCTTTCAAATAGTTGAAAAGAAGTCAAGTTCATTAATGAAAAAAACAGGACACAGCCTATTTGTCACTTCAGTTTCATTTCCTACTTCCAGGATTAAATTCCATTTTTAAAATTGCTAGAGTGTTGTGAGGGAAGCCTAAGAGGGTATTCTGCTCATTCTGGACACAATTTACAAACAAATACATAAGCTGAAAATAGTGCCTCCAATTTTTCTGTGGAATAATTTCCTCTGCCTGTAACCCTGAATCTTTTTTCAATTACAAATGCTTGAGTTAAAAGGTAAAGATGCAATTACCACACAGGCAGTACCTACATTACAGGCAGCGTGACTGCAATAGAACGAGATCTTGAGGATCCACCACCCACTTTATAGGTGTTGGAAGGGTTATGCTTCAGGCCAGCTCCAGTGGAATCCCATGGATAGAAGCCATTAGGGGCTGCAGGGTATTAGGAGGCTCCTAGAGTGGTTTTTTCATTCATTGCAGGCTAAGAAGTATCTATTTTTTCACTCCTCAGCTGCCCCATGAACTGTAAACCAGAAGATGGGGGCAGCTGCAAGAATCACTTCAAAAGTACATTTCTAATCCGAACAAAAATACTAACATAAACGGTTTGTTAGTAGCCCTCTGGACACAGTTAACTCTTGTAAGGAAAGAAATGCAGTACAATTTGTAGACCCACAATAACTGCAATTTTGGTCCCAGGAAAAAAATGTAAATCAGCAATTCACTCTTTTCATATGTATTTCTATAAAAATTAGCTCCTCTGATTTTTTTTCCTTTTTAAAATAACACGTCCATCCAAAATGCTCAGCCTCCTTGCTTCTTCCACCAAATGTGTTTAATATGGCCTGACTAACAGTCCTTTATCTCATTAACTGCATACGCAGTTTGAAGCTGTCATTACCGCATATTTAATCAGTCATAATTTTCAATGCTTAATCTCCTTTTTACTGTCAGATCTTCAAAAACATAAATTCCAAGCAGAAAGGTTAGTTGGGAAACAAGCGCCAATCAAGTGCATTGTTTCACTGCAACATTATCTTATGTCATTAGTTGGCAGCAGCCATAAAGCCCTGGACCACTTCCAATATTTACTTCCATACACTGAGTAGAACCTGCCACTTCTACCCTGCCTATCACTTTGTTAATCTTCCAGTGAGTTTACGCAGATTCAGATTAAAATAAGGATTTAAAAATCCTAATCAAATCAGTTGGAATTATTTGGTTTGGTTTGCTCTCAAGCAGGAGTATGGCAAAGCCATACAGGGTTTTATAGAGCTAATTCTGCAGTAATGTTGGATGCGTTTTACAGTGGGGCAGTCTGTGACAAAGGTTCAATGCGTAATTTTGACAAGCCAGTCACGTCCAGTAACTTTTTCTAATCCTTAAGGAACGTTTATTGGTCAATATTTGGTTTTAATCATTAACCTAAGAAATTTAAAACGTAAGCAACAAAATCAAAACATTGTACACCATACACCCAGGCAAACAGGCTACCAGGTAGAGGGAAATCCCCAGGAAATGGGGGAAGAGGACCTCTGCTGCAGCATCCCACCAGAGCATCCCATTGTCTTCCAGTCATGGTCAGCCTGCCTGAAGAACTGCAGGAACCCTCACTGCACACAGCTTCAGAGAGTAGGTTTACTGCCTTGAATGTATGGACAAAGAAATGCACATAACAAGGGACCGTGCCTAACTCCAGGACAAAACCTCCTGCCACTTATAGAAAGTGACACCTGTAGTGGCCCAAAAGTGTGCATCTCCTGACTGACAGGCCAGAACCGATGAGGAATGTTTATTTTCCCCTAAACAATATTGAAAAGAAATGGACCTTGATGCTTAGACATGGCAAACATAATGCTATATATTGTCCTCCAATGAGACTCTTTAATTTTTTCCAGAAAGTCTTCGTATATCTCAGGATCAACACCTGTGCAAGGTTTTTGTTGTTTGAGGTTGTCTTTTTTTTAATTTATCTAAACAAGTTGGGAAGTTAATAAAGTTAGATCTAGCAAAGTAGATCTGAAAGTACCATTAGAGAAAGAGCTCCCTAACTGCTCTAACATACTGCACTCTCTAGCACAAATTTAATTTAGTTTAAAATAATGACGCTGACAGCTCAGATAGTCTGCCTGGAAACAGTGCAAATTTCCCACCCACCTTCATTTGCAAGGTCCCTGGCACTCCACTCTTCAAAAACGCTGAAGTGCATGACAGTTTTCTAGAGACAAGCCTTCTGCAATGCTAAAAGTGATATCTCCAGCCTTTTGGAGTGGCTTGTATTTGAACTCAGGGCTCCTGAAGGAAAATAAAGATTGTTGTCTTGACACCCTAACCTTAAGGCGTGCTTCCAGAAGCCATCCTTTTCCTGCTCCTACTTTGAGGGCAATAACCTGAGGGTTGTCTAGAAGGCCAGGTGTCACCTCCAGCCTTGCTTCAGTCAGGCAAGAGGCCATGTTTCAAGAGTGAATATGGCAAATCGCCTGCAAAAGAGCCCCCTCACTACTCCCTTACCTGCAGCAGTACTAATGCAGAGCTAAAGACACAAACATGATTGATTTTTCCAGGTGAGACATTGCCAGAGTAAACCAGTGCTTGCTGGTTGTGAAACCAGGTTTCCCAAGGGCTCAGAGAGCACAGGTCTCAGTAAGGACACGTCGGGTGACGTATTCACACGAGTACACAGCCACGGCTACCTTGCGCAAGCCCACGGGGATGCACGGGCACAGGCAGCTGCCCACCACGCAGGATAAGGCGCTCTGATGACTCTCTTCTCACACCAGCAAATCTCAGCAGCTGCCCCTTTTCCTACACGGCCTGAATATGCCATCACGAAGCAAGGCATGACTTCAATATTCCTTGATTCATGCTTTGCCTAGAAAACTGCTCCAATCTCCTTGGGAGATTCCTAAGGCAAGACTGGGACAGTTTCCATGCTCACTCCATCCTGACTCGTCGAGGCAAGAACACAGGAAGAGGCAGCACACAAAAGAAATGAAGTACTGTAGAGACAGGTTTCCCGGGACTACATTATCATGTATTGATGAAACATGGTATTCAGCAAACTACTGCCAAGATTGTTAGCAAGATCGCATAGTTCAGCAGTGGGGGCAGCCAAAATCCCAGTCAGGACCAATGCAGCCACTTACTCCCTAATTCTGACCTGCGATTAAAATCTCTCAGAACACCAACAGATTACAGCGTCCAAAAAACCCCTCTTAAAATACAGGTTTATTTTGTAGGCATACGACTGAATATGAACATGAAATTGTCATACTCATACACATAAACAGAAGTAAGATATCCTCCCAAATCAAAAAGAACCTGTAAACATTATTAGAGATAGTAGATTTTTTTCATCTCTTCTCAGAAACCTAATAGTTAAGGAATTTGTTTAAAAAGTCACCACTTCTAGAAACTTGGGATAGCGCCTCTCAAAAGCACACAAAGAAAAAAACAGCAAAATAGGAGATATTCTTGTGTCCAGTCCAAATCTTAGCCTGAAAGCCCATTCAAAAAGTTATTTCACCTCCAGACACAAGTAGAAACTATTGTTTAGAAGACAGAATGGAAATGACTGAAGTGATATAAAAATTATCAGAAACATTCAGCAATTAGTCTGAAATTTGCTTTTTAACCTCAGGGCTGTAATTCTTTGATCTATTATTAATTATCACTAACCACAATCAGCAGCATACCCATACATCTTAGGAGAGCGTACAAATTCCTATAAGCCATTTTACATATTATCCACAAACACTGGATTCTGTTTCTGCTCAGATGTTCCAACCAAAGGGGTTTGGGGTTTTTTTTGTCCTTTTAAAGAAAAGCCTTAATATATATTAACCCTAAGTTACCTCATCTCAAAATAAGAATTTCAAGCAATCAATTTTTTTCACAATGCATATATGCTGCTTACAGATGGCAGCTTTATAGAAATATAAATTAGCAACCAGCTAGCAACACATTCTAATGTAACTGCGGGAGCTTAATTCAAAGTTTAAGATAAAGAAATAAAACATAACTTCAAGTTTTTCTCTTGTGACCCATCAACAATCTAGGAACTTCTGCTATGACACAATTCAGTAAAGAAACTGTCTTGCAAAACACTTGCGCACATACTTAATAGAGAAAATCAATGTTAGTGATCCTTTTAAGAATTCAGAGTCATCAACAGCATGGTTTTGGTTTTCTGTGTCTAGGATTTTTTTTTTGTTTGGGCAGTCTTCAGGGGACATGGATGTTTGGGGTTTGGGGTGTTTTTTTTAGATCTTTCAGCACCGACTTCAGTAAAGCAGAGAAAGACAACCACCTAGATCACATTCTTTCAGAAAACACAATGTTAAGCTCAGGTAAAGCATATAAGCTGCAAAGAACCAAACCAACAAACAAACAACCCCCCCCCATCAATATGAAAAAAACCCAAATCCAATACAAAACCCCCCAAACAAACAAAACCCAAAGCAAGGTCAAAGCTTCCCATTTAAAAAGACTGGTTATTTGATATTTTTTGTCCTGAAAGCAAACCCACTCTCAAGGTTTTGTAAAACTCCTAAACAGAAAGATGTATATTACAAAGGATGCACACGCACCCCGTTTCCAAGCGTGAGAAGGGAGTGTCTCCTCATGAGCACGTGCATAGAATTGAAAGCTGCTGCCACTGCTCTAGCCAGTAGCAGTACAGCAGCAGGCTAGGTTGGGAACTATTGGTACGGATAAACAGGACCTTCCTGACCTATGATCCTTTCCCCTGTTGTAAATCAAAGAAATATACCTTCCTCCAAGGTCAGCCTGTCTCCTCCAGCAAGAGAGGGCTTTCAGGAGGACCCAAGAGTTGGTGACCTTCCCTTGCAGTTTGCACTACCAGGGCAGCAAGCAGTCGAATCATGCCATGGTCTATTTAGGGTGCGTTCAAACGTGCCCAATAATGCTGCAAGGCCTTGGACAATTGCACACAATGGAAATAGTCCTCGGTTTTTTTCTGCACGGATCTCTTAAGCAGAGGAGACTGCAGTTGAAGTAAAGGGATTCATATCCTGAGCACCAAGCACTGTGTAGCAATCAGCTGCATGTGAAAACTGATAAAAATACTAAACTTAGACATGGTTAATACCTGTTTTTCACAAAGTCTTTTTCGTTTCCTCATCAGACCATTTTTATCACTATTATACAGCCATATTGTAAAACACTTCTGCCAGAGAACAAGTTATGTGTCTATATTCACCCTGAACTCTGGTATTTTCTGACCTCTGAGAGCTTAAATCCAAAATCACAGCACTCCACAGTTCGTCAAGAAGTTTTTCTTGCAATCAATCCACTTTTAATTCCAGCTCCTACAGTTCCGTTCAAAGACACAATAGATACAGTTAAAAAAAACAGAAACTGCATTTTAAAAACACACCCTGAAAATACAAATGCTCAGATTGTGGCTTGAAAACAGATTTTCCTTTAGTAGAAATGTGCAATTAGGATATTTCATAGTCTCCTTTCCCTTTCCATCCCTTCAGTCTGTTTTTGCACCCATGTCACACCACGCTGCTCACCAAGTTGCGTTGAGCAATATATTGTTTTTTAGAGCTTCAGAGTGAACTGGATGAGGAATCAACCTGGCTATAACATACAATGCGCCAAAAAAAACAGGGCAAAACCAAAGTCAGACCAGACAAGACATAGCCCACAAGTATATCTCACCACTGCAAACAATATATCGTTCAGCTACAAATGACAACCAAGAGCAACTCAAGGGCTACTCAAGCCTTGGTTTAGGGAAGCAGCAATACATATCCAGAAATCTGATTCAGCTGGGCAGAGCACTTCACAGCAGGTTTAAGTTCCATTAATGCTAAGTTTTGGCTGAGTAAGGATAGGTTATTGAATCACAACTTAACAATTTACTCCCTCTGCAGACAATAAGAGTACTGCACGAGTATTGATACCACTGAAGCAATCCCTATGAATGCTTACCCGTGTAATGCAATGCATATCCCATAAAACAGTATGGGAACTTTTTTCTACAGTACATATTTCAGACTTCACTGCCTTCCAGTCCTCATTAAAACTGACTGATCCACACTATCATAATATCGATAAACAAAATTTCTTCTGACTGCTAAAATCTGTACATAAAGGTAATACTGCCTTCCTCTTTTTCAGAAAATGGTCAACAGAATACATCACAGTGAGAGTCTGTATCACCACAAGTGATACAAAAGCTAGTAAACAATTATTAACTATTATCAGAATAAACTACGGCAAACTCATTTCCAACAAGACAAGCATTGCAAAGTTCAATGGTATCAGCTGGCAACAGAAATGTTTTAGTAAAACCTTACTCACACACACAAAGGAATAAACAACCCGGAGATACTGACATTACAGGTTGACAGCAGAGCTGTTACTCCTCTAGATTTGGAAGATCCACCCATTTATGGAGCACAATTTTCCACCAATGTGGACTTCTCCCTGCCATGGCCTAAGTGTCCACTGATGTGCATAATTTTAAGAGAAAATAAAGCATCATTAGCAGTCACATTTTCAAAAGATACTTTAAACAGATTTTGAACTCCTCAATATAAAGAGCAAAACACCAAAAAAGAACACACTCAACAAAGTAACAGCAAAAAAAGCTGCAGAAAGTACAAGTCTGTTAAATGCGTGCTAGTACACTAAAGAAAACCTTTAGACCTCCTGGTCTGACATATTGATACATACTCCTAATTTCTTTAGTGAGAAATAGAGACGTGTAAAGGTTCCTGTTGTATCAAGATTATAACCAGGGCTGTTAAAAACTACACAAAATTGTACAAGAATCTACAGAAACAAATATAACTTTTCAAATTCAAAAATCAGAAGTACAGATTTAAATGTTAGTCAAGAATATGAGGGAATCATTGGTTGAAAAAAGGTTTGCATACTACATCCGAAGGAAGCTAAAGGGGATAATAGTCCTACCAAGCATGGACAATATTTTAACAGCTTGGTCTTTTTCCCCTAAAGTCCATCGGCAAACAAAGAGAGGTCAAGGCCATTCATAAATTTTAAAAATAATATTTACCAGGCCTTTATCTTTCTGGCAGGTATAATTCTGATTAGTGACTATTCTAGATAATATTTAACATAAAAGTTTATTTACAAAAATACTTGCAGTAGCCTGAAATCAGATTTTAACCAGAATCACCCACTCAAGTCAAGTGAAGGTTGCACATAAATGAAGATCATGTTGTTGGGTTGGTTTTTTTTATTTGGGTTGCGTGAGGGCTTGGGGGGCTGCTACAAGCAGGGTCTATGAAAAAAAATGCTGATCCACATGAACGGCTCAGGAACAGATAGGTATAAAAGTCCCTAAAGTATTGTCAATGACTGATCGAAGATTTGACCTTAAACCCTAAGAAGACAACGGTAGTCTTTCAATTAACTGCTTTTAACAGCAGTTAATCAGACTCTCAAACAGCATGAAATCTCCCTGTCTGAGTGACAACAACTGAAACATAACTACTGATAGGCATATGTAACTTATGCTAAAATGGTAAACTTTTTAAATAAAAGCACATAATAAACTTGTGAATTCATCCCACACTGCATTCCATCAGTGAAACTGCTGGAAGAAACTACAGTAGAAATATCAGCCCTTTTTCACTGCAACTGCTGAGACAAACGAGTATGTATGTGTACATACCTGAGTTAACACGGAAATTAGAGAGAAAAGGCACATTTGCAGAAGATTTAGGTAAGAACTAACACAGCAAAGAGGCCATCCTCCTCAGTTCCTATGGTTGTTTCAAGCAGCCATGATATTTTTCTATGCCATTTTGAAAATGCATAATTAGCATGATCATGAGGCTTAGGCTGGTACCCTCATTCAGATAGGCAATTACTTCAAAATGAATTCTTATCTGGATTTTTTGTGTAGGTTTCTATCGGTGGCATCACACATTACTTATTTGTCAAGCCCACTTTGTAATTATTTAGTTTAGAAACCATTATTTCTTAGAAATGTCATTCAGAGGGAGTGGAGGCAGGGGATCTATGCACACAGATCCACCCTCAACTGAAAACTAAACAGCTAAAAACCTTTCAAATCCATACTCTGCATGTGTATTAGCAGAAGAAAAACATTTTAAAAGGAATAAAGGAACTCGGTTTTGCTCAAAAGGCTCTCATTCCCCAAATACCACAAGGTGCGATATTATAAGGAAGGCTACCACCAGCTTTCTTTCAAAGAACCATAATTGTGGATGCCTAATAAAAGTAACTAAGGAAGAAAAAAAGAAATGTTCTAGTTGACAGTGGCCACAGTCAGTAAGGTAGCAAGGCATTTTAAATGCCTAAACTATGCTTATCAGACACTATCAGCAAGTGCAACCAACTCAAGAAAGGTGATGTTCTAATATGAAAGAACTCTAATTTTTTACAGTGATGTCCTAATAATTCGATCTCAATGTGAAATGCCTTCTTCATTCCTACTCACCCACTCTTTTTCACCACCTAAGCTACAAGTCAGTATCAGTCTAAAAAGGGTACGATATCATGGTCCAGAAAATAACATAGCCAAAAACATCAAATACTCAATGCTGGTCACTTATTGGCTTTAGAGAAGCATGTCGCCTATTTCTTCCATTTACCTTAGATTTTGCTTATGGCAATTGATATTGCAGGGCAAGTATGCCTGAAAAAAAAAAAGACGACGACTTAGAGTATCAGAAACTTTAAATATATTGTAGATTTTGAAGGGTTTATCACATGTCATTTAAAAAATGCCTGATGCCTGATATGGCTGACAAATCAAGAAAAAAAACTGACTGGAAATAACGAGGAACTGGTTTGGAAGCAGAGTGCAGAAGTACAATGCTGCTGTTCTGGTGACATGAAGGAAGACAGACCCTCCAATTCCCATACTGTGCTAACACAAGATAAATGAAATTCGCCTTGGGATGTTGGGTCTGACATGGTTTTTAACTATGCGTGGTTTATTACAACACTTTGGAACATGAGCGAACTTGCATGTGATTTCCTCTGGTTTAGCTGGAATGTGACACAGAAATGAAGAGAAAGGTAAAGATCGACTCAAGGTTCATTAGCAAGACCGAGTTTTTACATGCGTGACATCCTATGTTGAACCTTTATGACTCATCTCATCAGCAGATGAATATCTGAGTGGGCCCCTAGACATCTATACTGCTAAAATGACCTCTACGTGAATTTACCTTGAAACTTGTAAGGGCTTTGCAAAGGTCCCCAGCTGTACCTGTTAGCATGAAACAATTGCCAAGCAGATTAAAAGCAATATTTAGTTAAATAATGGGTCTGAGGGAAGAGATCTGAAATGATGAAACATGTCCTCATCTGAACTACAGAACAGGATGCCTGAAGCATTACAACCCTGCATATCTGATCACCTGAAGATACTTTCACGCATGCAGTAATGGCTCTGAGCACTAAAAATCTCAGGATTTCTATCCTGCAAAGTAACAGCTACACTCACCTGCCTATCCTACTGAGATACCAGCATAGAGAACAAGACCAGAAAAGCTTATCGGGCCTAGGTCATCACTACGCCTGATGACACAGATTATCCATTTACTGGTCTAGAGGTAAATAGATGAGAAGAGCTACTGTGAACCTATGTCAGATCAGACGACTCCTTCAAAAGCCTTATAAGAAATTGTCATTCAAAATGCAAGTACTGATGACAAACATGCTCCTACTAGCGTTTCCCTGTTTATCGTACCTGTCCCCAAAATGGATGACAATCTTGCACAAGCAGCACTTACTCACGTAAGAGCTTTCTCAGCTGGCAGGAGCTACTTGCCCAAGTAACACTGTTCAACTACAAAGTCAGTAAAACATTGGGTCTTTACTTTCAGACATGCCATCAGTTTTCTGGTGAACTTTTCTCAACATACAAGTAATGCAATTTATGAAAATTTCAGCGGGTGAAGTAACAAGCAAACAGTAAGTTCATCATCCTTGATCCAAGAAAGTAAGTTTAAGCCAAGCCTGAGTGACAACGAATATCCAGCTAGGTGCAAAGTTCAGCATGAAGGGGGGGATGCAGCTCTTTCAAGCTGAGAAAGTTGTATTTAAAAGTGCATTCTTTAGATACCATAATTGAAATAGCTAAATAAAAAATGAAGTATGGCTTGGAAAATGACAAAGGACACTGCTGAGGTGCTGGACGTGTCAGAATAAAACGTAAATACTTAAAGGTTTGTTTGGGTTTTTTTTCTGCCAGCTAGATAGGCTGTTCTCCCTCCTCAAAACCACCACGTTTTAGATATTGTTTTTCACCGCAAGACTATTTTTTTCAGCAATACGCTGCATCACACAAACTGGAAACACTACGCACCCTCTTCATCCCACCTCAAGAATAAGGCAGATGTTTCTTTCACTGCGAGCTGTTAAGTATCTCATGATGAGAAAAAACGACTTGAGAAAGTTGAATGCAAATTCTGTTACCAGTTATTTTGCTGAGCTTAGGCACAAACTTTTGGTGAGCCTGTACGATACATGAAGAGGTTATGGAACTACTGTAACTCAGTCATGATATCAGATGTGCTTAGTAACTTGTCATATTGACTACGAAACTAGAATTTTATGAAAGTGTCCTTTACGAGATACATGAACACCCGTTTATGAAAACATACATGCTGCCACAAAACACAAATTCAAACGACACTATCACATTTCTCTTCCACCAAGAGTGATCAAATCAGTTTATCCATTTATCCCTTCCAAGCGCATCAAGTTCTAACAGCCCTCCTCCTTCTGGAGGCACTTTTCTATATATACAAACCAAATGTTCCTACAGTTAAAATACAGAAATAATATGTTGCCACAGGCTTGTAAGGTTTCGTTTTAAAAGTTAACCAGTTAAAGTCTGGCGCAAATTTTTAACCATAACAAAATGAGAATTCTACCAGTATTGTTTTCTTACCCTCATCTCAACATTTCGTCTAAGGTACAACACACTCAAACACCAGCTAAGAAAGAATAACCATTATAGGACACACAAGAGCAATTTCACTAAGCTCTCATTATGGGAAAAACAACATTTATAGCACTAAGAGCTCATAAACATACAAAGCTACACTTTCAAATCTAATAACAATAGAATATAATATGTTCTTTTTAAATATTAAAGCCAGCACTTTGTTTTTATTAAAGGCAGAATAAAATACAGCAAGAAACCCAAAAATCTAATGATAAGACCTGAAATGCAAACAAATTGTTACGCACCAGCTTAAGAAATACCGCTCTGCTCCTCATTTTAATTCATACTTTGCTTAATGCAGGAAAAGGGGGCAGGGAAGGGTGGGGGGAGGAGGGGAAAGAAACTCCAGCAGTGATTTGCTTGCTCACCTGGACACGTTTTCTGGAATGTACTCTAGAACTGGATACCCATCACTTCTTCTGGATGCCAACTCCGAATGCGACTTCCAGGTCTCCACTAACGTGCTGACTGGAGGGAACGAGCTCAAGTGCTGAAACGCCTGCTCTCGAGTAACCGGTCGTGACAAAGATATTGTGCCTTGGGCACCGATCCTGTAGTGAAATGACTGTCCACCTGAATTTACACCCACAATGGCAGACGATGGTATACTGTTTTCTTGGTAATAGCTGCCATCGTCAGGCTCCTGCTTAATTCCCACAGGTAGGCCTGAATTTGGAAACCCGCTACCTTCACAATTTCCATCAAATGAAGAAACAGGTGGTCCTAAAATCCCAGAAAGAGAGTAATAGTCTTTGTCATCCATAAAAGAAAAATATGAGCCATCGGTAAATGGGAAAGGATTTACTGTTTGATTCCCTTTAAAAGAGGCACCAGAACAAGGATGCTTGGCTGACTCTTGCTTCACTGGTACTGAAAAGGGGGAATCAGAGTTTATTTTGCTGCTGTCACCGATGCAGGCGCTGCCGAATGAACCATCTGGCTCGGGTTTTATGAACTGAACAAGGTTCATCTGACTATTGTTGGAGATGGCATTCTCCATTTCCTCCATCTTAGGAAATGCGAGTCCTTGAGCACCCTTGTCCTTTGTTTCTGGACTGGGAACAGTATCTTGGCTTCTGCTAGGTCCCACCGGCGTGCCAGAAGCCAGGAATCCTAGGGAGTTGTTTACAGGGCTACAGATGGATGATCCCACAGTGCTAACCGCTGGACTAGAACGAGTAGACCTATTATTGGCATTGGAAGGGCTGGCAATGGAGCTCCTCGAGTTCAGGTTTGCAGGACTGGAGACAGAAGATCGCATAGTGATATTACTGGGGCTTGAGACGGGAGATTTCACACTGCAGTGACTGGGAGGACTGGAAATCGGTGATTTCATGCTACTTATAGGGCTAGAAAGCGGAGACCCCACGTTGCTAACATGCGCAGGACTGTGCGACATTGACCCTCGGTTCTCAACGTTTGGCGAGTGTGACAAAGGGGTTCCCTGGCCAATGGGGCTGTGCACGGCAAAGTTCCCAAAGTTAGCAGTAGTTGAGGACACAGAGTTAACTCCAGCAGGACTACACACTGAGGAAGCCAAGTTCTGAGGGCTGCAGCCCGAAGGGCTTTTCTCTTGACACATGATAGGGCTTTTAACAATAGCGTGCATGGCACCACCGTTGACAGCACTCCCAGAGTCTGACATCAAAGACCTCAAGGGCCTGCTGGTGCTGTGAAGAGGAGAAGAGCAATGGCCATTCTCCTTGTAGAGCTTCACCAGCTGCTCCACATTCTGGTAGATCTTTCCTGGGCTCCCCTGGTTCTGCTGATCGTAGGGGTAATCGGCATCTCGTATCGAATCCATATATAAACCCATGGATTCGGCCACCGTTGCCGACAGCTCCTTTGACTCTGTTTCGGTTTTGATGTCGGAGGGCAAGAGACCAGGCTGACTGCTGTCTTGCTGCAGGCAGGAGAGTAGCTCAGGTTTTTCTTTGTTGTTTCCTTGAGCACCGCTGTTGGCAAAAGCACCAGCACCAGGAGCGCAGCTTACATTTACAATCTCCATATAGTTACTGTCATCAGTCTGCTCTCCAGCACCTATAGAAGAATACTCCACAGGCTGAGAAACTTGACCCCACCGTCTCTCCATATCTAAGCCTTCTGGGTAGCTGTGGTATCCTTTTGTCTCCATAACTAGCAAAGACATATACAAAAAAGTAAAATTAATAAACGACAGGACAGTGCGACTTCCTAAGGAAATTTCCTAATTTCCTAAGGAAACAAGGCATATCCGCTCACTCTGTCTATCCTCCTCTCTATCTGCCTGCCAGTCCCATTACTCTGCCTCATCCATCATCTCTCAAACATCTGTCCAATTTCAATCAAACTGAGGGAAAAGGTCTCACGGATATGACAGCGCTACGGGTTTTGAGAGAAAAGCATTCCGCACTTAGAAAAGACCCAAATTCTTGCTCCCCGCCCTGCCCCAAAAGGAATGGCTTGGCAAGGTCAGAACAACCACCCACTCCCGCCGGCTACAGCCCTGTGGCCAATGCCAGCAACAGTGTGGACTGTCCCTCCCCCAGGGACCTGGGAGGTAGGATGGGAAGGGGCAGCACTGAAGGAGGGGAACCAGAGAGTTCCCAAAAGGAGGACCACACTGGTGTCAGGCAGGACATAAAGCCTGTGGAAACGGCATGTATCACAGCTCTGCTCCTCCAAGGACAAGCATGCTCCTCTGAAGACCTTCCACTGCCACGCTACAGGGACGGCAAAACAAGGGAGGCTGGTGAGCTAAGAGGGTTTCTCTTCATCATCCATTATAACATAGGATGCTCTAGAAGGAAGCAGCCACCACTAGGAGCTGGGCACTTACTAGTCCTTTCAGAGCTATACAAACATCCACCTGTACAGCCACCTGAGAAGACACGAAGGATGGGCTGAGCTGGGAGAAAAAGAATGCGGAAGCTGAACGGAAAGCATTTCTGCCCACAGAGGAAAGGGACTAGATTGGGAGGGAAGCATAGCTCCGAAATACCTCCTATCCTGCATGCCATCCTCTTGAGGCAGAGAGAAAAATGCAAAACCTAGCCTCCATTATTCTGAAAATCATATATAAGTTAAAAAAAATGTTGCTTTTAAGGAACTGGCTCGCAATAGCATTAGAACTGTAGAAATCTGAGTGGCAATAGTTACAATATCAATATTAACCAAATCTTTTTCTTTTAGAACATATTAATTTTCCAATATTCAATTTAGTGTTTAACCCCTTAATACTACTCAAGAACGCTATTTCATGCAAAACTATAAAAACAAACCAAATAAAATGAATGACTCGAGTATTTCTCTGCCTTACACAGAACTATGGCCCTATGCCTACCTTCCCCTCCAGCACAGATTCTACTAGAACATCATTCTGTGTATCGAATCACATTCCTACAGACCAAAATTTTCAGACAGAAGTGCCTACTTTCACATAAAGTCACTCCCATATAATCACCTACCTCTGAATTAAGTGCTGAGCAAGCCTAATTCCTAGAGAAATCAATTGCAGCTGTGAGTGACCAGAATTTCTGAAAGCCAGGAACTTAGTTAAGGCTTAAAATTAGGATGTAAGTGAATTTTAAACCTCAGAACCACCAGCAGAATCACTGAGTATCAGGAAATCTCAGTTACAGATTGAACACTATGCTGGTGCACGAGCTTTGTAGCGACCTCTCCCACAGCAGTAAATTTCAAACTTCATGCATAATCAGTAGGCAAGCATGCTTTAAAACTTCAGCAAATAAAAATCTGGGTCACAGAAACAGAAGAAAATAAATGAAAATGCCCTGGTCCTGCACTTCTAGACAGAGGCACTGTCTGGTAAAAATATTCAAGAGGAACGAAAAACTCCAGAGAGATTACTGGTGGCTTGATACAAGCCTGGTTTAAAATGACAGGTAAAAATTAGTAAGAACGCAGCAGCAAAGAGACTGTTTGGGGCTGCTGGTTTCCGTCACCTCCAAGCTGTTCGGCGGATACCAGAACTGAATGATCATCTCAGGGACTGCTGATAACATAAGGGTCTGGTTTTGTTCCTCTAAGCAGAACTTATTACAACTTGACTATCATGTTTATCCACGGCATCCACGCTTCACCTACTGCACAGACATGCCTTTTTACTCACTTTGACTGTGGGCTAAAACATTCACAGACAACAACAGAAGATGTGTCGGGTTATGGATTGAAACCGAGACCATCTACATCTGATATACTGCAGGAGAAAGCTTATATTATGAGCACAGCAGCTTCCCCAGAGTCCCTGTCCCCCCCCTGCCAAGAAGCACTCGGACACTGCAAGTACTGTATTTCATCCCTAAACATATCAACAAACACAGCCCTCTGCAGTACGAGTTTCCAATCAATCAGGCATGAAACCAGTTTCGCAGCAACAGTCACATAAAAAACCCAAGTGGTACCTGGTATCCCTGCAACCAAAAGGTCACCTAGATATGGAAAACCCGAAGCTCCAGGAAAACCAACCCGAGGGCTCAAAGTGACCACCCACTTCTTAATTCCCGGCGTTTGCCAACGGGATTTTCTTTTAAGTTTCACCGCCCGTGAGGCGCTTCGCCGACAAAAATAACCGCTGCCCAGGGGACCCCAGTTTCAGGGGCAGGGCTGGGCGGGGGGGTTCCCTGCTTTTCCCCAGGTCCCTGTCCCCGGGGGCTGGTCTCTCGGTCCCCGCACGCGTTGACAGCGCGCACCGCGCATCTCCCGCACCCCTCCGCGGGCAGAGGGCAGCGCTCCGCACCCCTGACACCCGCAGATCGTCGCGCGTGGCCGGAGGGGGGGGGATCCCGGCGGTGCGGTGATGCTCGGGGGAGCATCACCGCACCTCCCCCAAACCCTTCCCCGGCGCAGAAGGCAGCGTTTTGCAGCCCTACCAGCCCTCCCACCCGCACCAGATACAATCCGGATCGTCACAATCCGGAGTCACCGAGCTCCCTCCCTCCCTCCCTCCCTCTCTCACCGGCGGAGAATCCCAAGAGCCCGAACCAGCTTCCCTCCCTTCCAGGGCAAGAAACGAGCTTCCCCCCTCGGCGCCAACGCCTCTCCCCGACCCCTCGAGGGGAACCCTCGAGGGGTCGGGGAGAGGCGTTGGCGCCGAGGGGGGAAGCTCGTCGCCCCCTCCCCGTCCCGGCGGTACCTGTTGCGGCCTCCGCGGGCGCGGAGGGCGGCGCTGTGCGTGTCTGTGTGTGTGTGTCCCCCCCCCCCGCCTCCTTCCCCCGCTGCGCCGCGCCGCCCGGCGACACGGAGCGGCAGCCGGGAGGGGGGACGGGGAAAAAGGTGCCAAGTCCTTTTAAAAACATGTCACATGCCCACATAAAGTTCGAGTTTACGTCCCGCGTGCCGCCCGCCCCCATTGGCGGCGGCGACGGGGAGCGCGGGGCGGCCGGGGCCGGGCTGCCGCCCCATTGGCTGCGCCGCGGCGTCACTCAGCCGCCGGGCGACATGACTGATACAAAGTTGCTGCGACACAGCGCTGCGAAACGCAGCTCCTTAAAGCCGCAGGGGCCGCCGCGGACGCGCAGACACCGCGCATCCCACCACCTACCCCCCCTCCCCCCTCCCATACTCCCCAACCCGCACCACTAGACGGGACATCCCTCCACACCCTCCCCCCCCCCCCTTCTCCTGCCACCTCTCCTCAGGAGGTGACACCGGGTCAGGGGGTGACAGGCCGGGGTGTGTGTGTCTGTCCCCCTCCCCTCCGCGCCCGCGGGCAGGTGAGATGCGCGGGGTGCGGCCACCCGCGCCGGGGTCGGGCATCGCGTTGCCCTTCGCCGGGATGTTCGCCTTTAGGAATATATATATACGCGCGGTGCCGGCGCAGCGGTGATTTAACCGGGAAATGAAACAAATAAAGGGGGGGAAAAAATGAAATAAAGGGGAAAAAAAATGAAATAAATAAAGGAACAAAATGAAATAAATAAAGGGAAAAAGGAGAAATAAATAAAGGAAAAAAGAAATAAATAAAGGAAAAAAGAAATAAATAAAGGAAAAAAGAAATAAATAAAGGAAAAAAAGAAATAAATACAGGAAAAAAGAAATAAATAAAGGAAAAAATGAAATAAATAAATAAAGGGAAAAAAAGAAATAAATAAAGAGGAGGGGGGAAAAAAAAAAAAAAAGGAGAGCGCGGGAGGGTTCAAGGACTCGTCCTGCGCTCCCCGCCGCCGGCAGCCGCGCATCCCGCCCTGCGCCCCCGCGCAAGGGGCACCGGCTCCCGGGATGATGCTGCCGCCCTCCCCCGCCGCGTCCCGGCTGCAGGAATAGCCTTTTTTTTTTTTTTCCCCAGGGAAGCAAACCAGGAGGGGGGAAATACATAAATAAATAAATAAATAAATAACCAGATAAATAAATAAATAAACAGAACCGAGGCGCCGAGCAAACTTTCCAAGCGATGCGCTCCCAAACTCTCTCCGACGCTCGGTCCCCCCCCCCCTCCCCAGGTGCGGCCCCGGCCCGAGGGGGGGGTGACAGCGGTGTCCCCCGTGGAGCACCCCGCGCATCCCGCTCCGGAGGAGGGGGGAAAAAAGCGGGGAAGTGCGCATCCTCCCCCGAAAAATCGGCTCTCGCGTCCCTCTCATCCCTGCGCGCACGCACCGCGGGTGCGCTCCGGGGAAGTGGGGCTCGTGTAGCGCTCGGTAGGCGCAGCAGGACAGCCCCAGGATTTGGGGTATCACGTGCCGCACCTCTTTCTTTTCTTTTTTTTTTTTTTAAATTTTTTTTTTCTCCATATTCTGCTAAATATCGACCCCGCGCCCCGCGTCCTTCCCGGGAAGTTTTTTTTTTTTTTCCTTTTTTTTTTTTTTTTTTTTCTTCTTTTCACTGATGGGGACGGGACTGTCCGTGACCTGGATACGCCGGGATGGTGTGGCGGACACCCTCCCACCACCACCGCCACCCACCCACCCTCCACCGTTCCCTTCTGCCTCCCCGCGCAAGTCTCCGCGCACTCACCTTCCCTACGACATGGTGGCGGAGGAGGAGGAGGAGGAGGCACAGCCCCCGGCTACTGCCAGCAAACCATCCGAGAGCGCGCACCGCCACGGAAAAAATAATAAAAAAGAAAAAGAAAAAGGAAAGAAAAATAAAAGTACGCGGAAGGGACGCGGAGAGGGGGCGGCGGGGACCCGCGGCCGCGCTGACAGCTCCCACCATGGACGCCTAGGTGGGTGGGTGTTCCCGCGGGTCACACCCTCGCCCGCCGGCGGAGGGGAGCGGAGGGGGGTGGATCCAGCACGGGAGGAGGATTTGGGGGAAAAAAAAAAGGCTAGGGGGAGCGGGTGAAGGAGGGAGACCCCCACCCCCTCCCCCCCCCCAAAAAAAAAAATTTAAAAAAGAACCAGCACCAACAACAAAAAAAAAAAAAAAAAAAAGAGCCCCAAACTTATGTCATTCCAGGTAAAACTCCCATCTGCGCCACCAAGGAAGAGGAGGGAGGAGAGCGGCGAGGGTGTAAACTTTTTCCTATCCCCCCCACCCCCGAGCTCGGCCGGCGCCGCCCCGGCCCCCGGCAGCGCCCGCCCCGGCGGCTCCCGGCGGCGCCGCGGGCTTCGTCCCGGCCGGAGCCCCCCGGCCGCCGCGGTTCCTGGTTCGCGGAGCCGCCGGAGGAAGGGAAGGAGGGCGGGCGGCGGGGAGGCAGGGCGGGCGGCGGGGGAGGAGTGTCTCCCCGCGCCCTTCCCCAGGCGGAGCGTCTCTCCCGCCGCTGGCGGCCGCGGAGCCCCCCGCCTAAGGGCAGCGGGACGGGGCTGCGGGAGGAGGCGGCGGCGGCGGCGGCCCCTTCCCGCTGCCTCCGCGACTCTCCTCCCTCCTCTCTGCCCCTCTCGCTTTCCCTCTCTTTCCCCTTTTCTAGCTCATTCTATTTCCCTCTCTCTGCTCCCTTTCTTCCCCCCACCCCGTTCCCCACCTCTGTCCCCCTCTCTTTCCTTCTCTACCCACTTCCCTAGCTCCCTCTCTTCTCCCTTCTCTTCCCACCTCTCATCCCCCCTCTCTTTCCCCTTCTGTCTCACTCTCTTCTCCCCTCTCTGTCCCTCTTTTCTCCCCTCTCTGTCCCCCTCTTCTCCACTCTCTTCCCCCTTCTCTTTCCCCTTCTAGATCCCCCTCTCTTCTCCCCTCTCTTCCCTCCTATCTTCCCCCCTCTCTTCCTCCCTTTCTGCCGTCCTCTCTTTCCCCTTCACTATCCCCTTCTATTTCCCTTTCTCTATCCCCCTCTTTTTACCCTTCTATATCCCGCTCTTTCCCCTTCTCTTCCCACCTCTTCCCCCCTCTCTCCCACTTCTCTTCCCCCCCCTCTTCCCCCATCTATTCGCCCTGTCTCTTCCCCCCCCGTCTCTTCCCCCCGTCTCTTCCCCCCCCACTTCCCCCCCCTCTTCCCCCACCTCTCTCACTTCTCTTGCCCCCTCTCTTCCCCCATCTATTCCCCCATCTCTTCCTCCCTCTCTTCCTCCCTTTCTGTCCCGGTCTCTTTCCCCTTCTCTTTCCCCTTCTCTTTCCCCTTCTCTTCCCTCCTCTCTTTCCCCTTCTCTTCCTCTTTTTCCCCTTCTATATCCCCCTCTCTTCCCCCCCCCCCTTTTCCCCCCTCCCTTCCCCCCTCCCTTTCCCCCTTTCTGTCCCCCTCCCTGCCCCCATCACCATCCAGGGGTGATGCCAGAGAGAGGGGCACATCCCCGCAGCACTCAGGTGGCTGCAGTGGAGCCAAACCCATCCTCATCTCAGACGTTAACAAGAAGAATCAGTGCTAACATCGATACTGGTTTTGAATTAATATTTCACTTGTGGCTAAGATCTTTTAAAGCTGGTTATTTTTAAGTTCAGGGCATTAAATGTCTCTTCATTTAAACATCTTAACGAAAAAAAATTATCAGGCATCGGAGGGAGGAAAAAAGTTGGCGCTATTTTAATACCTTCAATTAAGTCTTTAGACATCTAAAAGAGCTGCTCACAGAGATGGAATTTTACCTGTGTCGAAGCTTCTGTAGGATCAGGGCCTTGGAAAGGGCAGCTGTTTTATCAGCTGTTGTTTGCATCCGTCAAAGTTTGTGGGTAACTTGATAAATGTTAAACAGGGAAGCATAAAGTGCTGGTAAGGCCAGACTTGGAGATAACGGCACGTTCAATAGCTTAATTTCACAATTAGTTTGCTATATTATTGGAAGCAAATCATATTTCACTGTGCCTACACTAGTGCTCTATTTTTAGCCATAATGTAGCTAAAAAGGAGGAACCTACTGAGATGTATTATAACATCGAATGCGAACAGTTCTGTTCTCTTTTTACTCCTTTCGTGTCATGCATCTGGTTTGGAATACAGCTAATTTATTAATCGGACAGAGCTGCTGTGGATGGGTTGGAGGCTGCAATTCCAAGGAAGAGGAAAGTTCCACACAACTCTGCAAGTAACCTGGAAAATCACAGTCATGCAAAAAGCACTCAAGCACATTGGCCAGTCTACCAATGACTGCTGTACTGAGCACAATTATTTTATGTTAATTTATAGCAATGGTGTATTTGGCTGATTGGTTGTGCTTCCTTTGTTTTAGTCTTCCTGCTATTCTTTTTTTTCCTTTTTTTTTTCAGGGCAAAGGTGTAAATTAAAAAGGCATTTGAAATGCTTGGAGGTGGCCTCAGTCCTTCTCTTTTTTTTTTTTAAGAACAAAAAGGAGAGAGAAAGTAAAGATGAGGGAATATATCTAACTTCTGTCTTAAAACCAAATGTTTGATTTCCCCCCTCCCATATTTTACATACAGAGATGGCTGCTGGAAGACTAAAGTACTGTTCCCAGTACATGCAAGATGCTCACAGATTTTCCACAGATTCAGTAGAAACCTCATTTGTTTTCTGCTTGTGGTTCACAGGAGCACTTAGCTTTTTAGTGGTTGACACTATATCTATTTTTAGCAGCATTTTAACAGCTGTCACTAACAACTAAGATCTCATCTTGAATGGGGAACGGAGATTATCTGTTTTATTTAAAAAATCAAACTACATAATTATCTGATTATAAAATGCAATTTGGATCTTTATCTGTGAAGAGAAAAGGCTATCTTTTTCCATTGTGCCAATTCTGTGAAAAAAAAGAACCTATAGTGGGCTTGATAAAATAACAAATGGGCTTTGCAAGATTTGGAAATAATGCTATTACATACAAATGTATATATAGCACATTTCAAATTCTGTTAAAAGTGGTCCTGTTACTGCCTTCTGCAGCTGTGTTGCAATGGGGGAAACCGATGAGTTTAGTAGTAGTTTTCCAAGTAGGTCAAGAGAAGCAGCACAGACACCTCCGATGAGCGATTCTCTTCCTTCACATTGGATTTTATGAGAGGTTAATTCATGTCAGACACATGACACTGAAAGCAGTAGACAGACAAGTGTAAGCCACTCTGTAGCAGATGTCATCTCAGTTCCTAAAGATAGTGGTAAATTTGCTATGGATAATGCATTACAAAACAAGATAACGCTTAAACTCAGCAAGTGTCAAATTTTACCTCCTCCTATGCTCTGTAGAGCGAGCAAATTGGTATCAGGGGCTGTAGGAGCAGCAATGTAGTGTAATAGCAGCCTACTGTACCGTCTTACTTAGAGGTCATGTGCCCTATTTTGAGAACTGAACCAAAGCGGATGAAGTTTTGAGTCAGTTCCAACTAAGGCAGCTGGGCATTTCCCGCTTCTCTCCAGCCCAGGAAAACAGGTGATCCCATGGCCACATGTGTTATTCCTTTACCCAATATTATTCACCAACTTAATTTTTTATGCCGCTTATCTTATGTGGTTTTGATTATTTGAGATTAATAGCTGATTGGGAGAAGTTATATATCAGAAAGACACTGCAAAAACTTTGGAGGTGACAGATGAGAGTTTACTTTTCCTGTCCCACAGGTACGAGTCTTCTGAGAGAGGAGTCCATAGTCTTCTCTGACTCACCAGTTAATTGTGTTAAAGCTCATTTCCTAAGCCATGCTGAAAGTCTGTAGAATTCTTTACAAGCCCTGGGAAAATGTAAGTAAGCATGTTCTCTATATGATGCACTTATGTTTTCTCCGATATCAATATTTTATCTGTTTCATCTAATTTTTAACTTTTTTTTTCTAATTATAGATACATCTTCTAGCTGAGCAACAGAACATGTTCCTTTTTAACCTGGATTCTTGCTTTTCTGTCTTTTTTTCTTCTTCTTTTAATGTTCCTTAATGGCCTATGCTGTAACTGTGGTTGAACCACATCTAAGTATTGTACAATTGTATTTCTAATGCATATTGGCATTAGCAACCGCTTGCTTGTATAAAGGGCCAAGACATGCATTTGAAAACACAGATTTCCAATAAGTTTAAAATCACGATTTTTATTGATGATTAGCACCAATAGTTTCATCGCATTTGAAATTAAAGTGTCTCAAAGAATTACTCGATGTGAGTAACAGGCCTTGGTGTCAATGGTTGGGCAAGCAAAGCACAAGGAATAATACATAGGCAGTACTTTTTATTTTTTATAGCTTTAATATTGCTAAATCTATTTACGTTGTTTATGGTGAACTTCCTTCCTGTTTACAACTTGCACTATTACTTGTAAAAATTGTAATTTGTAAAAAATGGAACAGTGAAAAATTGTCATCACCACAGAATGCAGACTTATTTCAGTATTAATGAATTCCAAGCAATAAAAAGGTAATGGTAGCTAATTGTATCTTAATATTTATCTACTACCTACTGGCATTTTTACAGTATCAAATGGTAACTCATACCATAATCTGATTAAAATTTTGTAGTAACCATAATAGTACCGCACCTATGCCAAAAATACTGACATAGCGTTTAACAGCAGTAAAAATAAGAGAAAGAAGAACACCCTCCAGCACTTAATAAATGTATCAAATGCAAATTGGAGGAAATTATTTAATCACTCTATAGGCTAGTTAATTTTGATGTGATTATTCACAGTTCTAGTAGCAACGCTTAGCATGGAACAAGTTAGTACCAAAATCATCATGACACCAAGGGCATAAGTAGAATTTGAAACTTGCTATAAAGAGGGTATTACCTTTCTGATTGAACAAAGATGCAGCTTTAAAGCTCCCACAGCAAAAGGAGAAATCTTGTGTAATTTTTCAGATTCTCCTGTAATCCTGAAATTACTTGCTCTCTGATATTATGCAATGAGAGGCAGTTTGGTATTAGCTACATGATCACATTCATTTTGAGACTTGAAAGACTTTTGTTTTCTAAATTTTTTTAAATCTTTATTTCCTGGAAAAGAGACATTTTGGATGGGCTCAGCCCAAATTATACAGTAAAGAAGAGACTGAAGAGACCAATGCCATGAAGCTGAGTTAAGAGACTGTTCAAGAAAAGTGTTAATTTAACACATGCCAAGACAGAAAAAGATAAAAAAAAATCTATTGATTTTGTTGAAAGTAGCATTACTTTCCTAAATATCTGTAGTCTAGGTTTTTTTCATGTATTAAATACCCATTTCCTATGTAGACTACAGTCCAACTTGAGAAGCTCATTCAATGTGCCCTCTGGGTCCAAGCTGGGCATTTGATTGTGCACAACATGGAGAATTAGTTAGTCCTTGTTGAATACATGTCAGTTTACACAGATTTGGTATAGAAAGGAATATATTTGCCACAAGGAATCATAAGATGATATTCTGAGAAAGTGTCTGCCTTTGAAGATGGAAGGTCACACCAGAATTTGTCTGGGCTGGGCTGAATATCTGGTAACCAAAAGCCATGCATTCCAAAATTTTCCCACTGTGCTCGCAAATACTTAGCTCACAAGCCAGTAATGACAGAAATTTTTGCACGTCAGATGGGTTTGTCCCTAAGGCCTCAAACATATGCAAATAAACAGTGATTCACAGGTGAGAGCAGATAACTTTACCAACCCAGTTGCCTGACTGTGGTTTATTCTATTTTGGTGTGAGCATAAGTGCCAGTCACCCAACTTGGTTTCCAAAAGCTGTGCTGTCAGTGTATCAGTGCTTCTACAATCTTAGTGCCTGCAGCACTCAAGTACTATGCAGACATATTTCTTCTGAGCTCAGAAAAGAAGAGGAGCATTATCACCATTTTATAGTCAGGGTGTGGAGGAACAAAGAGGTTGCAGGTTTTATCTCAGGTCCTCTAAGAAGGTTACGACAATGCTTGGTCCTTCCCAAATCCCAGCTCACTGCCTTTCATCACAGGACCAGATTTCCTTTTCACCTGTTGCCTTCCTAAGATTGCTGCATGAACATGAATGACATATAGTTAAAACTCATATGGTTGTTGTCTGGGGAAGGAAAATGCACCATGGTCTGGATGCATTCGTTATTTAAATGAATTTAGAAAACCCTCATTGTCAGGGCTTTTTACTGTGTGGATTAGCAGCAGCCACTGAAGGTTGGTGTTACCTTGCCTGTTTAAGCCTGGTCAGAAGAGTCACATTCCATGAACGTGCAAGAATTTCTGGCATGAATTCTTGCACATGCACATTTACATCTTGGCTTCTGTGCATGCAGTCCATGAACTCACCACTTTGAACTCTGCTTTTCATGAATAATTCTGACAACAAAATTCATTCTTTCATATATACATGGAAAGCAAACACAGAAGAAGCAGGAACAGGGCCAAATGAAAGTAATTTATTTATTTTTCTTTATTTATTTTGCATTCCATTCTCAGCTCTAACGAGACAGTCAGAAAGTAGAAATTATGCATCCCTCTCAAGATTTCTAAAGGAAGATCAGCCAAAACTCAAAGAAAATCTTGGTTTTTAAGAGTCAAAGTTAGTCCAGGGCAGGAATGCTAGAGGGTATAGCAAATCAGAATATCTCCCAGTGTGGTTTGGTTATATTTTCTGTGTGTGACTTGTAATTGAAAAAATAAGCCCATCAGAAATCTTTTGTGTTCAACAGCTGCACAGAAGAAATAACTACTCCTAAATATAAGATGGGGTATTGATATTTTTCATCTGCTTCGTTTGGTTCTGTTGCAGGGTGAAGGAAACAGTCAGCGGGATGATATTCTGTGGATGAGCTTCACTTTTCAAGTCCTGAGCATTACTCTCTTCTACAAGAGGAGTGCATGAGAACAGTGAAAGCAAGAACAGCATTGTTTAAGGAACTAGTGATGCTGAGCTGTATTTGCACTATTTATGCAATTTTTATATAACTGTAAGAGTAGTGATTGTAACATGATATACACTGTCAGCAGAAAAATAATTAGACCTTATTTGTCTGAGAATCATAAACAAATGAATAAATAAACCAGACAGTACACTCTTACTCTATGTGTGCATTTTTATTTCAGAGCTTATACTTAAGGGTGTCTGGTTCTAAGCAGGTGCTTCCTTGTAAACGCGTTGTGGAGAGCAAATGAGTTCTGGGGACTGTCGCTCCTTGTTGATTGTTAGTGGGCGTAGATGCAGTAGATGTAAAGGTCTATGACTCACTGAGCTTGCTAAGGTGAAACCAGAAGAGAGTAGATAATTGCACCATTATAAAAAGAATTATCACAGTTTGATTACAGAAAAAAAAAATCTTCTAATATGCCATGACTGTTGGGAACTAAAACAGGAGATGGGACTAAAAGCGAGGGGTTTATTTCAAAGAATGGCAAAGTGTCCCCTTTAATTGATCCATTTTAGTCAAATGTGCCAAAGAGATGGTTTCTCAGATGGAAGGTGTAATGGGTCAAAACAGCCTAAGGTATGTTCCTATGCCAGTTTTGTTTAAAATGAAAAAGAAGATTAATTGAAGAGGCAAATTGACATGGGTGAGGAATTTCTGATCCAGAGACTACAGGAATAGCTCATAAAGGAAGTGTTTCAAACCCCTGCTTTATATAAGAAAATGATACTGAGTTCAAAATTGCCCCATCTACTTTCATAATCTGTAAATTGAACGGTGAAAGGGAAGGATTGCAGGTAATCCAGGTTGATATGAAAACTTCGGATAGTCAGGGCAGTATGAAGAAGGCATTTCCTTTTGACAGGCAGTGAAGTGTAATATCGTGTCCTATAACCCAGAAAACGTATACAAAATGCGGGAAGTATTTTAGCAATTCAGAACAAAAGGCAAATATGGGATATTTTAATGTGGCTATATATTATATGGGTATCTATGATCTTTTTAGAGTTCAGGAAACTTGGCAAGATGGTTTTCATACCAGTAATGACATTATAAAATGACTACAATTTAGGCTGCAAAGGCAAAAGGAAGATGACAATGAATGTGGACACAGAAGACAGTGATATCTCCTCATTAATGGTGATGCAGCACAGAGGAAGACACATCCATCCATCTGTGCATCCATCCAACCATTCATAGTTTCCATGAAGGTGGGAAAACACCGGTGGATATGTATTGATCTTCAGGTGGAGAGGTAATGTCGTATGATTCATGTGAAGTAAGAAAGGCGTTTCTTATAAGGTTCCTTCACAGGCAAGATACGAGACTCTGAAACACTATGTCCTAGTGACCTCTGTAAGGAATAAGACACTATACTCCACTTTTATTATGGATCAGTAGGGAGAGTACTTCAAAAAACCTTAGTTTGAGGTAACAGAGAGAGGAGTCTGTCAAAAACAATGAAATGGCTCTTCCTCCTTTGCCTCAATTTCCCAATTCCCTGCACACAGAATCATAGAATCATCAGGTTGGAAAAGGTCCACTGGATCATCAAGTCCAACCATTCCTATCAAACACTAAACCATGCCCCTCAGTGTCTCGTCCACCCATCCCTTAAACACCTCCAGGGAAGGTGACTCAACCCCCTCCCTGGGCAGCCTGTTCCAGTGCCTAATGACCCTTTCTGTAAAAATTTTTTTCATAATGTTCACCCTAAACCTCCCCTGGAGGAGCTTGAGGCTATTACCTTTCGTCCTGTCCCTTGTCACTTGGGAGAAGAGGCCAGCTCCCTCCTCTCCACAACCTCCTTTCAGGTAGTTGTAGAGAGAAATGAGGTCTCCCTTCAACCTCCTCTTCTCCAGGCTAAACACCCCCAGCTCTCTCAGACGCTCCTCATAAGGCCTGTTCTCCAGCCCATTCATCATCTTCATCGCTCTTGTCTGGACTGGCTCCAGAGCCTCAACATCCTTCTTGTGGTGAGGGGCCCAGAACTGAACACAGGATTCAAGGAGTGGCCTCACCAGTGCTGAGTACAGAGGGAGAATGACCTCCCTGGACCTGCAGGTCATGCTGTTTCTTATACAAGTCAAGATGCCATTGGCCTTTTTGGCCACCTGGGCACACTGCTGGCTCATGTTCAGTTGCTGTCAATCAACACCCCCAGGTCCTTCTCCTCCTGGCAGCTTTCCAACCAGACTTCTAGTCTGTAGCTCTGCATAGGGTCGTTGTGCCCCAAGTGCAGGACCCAGCATTTGGCCTTGTTAAACCTCATGCCATTGGTCTCAGCCCAGCAGTCCAGTCTGTTCAGATCCATTTGCAGAGCCTCCCTATCCTCCATCAAATCCACACTTCCACAAAGCTTAGTATTGTCTGTAGACTTGCTAAGGGTGCACTCGATGCCTTCATCCAGGTCATTGATAAAGACATTGATCAGGGCTGGACCCAGCACTGAGCCTTGGGGACACCACTTGTAACTGGCCTCCAGCTGGATTTAACACCATTTAGGACCACTTTCTGGGCCTGACCATCCAACTACATCTGTAGTAGCTGAAAGGAAGAAGGGAGGCTGTAGACTTACATGTTATAAATCTTATCCGAAGAGGTATGCCTTCAAGAGTGTTCAGTGGTTATTCCTTATTTGGTGCATTACTGGCTACATAATCCTGTCACTTTGGGGCTTGCTAGAATGTAATACTATGATAGAAGGGTGCCTTCTGCTTTCAGGGAAGCAGACACTTCTGGAAACAAGGAGATCCACATTGTTAGGTAGATCAAAAAATAAAGGAACATTTTTGGAGTATGATACTGAGTAGACTGATAGGGTTTCAGTTTAAAGTTTTAGGACAAATCCCACCACTCTGGTGGAAATTGGGTTTTTTGGTGTGCGTTATGAGGACAAACAGTCACCAGACAAATGGGTGTCCCAGAAGATTACTAAACACCAGTTCTCTGACTTTTCCTCTCAATATCAGTATAAGTCAGTTGATACCATCTCCTGTGAGTGTTCATTTCTGAGTGGCATATTGATAGTGGTATTTTTGATACTCAGCTTTGATTTAGGGATAATGTATTCTAGGTTCTCTCACTGTTTACGTGTGGAGACTTACAGTTGGTTTACTGATCAGTAGCATGAATATAAAGTCCCATAAGCTAGACTGGTTCAGCCAAAAGCCATAAACCCAGCAGGAGTACTACGGTAGTTTTAGCCAAAAATAAAGCCCAACGTTTCCTGAAAGAATCTGAAGAACTATAGAGATATCACCTGTGTCTTCCCACAGCTCTAAGTCTCGAAGCTGAGACAGGTGAATAAGGCAAATCTGTAGGCTTAGGAGATATATAATGACTTGTTAAGAGCCTCAGACTGCAAGAAAGAGGAATTTCACAAAATTCAAATGCCAAGATCCTGCAGATATATACTGAGTGAAAGATTTGGACCCTATTTTTTCTTCTGGTTCTATGCTTGATCAGTAAGCACAAACCCACACAGATATAGCTATGCAGCAGATACACATGCAGATGTGACTAGATCCTGTATATATATATGAATTCATTACTTTTTTACATAATATCATGCAGGCTTGCAACAAAATGTGGAGATAAATACGAGAGCAGAAAATCAGACCCAGTGTGTGTGTTTTCACAGAACATAGAATAGTTTGGGTTGGAAAGGACGTAAATATCATCCAGTACCAACTCTCCTGTCATAGGCAGGGATACTTCCCTCTAGGTCAGGCTGCTCAAGGCTTCATCCAACCTGGTCTTGAACACCTGGAAGGATGGGGCATCCACAGCTTTCCTGGGCAGCCTGTGCCAGTGCCTCACCACCTTCATTGTGGTTAAATTTCTTCCTAATGTCTCGTCTTCCCCCTTCCAATGTAAAGCCAGTCCCACCTGCTCTATCACTACATGGCCTTGAAAAAGTTCCTCCCCAGCTTTCCTGTAGGCACCCTTCAGGTACTGGAAGGTTGCTATAAGGTTTTCTTGGAGCCTCCTCTTTTCCAGGCTGAATAATCCCAACACTCTCAACCTGTCCTCACAGCAGAGGTGCTCCATTCCTCTGATCATCCTCGTGACTCTCCTCTGGACCCATACCAACAGTTCCATGTCCTCCTGGAATTCCAGAGCAGGACAAAGTACTGCAGGTGGCATCTCATGAGAGCAGAGAAGAGGAGCAGAATCACCTTCCTTGACCAGCTGGCCACAGTACTTTTGACGCTGATCAGGATATGGTTGGCCTTCTGGGCTGCAAGTGCACACTGCCAACTCATGTCAAGGTTCTCATCAGTCATCACCCTGAAGTCCTTCCTCTGCAGGGCTGATCTCAATCACATCATCCCCCATCTTGTATTGAAACTGGATTGCCCAGACCCAGGTTGCACTCGATGTTGCTGTTTATATCATTGATGAAAATGTTAAACAGTACCAGTCCCAGTACAGACCCCTGAAGGACACCACTTGTCACAGATCTCCATCTGGACAGCAATGTGATTTAGATAGACAAAAGTTTTACTTTGGGGTTAGTATGTGATCAGGTGTGATAGTGCTTTTGAATGTTGTAGCATAGATTAGCAATAGAAAAAAACCCAGTTATTTTGATTGTTATTAGAGTTTTGCTTTTCTGCTACTGACTTTAGTTTTTAATTTTGTTGCACATCACTCCACATTTGGTAAAAATCTTAGTATATTTGTATAAACACAATTCTCAATACTACTTTTTCATGCTTTAAGCAACACATTTCTTCAATGTAGCCTCTTTAAAAGAAGTATTTGTTTCTTTGAGATACAGTGTCAATAACATGTGGCAGGTTACATTAATAAAACAAAGTGAGATGGATATCATGAAAGCAGGATTAAGTATCTTTAGGAAGATGCTCACATCCTAACTCTTTCTCTGTGATTTTATATTTTGAAGTGGAGAGATAAATAAATGAGAAGCATAGAATATGATTGCCTGATTCGTGTGTGTTCAGGAAGGTAGAGATTGCTTGAAATATGGATGATGAAACTGGATTTTTCATAAGATAAGGTAGAATAGAGTATTTAGTCAGTCCAAGAAAACAGCATTTCTGAAGGAAACAACCAAGAGGCTGCATGCGGTGTAAACAGATTATATTTCTTTGAGATTAAAGTGAGGGGTTTTGACATTTGAGAGACCCAATTAAAAACTGGACTGTGCTCACTGTTATTTGTGGACAATATTGATTGCTGCACTGCTTACTCATAAAAGGAATTCTTTCTAGTCAAATGATGCATTTTTAGGAAAGAGAATGACCTCTGCAGGAGGAGGGGGCATACAATTATAAATCATACCAAATGTGATTGAAACTATCCCACGGGCAAGAAAGAAAATCAAATCAAATTAAAGCAAATATTGTATTAAAGGAGTTTCAGTGGATGCCTTGGAGAGCTTTGATTTTCATGTAAATGCTCATTTAGACTGAGGTTTACTGCCTCATTATTTAAAGCATATTTAATTGGAAAGGGGGGGAATGCCAAGAAATAGATGAATTGCAAGTCACTTTCTAGATTTTTGCCTACAGATCTAGTAGCTCTGATAGCTCTCTATCTTAGATTGTATGAAAGAAAACAGTAATTGAACTTCAGTCCATATAATTTGGGAAATCTTGCATTTTTCTTTATTGTGTCTTCTAGATTATTGCAGCTTTAGATAATTTCCCTGTCAGGTCCTTTTGCATGTCCTTATGGGAATTGCCTAGCGATTGACAGCTTTGATCTGGAAATTGTTGCAGCTAAACTGCTAAAATTTGTATGGAGAGAACTGCCAAATAATTTGACAGATAGATGCCAAGAAATGACGTATGCGGATCTGTCAGACAAACTTTTTTAGAAGAGCCATCCTTCAAGTTTTTCTGCTTGGGTATGGTGAGTAGTGGGCACAGCTTACTTTGTGAGCCTGCTTGTGGTCAGTTACAAAGGGCTGGGGTACGGGGATGGGTGATGGCTGATGTCAACAAATCACAACAAAAAATTATCATCAGAAATGAGAAATAAAGGATTTTGTGGTCATGGAACCAGCTCACAGAGAAATACTTTCATGCCTGAAAAAAGTGTGAAATCAATGTAAAATGTTCCCTTAAACAAGTTTCTTAATAAGAAACCCAAGAGTAAATATCATTTCAACTGAATTCAGAATGAAACTCAGAGCTCCAACATATTGTACTTTTGCATATTTTCCTTATTTTTTCTTTGCATTTACAGGCAGAAAAATACCTCAAAAGTTATAGCATTAAGATTTAACCCTGCACTGAGCATCAACACAATTATAAATGTCATGATATCATGTAGGCTATCAGGCAATGAGGCAACACATGTTCAAACCTAACCGAGTAAACATATTTTATTTGCATTCAAGCTAATTCCTCAAAACTGGACTTGACCTCCTAGTGCTAAAACCAGAGCAGGTTCAAGGCCCTTTCCCTAATCTATCAAACTGAGATGCTGACTGCATAGCCTGTACTATTTCATATTTAAACCACTTTTTGCATTTATCTATGTACATGGAGATTGAATGCAGTAGGATATTGAAAGTTTACATTTGTGTCAGGTTGGATGGGTCTCTGAACAACTTTATTTAGTTGAAGATGTCCCTGCTTACTGCAGGGGTGTTGGACTAGATGACCCAAAAAGGTCCCTTCCAACCCAAATCATTCTATGATTCTATGATTCTGTGATTCTATTTTAGGCTTTAAGTAGGAGAAAGTGTCCTGATACCTAAAGCTGGCAATGTGCTAATTAAGATATACAGAAGAAAAGTTAAGTAACTTTAAGGAGGGAGGGAAGGAAAGATGCAATCCCATGAAGAAACACATGATGCTTCAACCACTGAGCCCAATCACCAGGGAGGAGGAATGCATAAACAGGAAAAGGCAGTAAAGAAGAAGTCATTTAATTGTGGGCTAGAGAAGAAAAACACCTCCCAGGAGGTTTATTCTGGACAGCTGAATGTCTGTAGTTATGGGAGCAGGAAAGATGTCACTATGAGCTCTATGGGTCGTGCTTGTCCTGGAGGGAGTTAAAGGTACCAGTCAACCTGAACAGTGAGAAGATGTAGTGACAAGGGAAATTAAGCATTTTTATCAAAATTTGAATAATCATATGTCTTGTTGGGTAGTGACTTAAACCATTTTTTTCCACAGGTTTTTCTTAATCAGGTAACTCCAGATTTTATGGACACTTTACTGTGGCTTCTGGTTTTTGTACATACAAACAGCTACATCTTTAATGAACTTTGAATTCCTGAAATATTATGTAGTGGTAAATGCTATGAGAAAAACAAATACATGAGTCAGAACAAGAAACTTTGGCCCTACATCTCTCCAGGTTTCAGGTTGTAATTTTAAAGTGTTGTTAGTATCACCTCAGTTAGCAGCATGCTGTGGAAATGAAATCATTGATGTTTGTAAAGGACACAGGACTGGCAGTGATGAACACCAAGTAGAAGTTTATGAGCAAATTACTCTTCCTTCCATGTATTTTCTAACTAGATCCTATCTTCATGCTCCCTCTTGCAGTGTTGGCCCCTTGTGTTCTCCCAGCTTGCCCAGATCAGGGCTCAATGCCAAAGTCCTGTCCCCTAGCACTGACTCCTTGCTAAACACTCTTTATCTCCCCTCTCCAGGCTCCCTGTCCATGTCCTCCTCTTTCTGGTTCCTCCTGTCCCAGACTCCATCCTTCTGGTGCCACAGCCACTCCCCACTTCCTTTCCATCCCTAGTACATGGTATCATCCTTCACTTCGTGTTCACATCCTGCAGCAAACACATAGCATGCGACAGCAACCTCCTGCTTATTTGTGACCAGACTTTTGTCCCCAGCACACTGCTGGAGTCTGCTCTCCAGAAAAGTGGAGAGTGGTTCAGACATGCTCCATGGGGTTGGCATCCTCACAGATAGTATCTGTTAAAGACTAGCAAGTCCACACCAAGCAGATTCAATCATAATATTTATAAGGCTCATCCTTTAACCAAATGTGGGTGGAACTGCATAGAAACATCTTTGACACAGCTTCTTGTCCTTGCTCCAAAGTTATTGCAGGACACCAGGTTTTTCAGCAGAAAGCTTGTTCTTGAGTCAGTTCCTTAGAAATAGTTGAGCTAATTCAGCTGAAATTTATATTTTAAGACAAAAGCAACAACTCAGTGTGGAAATGTTTTCAAGTGTTTGGAAACGTTATGCACAATTGGAAGTAGGCTCTTCAAGGTGGTTGGCAGCCTTGCTAATAACTACTGCCTGTGCTGATACTAGCAGTGCAGGTAGGAGTCACAAATGTAATTGAACTAGAACTAGGGGTGTTCTGTATGTAAGCTGAACAAAGAACTGCATTTTGTTATTTGGAACTTTGGAAAGTCTGGGAAATAAGCAGAATTTTCTTGCATGAGATCCTGAAGTGCCTGACAAATCTTCAAAGTTCATCCTGCCTTGAGAAGGAGGTTGGACTAGATCAGCTCCTAAAGTCCCTTCTGATCAAAATTTTTCTATCATTCACATTTTTGTCATATAAATTTCCAAGTGTTTTATATTCTAGGTTTCAGGACTGTTATAATTCCTAATAATGAACCACTACTGTATGGTAGAAAGTTGCCTTTAAATAAAACCAGCTATGTCATACATTTTTAATCAATTGACCTTGGCTAAGAGGGTTGAGAAACTTAAGGAAAGAACATTCTTCTGTCACCTGTAGAACTGTACTGAACTTAAGTTGTGTTTATTTGTGGACTAGGTTGGCTGTTGTTACCTGTGCTGTGAATTCTTCCCATGCTTTAAACTGTTCTATATGAAGGGTGAATGCCATCATGATTCTAGCAAGAAGAGCAATCACAATAGGAATATTCTGCAATTTCCAAGAACTACAGAGCAAACACTCATAAATAACAGACTCTTTCTCAAAGCAATAAACATGCCAGGGTATGAAAATCATCCTTTTATTCAGAGATGTAAAAGCAAAGTGTGATTTAATGTTTCATACCTTCATTGTTGTCAGTAACATCCTACCAGCAATCATCCACAATAAACTATTACATTATTTCAAACTGAATATATTATTTAGTGTTGAGGAAGCAATGTATTTGAGAAAAATCAGGCTGAATATTTGCTCACAACAAATGTTTTTCAAATATCTCTATGCCTCATATATAAGTGCATGTATTGATTTTTGTTTCATTCTAGAATCATTTAACTGTGAAAGAAGTCAAGCGCTAACATGCTCTCAGCTCTGCTAGCAAAATACTAAGGAAATGGAGGCTCTAGGTGTGTTGTGACTCCCACATAAGGAGTGTATTGTAAGAGAATGCAGACTGTAACTACCTGCTGCAAATCTCCGAATACACCCTGAAAAACTAAAGCATGCAAGAAATGTCTGGTTTCTAGTACAACTGGTTGCACAACACTGACTCCCCTTTGGTCTAGCAGACCTCAGATCTGTTAACCTGGGCAATCTCTTTGGGTGAAGTTGATACAAGAAGTGCTTCTCTGTAAAAACCTGAGAATAAGTAGAGATTTGCTTAGCACGCTTCTTTACTGTTTTATAAACACGTGTCTGTTCTGTCATAAAATCCTGCAAAAATCTATAGTGAACAGTAGTCTCTTGGGAATACATGACTATCCAAGCAAGAGTCTTGTCCACAGCATTCAAAGCTGATTCCAGACATCTGAACCCAAACCAGCCTGGTGTTACAAGCTTTCCCGATTTGCCCCATGACACATATATTCCTTTTCTTCCCTCCTTTTTCGGCACTTTTCAACCTGGGGTGTGTGTGTGTGTGTGTGTGTGTGATATGGTTCAAAAGACTTTGTACCATAGATTTAGCACTTGCAAAGCAAAATCAGTGACAACAAAACATACATGGTATTTCCTAACTACCTTCCTAGTCAAGCCTCAAATGAGGCTTCTTAGGGAGCAACAATTAGGTCTGATTGTGTTGGGAATCAGAGCAGATAAGTTATTAGCAAAACAGTTATATTAGGAGAATCAAATGATACTTTTTAATCACAATGCTCTTTCCCCAGGCAGGATTTTTTTTCATTCTCTTTTTAGGCAGTGGATAAAGAAGCAACATGGTTTCCTGCATGCTCATAAAGATATACTATGGGGTAATAAACCTGAATAATATTCATTTCCATTTGTTATAATGATTGTAATAAATCTACAAGGCATAGATGAAAGCAGTTGTACTAGCCTTACATCTCACAGAAGATAAAAAACCTTCTGAAAAGGACAGAATGAAGTGTTTATTATGCCTTCTTAATTTTAAGTACATTTAAAAGAATTGCCATTTCCTTCTGTTGCCTCATTTACAAGCACCAAGTTAGGTGGTAATTATAAGATAATTCAGTAACACTCTAAAATAATGATTCAGCTAATTAATGCTGAATTACAGAGGCAGTCCTACACAGATACTTATAACACCCCCATTAACACTGACAGAGTTCATCATGATTATTCCAGCAAGCACTGAAGAAACTTAGACTATTTCTTGAAAATGTTTTCTTTCTTCTTTCTTTCTTTTCTTTTCTTTCCTTTTCTTTCCTTTTCTTTCCTTTTCTTTCCTTTCCTTTTCTTTTCTTTTCTTTTCTTTTCTTTTCTTTTCTTTTCTTTTCTTTTCTTTTCTTTTCTTTTCTTTTCTTTTCTTTTCTTTTCTTTTCTTTTCTTTTCTTTTCTTTTCTTTTCTTTTCTTTTCTTTTCTTTTCTTTTCTTTTCTTTTCTTTTCTTTTCTTTTCTTTTCTTTTCTTTTCTTTTCTTTTCTTTTCTTTTCTTTTCTTTTCTTTTCTTTTCTTTTCTTTTCTTTTCTTTTCTTTTCTTTTCTTTCCCCTTCCTTCCCCTTCCTTCCCCTTCCTTCCCCTTCCTTCCCCTTCCCTCCCTTCCTTCCTTCCTTCCTTCCTTCCTTCCTTCCTTCCTTCCTTCCTTCCTTCCTTCCTTCCTTCCTTCCTTCCTTCCTTCCTTCCTTCCTTCCTTCCTTCCTTCCTTCCTTCCTTCCTTCCTTCCTTCCTTCCTTCCTTCCCTCTCTATAAAACTGTGGCCTTTTGTGGAAGTTTTCATCATGCAGATGTCTTAGGGAGGACATGGGGCATAGGAACACTCCTACATGCAGGAGTCACCATGTGCAATCTTCATGAGGTCTCTAGAGCCTAAATTCCAGATATTGTGCTGACCACTGAAATCAAGACCACAAAAGGGTGTAGTCTTTTGGTTCTGAGCTGTGGACAATGGGCATGTTACCATCTGTGGTATTTTGGAATTTGACTGATGGTGATGTAGGGCAGATGACAGGAAGGACTTCTTACTCAAGGTCAGTCGAGAGGTTTTGTTGCCCCAACATCCCAGGGCCCTACATCCTTTTTTTTTTTTTTTTTTTCTTTTTCCTCCTATTTGCTCTGCAGAGTCAAAGTTATTCTGGTTTGCAGTCTCATGTTTGCTAGAATTTTGTGTTTTGTAAATGCTGTCACATTTGTATATGCTGCATTTGAGCCTTGTTGTGGAAAATGGAAAGGGGACTACATGAAAGCTCTTAAAATAGACTTAACTATTTTTATTTTAAAATGGACAAGCAGATTCTTAAAAAAAAAAAAGTAGGTGTGGTCATTTTATTTACATGTAGAGAAGCACAGATCAGGGTAATAAAACATACAGGATTTCGAGACAGCATGCTCAGATATCCCAAGCAAACTTTGTTGTCTTTACTGCCTGTGAGCTGATATCACTGTTTTACATGAAGTATAACTAATTGCTGCCAGAGATGACTCTGGCTATGACACGAATCTACCCACTTATGCCAGATGCCTGGACATTACCGCCATGTGTGCTCTCTTACACAAGTAATATTTCTAAGGCTTTTATAATATTATGGTACTTTTCTTATGTAAGGACCTGTACATCCAAATGTTAAATATGTGCTTGAGAGGAAAGAAGTTAGAAGTTATATATAGATATATTACACAGCCACTGGGAAGCTGAATACCAGCTCATCCAATTAAGGGGTCTTGGCAAACACTTTTTTGCCCCAAACTTGTGATTTTTACTTCTAAGTGGGAGCTCTGCAGAGGCTAATGTGTGAAAATTCCCACAGTGAAGCACACAGGGCCCTGTGCATCACCGCCGCGCTTGGCCCTTGGCTTCCGCTCCCGGTGGTGGAGAGCAGGTTCTCAACGGAGGCAGGCCAGAAGAAGCACAGCATGAGACAGCAGCAGAGCTGCTTCTGCTTCATGGTTCTGGCTGCAAGATGGGAACAGTCTGGCAATGGTGCTTGCATCCCTGTGGGGGGCAATGGGTGATGGATCTGCGTGCTGGCACTGTGTCTGCAGCCCAACTATCTCCAGCTGTCATAGATGGCAGCCGGCTGTGTTACAGCCAGTTCAGATTTGGGCTTTATGGTTTCATTGGGTAACCAAAATCATTTTCATTCTGGCCAGAAGAACTTAAAAAATGTAATGTTATGGATACGGAGGCAAATTCAGACTTGGCAAAACACAGTTGCTTTCACTTGTGTAAGGGCTGAATCTGTTTCCTGGTGTTTAAGTGGCTGGTTGCTTCCCCTCCCTTCAGTGTAAAAGTATTGCTTTTGCTGTCCCAGGCAGCTAGAGGAACTGCTAAAGCATGTTCGTCCAGCTCTTGAGAATCAGTGAGAGCTGGAACGGGTTCAGGTGGAAGGTTATGGAATTGCGATTAGGGTACCAAACTCAAAAGACCGAGGCTCTGCTTCTGACTGTGCTGCAGACTGTGATGGCATAACCTAATTTTCCCACTCTCCCATTTATCTATCTGTAAAAAGGGATGATAATCTTTTATCCATCTATCTTACCTATTCAGAGCAGAATACTTACTGAAATGTAAGCAACGATAACAGAACGTTAAGCAAATGGGCCTGGGAGTATAGATGTGACAGAGGTGGATAGACAGAATCAAACCAAATATAATGAAAAAGAGACTAGAAATCAAAACTACAGTTGGCTCCATGAAAAAATCCTGCTTAGAAACACAACTGAGGGCAGGTTTTGTGTAGCTCTCTTTTTAACTTGTTTGCTGAAGTGAGGGAAGTGGAGAGAGGCTCCCTCCATTCCAAGAGCTGGAGGTGTAGATTTTTTTGCAGGCTATTGGTGGGACATGCTTTGCTAAAAGGGGAAAAGCCTGGGCATACACAGGGTATGGCTCATGTGACACCTGGAAATCCGAGGTGGCTGAGGTCTTAGAAATGCCTTTGTAAATACACTGAGTGCTTGCTAATTGCCCAACAAAGGGATAAATTTATTCCCTGATGAATGAACTGTGGTCAGCCAAGGAAGAATTTCAGAGATCATATATCTGTTGAAGAGACTAGTGAAAGAATGGAAGAAATGGGCCAATCTGGCCCTTGTAAAGATAAACAGTGATTAGAAAAAGGAAACAATCCAAGGAACAAGCTGAATTTGGCAAGAATACATCAGCACTCTTGTTTTCCAACCCTGCAAGTGTACAGCCTTTAGGCAAGACCAGCTCCAGTGGAAAGCTTCAGCCAGCAAACTGCAAACACTCTAAAAAATTGATGATAGGCTCTTTGGGAGCCTCTGTTGGAGGAAGATTCTTGTTTGGCAAAGTGACTTGCATACTTCTGGCACTAAACAAACCATGTCTAACTATGGTGCTTCTGTGGTCAACCATTGCCACACTATTTTTGTGCTTCTTTGCCTTAACCCACTCTATGTGCACAGTCCCTGCGGCAAAGGAGGCAGCTCTCTCCAGCTTGCCGACAGAAGGCAGAGGCTTAAATTTGTACTTGAAGAAGGACTCTTGATGAAATCCAGAATCATAAACCAAAGCTCTCTCTTGGCATTAGTCATATGAGTCAGTACCGCCCAGCATTTCTTCTGCAGCAAAGGCTGGGCATGATTTTGGGACTCCAGCAGCAACCCACAGCACAGGGGCAGCACCTCATCTCCCCAGTGCTCTTAGACTCAGAAGCCATCACTTTGCTCACTCATGGTGACTGTCCACACCAAGCCACTGCTGGCAGCAGCCACTCTTGATCATTGGGCAGCACACCTCTACCACCAGCCACGTTGTCCAAGGAGCTACACCCTGCCCACCAGCAGCCTTTGCCACCCAGTGCTGTGCAGGCAGAAGTCTCCACTGCAGCTTCCCACTTGGATGTCAGCTCTTTCCTTTTGGATGGGAAAGAAAGCCTGCCTCTTTTGGTGTCCCTCCTCCTTAATGAGGAAGGCTTGGGATCAGAGCGTCCTGTGAACTATGGGCCGGCTGGTCAGCTGTGGGGTTGCAGTGGGCTCTGGGGGAGGCTGCAGAAGCAACAAAATGTGGAGACAAAGATCTCTGACATCAGTGAGGTTGGCTCTGAAGCCTAGTGTTTATGGTACCCCCGAGTAGGCAGGAAATCCTCATTTTCCTTGGTCTCTCTTCTCAAAGAACTTTTTAAATATGTGATATATCCAACTGGGCGGTTGGGGAAGCTCATGAAAAACGTATGTGAGGTTTAGAAATGAGATATTCTTGGTCCTGTGGGGCAGGCAAGTGATTTGCTGGGGATTTCACAGGCAGTCTGAAATTGATAAAGGGAACTTGCCAGGTTTGAGTTTGTTTCACTTGTACCTTCCAGATGATGATATTTGTGTTGTGTTATCAGCCACACATTATTTAACTTCTCTGTGAACATAACAAGACTTCTACCTTTGGATATGCACACACTAAATAATTGAAATCCAAGAAAATCCATCAGTCCTCTCCCAAGTGAGGGTAGGAGAGGTGACCTCCTGGGGACTACAGGTGCCAGCAGAGAGAGATGGGGGCAGAGGGGGCATGAGGCTGGAGCAGTGCCTACCATCACCTCTAAGAAACGAGACCTCCCCTTCAAGCAGCTCTGTATCTCTCCATTAGAGTGAAGTAAGGTGTTTCTTTCCCCCTGTGTTTTAGATTCCCATTGTAGACCAACCTTTTTGTCAAACAGCTCATGCTGCTTTGGAGCCAGGTCTGAGTCTTCACTATGTGTATTTCAAAATCATTAAATGAATGAGCATCTTATCATACTGACCCTTATATGGATCCAAAACACATCCTTAGACCAACACACAGGCCTGACTGGCACTGCCTGCTTTTGTCATGTTTAAAGATTTTGTGCCTCTGGGCTCTTACATGACTTTTGTAGATTTGCTGGAAACTCTGAAGTGGCAACTTGTAGCTCGGTGTGATTTACCCTGTTGTTTTCTGCTGTGCAAAACTGTTTGTCAGTGGAACTGTGATTTCAGGAGGGTGTTTGCACAGAAATATAATGAGGCTTGGCTGGTCCTTGGGAGCAGGAGTGATTTTGAATGGCTGCTGACCTCACGGGGAATCTGGGCTAAGCTCAGGCAGAAACCACTGAGCTGGAAACAAAAACCTGGGGAAACTAAAGCAGACTCTCCATCTTCTACTCTGAGTTAGTAAAGAGGTGGTTTATCCAAAAGTCTACAACAAGTCCTAGAAGACACATTCATAGCTCTTAAAAAATATTTTTAACAGTAATATAACTGTTTTAAATAGGTCTGTGCTTTTCAGTGTGTTTGTGTGAAGTGTTCACTTGCAAATGAACCGTCCCTCTCTGATTCTGTCCTGAGGAGTAGCCTTGAGCTTACTCTTTTTTTTCTGGATGTGGGACCTGTGGGTTAGGCCCCTGCAGAGGCTTTGCAAAGTAGATGAATGCTTTTATGCTCTTGAAACTACAAAGAGAAAGATTTATTTGTTTGATAGTCAGGTTTATTAGTTCTCATTCTGAAAGCAACTGTATAGTAGTTACTTTCTGATTTCCACAAAAAATACCTAGAATTACAGGGAAAAAAAATGGAGTTGTGTTTAATTTAGAAATGTGTCATAAGCAGTATTTTTGTCCAATATCATTTTTTAAACAATTAACTGTCTTCTGGAAGTAAATCTCTCCTCTAAAAGAAAAAAAAATGAGGGTTTGCTTATACTTTTTTTAAAAAACAACCCAAACAAACAACAACAAAAAGGAAGAGTTGCCTTTGGCCAGAGATCAATCATGGAAAAATTTCAGCCTGGTCAGAGAAGGTTTTGGAAACATACAAGGCTGTAAGCAGATGATCTGATCCTGATCCCACTTAGCTCACAGCTGTTTTACTCCAGCTGTAATACCAGTGACTGCTGTGGATTTACCCATGATTTGCCACCTAAACTAAGATCTGGACTGGACTGGGGGTTATAATGGCATCTACTCAGCAGCCTCCCCACTAGTAGTTGCTAATGGTGAAAGAGAGTGAAAGATGCTGTCACAGTCCTTGTTCTCCTGAGTAGTGGTAGTGAATGGGACTATTCACATCCTTAAGACTGCAATACCAGGCCCCACCTAGCTGAGCTATAAATACTGAGATCCAGACCTCAAAAGATAAAATGCCTTAATTCGCATGGAAATCCTAACATTTAAAAAAAACCAAAAAAACCACCCCACTTCTGCCTAAATCACCTCTCCTTTATAAGACTTTAATAAAGACTGAAGACTCTTGCAGAAGTTGGTATTCAAAGTACACAGTACTTGGATTACATCATTGAAAATGACGTAATTGGAAAAATCTCTGCTTGCATATCTACTTCTTGCAAATATTTCTGAGGAAAGAAGTGTCCTTAACTTTCTGCTCTGATACTTACTTTGAAGTACAGAAGTTCAGGAGCTGGTCTTTTAAACCAAGCTACCCTGTCTCTATACTTGAGCTGTTGCTTGTCTTACTCTCCTCTGGGTATTTGCTAGAGGTACTGTTGGAAACAGGACGTGGGTGATATGCAGCTTTGGTCTCACCAGATAAAACTGTTCCTATGTTTAATTCTTATAGGTGCACTACGTAAAATATGAATCCAACATAGCCTGGTCCTCTTAGTCAGCCTGTGCTGTATAACACTTGCATGTTATTTGAATTACAAAATTTAATTCTAGTCTGGCATTTCATATAATCAGAAAAGAATTCTGTGTCAACAGCTCTGGTTCATTTGCACTGCAGTTTGGGCAGATACAGGCTCCACCTGTTGTTGCATTTCCCCCATTGGATATCTTGATATAAGCAGTCTTTGAGACATCTCCCGTTAAAAACAAAACTTGAAATTCAAAACTATTGTGTGGTTATGGAACATAATTTATACCACTCTAAGTCCTGAGGACCTGAATTGGACAGCTTTGTGGGTAACTTCCAACCTGTTGAAGATGTTACTTTTATCAGGCAATTAGGTTTGGCTGAATATGTTAAAAAACATGGTAAAAAAGTTGCCATTCACTAAGGAACTGGGACTAGTTACCTGTTGTTTCTAGTCACAGGTTATATTCAGCTTTTTTTCAAAAAATATCCACCTGACAGGAGATGTTTGTTTGTATTTTTATTAATTTTGCCAACATGCTTCTCCAAGCAGATGTCAGATCTGACGTTTGGTCATCAAATAAACATTAAAGTCAACAGAAAAATGCAAGCCATGATGAAAACGAAACTTGAAATGTAGAATGTGAAATGTAGAAAATGAAATGTAGAACTTCATAAGATTTTGTAGCTGTTAAATGTTGTCTAAAAGTATGAATCATCTTAAATTTATAAACCATTAGCAATGAAGTTCCTCGCTCTAGCAGAGTTGTCAGTGCCCCATTGGTTGTGAAAAACTGCACTTCACTAGTCATTGCTGAATTAAATCCACACAATTGCTGTCCAGGTGTGATAGGTAATAAACATTTAATGACATTTCAAAGGAGGCTTTTTTCCTGGTTCTGTTCCTATAAAATCCTTTTAAAGAGTCATCCCTGGATTCTACAGACTGGGGAGTCCCAGGGAGAAAGCTGCATTTCCTGGGCTGGGCATAGAGCATTTGCAAATTCCTGCAGATTCATCAGAGTCAAGGAGTAGTACTTCTTTTCAATGACATCCTGGGGCCAGGACTTCCATTCATTAATTATGTGGAAGAGGACCTCCTTTAGTCATAGCTGCCAATTTTTAATGTAATTGAGTGTCACCTTATCCTCATATGACTAGGGAAGAAAAGCAGAAGCTCTTGCTCAACATCCATTTGTTTTATGCCCTGACATATTTTTGTGTCACTTGGGGCTTTGTGTGTCTGATAAAAACAGGGAAAGGCCATATTTGCTAGAATTTGAGCTAAAGGTACCAGGAACTAAATTTATTTTCTGCATTTTTGACCGAGAGAAAACCTCAAAGCTTGCAAAGTTTGCAGCTGGTGCTCCCTCAGGTAAAGGACAGGGTCTTTCATGTAAGGAGGTGCTGTGGCTCTCTCAGGTCTGGCTGCTGGTGACAATCAAGGAAGAGACCCCTTATTCTACACCATTTTACAGCTTTTTCAGTACTGGTCAAACTTGTCCCTTTAGATCAGTGAATCAGGACCAACCTTGTTAATAATATTTAGAGAATATCTTCCCTGCTGTGAAAGTTTTAACAATCCTTTACAACAAGAAGAAAACAAGGTCTGAGAAATAGTTCTGTTGTGTGATGTTCAAAGCATTTTTTTCTTCTTTTCTTTGGAAATAAAATGAATGAAGATTAATATTAGGAGGCATGCAAATAAGCATATATTTGTAAGTAAACATGAAGTAAACATATGCTGCTTTAGGCCAGTTTTATGAAGCTGGATCCAACAGTTGCCAATCAGTAAATATTCATAAGCAGACAGAAAAAACCCTTTCTTTGAAAGTCTGGACACTGAATCCAGGTGTCACCTTTTGGGTGGTAACCGGCCATATCTCAACATAAGCTGATAAAGGAAGTTGACTACAAATAGAATGAATAAAACTCATCAAGTTGCCTTATGAATTCTACTTTTTTTTTGTTTTCAGAATAACTCTGTCTTACAAGATGATAAACTGACAGTCATACAGGAAAAAAATCAGACAGACACTTCTTTTCTGGATAGATTAAACTCTCTAGAGATGGGTAAAAATGAAGCAAATCAAGTACATAATCTTTCTTATTCACATCAATCCATCTATTGTGGAAAACATCAGAAGTCAGCGTGTTCTCATGCTGCTGAAATATTATTTCGGTGCTATTTCTAGGCTGAAAAGACAAATATCAGAGAAGCAAACACATTTACTAATCTCCCAAAGGAAAAAGAAAAACTCCAAAAAAGTCGGAGCACAAAGTCCTACTATATGTCAGCAAACGCTGCTGTGTCCAGAGAGGGCCACCAGGAAGAGCCAGTGCTGTTTCCCGGGACTCAGTGATCAAGAACGTTTCTCCAGGAGCTGCCTCCTTGTCTCTCTCTATCAAGTATTTGTTTATTTGTTGTGGGTGTTTTTTCTGCTTCTTTTGTGAGGACATGGGTGGAGAAGGACTAGACAGAGGGCTTCAGAAATGGGGTGCAAAGACATCAACCCATGTTCCTTCTGTGCCATTTAATGAAAAGCAGATCGACCATCAAGTGAAAATAGATGACAGAGGAAGTAGGTGACACATTGTTTGTGCTGCTAGGTAGGTGGTGACTGCCAGAGTGTGATCCTGTGGACTGAAGGCTTTCCCAGAACAGGTTTTTCTCTGTTGGACCTTTTCAGCAATTGATTGCTAGCAGTCTAGAGTATACTCCATGACTAGAGCATCTCTTCAAAGCAGTGTGCAGAGATGAAATGAGATGCAAAATGCTTTTGCCCAGTCATTAGATCTTTACCAGGACCTAACAATGATTTAACGGCTCCTGAGTAAACATTGGCACTTCAAAGAATGTTTGTGCTAATTTGGCTTTGGAAATGAGAAGACAGGTAAGATGCCTGACCTCTACTGAGGCATCTTTTGATGTCCTGTGTTAATACTAGGCATAATGATTGTTCGTTTTTCTATCTCAAAGGGAATCGTCAGTAATGTCATTCTGCCTGCCTGTGGGCTCAGTTTCTCACTTGGACTGCTGAATATGAAGTGACATAAATTAGAGGCCAAAGCTGAGCCACTTTTTGTAATACCATGAATGGGACAGAGTAAGATGTACAAGAGAAATTATCTGTGTATTCATATGTATCAGATATGCTTCAGATGCGAGATTGTCTTTAAAGAATGTTAATTTTCCTAAGATTAACCTCTTACATCTCTTCTTTGCACATCTACATTTAGTGATGCCATACTGGTGCCTAGAGGGCAAAGTACCTGTATATAAGAATCCATGAGTCTCGGACTTGTGGGTCATTTGTACCCATCAATGACGTCTCAATAAGCTTTCTAGCTTTTTATGTCCTTAGCATATAGTGAAATATTGTTTGGAAAGTATGCAAAGATGTTTGCTGGTTACTAGGCACAGTAAAGCCACTGCAATGCACCCATCTCGTGCATATAAGGTGAATCATTGTCTATTTCTCTTGTTAATGACTCAGCAACTCAAGAAGTGGGAGCGACCACTAATGATTTTGATCTCCTAAATGGCACCTGGTGAAAGCCATTCTTGTGCAACATACTTGGCTAAAGTGGACTTGCTGATGTCAAGAAGTCAGAGACGCAGTTGGGTGTCCCAGAGACGTGCCTCATCAGTGTGGCCACAGATGAAGTGTTGTTATTTGCATACTGATGGGAGTGTGATGTGGGTATATAACAAAGACGAATGCAAACCTAGTAATTACATTCTGTTGCAAGAGCTTGTGCAGGTGGTCAATTATGGCTGTTGTGTTTGTTTGACACCTTTTCATGGCCATTTTCCTGTACAGAGCACAGAATTAACTAGGCTGTGCCAGTTGTCCTGTTTGATAGAGCTTGCTGCAGATGACTCTCAAGTACCATGGGAAACTGAGATGTATTTTTCTCATAAGAACTGTTTATCCTTCAGCTTTCCAGCTTCTGCAATTGCCTGACTGAATAAGCAGCTCTTCTATCCATGCAAGCTTGGTCCCTTTTTCTGTTGAAGGTGAATGGCTGTGTGGGTGAGTTGTTGATTGTTCATTTAATGCTCTCTCAGCCAGAATTAAGTGGGCAGATCTTTGTGCAGCATTGTGCACTGAGAGCTGCATTTCCAAGAACACCTTGACTTTACATCTATTCACGTTCACATACTTGCTTAATCATGCCTGTCCTCAGACTGAGTTGTCAGTAGTTGATAAAGAATATGTTTTTTCCATGTGCTTTTGTACTGAAACTTGGTCCCTGCTGCAAATGAAACAGCTTGGATCAATCAAAAAATGTTAGGAAATTCATGGCTTGGGCGACTGTACCTCTGTTAAATAAAGGTTAGGCATGTTAAATATAAGCATGTTAAAATGTTATTTGACATTCTTATAGCCACAACAATCTTTGCTGGTGTACCTTTGATCAGGCATAGTGGTATATATAGTCATATATATATGACAGAAGGTTATAAAGCTTCCTTATGGAGTTTCAAAATTCAGATTAACTAACTGTTACCCATGGAAAGATTTCTAAAGAAAGGAGAGGCTACATAAGCAAAACAGGAGAGGTGTTCAGTAAGATGTATTTTGAAGGTGCATGTCAGAACAGAAAAGGGTTTTTAGAAATGGAAAATCTTTCATTATGTCCATTATTGATATAATTCCACTAAGCATTGCATTAAAGAAATTAAAGATGTAACTCTAGAAATCAAAACTGAGGAAATCTATCGGCAAACATGGCATGTATAAAGTACTTTGTGTTCTGATAAGAGGATGTCTAATTTTATATTTTAGCCATTAAAGGTCATAGTTCATGTCTCAGTGCCCTTGTGCCTGGAAATCCATCACAGGACTTCAGCAGTCTGGATTCTGTGAAACATTTCCATTCTCTGCTTTGCTTGAGACATCCTACCTAGCCTCAGGGGAGTAATTTATCTTTTCTGTACAACAGATCTGCTTCTGTAAAATGGAGACAACATTTCCACTCTTCATAAGGGCATTGTGAAACCCCCCCAACCCTAGAGCCTGAGAGACACAGGCAGCCCAGTGGTAGGTCCTCTGATAGAGTGCATTGTTTGTTTGGGTCTTATTCTGCATTACAAAAATCTGCATAAATCTTCCAAAGATGTTAAAATGTATGCTTACAGAATACAGAATTGGTGTGTTATAGAAATGTGAACCACTCACACTGACGTTTTTATAATTGTGATTATGATGATTCAGAGCATTGTACTAACACCAACCCTGTCCAATCAGGATCAGGAGAAAGCACCAGTGTCTGTGCAAAGACCTGGCAGAGTGAAAAGTCAAGACAGCCAAACCATAATAGAGTATGCAAGCCAAATATGAAGGTATTATTACATGCATGTCTTGTAATTTTTCCCTCCCTCCTGCCTTTTCCAGACTGCATCTTGCCATGTTTCCCACCTCTTTTCCTGCAGGAAGGCTCTGCCCTTCCTCTATCCTACTGCTCTGCATTCCTCACTGCTTCCCCACCACACACTATACAGTGCCTGCTGGAGAGTGGCTGCCGACCTCCCTGCCAGAGCTCTTTGGTGGAGAACCTGCACTGCAAGTTTCAGCTCAAAACAAACATTCATGGCTGAGCTATGAACCCCCAGAGGGGTAGATGAAGTGGATTAAAGCACTAACTCTTTGCCTTTGGCTTAAAGCTGCATTAGGACAAAAGTTAGAGTGAGTTTCAGAGTTAACTTTTATTTGTCAGTGTGGCTTGGGTTTGGACATGGCAAAAAAGACCAAGAATGAAATGGCACTGGTTAAGATACATTGGTCAAGTTTCAGGAGGAGCCTACAGTGCTTCATCTAATCTGACCTACTTAATGATGACAAGTTTCAAGAATATTTCAGGAAACATTTTTATTTTGGAAGCAAATACCGTCACCTATGAACAGCCCTCTGGAGCAAGGCCTATGGGAAGATGAGACACTCAGCATGGTGCTGCTGGTGTAGCTGGCCTGACTAGGGAAAGCTTTCCTAGGGGAACACTCACAGTTCTTGTACACTGTGCTAGCTGTGGTGGTGTTGGCATAAGGATGGCTGGGGACAGTCTATGCCTCTGCAGTGGCTGGACTGTGTCCTTTGTGAGTGGGTCTTTGTTTTGCTGTCCCATGCATCTTGTGGACCCTGTGGGAAATGTCTAGAAAAGTCTGTGTACAGTGTAGGCTTTGCTCCTGTGTGGTTGAATCAGAGAGGACAAACAAAACCTTAACTGTGGGTCTAGGGCTGTGTGGAAGGCTTCTGATCTCTTCACATCCCTAGGGAAGAAGGAACAGGGCATCACTCAAAACCTTTTGTTTAAATCATCAAGACTCACTAGAGCTGAATAACAGAAGGTTAGTTGTGGTAAATAAGAGGTATAGCCTTTAGAGGCACATATGTACAAGTCAGTGTTTGCTCTTCCTTTCCCACATTAACTGTTGTCTGACAGTTTAATTCCACTTGCTGTTTTTAAGGGGGGAAGCAGAGGAAGAAAAGCATTAAGGAAGGCTTATCCAAATTATCATTAATAATAATAATAATATTTTCCTCAGGGTAAAGAAAACCCTTCTTATTTTATGAAGTCACCAAGTTTGAGAATATTTATAGCCATTCACTTGTGCACAATGCCCCAAGGCTTCTGTGGAGGCTCTTGGGACACCAGCACCAGCCCAGGACCTGTGTTGGGGTCCAAAGCACTCTCCTAGCTGGCATCCAGGCAGTGCTCACCCTCTTCTAGTTCTTGGCTTGGAGTGTGGGAGGGGATGGGAAAGAATGTGTTTAGAAAGGAAGGAGAAATGACTGGAAAGGGGATGAGAGAGCACCTGGGAGAAAGACACCCAGAGAGAGAGGCTTTCTCTAAATAACCACTTATCTCAGCATAAATTTTATTTTTCTAATATTATTAGCCGCAGAACAGGATACACAGGTCTGCATGCTGGATGGGAGGGAGGGGTGCTGTAACTGTCTGCATTTAACTGATATTTATGGTCCTTCAGAAATCATCCTGTAGCACCCCTGGTCTTGCAGGCTCACTGGTGACTGTTGGACTGAAACACTCCCACTCAGAATGCATTGTGGGATGGGTGTTGAGTAGTGCTTTCTTCAGCCAGAGTAGTTTCTTGCAAATGAAGAAGTCTCTTCCTGTATGAAAAGCTGCTACACCTTTGAAAGGAGCTGTTTGAATGAGGCTTATGACTCAGAATACTTAGAAAGGGCTCTTTCTCCTCTGATAAGAAATGCTCTTAAATGGCTGTTGTAGAGGAAATAGGGAGATGGTGTTTTCCCTGATCTCTTCTCTCAAAACATTGAGGGTCCTGATAGATAAACAGCCAGTTGATGACTTGAAGAGCTTTGAATAAAGCACCATGACCTCTTTCTTCATTCTTAAACTGAAAAGAAAGCTAGTGGGGAGGAAAGGAAACTGGTATTGAAACTACTCTGCATACATTCCCTTTCTCATACGCAGGCAGAGGCTGTACTAATTATGATGAGGCTCAGGAGTGGAAATTCCCTCCTTCTCACTTCTTCCAGTCCATTCCTTGCTCAGTTAGGCCAACATTATGAACACTTTTTCTCACTGATGGTGTATTATAATATCTGATCTGCCAGAGTGGAGAAAACAGAAAAGAAAGGACACCACACTTTTGCTTGTTTGTTTGTTTTGTTTTGTTAAATGCAAGTAGTTAGCTTGTTCTTACTTTGGTTAGGCTTCTGGAAAAATGTAACTGAAGCTAAGTTAGAGACTGACAAAAATCTCACATTTAACATCAGTTCTTATAAGGTGTTGACTAGTCTTGCAGGAGTATTTGGAACTGCAAGAAATGCTCTGCCAGATGCCACTAACTGAAAAAATAGCGAACGTTAATCCTTCCTATACCTATAGGTATATATAAATGCCCTGAGAGATACATACTAGTAGGCATTTCTACAGGAGGGATTTCTAACTTAACCAAACACCTGAAAATGTGCTAGATACAGCTTATGCCAATCACCAAAATTAATACACAAATTGGGTAAGAACTACTCACAGTGAAGAAGCAACTAGAGCAAATTTGTTGCAGTACATACATGCAGCAAGTACTATGGAAAGATAAAGTGAAATGAACCAAAAAGTTATTTAAATTTTGGTTATATAGGCTTGCTTGATTTTTTGAGAACTGGCAAAAAGCAAATTGTAAACTGAATCAGCATAATAAGCTGTTGTTCTGTGCCTCAGGATCATTGAGAGGAAAGCTAGTGAGCTGCATTGCGTTTGTGCTTTAAGCTCTTAGAATATACCATGAATAAATGTGTCTGCAGATTCATCCAGATTTCTATCACTGTACTTTCACGTGGTATTCTCTGCAGAAGTTTGAGACTGTAGAAAAGAGAAAAATATGTGTAGTTGTTTTTAACAGTTCATAAATACCATGAAATTAGTAGTTCCCTAATGTGAAAAAAACCCAACCAAACAACCCGTGGAAGTTTCTCAAAGCAAGTTTGGCTCCATCAATGAGCAAAACCTAGTAACAATAGTGTATACCATGTAAATGACAGCAACACTTTTTAATTGTTACTATATTATTTTGTGACAGGGGTGTGTTTTGCAGTATTAGCTCACACATTTGCTTTTAAAACATGGAAGAATAAGAATGAACACCTGATCCTTCACAGCTTGGTATATATTGGTAAAATGCAGTTTTCTGGCATACCGTTGACAGTAAAGATGTATTTTTCACAAGCCTTGCAACCTGTATTGCTTTGTTGTAGAAAACAAACTGTGGAAGAAATAGTACTAACTCCTGATTATAGCTGGCTGGGAATTCTACAAGGAAATAGCTTTCCATGGGAAATAATGCATGTTTGTCAAAATGAAGATGTTCTGGGTAACAGAGAGCTTAAACCTTTGCTGGACCCTAGGCTGCGCTCCAGTAGGTGGATGTGTGCTATGGCATGCCTGTGACCCTGGATTGCACCAAGGGATGGATGTGCTGCTGCTGGAAGGTGCTGGAGGGACCCTCTCAGCATCCCTGGCCTTCTGCAGGGCTGGGAGTCCTGGCCAAGAGGAGGCTGCTTTGGGGGAGCCCTGCAACCCTCAGTCATCATTGCACATCTGACCACCAGTGAGGCTCTGTATGTTTCTCACTGTGGAGGCAGAGCTGATGGCTACTCTATCTCACTTCTAAAAAAAAATCTGGTTTTCACAGAATAATTTCCTCCCCTGCTCCTGGATTTTCTTTTTAAAAACATAGTCTTCAGAATGTTTGTTGTTCATGTTGTTGGGGAAAATAAACTTTGCGAAACTGTATGAAGTTTCTCAGAGTATGTATTCCATGTGTTTCATGGCTATATGCATGTTATGATATATATATTAAAAACATTATCATTAAAATCTTCTCTGTCTCAGAGAGAAATACTTTACTTTGTCTATAGAAGAGATCTACACACTCTCACTTAACAAAATAACTCAGAATGTGATTTATTTATTTACAGAAATTGACAGCTCTGTGCACTCTGAGTTCATTATTTACACATGCATTCACAGCCCAACAGTCATCCTATCACCAGTGAATTTCTAACAAAATATAACCATTTTTAATAGCAGAACACGGACCATGTCTTTCAGTGGTGAGAATATTAAAATTATTTCACATGCCACGGCAACACAACAAGACATGATTTTTTCAGCATAAAACAATGTAGGAAAAGCTGTGACTATTCCAGTGATTATATAAAGCTTTGTTGAAGTTTTGAGCAAGTATTGCTCAGAGAAAAAAGGCATGGATTTAATAATTCAGGTTTTTTTCCACGTATCTTGAATATGTTTCCAATTTTATATATTTTGAGAATATGCAGCACTCAAAATTCCTAATTTCTTTTTCTAATACCATGTTTGAGTATTTGTTACCCTACAGGATACAGTATTTTAAATGCTTGTATGTCTCTGTCATATTTACAATAGGTTTTTTTTGTACTTGAATATTTTCTTAATCTTATTCTTTTTTAAGTTGGTTGCACAGTGCTACCTGGAAAATTCTGCAAACAGTTGTTTTTTAATAAAGAGATTCCCACAAAACCTTCATTATTGTAGTTATTTATAGGGAATCCTGTAGTTTGTAATCCAGTGCACATTTAAATGTGCTGGATGAATACGTTTCTCATAGCTTTATTATATTTGGATCTTTGCACTCAGCAATATTTCTTTCTGAAGTTGCTTAAATGATGCTATTATTAAGGGGATATTTAGAGGAAAATAAAACACCAGCTTTATCTACCTGTTGAACATCCATTGCTCAAAAAGACTTTCATTCATATATGATATTTTGTGTGTATCAGTTTTGTACACTAACAGAGAAGTCTTGCATGACACAACTCTTCCCTCTTGTTAAATAAAACTACTAGATAGCCATGTGCAATGCTTGGAGTGCAGAGAAATTGTTTCAGGGTGCAGTTGGAAAGGAAGAGGCTAGTGGCAGCAGACATAGCAAAGAAAATGGGAAGAACAAGAGCAAGCTTTGTATGAGCATACAAAAGACTGTCAGTTCATGCACTACTCAAAATATCCCTAGAAAGGCACAGTTGCAAAGGTTAAGACTCTCATATGATTGAAATAATTCCCATTTATGTGTTACTTGCTGACAAAAGCTGTTGACTTATTTCCTACCATGTATTCCAAGATTTTAGTATTTGTCTCTGTCAAAACCCTGAAATGAAATGTTCTGAAGAAATTTAATGTTCAGCTTTTAAAAAAACAATTTGATTTGAACTGATTGTTTTGATTTGTTCTCTCTGCTCTTTCTATTTCACTTTCTATTTTCTCATCTGTGGAGTTCAACCATTATGAATTTTGAAGCTAGTATGAGGGCTTAAAAAATTTAGCTATGGGTGGTATTGTGCCTCAGATGCAGCAAGATAAGATAAAGCCAATTATTGCTGAGTGATAAAAAGTAGGGATTTTAATTAAAACTATAGGGAGATCTTTATAGCACTACTGCTTTACTATTTAATTACTTGTTTCTTGGGAAATTTTCCTCAACATTTTTTTCTTCAGCTGTTGTAGATTTCTATATACTGCTTTTTGATTTTCTCGTTTGATCTCTGATTTGGTGCTGACACGAACAGAGTAAGACTTACTAATAGGCAAGTAAAGAAAGCATAATATTTCAATTTTCTCTTTTATCAGAACAAATATTTCTTAAGAAAACTATGAAGAAGACACTTTTCCATTTCCATTCCCCTACCCTGTGTCATATGCAGATAATTACTGTCACAACAGTAGATGGCTGAAAAAAACACTGAACCACTTATTTTTGTAGCATTTCTCTTCATTCCTCCAGTGCAGAAGAGTGTCTGCCAATATTGATGGCCTTTCGCTTCACTAGTCCTTTTTTGTAGGGACATTAAAATTGATTTTCTGCATCTTGGCATATGAAGACTCAAAAGTGTGTTACATGCCCTATTGCCCCAGAATGTGCAGTCACAGAGCAAAGGTTCCAATGACAGAGACTTTTATGGTACCAGGGGGCCTGAGCTGCTGAACTGGAGGAGTAAAGAGAGACAGGCTTATTTATAGTGTTACTGAAGAATTAACCTGCCTTTCAACTGGCTGCCCAGATACTCTGACTAAAAAATCTACTTTCTCAACAGAGGAGGTGGCAAGGGTAGAAAGGAGAAGAGAATTTTCAAGACACACCAAGTAATATTGTAAAAAAGTCATTGTTCCTTACAGTCGTGCTTTGCCACAGGGGCTGGTGGAGACTTGTTTACAGTTCTGAGGTAGTAAAGGTACAAGTTAATGTTGGAAATGGAATTGTTAAGAGAAAGCAGGCCAGGGGAAATTCAGAAATAATGTATCACCAGAAATCGAAAGAAAAATTCTGAGTATGAAGCAGCCGAGATACTGCCAGAGTTTCCCAGTCTCCAATTAAATCATCTTCCTTTTCTAATAAACATTCAGCAGGTTGTCTTGAGATGTAAGTGTCTAGAGTAAGTATGACTTTAGGCAAAAGAAGGGTGAAATAAAGATGTAAGACAATATTTTAAAAGACCAAGAGGAGGATTATACAATAGAGACAATCTATTGCGATTGCCTGAAAGTAAAAATCTTCATATCCTACATAACAAAAGTCCTTCTATGTCACAACAAAATTACTGTTATGGTCACAGCTAATCTGTCAGTGAATGTGAGATATTTTATTTTCTTTACAGGGATTGAGAACATGTCCAGTCACCTGAGAACTGAGGGAACCAGAGTGCTGTCTTGGGTAGAGCGTTGTTCTGGATGTCTCTACTTGGTCTTGGAGAGAAATAAAGACTGGGAGAGAGGCCCTGTCCATACCAAAATCGATGGCATGATTCTTGCCAGCATCATAGTGAGTGTGATATCACATACGATCAACCGGATCACTGTAAGAATGTGTTTTGACACTCCTGTTGTTCCACATTTGGGCATTAGGAAACCCAACACCTGATTCAATCCAATGTTACTGGGAATCTTTTTCTTGATGAAGAGATGAGGGGAGATAGATTGTCTAAATTTAGACTGTCTATGGCTGTCTAAATTCATGATCTTGCTACCATATGCAGCTCTGATCATTCTCTCAAAAAGAATAAAGCAGAACAAGAAGAGAAGCAAAGAATGATAACAACAGAAAAAGAAAGCACGGTGTAGGTCCTGTAAGAAATAACTCAGTAGAGTAAAGCCTAAGGGAAAATATGGTAGAGATCTGTGAAATTACTAGTGGCAGCGGAGAAAGTGGATCAGGAGCAATACATCATTGTTCTGCATTTGATAAACATTAGGATAGGCCAGATAAGATGATCATCTGACAAGTTCAAAAGAATCAAGAGGAGGTACTTGGTCATGCAAAATACAGCTGAAATATGTTTGTCATAGGATGCTGCTGATGCTAAAGGTATCAATGGGCTCAGTGAATGATTTGAGAAATTCGTGGAAGATAAGACTTAACGTGTGCAAGAACATTATATATGGGCTATAATGGGCAGAAATTGCATGGGGAAGTACCATCATAGGTTCACTCTGCTCTTATCTGTTTTTCCGACATTCCTTGTCAGCTAGTATTGGAGTCAAGGGACATTTGGTCCAGCATAGCTCAAGTATTACAGTGTTAAAGCAACATTCAATTTCTCTCTCAGCCTCACTCAACTCAGATAATTTTCCTTGGACACAGTTGGGACATAATCAAGAGCAGTCAGGCTTCTAGGGAGGAAGAGGTGGTGGTAGGAATGGTTATTATGAATCAATTCATAGAGTGTCTGTTTCTAACATATGCGACAAAGCGCACAGATTTGGAGGTCTAGTTAGATTTTCAGTTAAATAGATATGGTACCAAAGACATTTATTCCTGCCCTTGCCTATAGCTAGAGAATCAACGTTTTACACAGACTCAGCTTAACCATTCAGTGGTTGCACCATCTGAGCAACAGACCTGGCTAAACACAGAAACGACAGAAGGATTTTTTGTTATAAGTGAGGAGGCTTAATGCAGATGAAGTGGCCATATGGAGTGAAAAAACATAACCATTAAGAAGATGGAGAGATACTATTAGAACACGGGTTCCCAAAGTTTGTTTATGGAAAGCTGGCATAACAAGCAGGGCATCAAGAAGAAGTATCTGAAATAATGATTCTGTGACTCACAGGCACTCTCCCTTCTTGTCTCCCCAAAACTTTAGGTGTCTCCTTTCCTGCCACTCTTTAAAGCAAAAGAACGAGCCACAGTTTTTAACTGTCTTTCAGTGAAAATGAGTCTGCCGAGGAGTGAAGTTAAGATGTGAGATATCCAGATGTTTGGACTCCCTGGATTCCCAAACACTTGTCATAAACTTCACGTGTGGAGGAAACTTTTCAGCTGCAAGAGCCTCAAACATCACATGAGTTCATTGAGGATGCCTGCAGCTAATGTCACCTTGTGAGTCTTACCCAAAGATGTCTCAGACTGCCTTTGGGAACTCTGTTACAGAAGAGGCACATGGCAAAATCATCAGTGCAAGTCTTGGCACAGGAACATAATGTCCAGAAGTAAAAAAGTGGCTGAAACTGGCTGGATGCAAAAGCTGAATAACAGGAGAAGAATGATTCCTTAAAAAAACTGTAGGATCCACAAGAGTTACATGAGCAGTTTAGGACTTCATTCACAGTGTAGGGAAGTCACTGGTAAAGCTCCTCCACTCATTGCAAGAGGTGTTGTGTAACTCTCCTATGGCAGGTATGCTCTTATGAAAATGATATTCCTAGAGACTTTTTTCATGAATCACAATAATAATCACAGCAGATACAGCCCTGTAAGTAGTTAAAATGGATGAATCAGTATCTGTCAAAACTATTTTTGGGGGCCAGAGAAATAGAGAAGCTTGAATGACACCTGCAAGCTATTCATAGAAAATCAAATAACTGTGTGGACAAACAGTTGTACATTCACAGCACGGATAACAGTTCCCAAAGCAGAAACTCAGAGTAAAATGAACCTTTTGGCATGAGCTTCTATTATGAAATCACTTTAAATAAAAACACATAAAACATTAAGCCTTCTGGTCATTTATTTTGCACTATGCAGTGGTACTGCCTCTGCAGCCTAGAGGTGATTAACACAAAGTACCACTAAATCTCTACCTGTTACACAGAAAAACCTTAAAAATCCTCTTAATTATCTGTCTGTGCCAGAGAACACAGTCAAGTTTCTCTACATTTTTAATCACTGTTGTTACCGTTGAGTCTTCTCATGCTTATTTTTCATGATTTAAATACAACAATTTTGTTGAAATAATGCTCTTTGATACAAATAATTTAGAGTAAAGAAGGTGTGCCAGCAAAGCTAAGTTAATTATTTTGTCTGAATGCTTAGCAGATGAAAATGATGATAGACCTGGGACATGTCTACACTGGGCAGGAAGGTGTGGTGCAGAAATCCCCAGACGAACGCTGCATAAGCTAGCTCCAGACCTTGAACCAGAACAGCCATGTTTGCGCGAAGCTGCTGACAGGCAGCTTCAATAAGCTCAGAACCAAACCTGGGAAAATGCTGCTGGATTACTAGCTTCCCAGCTGGCCATCATGTGATGCTGTACTGTTTGGGCAATGCTGGGACTCAAGGTTCCAAGTAAGCTTCAGTCTAACTGAAGGTCATATGAAGACAAACCACAAGGAAGAAGGTGCTCCTCCACTAGTGGTAGCTGACTCTGGACACAAAAAATTAGCTGACTGCTTTGCTTCCTTAATTTTTTCCCCTCATATTTTCAGCCTATGTGAAGAAGATCAAAGCATTTCAGGGTTGCTTTAATGACCACGACACATCCTTGCCATTCCACAGTAAAAGGCATGGGAAAGCTGGTTGGACTTCATTCCTTGAATCAAATGTCAGAAATGTTGTTAAATGGAAGGTTAGTTAATCATTTCAGATTGCATTTATCTTATCACATGCATTTACATAAAGGTAATTATTTATATGGTACACTAATTTGTTTGTATTCCCTATGGGAAAAATCCTTATTTAATAGGAAGGAAACCAGCAGTCACCCAAAAGGTGTAATAATACTCCAGTGCCACCTTGCGCTGCAGCCTCCACCAGTACATGAAGATGTCCCTAGAGAAGTCCTTGCCTCCTAGGAGGAGTAGCATTGACAAGGGACGGGCAAGGAAAAAAAGATAGAGAATGAGGTAAAGAAAGTGTATTCACAAAAATATTCATCATAGACCCGTTACTTAAAATTGGAGTTCAACCTTGTTGTAAATTCTTTGCTGTGTAGACCACAATTAAACTGCTTTCTGTTTTTCCCATTTTTGATGAAAGACATAATTATTGTGAACATTACATTATGTACTGACCTGGCCAGCTGGAGAAGAACCAATGGAGCTTTGTATAAGGCTAATTACCAGGTTATTAGTAAGTAATCAAAAAAAAAAAAAAAGGATCAATGATGGACTTCCTCGAATCCATGCTGCAGAGGTATAATGGTCTTCGTTGGGCAGGCATGTCAGGTGAACAGCTGCTGTGGCAGAGCAAACCTGCCAAGGGTGTGATTGCTAAGAAGTGATATCTCACTCCAATGGAATCAGACCATGCTTTCACAGGTGTGGCACGAAGGCTTTTATAGCCTGATAAATACTTGAACTATTGTTATTAGTTGTTATTTATATAATGATATAGTCTACAATGCAGCACTAGTAATTTTGTTGTCAATGTTTTTGGTAGCATGTAAAATGAAAAGACAGTTCCTGATGAGCCTCTTGATAAGGAGCCATGGGCAGGTGCAACCAAGGCATCTAGGAAGCTTCAAGGACGTGATTACTCTTATCAATTCGGGCATCTAAGGCTGCTTAGTCATCCATGTGTTCAGCAGGAACATATCTTCATGATTTCTCTCACTTCCACAGTCACCATGGGCCTTAGGCTAGATTTCTAAATAGATATCAAGCTGACATCTGCAGGAGAGCAGCACCCCAACTTTCAGATGTACAGACAAGCCTAGGTACCTCTCTTACACATGTGTCAAACAGTCAAGGCTGCTTAGTCACCTAATCAGCAGCCTGGTCCTAAGGCAATTCACCTCCTGTTTCTAGTCCTCTAAATTCCTCATTTTCAATCCACTGTTACAAACACATGTGAGGTCTGAGGTGAACCCAGCTGAATGTTTTTGGGATGTGACATGACAGTGAGCAACTGAGGTGCTGGTGGTGGCTGTAAAATTTTTTTCCTTTCCTCCTCTTCTCGGCAAGACTATATGAATTTTGTGTTTCAGGGAGGATTTGACGTATGCTTGTGCCTATCTGCAGCACCAAAGGTGATGAACATGGTCCCACGAGCCAGCTTGTGGCCAGGGCTGTAGTGGTTTGAGCAGATACTCAGGTGTTTGACCCTAGCTGTAGCTTGATGACCTACTGAGCTGGGAGCCCAAATGGTGCAGCAGGATGTTTTTCAGCTCAGCACCTGAGATGGACCAGCAAGCCCATTTCCCTAGAAATAGAACAGAAACAGGATCATTGATAAAGAACTACCTCTACTGAGAGGAACTTGCCCTATTTGAGCTCTGGACCTGATTGTCAAGATTGCCTTGCCTTGAATCTCTTGGTGTTCTGTGAGTATTACTACATGACTTTTACCCCAGTACCCGGATCAAATCCAAAATACTGAGAAAGACTCAGATCTTTGCAGCTTACAACAATCAGCATCTAGTCCTCCACAGGGCCCATGTGCCTCCTGCCTCCTTGGTAGAGCAGCTTTTGGGGGGATAATGGTGGCTACAGCAGGTCAGGTCAGCATAGGGTGGCAAAATTGCTACTTATTGCACCAGCCCTGTCCTGTGTAAGCTGTGCAACAGGGTTATTTGGCTTTAAAAACTCTATTCAAGCCGCAGGGAATGTTCCTGCTCAGGTGGCATTGTGTCACCCAAAGCAGCAGCCAAAGCATCTTGAGGTACTTGAGAGCCAGTTCAGATCCTGCCACACAGTGTCTACTGAAAGCAGGACAAGGCTACGGCTACTTACTGTTGAGCTTTCTTCTAATCATATCCAAATTACATACCTTGTAGCAACGCCTGAGAACTTAGCAAAACAGCCCTGGTGTCCTGGTAGGAGGCAGGACAGAAGCTAGCTTACACAGAATCATGGAAAATCAGTTGCTCTGCCTCATGATTACTTTTCAACAGAGGAGCAAATCCCAACTTGCCTCTGCTGCCCAGAACTTCTTAGACCAATAGAAAGGTGGTTCAAATTCTAGGGATGTGTCTTTCTTCCTATGGACTCCACCAGGCATGTGACAGCCTGGAGGAGCACTCACAAGGAGCAGGTGTGAAGCTAGCCCCAGAGGAGCTCTCAGCTCCGAAAAGTTCCTGGATTATGTTGAGAGCTGAAAAACAGTTATCAGGTGAGAAGGTCTAAAGTTCTCCTGGCTTCGGCAATGTGAAGAAAGAAAGGCAGATCATATGTTAATACCCAGGTGAGAAGACCCTCATTACAGAAAGTTCACAATGTGGCTAGTATCTCTGCTGGGGAACAGACTGGCATTGGCAAGAGGTAGCCAAAGTATGGAGGCAAGGGCAGAGCTAGGCTACCCTCGCTCTGTCACAGACACAGGTGAGAAATTACATAGATACAGAAGTCTCTCCTCCAAGGTCTTTCCCTTGGCATGTAGAAGAGGTGTAAGCGTGTGTGCTTACACAGCCTAATACAATTAGGAGCCTCTGTTAAGATAAATATTAAATATCTGTTGTATGTTTCCAGGAGCACTCAGATGGAAATGCAACTCAGCTGCTAGACTACATTATAAACAGCCCCACAACTTACTCAAAAAATGAACGAGAGTGCTGGCCCTTTTTATTGATCCACTGCAAGGGTGGCTCATATTTGGGGACAGATTTGAATACAATCTCTGCAGGCAGAAGGGCTACAAAGTACTCTCTTAATGAGGTACTTTGACCTTACCCTCCCCTTTTTATTTGTTTTACAGTCCTTTGCCTCACTGTCAACCACATCAGACAGCCATAGAACTTTGGAGACCCTCCCTTCACAAATAGGTTAACAAGGAAGGAACCTGTGAAACCAGACTGCATTTCAGGGAGCTAAACCTAGGTAAGAAAATATACGTCAAATGTTGTCTATAAACTAACAATTCATGGGATTCCTGGGAAGCCATTCAAGTCATGAAAATGCTGTGAATAGTATTAAAACAATCCGATTAACTGAATAAAAAAAGAATTATTCTACCTGCTTTTTCAAGTTAATTGAAGTATGTAATCATGATTGTATGTAGTCAAGAGTTTCCAAATTCACTGGTAGTTTTGGACTGAATATAGCCCATTACCTTCTTTATGTGTCACTGAAGATATTGATATTCAATATCACGAAGCTTTTGACTGTCCTTTAGCAATTTCCATTAAAAGAAATGTCTCCCATGGGAGTCATAGACAAATCTGAGATATTGGAAATTTATGTATCTCAATATCCCTTCTCTACACGTACATCTATATGTACTTATTTACATGTTTATGCTAAAAGATAATTTTATGAGCACGACTAGGACATCTTCTTGGATATCAGCAAGCCTCCAATAGGAGCATTTGCACTCACCATATTGCTGGAACAGATTCTATATCTTCAGAAATTGTTTTAAAAAAAAATTAAATAAAAGCCAGATCTTGTGAAAAAGACCTCATCAGCTGCTTAACAGTTCTAGCAGATGCAAAGGCATTGGGCAGTTGCCTGTAGCAATTTCATACACGTAGAAGTTTGGGAAAATTAAAAAGAGACAGAAATGTTAACTTAACAACTTATCAGGAGGGGGGACTGTGACTCTGAGTATCACTTCTCTTCCCAGACATCTCAAAATCGCTGTTATATAAAAGATGCAATTTAGTGCCCATGTGCTTTCCTCTAAATATCAATGATGCATACAGGTGTCTGACACCAGCACCAATAAACGCCCACTTATCTGTCAGCATCGGGGCACACGTGCGTGCCAGTTACATGATTCTGGGTTTGCCTTTTAGTCATACCTAACTGAGCAGCCACATGAGAGCCTTGGCCCATGAGTCACTGTCAGACATCAGATATCACATGTGGGAGAATCGCAAAGTATGACAGATACTGTTACCATTATGTAAACTTCCTGTCACAATCATTCTTGGATGTTCATATTCATCAGTTACCCTCTGCACGCTTCGAGCTGGAGGTTTGCTTTCTATGTAGGCACAGGCACACACAATAGTTCCCAATTACGAGATATGGCCTGTTTTGTTCTATTGTTCGGAGTCTTTGTTTTTTTTTTAACCAAACTACAAATATGCTACATGCTTCCCTATTGCTGTAGATTAACTTTCTAGTTCTAAGATTGTCAAAAGGCTCAATTATTAACTTGCTTCTGCTAACATGGAGGCTATGTATCCAGACTGCATATTCAAACTTAAAATCAGTTTGACAAGTAAATAGTTGAAGGAGGAGGTTGTCCCCCTGTTATTTGTCTGACTTAATCATATTGCACTACTCCCCACCCCCCCCAAGCAGATGAACAGATCTATTGCCCCTTGGCGCTATTATTTTCTCACACTAATAAGGAGAGCATCTGTGTATCTCAATTCAGAATATAATCTATATGTGGACAGTCTGGTAAACAGAAAAGGAAAAATGAGAAACCTGTGCTTATCTGGAAGGTTGTCTTTTATAAGCAATATACCCTCAGAGCCTGAAATGACATATTGGGGCAGCTGATGAGCTGAACTGGCAGTGGGCCCAGACTGAGAGTAAAATGTCCTGTTGTCCACCCATAGCAGGTATTTATCCAGTCTCTGGGCAGCCACGCATTACACACCAATGTTCACAGCTGGTAACCTAGAGCAAGTTTTACAACTTTGCAGCTGATTATTTCACCATTTTTTTTCAGAGGCTTTTGTATTCCTTAAAATTAAAGCAAATGTGTTATCCAATGCCTTGAAATGACATAGAGAATGGCAAAAGCAGCTTTGTTTCCACAGAATGTCTGAACTGCGTGTTAATCCTTACCTTGAGAGATCACCTCTGGAAATAAAGAGGATTCCAACCTCTCTGTCAGCATGAGCCAGTTTTTCTACTGTTGCAGCCAAAAAAAGGTGCCAAGTGACGGCAAACTAGGTGTAGCTTTGTGATGAATAGGTTTGAACAAACCTTGGCTTTGTGCATCTCTGCAAAACCAGGGAGGTGGAAAAAAAGCAGAGTTGCTCAAGTGAAGGTAGAAGACAAATGCATATGAAAAAGAGTATTATTGGTTTTATTATCAAGCACCTACTAAAAGATGGGGCCTCCATGCAACTATACCTGAGCTGATGATGCAGAAGAGGATCAATACCTATTTTTGTGCAGGTAAGCCAGAGCTGCCTTTGAAAGCCCCTCAGAGGTGGAGAAGCTGGGCTCCAGGGGTTTGTAAGCCTGAGGAGGATAAAATCTTTGCCCCAGAGGAATGGTAATGAGTTAGGTATCACCTTTGCTGTTCTTTTGCACCCAGAAGCTCAAAATGCTGCCCACGCCTCTCTTAAGAAATATGGAAACCTGGACTGCTGAAGTGTTTTCTCAGTTTTGTTCAGAAGTTCATTTCCCTAAGGAGGCTGTTGGAGGAGAATAGTCTTTTTTTTACATCTGAATGTTTTGCAACAGAAAAAAACCATCTTTTAAAAATGTTTCTGTCCCATTTAAATGTAAGTGTTAGAAAGTCTGCTGTTAATTATCCATCCAGGATGATGGCATCTGTTATTTTTTTTTAAATGCTCCATTTACTTTAACTTTATAATGAAGTGCAGTAAATGTATTTGCAGTGGTTGTTAACTCTTTGAATTACTGTTTCAAAAGGTTTTAAATACAGTAGTTATTTTAGATGTTCGCCACACATTGTCCTGTTGAAGAGTTGAAGAGAAAGTTAATATTTCAGAGGGGTTTAATTCTGACCTCTGAAGAAATCTTTCCTGATGCTTCATAAAGCATGAGAAATTTTTAAGGAAACAAACTCTGTCATTCCTCTCAACATTTTATTTTTTGAATTGCCAACATTTCATACAAATTTACACTCCCAGATCTTTCTGTTGGAAGCTATTTACATCATAAAGGAAGAATCTTGAAGCTGGGAGCTGAAAAACAGAATTTACACTTTCTCCCCTTGCATTTCACATATATTTAGTGTTTCTAGTTTTTTTTTTTCCCCAGGTCTTTGTAACACACTGTGTTCCAGATCTCAAGCTGGATAAATTAAGTGGCATGTACTCTATTTGACATGTCAAATTTCTGTTACTGCTGACTGCAATACATGGGAGCAAATGTCACTGGTATTTTTTGAACATATGCAACAAATTTCAACCTAGAAGTCAGCTCATGGGCATCTGTTTTGGTTCTTTCTTTCTTTCTTTCTTTCTTTCTTTCTTTCTTTCTTTCTTTCTTTCTTTCTTTCTTTCTTTCTTTCTTTCTTTCTTTCTTTCTTCCTTCCTTCCTTCCTTCCTTCCTTCCTTCCTTCCTTCCTTCCTTCCTTCCTTCCTTCCTTCCTTCCTTCCTTCCTTCCTTCCTTCCTTCCTTCCTTCCTTCCTTCCTTCCTTCCTTCCTTCCTTCCTTCCTTCCTTCCTTCCTTCCTTCCTTCCTTCCTTCCTTCCTTCCTTCCTTCCCTCTCTCTTTCCCTCTCTCTTTCCCTCTCTCTTTCCCTCTCTCTTTCCCTCTCTCTTTCCCTCTCTCTTTCCCTCTCTCTTTCCCTCTCTCTTTCCCTCTCTCTTTCCCTCTCTCTTTCTTGTCTAAAGGGCTTAGAACCAATGTAAGTGTAGCCGACATCAGCTCTGTCTTTCTTTACCCAGATACTTGCAAGGGGGACTTCAGGAAAAATGAGAATTCTCTCCTTCTAGGATGATTTTCACAGGATCTGCAGCCCTGGAGAGCTACGAAGCTTGTAACACACTATATTTTTCTCAGTTTTTTTGGAAGCAGACACATAAACCCTGGAAGTCTTACCCTTTGTCCTAAGAATGTGTGTTAGGCTGCAGCTCTGCAAACCAGCAAAACCTCACAAAGGTGGCGGAACAAGTAGGACTGCCTTTTCCCTCATCTGTACCACTTACTGCACATGCCTGTCCACGGTACCCACTGATGCAGTGAGGAAAGGGTTTTGCAGGGTGTGTGTGTTAATCTGGAATAACTCTTCCCTGAAGGCACTACAAGGCTGCACCGATGCTTGCACTGGTGCCAGCTGAAAGTGTTCACAAAAACATCATCTCACAATTAATGACGGATGACCCTTGAGTAAGTATATGCTTTGGTCACTTCTCTTGACCTAACTTTTCTTGTTCCCTTCTTGCTTGCAACAGCTTATGTTTTATTTCACTTTAACTGTATTATTCTAAAAAATGCCTCTTATTATGTGACACCTCTTGCAAAATCTTACCATCACTTTAAATTGCTACCATAAGTTATGTCATTCTCAAAGCCTGTTGTGATATGTAAGATGCATTTAATCATAGAAATGGGTTATTATTTCTAATTCCAACGGTTTAAATATCCTTCCCATAAGTTTGAAAAAGCGTATTACATAAAATATTGATATTCTATAGAAGGCAACAGTGCAGCAATACTTCTAACTATGATGTACTGTTAACACTGTTATAGTGGCAAGTAGAAGTTCAAAATATACAAAAGTTAAAAGTTATTCTATAAAGTAAGGAAACAAAACCCAAATAATTTTTAAGTGTTTTTTTCCCCCCATAAAAATATTTAAATTGACAGTAAATAATTTTTTGAAATACAAAACCTGGCTGACATCTATGACACAATATAGTATTGTTATAGTACTCCACCAAAAAATAAAAATCAATCCACAGCAAAGATGATTTTGTGTAAGTTAAAATAATATTTGCATACAGTTTCATAAATACTTTGGAGATGGTTTCTTCACTACAAACAAGTATTCACTCTGGAAAGACTTAGTAGACTAGAGATGCTTATGAATGTCTTCTTTTCCAAGAACAAATGAATCTACATGTATTGCAACTGGTTGACCAGTTCCTCTGAAATTTCCTCCATTTGACATATCCTTCCAATCTTGCTGCTTAGCTGCTAGATCTGGTGGAGGCTTCATTTTTTCCCTTTATTACCATTTTCTCATCCTCAGACTCCTGTCACCCAAAACCTGCAAAGCCATAGAGATTATTTCTTTAAATATTAAAGCTAATCCTACTCAAAATGGAATTAACTGCTGTGAAAACCCATGATTAGCAACCTGGTGTCTGTGCAAGTACAGGAAAATCTCTGATAATTAAAAAAAAAAAATCTTCATTTTCATAAGTCCATCTCTTACTTTAAAGTAATAGAATTAATTTTTCTAAGCATGTTGAACTAATCTTTAAAGCTTTTACTTTTTATTTCTCTGTCCCTCTTCTACCCCTCCCCGGACCAAAAAATAAAAGAGGAAAAGGGAAGTAAAAAAAATCCTACTTTAGCAGATAAAAAATTACGCTGCATATAATTTGAACCACATTTTTAAGCTGAGGAACTCTTGCCTCTTCAGCCCCCCTTGTGAGCTGCCTGCCCGTGCTCCTACTACCCTTGGCTTTCTGCCCAAAGTTAAAGTACATGTTTAGTATCTTTTTAATATTTCACGTGTCTCCCATCTGGTGGATTATGTTCTCGTGTCACAGGAAATGGACTTAATGATCTGAAGTTAGGTGGCCATTTCTCACTACATATGGGTATTATAAGCTGGTCTGATAGTATACTGAAAGGATTATTTGTTAATAACTACCTGTCTCTCTTCTGCTTCAGGATACTGTAAGATGACGTCACTAAATGCTACAACCCACATTTGGATTATTTTTCTTATATTCTTTATTCTATATTTATCTACACTGAAGTACAATTTTAGCTCATATCTTTCATCAGTTAGAGGATCTATGTCCCTTTAGACCTATTTCATTCTTCTCTGCCATTTGCTGTATTTAGATAACTGGCATCTCCATGCTACTATTTACTCGTTTTAGGACTGTTACGCTAGTGCTAAGTTTTTCTTTATAAACTATGGCATGAATTTTCTTGCCCGTTAATTAATACCAAGCATTATGTTTTATAGACAGTTCAGGTTGAAATAATGCTTCCCCTTCCTACAAGATACATCAGGAATATATGGTTTTTAGAAATTAGAGACAGGCATGCATGCACTCTGCATAAAAAATATATTCCTGGGAACCAATTTCCTGGTGGCAAATTATTGGCTGAATATATCAGTACAGATGGCTGTCTAAAATGCAATAATGCTAGGCATGTGTCACCATGATGTGGGAACTCATTCAGAAATGGAATACTGCAGCATTGGAATAAATAGATATGTAGCTGAAATTACAGATTGTGGAATACAGGATGGGTGCAGGCTGCTGCTGCTACTTGGTACCGAGGCTGTAAGCTTCCTTCCGAAGAAGCATAGCTCTCCATAGGCATTCTGTCATGTACTTGGTGCAATTTCAGGTCTTAATTGCCCATTACAGAGTGGGAAAAAAAAAAGTCATAGAGTTTGGCATAGCCAGGAGCCAATGCTTGAGGTCCATCATTGTCATTATGAGCAATAAGAAACTAAGCCAGATGGCTTCATCTGCCTGTGGTCAGAAGCTAAACCTGTGCTGGGGTGTAGTGTAATTCCTGGCTTGGTGCTGTCAGCTGGCAGCACATGCGAAGCAGTTGCATCTACAGGGTTGAGAGTAACTGCAAAGACATGCCTTGCCATGAGAAAGACATGATCTCCACCAGTATGGAGGCACATATCCAGAATGAGGTGGTACGAGTTTCTGTCAGTGGTGTTTTCTATTGTGAAATGGGGGTCTTGAGGTGGATTTGGTCAGAATGCCCTAAATACTGAGATGGAGTGAGATGAAGTGGTCAGTGGTTATAAGCGACAGGTGGACGAGGTGCTAAGGGGCATGGTTTAGTGCTTTAGAGGAATGGTTGGACTCTGTGATACAGTGGGTCTCTTCCAACCTGGTGATTCTATGATTCTAAGACTAAAGAATTACAAAAAGGTCCTGAAAAATTATTGAAATGGGGAATGAAAATGCACTTGCACAAGTAGCAAATTAAGGAAAATTATCTGGTGGTGAGGTGTTTGGAGATGTTACCTACTCCATAAACTGAGTGTGTAACAGCAATGCTTTCGCTGATCTGTCTGCTTGTACAGTATGTATTTTTCTGTAAGCAAATCTAAAATTCAAACTAGGCCAATGAGTCTGCTGAGAAATATGGAAATTGTTAATGCAGGTCAGTGTCTTCCCAAGCAATTGGCATCCAGTAACTATGAAGTCCACTTTGGTAATTGTTTTATTTTTCGTTTGCATCTTTCACTACAGAGGACATTAAACTGCAAAGTATTGTGGATATCCTATATTTTGAAAAGATTTCTTTTGTTTATTAGATGGAGACTTTTTGGTTTAAAAGTATAATTCTTGCAAAGTCTAGAAGTGAAAACTCAAAATCAGTGAAACATTTTAAATGGAAGAGGAAAAGTAATTCTTTTCTCAATCTCCATATGTTTATATTTTGAACACTGATTTTAGTGTTATTTTTGTAGCCAAAGAAAGCCAGTTTTCACTTTGTATTTTTGCTTCTTAACACAACACTTCAGGCATCTATAAGTGATGTAAACCTCATAAACACAGAAATAACTCATGGTTCTGAAGGTCAGTAGTGAAGCAACTGTTTGAAATCTTGACAGACCTACTTTAGGGGCCATATGACAAGTATTGAGTTTACAAGAAGCCCTCTTAGATTTTCAGTAAAAATGAATAATGGGGCACTTACAGATTATGGACTTTACTGCACTTTGTGCTCTTCAATGACACCAGACAATTGGTCATAATTTGCTATAAGAAATGTAATGATTTTACTTAATTCTTTTCTATTGAATTTCTATACTCTTCCTGTGCTACAATAGAATTAAAAAGGGAAGAGAGATCACATTGACAGCTGTGCCATTCTAGTACCCGCCTAAAATTTCTTTAGTTTTTTACCATTTCAAGATGTGTGAAAGTCTATTTGTGTAGAAAGGGGGAATAATTCTGATGAACTGTAATTTTTTTTTTCTAACTGCCTTTATCATGTGTCCTAAATGTACAAAGAAAAAGAAACAAGGAAGACACATACCTTGTAGATTGCTGTAGAGATGGTGTACATGGTTAAGGACCTAACTTGGCTATAAAATGGGTATTAAGCCTAAAAACCCATGAGAAATAGAGATTTCACTTGATTTTATTTGCATAGTGATTAAAGAAGGAATCAATTGTGCTTCCTTAGTATGTATGTATAAAACACTCTAATATCCTTCTGCCAAGTTGTCTTCCTTAATAATGTTCAAATGCAAAAGCTCCCTAAGGTGCAAAGATCAGACTATTCTCTCTATTGTAGACTAATAGTTAGATATGTTATTTGTAGGCACGTCAATAGATGCTGAAAATACAGATATCTGGCGTAAATTTCAAATTCCAGTGACAGTTTCACACAATTTGTGGGCATCTAAAGTGTTGCACTGAAAGTAAAATTTTGCTATCCAACTTCTTCTAGAATAAAATTCGCCTTTTGGATTAATATAATTTTTGGAAAGATCACAAAAGGATTTCACTTCACTGCAAGACCTGTGAAGGTTTGTTCTTGGAATGTAAAAGTGTAAAATAAAAATCTAAGAATTCATTATATATTTGGAGAATAGCAATTATAATTGGGTTTCTCTCTGTTCTTGTATGAGCAGACTTGCACATGCATCTGCTAAATATGGAACACGTACTTCACTCAGATTAGAAACCACGATGACCTTCATAAACATGTGTACTTATGTTCTGCTCTTAAATACATTTTTTCTTGGCACTCTTGGAAAAGTCTTCTATTTGGTTAGATTAATGACAATTCATGCTATACAAAGCAGGACATTTTGTTTTCATATGGAAGGGTTTTTTCATGAGAAAGGACAGGAAATTAATCAGTTGAAATCTACAGTTATTCTTTCATATTAAATACAGGAGCTATGCTGTCCTACAGATTTTTTTTTCTGTTTTTCAAATTATTAGTGTTTTTAAGTATTAAACAATAGAAGATGAAATATCACTCTTATTTCCTATGCCTTAAACCCCCCTATTACATTAGGTTTTATTTTCTAATTAAATTTTTAACTCTAAGAATAGGGTTTAGATTGAGTTGAGAAAGGTTTTAATAAATTGGAAATGGGTCAAACCCCATTTACTGTTTCTACTACTAAACCACCACTATTGCTACTCATCTAGACGTGTTATTGATTTATAAGAGCTACCCCATAATGGCTTCTTAGTTGGTCTACTAGTCAGAGTAAATCTTATGAGATGATTGACTATATGTATAACTGAGAAGAGGTCCAATCTCTTTTCTGTAACATGAACATTTTAAAGGTTATTTTCAAAACTTTCAAAATTTTCTCAAAAAAAGGTAAGACTGTTAAAGAGAGCTTCAAAACAAATTGCTAAAAATATACAATGGAGAAAACTAGAAATCTGTGCTTGTGCACGCATTTTTCTTCTTAACATTCATGCATGTCCCCACAAAAGAAGAAACTGCAGGCTGCATCCTCATCTGCTAAACTTACATATTTATTAAAGCTGCTGGTGCTATGTTGATGTTATCTATCGTGGTAGTTTGAAAAAGTTTAATAACATCTTCTCTATGCCACAGCACAAGACATGCTGAGGAAGGAATTTAAAGTTGCTGCATCTGTTTGGAAGCAGAATTCTTCTGCTTCTTTAATTTCACCAAAAGATTGTCACTCAGATGTAACCCTGTATTTCCATTAGAAGGAGCCATTTCAAATTTGGAAATGTGTGATTCCACTGAAAGACAAGTTTGTAGGAAGGAGGAAACTACCTCCCTGCATTATTCTGAGCTTGCCGAGATATTTGTAGGTCTATTAAAAAGACAAGCTGCATTACTCTCCTTACACTAAAGGTCTCTATGCTTTCCTCTTGACTTTCATGGGCATTTTGCCCAACTACAGGACAGGGCTCCGAAACATTCGGTGCAGAACAAAGTCTAATTAAATTGTTGCATGTTGACATACTATAGACTCCAGTTCTAAACCATCCTGAAACCTTTATTACATTAATGATTTATTTTCCTTGTGGGCACAATTCTAACTGTTTTGGAAGCTCATATCTGCACCGAGTGACCAGTGACCATATCTATGTTGCTTATGAGACTTTCAGCTATACTCTTCCCTACTGTTCTGGTTACTTACTGCATGCCAGGGTCTGTCACATCCTTTCTTGTTTTTGACAAATTACTGCAACCATTCAGGTTGGTGGGTTCTCCTAAAGTAGTTTGACTGGTGTAGTTTGGGACAACAAAAGAAATCCATAGTTTGTACATTATTGATGGTTCCAGAGCAGTTGACCCAGGAACAAAAACATCCAAACAATTATTGATAAAAGAATTTCCTTGTCCTAAAACATGTAATCTAAATATGATAAAAGTCATTAAAGATAAGCCTTTTTGTGTTCATCTGATAGAAATTACCCGTTTTATACTATGGCCTACACACAACATTTTTATTTTCATGGGTGAAAACAGTGTGCACCTATCACCTTTCTCAGTAATTTTGCAGTGATTATTTCTGTAATAATCTTAATGCCACACACTGGTGATTTGTCCAGTCACTTATCTCCACTGATACTTACCAGTATACCAGCAGAAAGCAAAGTTAATCTACAGTACCTTTCTTGACACAACTTTGCAAATCTTTCATCCCCAGGGAATTTTTTTTCTTCTCTTATTTTATAACCTAAAGTTCAGGGATTTACATTGCTCATTTCCAGTATAACATAACAGGTATAAGTGGAAAGAACTTTTGATTCATGCAACTGTTCCTTGAAAATGCTTTTGTTTTGTCAGTAATGTGTTTTGTTTGGCTGTCTCACGCAGTAGGAAAACCTTTCTCAGATTTGCATTTTTTGCCTTTTAATCTCTAAGATTTCAGAAGAAGTGTGACATAGCTGGGTCAGATCAGGTTGGTCCCCAGTTTAGTTTAGGCTCTGATTTGACCAGCTAACCTCAGTGCTTGTTGAATCATGCTTTTAGAGATGGTCTCCCACCTGCAGAAGCTCAAGTTGAGTATGCAATGCTATGAGAATTCTTCCCAGTGAAATCTGAGGGGAGTCGCTCCTTGATTGTAAGGACAACTAGAGGAGGAAAAAGCAACCTCACAGATTTGATATAATATGCATATGATCCTCGACTCAGGGTTGACAAATGGAAAACCATATTTTAATCCATTCTCAGTCCCTAGGCATTGAAACATATACATCCCATTTTGAAACAGAGTACCCTGAGCAGTAAGCAATAAGTAACTTTAAGTCAAGAAGCATGACTCTATCCACATCATTTCCTGAAATCCTCCAGTGATGGTGAAGAACGCAACATTCATTGATCTTCATTGGTCCTACCTATGGGTCCTAGATGCATTTAATTTGTTTTAAGTTTAGGGATGTTATTGTAGCTGGTGATATGTGCTTAATTTGTGGGCAGGTTATCTATATAACTTTGGAGAAGATGAGGTAACCATGAAATTTTAGGGGTACTACATTAACTAGCCTAAAGTCAATGGGAGAGTGACTCTTGCCCAGGATAGTTGATCATAGTTGATTTCCTTAATTTGTTAAAGAAAAAGAGTTTCAGGCACAGTCCTTTTTTTGTGTGTGTGTCAGACTTTGTAGTGTGAAACAGAAATCCAGGTGACGTAAATTGCTGAAACTGAGGTGTATCCTATAATGCAAAACTTGTTGAGGCCCCATCTGAATCAGAAACTGCAATCTGCCAATTCAAGAAATCTGGGAGAATGAATCTGTTGTAGAAGCTAATGTGCCAGCAACATTTTGGCTAGTGACTCCTTGTTGTCAATGGGAGCTGTGGTGTGATGTGCAGGACCTACCCAACACTGGAATGTGCTTCTAGCCTTGATTCATGTCATGATCGACCTTGCACTGCTACCTATGCTGATGTGCAGCTGTGGGAATGCAGGCTGAAGTACACTGCTAGAAGAAATTGGGCAAAAATCCATTAAGGAAAGAGCAAGGAAATGGAATTTTGATTTCAGGGAGTAGAGTAGGATAGGATAGGTTCAGTAGGAAGAGACCTACAATGATCATCTAGTTCAACTGCCTGCTCACTGCAGGGCTGATCAGAGTTAAAGCATGTAATATGAAAGGTGGTTTTAGGGAGAAGCTTGGGCTAGAAAAGCCTAAGCCCTATTATGTAGGAAGCAAATAACACTATTAGTAAAGGCCAGTGCTCGTGAAATTTCCTTGACAGGTTCTCTATGGCTTTTAGTACAGTGTTACATGCATGTTTAGTTTTAGAGTTACTGGATGGTATACAGAGACAAGGCAGGTGTATGGAATTTATTTTTAGATAGCTTCTTAGAAAAGAAGAGGAAGGCTGCATACAACAAAATTTTACTCTGGCAGCACAACATAAAAATAATTTTCTTTCTGTATGCAAACAAATTTAAATCCGTATTTTGCAGTATTAAAAACAATGTAAAATGAACAGTTAGCACAAATAAGAGTCCTTATTGCTCAGTGGACTCTCAGCTACATGTGATAGAGAATGTAGATGCCCATATGTTTAGATGCTGCAAAGTGAATACTTAGCCAACTGGTCCCAGAATAGAAGCAAAAATAATGGAGTTAAGTGCTTGGACCCTTCAAACACCACACAGGCACATTGCAAGAGCTTGTTACCCCTACCCTGGCTAAGCAGAGACCTGTCTAGAGTTAGCTAATTGGAAACACTAAGGATAGGGCATGGCTTTAAATTTATCCATCTCACAAGTCTCAGCATCCATGGAAGTAGTTCTGTTTCCCTGGGACCTGAAGCCAGTGCTGGTCCCATTACTGAGGTAAAGGGTGAGGAGGGGAAGGCTGATGCAGATGGCAGGCATCACTATCAGCAGTGCAAGAGGAGGAGAGAGCTCTGTGCTTGCTGCATGAGGAATGAGTCACAAGTTCAAAGCTAACATGTTGCAGCACAAGTGAAGGGAGAAATCTCCCATGGGAAAATGCACTCCCCACTGTTGGTAGCTGCAGGAGGCAGCAGGAACGCAAATGAGGTGCTTTGGCCATGCAAGCAATCATGCAGGTCAGACTTCCCGGGGACCCCACACATCCAGCCTCCCACTACACTTTGTCTGCTGCTGGTTTACTGCTATGATACTTCCCTTGCTTTTGACACTTTGGGGTTCTGTGTGAAATGCTGTAGTGCTTCATCGGTGCTTGCTAGCAATTTCAGAAGGATACAACTGTAGCAACAATTTCCTAATTGCCATTCTTCTGTTGTCACAGCTTGCTAAAATAATCCTCCATCTTATGGGACCAGTGGCAGTCAGATTTGGAAAGGAAGTCTGCGTGGTTTTGTAGGAATTTGCAGCTAATAAAATGATAGTAAGGAAACCAAGAGTGGAAGATGTCTATGGATCTGACTATTGGATGACTAATCTGGTCAATGTGGTAAGGCAGACATGATTTGTGGATTAAGGTCAGCCGTAATCTCTGGTTATGCTAAGTGAAAAATAAAGCCAAATTGACTAGATTTTCGAGGTTTTTTTTTTTTCAGAAGGCAAAAGAGGATACTTTGATGGTGGCATTCAAGAGTCACAACAGTGTGAAAATATATCAGCAATGTGCTGGCTGTACTGTGACTGCCAGCTTCAGGTGTTGCACAAGCGACTCTTGGAGAGGGGAGTGTTTCAGCCTCAAATCTTAGTACAATTGTCATGAACCACAGAGAGCTCACCATCCACACCACCAGCAATATCCACACCTATTTAACATCTTGACCCCAATAGTTGTTCTTAACAGTTATACCTTGCCTTGCTGAATTACCTGATTGTGGCAAATATGAAGCAAATCGTCTGGGATCGAAATATAATGAAACAGTTTTATTAGTTCCAAATTTAAATTATTCAGTGAATAACTGGAATATTTTATGTTTACTGGAAGAAGTCCTTGGAACACTAAGATATTTGTGAAAAGCCAAGTTGACCACAACAAATGTCCAAGACACGATCAATTCACATGGAACTCCCAAGCCATATCTGTTACTGCACTACTTGTTTCCACTCAGACGTTATTCTAGAGAGCATAGAGGCTCAATTTTTCAGGTTGCTTAGATGTCTACTTCCCACTGATTTCAGAAGAAATATCTGTAAGTCTTGATTTCAAAGGGAGATCAGCACTTACCTGTTTCAACCAGTGTGGTTTTAAATTTCCTTCACATAGAAGCTATGTCAGGATTGAGAAACAAACCCAAATTACAGCTGCTCTGCAAAAAACTTTTGAAGCATTCATTTTAGATCTGCTAATGAATAATTACAGAAAAGTAGCATGCCAGAACCTGATAACCTGCAGATGTGATGGTATCAGAAGCAACTTCCTGAATCTCCATGTTTTTGCCATGCATTTGAACATCATAAACCTCATGAATTGCTACGCTTTTTTCCTATAATTCATGTTACATTTTCCTCAAATTGAGAAGAAGCTTTCTTAAGATACATTATTTCATTACAATAATGAACAAGTACTGAGAATTCCATGACATTTTTGTAGTTTTTATGAAGGCACAATAAATCTTTTGCAAAAAATTCTGTTAATGGTTATTGGATTATGAAGTGAAAAAAAGACCAGACTTTTGAGTTGTATTTGAAGTAGAAATGTGCACTCACCTTATTCTTTTTGCTCTTTTGATAAGCCAGATATTGCTGAACATAATTTCTGTTTCTCCCTTCATTAAAATAACGTCTGATACTAAGGAAATTAGGCTGTTTTCCCTCAAAAATATAGAAGTAATTTATATCACGTACATCCATGCATTAGGAAGAAAATCTTTAGCTACTACATATTCAAATTTTTGTACGCTGAGATAAGTTAGGGCAAGAAAGAAATTTGCAGGCCTCACAAAACTATTCCAGGCACTCCCTAATTAGATTTATGCTCTCTGACATAGGGGAATGATAAGCTCTAGGCATTTCAAAGTCATTCTGTAGGGGTCAACATTTTACCACTTAGATGTATATGCATGCATGAAACAAACTAGTGATACAGTGACACACCAAAGAAAAATGTTATGCTAGATCTTTTATTATTAATTATATACAGAAAAATAGTTATGTGAGCCTCTGCAGGGATTTTTTTTTTCTTTTGTAAAATATTGAGAAATCAGTTTGTTTAAGTGTTAAGCTGTTCATAGAAAAGTAAGACCCTGGAGGTTAGAGAAAGTGTTGTCACTCAAATCTGTTCTCCCAAAGAGCAATTACTGGAGTCATTAATGTACCTCGCTCCAAAATCTAGTCTGACATTAAATACTGCTTGAAATGTTCAGAAGACAGTTAAAAGGTAGGGATGGATCCTTTTCTCATGTAATGTGCTGAAAAGCTTCCGTGTGCATTCAATCATCTGGCTTCACAAATCCTAGCGGTACTCCTGTGAAGTTGTTACGAAACATATTGGTTGCATATTTCCTTTGTTTTTGGCAAGAATAATTAGATGAATGTTTAATTAGGAGTGATTTTCTTTCATGAATCAGGGCTAGCTGACTGAAGGGTTGATGACAGTCCATAATAACCTATAATACACATATTTGAATAACTCTGACTTGGTAGTATAACAAAATTATAGGTACTTTAGAAATACCCCAGCAGAAGGATAAATCCCCAGTCAATATAAATCAAAGATTCACTGAAGTTGTCAGGACTCTTTTATTAGAAATCTCTTAAGAATCTGGGAAAATTTATTGAAATACACTTCAAAAAGCTTTCTGCTAGATTGTGCTCTCATCTTGGATTCAAATCTGCGTGAGCCAAACTTCATCATTCCCTCTTATGCCATCAGCCTCTCCTTGCTCTAAACTTTCTTTGTCCACCTCTTCCTATGCATTCAAACTTGTTCATCTCTTCCACCCTAGTGCACATTTCCTCTATATATCTGGGGTGCTTAGCAGGACTCCACACATCAGAGAGGAAACACCAGCTCCTTTCTCTGCCCTAGTTAAATATGCCTCTGGGGCAGCAAGGTCAGGACAAACTCACCCTCTCCAGTCCTGCTGTACACTTACCTTGCAACAGCATCATGTGTTGGGTGGGATGCAGGTGATCCATCCATAAAATGAAGAATGACTTTCAGAAGAAGGGAACTAAAACTGCCTGTGATGACAGCAGTTGGGATCTGCAGACAGATGAACTTCTTCAATCCCTGGGCAGGGGTGCTTATGTACTTTGTATTGCACTTGTGTAGTGGAATTGGCTGACATCTTGTCAAAACTGGTTTTGTCCGCATTTGATGCATTTGTCTGGCAACTCACAGGTTACATGTCTATGTCATTTAGGGATCTTTCACAACCTGTTTTTTATATAAGCACCAACTAAGACATGTATGTGATTTCTGTAAGGTGAAGATTCATGTTCTTCTGTGAAGAAAAGTCAATTTTACAGCCCACATATTTTCCATTTTTTTTCCAAATAACCATATTAGCAGGATCAATAGGTAGATGTTTGTTCCCAATCATTACCAATTACTTTGAACCATGGAACATTTGCTTGCTCTGGGGTACCAGCAAGGAAGCAGTAATTAACTGAGATAGTTGTTGTTTTCCCTTGAAAGCTAAAGAATAGGATTATGCTCTTTTGATAAATTAATAGGCTTAAATCAATTTAATGTATTTAATAGGAACCTTTGATAACAGGAAGACACCTCAAAGCCCTCACTGTGAACTTTTCCCATTACTTCTGAACTGCAGACAATGAAGATAAATGAAATTTGCAATTCAACAGTTGTAATAGAAAGGGTAGGGGATGAAATCTGCCTAGAATCAAAGAATGAGTTGAATGATCATTTTCTAATTAGTGACCATTATAATTCTTCTTATATCTTCAGAACACTTCACAAAATTTATCTCCGCAATGATTTAGGATAGTGGCGTTAGCCCCATTTTACAAACCTTGGATATGATCACTTTGAATTTGAACCGGCTCTTTGCCTCAGAGGATCTTTGCCTTTTTTTATGCAATATGTGCAATGTCAGAACTAATGAAAGCAGTAAGGGTGGCAAAAGCAATGCACTGTTCCCCTTTGCAGAACCTATTAAAGAAACGGATCCAAAGTTTGTGATGCAAATTCCTGGTCTTTTGCAGGCTTGAAGAGTGACATATTTGGCTCAATAAGATCAGTTGTCAAATATGTGTCTTGACCAAGAACTTGATGCCTACAGTGGGATTTAAATGGATTGTGAATCCTTCTGTCCAAAAAATTTATCTTTTTTACAATGTTCTCTTGGAATTTGACACTATTTCAGGGAGTGTCTCAAATCCCAAAGGGATAGATAACTCACAAAGAAACTAGTTGTATCTGCTGTGCTTTAAATTGCTGCCGGGGCACTCTCTATCCACTTTATCCAACTACTAAGACCTGTGGATTCAGCTCCTTTTAAGAGGAGTCCATGCTTCAGTCTGTCTCAAGCAGACAGGACAACAGGAGGTTTTGGTGATTCACTGGCACATTCCTTCTTGTAAAACAATGATTTCCAGTGTAATCCAGCTGGAAATGCATACAGGAATGGGTAACTAAAGCATTAGTGGTAAAGACCTGAGATCTAATTAATGATTTTATAATTGTATATGGACCTTCAAACAATGTGAAATGTAGAAAAGAGTTTCCTGTAGGTAACAGAGTCCACATGGCCAGTGGTCTTTGGATTTCAGGTGAAGAGAAGTAACTCCTTAAAGCCTCACAGAAGATGACTGGGACTTTGAGAGACAGGGGCCCTCCTCTCACATCTCAGTTCCTTTTCTGTCACTACCTAAAGAGACACATGCCTTAGATCCTACTCAAAGCATCTTAAGAGTCCAAGCACTTAACCTTTCACTTAGTCCCTTCTTTTTGTATCCATTTGTTAACTGTGAACCTGTTACAGGACCATTAGGCTCCTCTAAAATCCTGAAGTTTAACCTGCATCAGTAACATCCAGGATGAACAGCCTGGTCTTCAGAAATACTGGTTGTTCATCTTATTCTGCAATACTCTATTACTCTAGTTTATTTGAGTGTCTGTTTATTACTATGTGTACTTTTACAGAAGCAATTTTCCCCTCCTCATTTTGATTGGCCTACTGGCTGTTTCTGTTTCAGTCTTTCTAATAGCTGGGCAAATACTGTCTGCTTGTACAAAGTCCTTTTATTCCATACACAGTTCCAGAAGAATCAGGAAATTTACCCAATGCTTTATTGTATTAAATACAGTGTCTTCTTTCTTGCATGTTAAATTGACTAGGAGCAATTTGCCACTTCACATAAGTTTTGCGAAGGTTTATCAATAAATATTCCAAAAAACTCAAAGTCAATAGGATAATACTAAATAAGAAACACTGAAATGGACAAAGATCTAACAGACCAGTCTCAAGGCTGGAACAAAGTGAGGGAGAGGAGTGCTGTGACAAGGCTTCAGCTTGGAGCAGGACAGAGAGGAATACAGAGCCATATTTTAATATCTTTGGAAGGATATCTCATCCCATGAACTGACAAAATTGTTGCCACATTAAAATGGACAGGCTCGATATTTACTAGGTTTAATTCTTGTCAGATGCAAAATGGATGACTTAGGTCCATACAGTGATTTACAGCTTCTGCTTAATTTTGGTTTTTTTTAGATGATGGGAAGGGAGGAGAGAGGTCTGAAAGGGAGGGCAGCAATCTAAAATATAAGCAAGAACAATTACATAGCTTTATAAAGTTAACCTAGTTCTGTCTTCAGACAGGAGGGAGGCAAAAGAATTTATTTATTGCCTTAGATTGTCTCTGTCTACAAATCTCAAGCATGCTTAACTCCACCCTGTTTTCTAGGCAAAAAGTAACTGGCATTAAGTATGTAAATTTATCTTAAGGTAAGCCCAGAAACCACCCACTGGTAGGGGATAATTTCTGCTGTGTGTTATTACAAAAAAGGACTTGTTCCTTAAAACCATGAGGTTTTGTTTTTTTCAAGGTTTTGACATGAGTGTGTTTTGTGTTTTGGTCTGGGTTCTTTTTGTTTTTTTTTTTACAGTAAGTAGTTTTTTGTACACATTAACCCAGGAAGAGGCAGGTCTAAATAGCGAGCTTAACAAGGTATACCTGCCATGCCAAGAAACAAGCCACTGGTGTTTCTTCATGCTGCTGTTGAAATACTGTTTTAAACTCCCTCAAAGAAGATGCGTTAGCTTACCACGTCCAAACAAATTAATATTTTTATGGCCACCTAGAAATACAAATATGTATAAACAAACTGGCTTGGATTGAAAGGCATGGTTGCTAGGTAGCTGCTGTCATGATAGTAAGGTACCAGTGAAGAACAGAGAAGCAAGTCCCTCATAATTGCAGAGATCCATTTTTCATTCTCCTTGAAAATGAGTCTTTTATTCTAGATGGATTACAAGATCACCAACTCAGCAGGAAAAAGTCTGTGGAAAAACATAAGCACAAGGCTTTATTGTGTCTGCCTGTAGAGAAACAAAAAATTTCACATGCTTCCTAGAACTGGGTGGGGAAACAGGGGAAGAAGCCCCTGCACTTTAATTATAGGAGCATGATTAGATGTAATAACAACGGGTGGCAAACAAGCTCTGCTTCTAATTGTCAGTGCTGCATGATTACCAGTATTATCTGATATAGCAAGAATGAAAAAATCACCAAAGCACAAATCTGATTGCTCTTGTTTCAAGAGCTATGGGAGCAGCTGTGGTCTATAGCCCTCATGTAAATCCTGGCTTTTGAGGTTCTCCTTTTCTCCTATGGACAGTGATGGTTTTAAAAGGCAGTGAAGCACGTGACTCTGAAAAGAAATGTTGCTAATCAAGTCACACCTTAATGTGAGCCCTTTCTGGGCTCTTCCGTGTAAATGGGTAACAATCAAACAATAGATTGGCTGGAAATCCTTCCCCTTTTTAAAAATCCATGTTAAACCCATGAGACTGGGAATATATGAAATCACTGCAAGCTATTTATTTTGTTTCTGCTAAAGTCATGCTTGGGGCAGGGGGTAAGTATGCTAAGCCTCTCTTGAGCTACAGAACTCATCCTCTGGACAGGGGAAGTACTCAGTTCATTGCACTGAAAGGGAAATGTGGTACAGGGAAGATTAATTGGTTTGCACATAGGTGCACAGAGAGTTTGCAACTGTACCAGGAACTGAAACCAATCTTGGACTGGATCTTCTAGCACAAGCAATTATTTATATTTATTTACAGCTTGTGTGCACGTCACATTTTATGATATGTTCTTAAAAGACGGCTGCTTTTTTAAACATTTACTGACTGAAACAATAAACTATAATTGCTCTACTAAGGAACTCCTTACCTTGCAATTTACTTCAAAAAAAATCTTACCCTATCTCCTGGAGTGTAAAAGATTCAGTCAGATTTAATCCGCAGGAAAGATAAAAGCAATGTAAGAATAGCAAGTACAAGGAGTCAGGGATCTCTTTGCAGAGTATGTTTTGCAGAGGCATGCTGCAAATGTTATGATGTAGTCCAAGGGCAAGATGTTGATTGCTCAACAGGATAGAGCTATCAAATATTTTCTCATTGCAACTGATTATTTACTAAAGATCAAAGAGTGTTATAACATATACAAGGTGGTTTCTTAGCCTCTTAAATCTGGAGTGACTGGAAAGTGCCACATTTTAAGCAGTTGTATGTGTACACTGTAAGTTTGCGTCCCTAATATCGAACTCTGGATAAGCAGCCTGAGTAACTGAAACTTGCTGTTCATAACCCTTCAAACTTCAGCATATCACAAGGCAAAGACTGAAGGCTTTGCAGGAGGAAGACTTGAATCTTGAGGTTCAAAGCTTTCCACTGTAGCATGTATTTTTCTTTATGTTATCCTGACAGTATGCCTCAGTCCTAACCTGAAAAGACAACTCTTACGGCAGAGAAGATGCTATGTCCCCTCAGCCCATGGTTTTCCCAGAAGGTAGAAAAAAAATCCTGACAATTATGTCTGGGTCAGCTGTAAGACCACAAAGCTCTAAAGCACCAAGCCCCAGACATTTAGCTCAATTGCTGTTGGACAGCTGGTGAGGCAGTGGGTGAGGAGGAGAATGGATGGGCTGGTGGGGCAGGGCAGGGGAGCTGGCGAGTGGGTAACTATCAACATCCAGGTAGGGCAGGGCAATGCTGCAACAGGGGGCTGCCCCAGGCAGGTTGCCACCAGCAGCTGTTGGTAACAAACCCACCTCTGTGATGAGCTGTTGAGTAAAGGTGGGCACCAGAGGCAGGCTGAAAGACAACTGTGGGCCAGAAAACAGGGTTTTTTTTTTTTTCCTGAAGTTCTGATGTCTGAGGAACCTGAAGGGATACATACAGTCATGGTGGAGGTTTGGTTTCCAGATGCTTACAAAGCTACATGACTGTGAGGTTTTAAAACTGGCACAGTGTACCTACTACCAGTGGGAGCTTTACTTAGTGGGCATCCAGGAACAGCTGAAAAGGCCTGCACTGTATTTCAGGTGACCTCAGTTTCTGGTCAGTCTAAAACTTCATTGTTGTTTGGTATTTAGGGAGTTAATGAAGTTGCTGCTCAGTTAACTTAGTGGTTTTATCAGCTCCATGTCAATCTTTAGTTAAGACAATGGTTAACCACTTATCTCTCTAGAAGTGTGAGGTGTGGCCTCATGAGCAGTTATTTTCACTGGAAATGGTATCTAGAGCAAATATATTGATTATGCAGTCCATGCAGATGATTCAGCAAATACGGGTAAGCCTCTTGCTGTGGCAGTGGCTCCAGCAGAGGAGAGCTCACAGCTCTCCAAGTTGTGTGTTGAGTGGTGTGCTGGTCGAATGTATGACTTAATTACAAGGCAACCTAGTTTATCAGTGTCGTTGATCTCTAGCACAGCATTAAAACAGTAATTCAGAGAATACTTTAGTTTTCAAAGCATTGTAACAAACTCATAAAATAATGCTCACAACATGACTAAGAGCAGAATAGGCCCTATCTATATTTTATGACTGTGAACCTAAGCAGGAGAGGAAGTGAGATATGCAGTGAAACACCTCAGGAGAAGAGGCAAGACCAGGGAACAGGTGGTCTCTGGTTCCACCCACCTTGGTGCTCACTGTCTTGGGACCGCTCTGCCAGCATGAGGCTGCCCCCTGCTATTTGCCTTTGCTGGCACGCCTCAGATACAAGAAAAAAGATAAAAATGGCACTGAAAGAGTAAGCAACCCTTTCACATGATGCCTGGATTGCGTGTCAGTTTGTCTCCCGTACTCTATGAACCAAAGATGCTGCCTTCATTCTGGGGCTTGTTTCTAATATGATGGTCCTGATTGTGGCACGTGTGGGAATTCAAGCATCTGATGCTGCAAAGGCTGACTGAAATATGTCACAGTGGGACCTCAGGTTTTTCCCTCCTTCTGACATTCCTGGTATATTAATCTCATTTCCAGAATTCTGTGAAGTATAATACCAACATCTGAGGAAAATGCAAGCAGATGTTGATAACTGAGGATTGTACATGTGGTGACTTTGTGGTCTTCTCAAGGGTAGGAAAAGACACGATTTCCTATGGGATCACTTCCTGTACATCAGTGCTGAGTGCTTCCAGATGGAGATGCCCCAGCTGCAGAAGCGCAGCCATCATCTGCACTCTGCCAGAACCACTGGTTGTCTCACATACCACCTCAACAGGAAGCAACTGATTATGCTGTGACATCTGCTAAACTCTCTCCACCTAGGCATGTATTTTGAAGAAAGTGTCTTTCTGATCAAACAGTGCCTCCTCATATTACCGTCGATCTGAATGAGTGTTCTCTGAATGAGTCTGATACTGCCTGACACGGAATGATCAAATGTTTCTAAAACTGCTTGGGCAAAGTAGAAAAGCATGGTGCAGTTTGACAGCAGCCTCAGTGACAAACAGCACATTCTGTAGGGACTTGTTAACTGCACTAAGTCTTTTCTAAGTAGCTTGTCAGACCCCCAGCAGAGTCGTTTGAGCTGAGGTATAGAGAATTCTGCTTAATAAAAAACATACCTTACAGACATTTTGCATGTTTAATCTTTATAAACGATTATAAAATGTAACAGTAAGCTCGGGCTTTCTAATGGATGGCTAAATAAAGGTGAACAAATTCTGTGAGTCTGGATAGGAAAGACTACAGGAAAAAAGTGCTGCTAGTTAAAGTAAAAAATCAGTATAGTCATCAAGACAGTAATAATTACACTAAAATCTGAAATTCATGTGTGATCTCTTTTGGGAGTGTCACTAGCTACTTGAAACACATATTTTTTATTTAGCTGCTTCCATCACAGCCTTAAAAAATTCTGGGAAATGCACTAACAGAGCAAAACTTTCAACCAAAATAGGTTTGTGAACACCAGGAACAGACCTTTCTTAGAAGCTAGATGCAGAGTGTGAAATTTGCCTCACAACAGGTAACACTGATTATTAACCTCACCGTACTTAGGACTTATAAATACGTCTTCATTCTTTGATTTAGCTTTAGGAGAAACAGTTGTTCATATGCAAAAACATAAGCAACAAAAGACATCTAATAGTTATTATCAGAAGAAGAAATGTTGGTATTTACTGAGAGAGGGAGGAAAAGATTCTCATTGACGTCTGTATATAACTCTGGCAATTAGACACTGTGTTGCTAATTATCTACATGTATGAGATTTTGGAATAGTTTTCTAATCTCTCCCTCATCCCTTATCTTAATTAGCTCCTACTTCCCTGTACCTGTCTGTAACTCTAAGAACCAACTTAAACTAGGACAGCCACATTTCAGGCTGCTTCCTCCAACAGCTTTTCACAACAACCTGTAATAATTACACATTTTACTCTGTCTATCAATGTTATCCAGATGTTAGCGATCAGGTAGCAGCCATCTCTCCACACTGCCAACTATCTTGCCACTAGTTCTAGGCAACACTTATAAAATACATTTTCTTCTGCTATCACAGCATAATGAAGGGTTATGAGTGCAAGCTTTCAAAATCAAATACTTCCAAAGTGAAACTTCTTGATAGACAATCCTGGGTGCTAAAAATTAATGAAATTTGAGATTAACAAACCTTCAAAAAATGGTAAGCAAGGACAGTCATAATCCTGCAGTAATAAAGCTTGTTGATTTTATTGCAGGAATCACATGCCTCACTTTTAAAATGAGGCAGCCAGTAGTGACTGGTGGTGACAAAATACAGAGAGCTTTGAGGGGGTGGCTGCCAAATATTTTTTTTTTCCCATTGACATATCAGTTTGAAAGAAATGTTAGTTAAAAAAAGTCACAGGTTTTAGGAAATGAGCTGCTGGGAGATGCCTAAATTACAATGAAAAAAAAAAAAAAAGCCTTAGCAGCTGAAGGGCAGAGGAATTGCTTACCCCTAGAACACCAATTTAGCATTATTATGAATGAAATGTGAAGGTCACTGGTGCAAGACAAGGCATTGAGCGAGTGGAGCAGACAAGTTTTACCTCCCAGTAATAAGGAAACACAAATCAGATAGTAAGCGCTTATGAAAGTGTTTTGTACACTCTAGAATCTGAACACATAATAAACCAAATGTGCAAGAACGTCTTCTGTACTTCAAGTATTAGTTGTATACTCTTAGACGTGAATGCAAAAATGAGTCATCGTACTCGAACATTTCCCTCTTAAAGCAATTTCCATACATTGATAAAAGATGCCTATTTTTAATAGCTGAAACATATATAAGTTCTTTTTTCTATAGGTGGCAAATCCACTGTGTGATCTGATGGTGCAGGTGGCTGTGCCAGGCCCTCTCAGGGGGCTGTGGCTACTGGGAGCTTTGCCCTGACTTCTCTGTGCCCTTCCTTGCAGTATCACCCTGATGCAGCAGCACAGTGATGATGTTTATTCTTAGATGAGTTTAAGCTATCACAGCTTCATGCTGTGTGATTTAGTGATACAATCCTCTTTGCAAAGGTGCTCAACAGTAGCTCAGCTAAGTAATGCTGTTTTCCCTCTGTAGCAACTTCAGCAGAATGGAAGTGCCTGAAATGCAAATGCTGCATGGTGCGCAAGTCAAATGGCGATGCTTTTCCTGAAGTTAACTGTCATTACAAGCTCCTTTTTTAACTTTAAACCTTGTAAGGAGACAGATGGAGGTTGACTGGGAGGTTCTGTCACATTTTGGACAATATGTACATTCATATAGAAAGCCAGTTCCCCTTCACACTTAGTTTCCTGTGACTTTGATAGCAGTTCCAGCACTGAACTGCTGCGACCAAGATCAGATTCTGGCGCCTAATGTGCATTGCACCAATGTTTGGAAGGCTGCCTTTGGCTTTAGTGTAGCTTTTACAATTTTACCCTTTTCTTCTTGATATAGAGAGACTGATACACAGTGTGGGGTGTAGCAGGCCATTGCTGAATGCCCTTAGTAGGGCAATGGAATCCCCTCTGTTGTACCAAGGTCCCTGACAAATCCCTTGATTGAAGGTGCATGGGGAATCATAGAATCATAGAACAACCAGGTTGGAAGAGACCCACTGGATCATCGAGTCCAACCATTCCTATCAAAAACTAAACGATGCCCCTCAGGACCTTGTCCACTTGTGCCTTAAACACCTCCAGGGAAGGTGAATCAACCACCTCCCTGGGCAGCCTGAATCCTGTTCCTGTGGGGCACAGGTACACAGAAGAAGCTGGATTTCTGCACCTGGTCAGCAGTGACAGCCAGGACCAGATTTTCAAAAGAAGTTCAGCTGCTTACAACTTTTCTTTTGCAACACCAAAAAAAAAAAAGGATCTGCTAAAGCCACAATGGGAACTATATGTTGAGAACTTTACAGACAATTGCCGACTTAGTGCCTCAGTGAGAGGTGACCTCATCTGAAAATTCAACTCCAGATGTGGGGCTGAATACTTGAAAATTTAACCCGGATCTCCTTTGAAAATCTCATTCTGTGTTAGAACATCTGTCGCTGAAATGGTAATCAGACTATTATACATGTACAATTTTACCATTTACATATTTTAATGACTCTTGACTCTTTCAAGCAACTTTGAGAGTGTATTTTTTACAAGTGTGGTGGATATGTTTTCAAAGGCAAACCCAGCTCAAATGTCGCAGCCTCCATCTGTCCCATGGACCACAGCAAACCATCCAAGCACAGTTACCTGGACCCCCTTCTTCATTTGTGGATGAGGATCATGAAACCAGGAGGAAACTGTGAGGTATATCCCTGTCTATGCTTAGCAAGGAAGCCCCTAGGCACCTGGGCTCCTGGCTAGCTGGCTCACCTGCCCTGCAGGGACCAAGAACAGAGATGCTGGCAGATCCTGAAGTGGTCATCTGTGATTGCTCCAGGCATCCTTGTAGGAAGCTACTGGCACCCTCTTGGGCCAGGGGCAAGGACACCCATCTCTTCAGTGACTCTTAACAGAGGGAGTGGGGAAGTTTAGCTTCACTTACTCGTCCTCGTCATGTTTTTGTGAATCCCTCCCTGTGTGCGTCACCTGGCAGAATATCAGGCAACAAAGAGATTGAACTAGTTCCTGGAAACTCCTCCCTGCACATTTTGTCTGGACGGGGTCTTATAGGCTAGGGGCAGGCTGAGCCTTGTGCTGGCAATGAATGAGGGAAGGCATCACATTGTCTTTCTGAGATACTTGTTGTAAAAACCAGGCAGGATTGTCTTTCTTTGTTGTAATCTGCAAACTGCTGGCAAATCCAAAGGCTTTTTGCTGCATGAGGAGGATTTACATACACGTGTTTATTTGTATGGTTGACATCTCCTTTGTTTGCACAAAACAAAATATGCAAGTACAAGTCACTCATTAAATGCACACCTTTGTCCAAAACTATCACATAAATAGTAGTGCATTAGGGGTTAGGGATAGACAACGTAACTTTTATTAGGGGTCAAATCAACGGGGATGTCCAATTCTCAGAAGATAGCTTGTGTTTTCTGAACTGACAGTTCAGAAAGAAAGCATTTTTATTTGTAAACTGAAAAGAATACTATACCTGGAAATAAATGAAATATAAACATTAGGCAGTCTCATGCTATTTTTACAGTCACTTTAAACCACACTTCAGAGGAAATAATAGGTCTTGCTTCTGCTTAACTATAAAATAAAACCAAAATGTGAACATATGCCAGTTCTATAAGCTTCCTATTACTCTACTTAGTTGCTGTATTAACACTTCTTTAATCATGCAATTTCATTCATTTTATGGCTTCCTTCACAGCCAAAATTCACATAAACATTAGTTTTTCTCACATGTTCATAAACGTTTACTGCATTTGACCCTGACGTGCCAATCAGTTCCATGAATCTCCAATCATAGCACTCCTGCAAAACTCCGTTGCCTACAGAGGCGAGCTGTGCTGAGATGTCAACATCTCTTGGTGCAAATGGGTCTCCAGGTTGAGGGACAGAGCATACATGAGAGGTAACATGTCTTATTGTCTGTCATGCTGTTGCCTGCTGTTCTGACCTAGCCATGGCACTCATCCTTGCTCTAGTTTTGGTTACCTTAGTTTAGATCAAGTTTTCACAATGGTTGTTTCTAGAACCCCAATACCACACTCCCAGCAAACTTCTGTTTTCTCCAGTCAGTAGCTGGGCAACCAATGTGAAGAGGCACAGGGCTGCAGCCCATGCTCCCCACAATGTGCTGGACACCTTCACTCCAGCTCAGTGCTGTCTTCAAGTACTCACTGCAACTTCTGAAGCGAGTCCAGAGAAGAGCAACAAAGCTCATGAAGGGGCTGGAGAACAGGCCTTATGAGGAATGGCTGAGAGAGCTGGGAGTGTTTAGCCTGGAGAAGAGGAGGCTGAGGGGAGACCTCATTGCTCTCTACAACTACCTGAAAGGAGGTTGTGGAGAGGAGGGAGCTGGCCTCTTTTCCCAAATGATAGGGGACAGGAAAGAGGGAATGGCCTCAAGCTCCACCAGGGGAAATTTAGGCTAGACATCAGATGGAAGTTTTTCACAGAAAGGGTCATTGGGCACTGGAATAGGCTGCCCAGGGAGGTGGTTGATTCACCTTCCCTGTAGGTGTTTAAGGCCCGGGTGGACGAGGTCCTGAGGGACATGGTTTAGTGTTTGATAGGAATGGTTGGACTCGAGGATCCGATGGGTCTCTTCCAAACTGATGATTCTATGATTCTATGGTTCTGCTACAACCATTACTTAAACCTGCTTGCCCAGAGCTTAGACTCTACCTGCAAGGGTACTCTGAAAAATATCCCAAGAGAGCAGATGTATTTAAATATGATCTATCTCCTCAGTATTTTCTGGTGGCTAAATAAACAATGACACCCATCCTGATCTGGCTTCTGTAAATCACATTTGTAGACACCACAGCTTTTATGGCATACTTAGATGTTTGGAATTGTGGTACATTGGCAAGGTACCTAACATCAGCGTTCATTAGAGCATGAATCTCTTCCGCAATTTTAGACTGAAACCTTTGTTAACTCCTATGCACCACAATGTATTCAGAATTGACTTATGAATGTGCTAGAACTTACTATTAACGGGTTTATCGGTGTGCTTGTTCAGCCTTTAATTGAAGGAAAAAGGTTAAAAATATCAGTGTACTTCTATGGTACAGCAGGAGACAGTGGAGCATGATAACTGAAACACAGCTTTATACAGGGAGTAAAAAAGAAAAAGGCTTCTATAGACAGTCTTCAAAATGTATTCACAGTGAGCAGTTCATTAATTTCAAGTTATCACTGGTCCAAATAGCTTAAAGTTAATATTCAGATTTGTACTGCTTTCTCTGATATGGTGTTATTATTCAATGATGGCTATTATTAGCAAACAGACCAACCCTGATATTAGTCACAGAATCAGTGTATGGCTGCTTTAGAAACACGTCTGCCAGGTACACTGCCTGGGAAAATCAGGACTTGTGCCATTTTTCTTTTGAAGGAGGGAGTGCTACCATCCATTTTGTGTTTTGGTGTGACGTGACCTGCCACTTTGCCTGCCATTTCCACCTGAGCAGCATTTACCATGTGGTTTGAATAATGTAACTTGCTCAGTTATGCTGACAGTATGTCAGAAAATATTGGAAAAACTGATGCCTTTTGATAGGATTTTATAGAGAGACCTGGGCAACACTGATACAGAGACTGAAGTAATCTTTTGAAGTTAATGAGACAGCACAAGAGAAAAGAGTTACAGTTCAGTTGCATTTTATAGGAGGAAATACACAGTTTGAAGGTTCCCCAGGGTCCAGCTAATACAAGATTTGCACAAATTATAACATTTCTATAAACTTCAACCTCTAGTTATTGATGAGGAGTTCAAAATTCAGAAAACGAATCAAGGGGAATCTGAAGCCATTACTAAAGCAAACAGCATGCCACAAGCTGTAAAGTAGTGCAAATTAACATAGGGATTCTGGGCTGAAGCTCTGGTAGGAGTGAACACATGAGGCAGGATTCGAATTTCTTTGAAATCTTGAAATTTCAGTACATATAGATACAGTGGTAACAAATGCTGTAGAATCACAGAGCAGAAAATCAGAGGGAAGGATGAAGCATAAAAATGATGTGACCAACAAAGTGTTAGAAGCAGGACTCCATGCTAGCACACACATATTGATTGAAAGAAAAATATCCATACTTTTTCTGGATGAAAATTTAGAGACAATAATGATAGAAGTTGAAGTAGCAAAACCTAGGAAACTGCTTTTGCAGGAAAAGAAAGAGTCCAAGAAGTAAATATATCCAAAGGGAGAATATGAACAGAAAAAGACCACTTGAGAGGGAAGATAGAGCTGATATTGGAGTTGGCTGACAACATTTCAGTCAACTATCTTTGAAAAAAAAAAAAAGTATCTTCCTAATTATGTTATATATTACCCTGTGCACGTTTTCCTAGAAAAGTTTATTTAGTAGTGCTTCCTTAATTAAAAACATGCTCTGTCTTCTCCCAGCCAAAATGAAACACGTTTTTTTAGCTGCTAATTATTCCTTTGAGGTAGTGTGAGTAGTAATAGGGGAAGTCCGTGAGAAGTGTGGCATGAGAGAAAGTACCTTTGCTGAAGCTTTTTTCTTGCATTGCTGATTTTCCCCAATCAAAAAAACAATGAAAGTGAAGGGAAAGATCTTCCTCTCTGGAGAAAGCAAAAGCCATTTTGAAATTTTAAGCTGTTTTAGGATTTGAGCAAAGATTTGAAACATGAAAAAAAATAATTATGGAAGATCTTCAAAGATAGTATTTGTTATGTGTCAGTCACATAGGTGAAGACAGACATGCCTCCAGAGTTACACATTTCCCCTGGTGCATACTTGTGACTTTACATATTATGTGCAGAATGGGTATGAACCACTTTATATCCATTTTTCATAGATCTAAGAACATGGCCTAGAAGAAGAGCAGAGGAGGACTAGACTCAAAAGCGATTCATGTATGTCATTCTCATTTAGTTTAGTAGGCAGTCTCGATGCATATGCCCTATTCACAAAGACATGTAATGGCAAAATAATTTCTGTTTGAATGGTGATGGAGATCACTACAATAACTTATTTATCTGCTCTGTACACAAGTGGGAAGGAAAGCGTTGCTATCTGAAGTCATAAATGATCCTCAGACTTCAGCAGATTTGGCTCTCTATTACGGTCCTTCAGTGACGCTTGGTGCTCACTAGCTACACAAATAGCCTGAAAGCAAACACGTTACCTAATCAGGTATCTGTGTACTCAGAGATATCACAGCCTACAAATATATACTTTGATAAAGAGAGTTCATGATCCAGATATTCTTATAGACATGCATTAAATAAAGTTAAAAATGAAGAAACGATCACGTGACCATGCAGCATGAGCAAATTGCTGCAAACAAGTGTGACCTTGAATACACAAAGATGTGTGGACATGTATTTCTTCCAAACCAGGTCTCTGCCCAGGCTTTAAAAGAGGAACAGCCTGAAGAGGGCATGAAAGTGAGATCTAAAGACACATAAACAGCTGTTTACACCAGAAAAATGTTTCGGCTGCTGTAGAAGTGCAGTAGAAATTATGAGATCATGTATTTTCTAGAGTGAAAACCCAAACAGATGAAAAAAAGACTCCAAAGGAAAGAATGGAAATTTTTACTGGGAGATCTGGTACTGAGAGCCACAGAGCAATTTCTGCTATTTTTCAAATCCGATAAATTAAAGCCAAGCCTGTCTTTCTTTATTAAACTTTTATATCTTCAGCTGATATTTTAATAGAAAAGGAATCCTATATAATACCATTCTTCCAATAAATAAACAGTTATGCTAGCAGAAATGCACAATCTCAGCACCTACTTTTGAATAACAGAATAGGCCTCATGAATTTCCATCCATCCTTAGATAACAATAATATTCACATCAGATTATTAAAGTATGTCCCACAGATAAGCAGACTTAGAGTATTAAAAAAGTGCAAGTTAGATACAGATATAAATAAAGAGAATGCCTGCATACAAGCACTCATTTCAGAGGTGACTGACTCTTCTAAGAAGTGTGAATCATGGGCATTTTATTGATACTCAAGAAACACTGAAATTATAAGAGAAACAGAAAAGTTATTTCTGTAGCATCCATTAGCACATGCAATGCTGCAGCCATAATCAGAATTTGTGCAGCTGTATAGTTCCTGAATAACACGACCACGGCACTGATAGCCTTTACCCAAATGCTGCATGTCAGAAAATGGCCACTGACAAAGTAATCGGAAAGAATTATTTCCCTGGCACCAGTCTGCAATGAGTGGCTGAAACTGTGCCCCCACTGCCCCTGTTTCCCTTTCTCTGCTCTTTATGAGTATACAGAAATCTATAGGGCTATCCTTTGCCCAGACTGGTTTATTGGACAACATAAAATAAGAATGAATAATACATTTTTTTCCTTTCAGAAAATTCTCTTCCTAGTTCATTGTAACTCATAGGTCTTCCCTCAAATTGCAGTGAGCTGAATGGACTAAGACTGTATATTTTTCCTTGTTTCTGCTTGGCTTTCCTCTGGACCCGGTAAATCCATTTAATCCTTTTCTGGCCTCAAACTTTTCTTTGGCTTTTTTTATCCAGGCTTCTGACTGCAAGACATTTCACCTCAGGGCAGCAGCTATGGATTCCCACATCACGGGGCCCTTCATTTTCTCTTCTTTGTAATCATTTTGGGGGAATGGCACTAACTTACAGCCTTGCACAACCCATTGTGAGCTGCAGCGAGGAGGTAATGTGGATGAGCCTCTTCCAATCTGTAGCCATCCCTGGGACTGTCCATTTGCAGGAACCGCCCGCAAGCCATGAGTCAAGGAGGCACCATGGTCTCTCAGCAAGGCACCGAGCATCTCTTGATGTGGCAGCTCTCAACAATGAGGCTCGGGCTGGCACACAGCTGTCCTCTTGACTTGCTGGGTGCAGATCTTCTCTCTCACAAGGACAGTGTTTCAAAGTAGATCAAATGCTCACAGCAATTCAGGGCCTAAATGTTGCTTTGGCCGATTTTTCACAGTCTGCTAACAGAAAAGTTATTCCAAGTACCTGATAGCAATCATGTGTCTGGGCATGCATCCCCACTACGGATGCAGCTTACGGCAGTGTAGCAGAACCCCTTTAAAGTCTCAGTGAATAAAAGGCAGAGACGGCGTTCTTCCCTGATTTCCTGTCTGATTTGGCTGCTGCTTCTGAACTCCTTGGTGCAAGTGAAGAAGAAGTTCTCTGATCATACTGCTGGCACTCTTCTGGGTTTTTTTTTTTGTTAGGATACAGACTACTTTTATCTTTTGAAATGAAGGTTGAATGCTGAATAGAAAATCGAAAGCATTTTATTTAAATTTAATGATTCCCAAATGTTACAATTTTAGAATTTAGTGCCCCGAGTATAAATTAGAAGATTGCAAGCCTTGTTGACATGTATGCGGGCTGATCTAATCAGCCCATGGCATTAGATGAGTTGTAATGGAAAGAAAGAATCAATGTTAAATAGATTCTACATTAATATACATTATCCTGTCTAAATATTTATTTTTTTGTAAAATATTTGTGATACTATTGGGAAAGTTTTAGATATGGAAGATTAAATATACTGGAGGCTAAAGTAATCTGATAATGCACAAATTAAGCGCTTGATCTTGGAGGACTTAATCTTGCCAACCTCAGCAGAGACTCTTCCTGTGAGTAAGAAATGCATGAGAGTAAGCACGGAGTTTTGATACCCTTTTGTAAGGAATATAGGCACCTTTTTTTCCTTGATCAACTCCTGTAACACACTAAAACAACAGCACTGTACTTGTAAAGAACAATATTTTAACACAATTCATTTTTACATGCATCTGTTATTTTCTAAACTATATGTGTGTTTTGGATTTGCCTGGTGGCTACATATTCATACAAATATATAGTAACTGGCCAAATGTCCGTTGTATTTACATATCTGATACTGTGAAAAATGCCTTTCAGCTGGCTGATTTTACTAGACAGAATTATTTTGAAAAAGTGTTGTTGTATTCTGGCTTGATGCATGGAAATATTCTTGCTACAAATAATCTTTTCAGTAAACTGCACTGTTCCTGCCAAACTGGCAAGTTAACGTTGAGCCAGGCCCCAGTGCCTGGTACAGAAGAAAGTGCAAGAAGAATTAGGGTACAACAACTTTGTGTTACTGGACATGGGGAGCTTCACCAACATGGCTCTTCCAGACCAAGTTAAGCAGTACCTGATGTCAGTTAGTGGCTGGTCCATGAGAGGGAAGTGGAGGTGCAGAACTATGTGGAAGCTGATGACATATTCCTGGAAAAGATGCCTTTATTCTGGTCCAAGTTTTCTCTCTCTTGTCCTCAGGAAGGACAAAAAAAATCTCTGAAGAGTGGAGACTATAGCTGTCCTCAGCTGAGATGCAAGTCTGCATTTTATTTGCTTTTCCCCATTTGTGGAAAAACACATTTTTATTTAAAGAACTACATTGGACAGCTTAGTTCAACTCTAAATGCAACAGTGTTCAGGTGAAGTTCCTTTCATAGCAACTTTCCGATAAGTAGAATTTGTGTTTATAAGCAAGTACCCAACATAGTGATTTTGCATATCACAAGTCACAGAAACTGCTCCTATACCTGAGTTCATAGGATGCTGGTGTCCCCTTTGTGTGACTCTCTGCCTAAAATATCTGCATTTACTCTTGCTCAGCGATTGCAGTTCAGCAGCACGATGGTGCAGCAAGGCTCATTTGTGATATGAAGGAGCTGTGAGAGTAGCAAGTCATGTAGATGGGCATGCCTGAAGTTGGGAAGAAGAGAGACATTCATTATGTGATCTTATTTAGTGATCCTATCTCAGATGTAAAACGTTTGCAACTACCTTTTCTCATAACGGTAAACTTTGTTCTGTTATTCTAATTGCAAGTCAATGGGAAATTCATGGTTAGCTTCCAAAAGGATGGAAAAGTTTTTGTGTAATATGTAATTTAATCCCTAATCAGCTTGTGGTCTTTCAACTGAAAAACAAACCCACCTTCTTTTTTAGGCAAAATCCTCACATAAAATCAGTTGGAATATTTCTGGGAAGTAGAAGATAAATGTTATTTTTATGTGTTGACACATGAGTAACCTCAGAGGCTATACAAAATAAATGCAATTAGGTGCAGGCAAGTTCTGAAAGTATCATTGAGGTGATCCTTAAAGCCAATCTAAACTCACATCAAGCTCCATGCTGACATTAAGATTTTAATTAATGACTTTGGAAACATACTTTTATTTATATGCCAAAGTGGGGGTGTCTACCTATGCAGTGATGATATTACAAGACTCTGGGGAGATGATCAGTTCTGGGTAATAGCTCTTCATTATCTAACACGAAGTGGGGAGGGCAACATCCATTTATATTTTCATTGGTGGAGGTGTTGCTTGCTGGCAAATGACACTTCTTTAGACTTGCTAATAATTGCCATTTTATATCTAATACCTATTTGGACAATGATATTATTATTTCATGTGAATAATTAAGGATTAACAAGTGTCTGATTTTTAAAAAATTCTTATGTGTATTTACCCTTTTCAGCTATCAGGGTCATATGCAAAGCCATGACGTAAATAATTAATCATAAGATTCTATTAAGCTATTATTCATTCACTTAAGTGGGGCTTTAGTGTAGCAATTTCCTTTGTTATGTTTATGGGAGGGGACTTCTCTTAGGTTTTATTACAAACAGTCAAAAATATTTGAAGGACTCCAGGTAAAAAAAATTCTCAGTTGTGCCACTAGTTCTTGCCTCTGCTGCTAGGGGGAAGGGAGTGCATGTAATAGCCAAAGTAAGCAATTCGTTTCATATCCTCTTCTAAAAGGAGTAAGATTGTGTCAGCCCTTTTTGAGGAGCCCTTTTGAAATCCTTCACAATATTACACAGATGTTGTTTCCATACTTAATTCCTGTAAGCAGCAGGGAACTTAAAAATTAAGAAAAAGGTCTTAATATATTTTCCAGATTTGATACTAGTTGGTTTTTTTTTCCTAAAAACCCTACAGAGAGGCAAATTCTTTGGTAGATATTTGAATATGCAAAATGGATGTTAAATTAAGTATATTACATAAATGTGCTCTTACGGAAGTTATATATACGGTACCTATGATCAGGACAAATCAGCATGTCAACTAAACAGCATATATGTTTGCACATCATTTTAGTGACCTTAAATTCAATGCTGCTACTCCAGCTTTCTCTCAGTATAAAAGTTATTCAGAAAGGCAGGTACAGTGAGTTGGGATATTTGAAGGCGCTTCAGCCCTTGGAAATCACTCGGCTCCTCTTGAAACAAAGGTGAATTGACCTTTATTAGTAGCGTGCTATATTTCCTAAGCACAAATTGACCAGTAAACTACCTTGGCTTTTTGGCACATGGAAAAATGAATTGATTTGCTTTTTGGATGGAATTTTTAAAAAATGACCAGTGTCCACTTCTGTCATTTTTATGCAAGCCAAAGGTAGAGGCAAAGTGCCATCCACAAGCCTCAGGCTTAACCCTGGGTTTGGAATGTGAACAGGTAATTTGGTGGAAATAGGCACACCTCTGAAGACTGAACTCAGTTCCAGTCGAAGTCACTTCTCACTGAGCCTGGGTTTAGACTAGGGTAGAATTGCAGGGAAAAAAAAGAAGCGATCAATCGTATTTTCAGAATGAATGTTGCTCACCTCATACTGGTTGTTCTTTCAGGCTAACACACACACTAATACAGCCCTGCTGGCAGCTGTTGAGTTGCTCTTTGTAGTTTCACCCCCATAAAATCTTATCAAGATAGAGTTTTGGCTGCAGTCTCTCACAATACCTCCTTCACATAAAAAAAGAAACCAAACAAACATGCGAAAACCAGGAAACACTCAGCTAAGATCTCCCCACAAACCGCAGGTTCTCACTTCACTCATGGCCTCAGCTCTCCCAGGGTAAGGGTAAAGGCTGTGTGTTTCAGTCTTAGAAGTTCTGAGAGTATCTTACCAGCTGCAGGATCCTTTGGAAAAACCTGTGTGTGCTATCAAGCTCCTGGTTGTGCATCTGAAGACAAGGGGAGTCAGCTTGCTGTCTCCAGTGTGGAACGAGAGTCAGCAGCAGTTACTACTTGTGATAGGCTGACCACAGAAAGCTGCTCAGAAACCAAGGCACAGTCAGGTCAAAAAGTAAATGCATTTATTTCTTCTCTTTCTTTCTGCAGTCTGGTTAAACTTGGGGCAAAATTCACTGTGTAGAATAATGTATATTGGATACCATTAGGAAGTAGCTTGGAAATAGCCCGAAAAGGGAACTCTGTCTTGTTACTGTTTCCCTGACCCTAGGCAAAGACAAGAGCTGAACAACTGCAAAATAAAATTATGAGGCACTGTGTGGTATGTTTCTTCTCCAGCTTGTTGCTCAGGGCTTTATGAACTTTATTAGACACACCAGCATGATGCTGAAGGAGGGCAATCTTATTTGGTACCCACATAGCCAAACTGGGACTCTATCAGATGCCAGGACCAAGACAGCAGTCAGGGAATCTGGCTCTCAGCCTCCTGGTCAAAGCAGGGTACACTTCCACTGTCAAAGTTTTTGTAGTTTCAGTCCCTGTTTCCAAAAGCCAGTCCAGGATTTGGGGCAGGACTGAAGGCCGTCACATCCTGGTAGCGTGGGAAAGGCAAATTGAAGAGAAGATAGAATTTTCATCCTGTGCCTCCTACAAACAGCCGATAGCACATTGATATGAATCTGTGGAAATGTTTGGATCTAATGCTAGCAATGCTGAAAAAAAACTCAGAAAAGACATTCTTCAAGCAGGGACAAATGAACATGCAGATTAGCAACTGGAAGAAGAGCAAGTGTAAAAATGTTCTTCCAGGCAGGTGCATCCACAATATAAACACTGACCTCCCGCATGAAGGAAATAAGAATGTGGTGCCTTCCTGTATCTGCAAAAAGTGGTGCATACTGTTTCAAAGTAGTATTTACATTTTTAAGCACCTCACATATTTCTGCCATTTCACAGTAGATTGTACCCAGACATCTGCTGATAGATTTAGGGAAAAATATCAGAGATGCATTTCTCTTGAGTTTGATCATGCTGCTATAAGGTACTTTGCCATTCACTGCAGGAGGAACGGGACTTGGTGATGTTTGGTGCTTGGCTTATATTCTTTTGTTTAGAAACTAAAGCCATTGTGGCATTTTACAATTTGTGAATAAGAAAACATAACAATTTCCTTTCAAAATTACAGAAGATCTGCCTTTAACACCCTAAAAAGAAAAATCCTAGTGTAAGATATGGATATACGCTGTAATTGTGTGAATCCAGAAAAAATGCATTTAAATCTGTATTTGGATTACACTATCAGTCACAGTATAAAAAGAGAAACTGCAGAGAAGTCCAGCTGTGTTACTTTGGACTAAAATTAGAGAAAGCCATATGAAAATCAAGTTTGATGGAGTATAAGTAACTGTTTACCACCCTTGTTTACTACATTAGCAACTCATGAGTCACACCGGTACTGATTATTCAACTACTCACATTGATCGGCCCTTCTTCCTGTAAAATTTCTTGGAAAAAAATACTACAAGTTTAGTTCCAATTCCAATACTATGTTGTGAGGCACAGCTGAAAAATTTAAACTGGGCTTAGGGTCACAAGTACTCATATCTCCAACTTAAAACCTAACTGTAATTTATTTTGTTTCACGGAGAAGAACTCCATGACCCCAAATTATTTTGGGTTTGTTGCTATTGATCCTTTAGATAATGCATTTCAACACAAAAAAAGAATAATACTCTTACATTACCTGAGTGTAATTCAGGTTTGTGATTTGATATTACAGTTCCATGGCTCAGTCAGTAGCCTATATTCCAGCTGCTGTAAAGGAGAAAGACTGCTTAAGATCTGTCACACAGCTACAGCAGTGCTCCATTGCTGTCAAAGCTCACAGATCTTGCTGACTTATTTGTGACTAGAAACAGGGTATAAGGTGAAACCCAGGAACCCGGGCCACTGGGTGTATTGACTTAGAAATTTCTTCTGGTGGTGTTGCAAAACTGTATAACAAATCACTGAAAAAGTACATTTGGTTATAAAGTAAACCGGAATCGTGACTTCAAGAGTGAATTATTTTCTTTGAGTAGATAAAAATACCCACTGATTTATGACAGTGAATGAAGTGAATGATCATAAAACACGATGTTTTTCAGTAATATTGTGCTACTAATATACACAAACACAGGATAGGTCTGTCTTTCAGTCACATACCAATTGTTAGAATGCAAATCAAAGACAAATCCACACAAGTTTTGGTAATAATTTTTTTTAGAAAGGAAATGCTTAATTACAAATACACACAGATTTGTATTGCTATTTCAATATATTTTTTTAAGAAGTGACAGCTTATATACAAACTCACAAAACTTTGCAAAGAATTTAGCATAACAATCTTGACTTACAAACATAAATGTCTATGGATTAGGCCTTCTAACCAGAGAAGACGGATTCTCATTATAACAGAACGTGTGGTCCTTTCAAACTGGCGAAACATTACAGATGCAATATGAGACGTAACCTCAGTGCAGCTGGAAATCACTTTTATGGAGAAGGTCACTAAGAAAGAGACAAGCCAATTTATATAGCTTATTGGTTCATAAGTAGAGACTAAAGTATGTAAAGCTGAGTTTTCAGACTTTCTCTGGATTTTTTTCTTTCATGTGATTACATTCACAAAAATATTTAGTCTGAAATATACAGGCATAGCTAATATTTTAGGAATCTTTTGGATCATCTCACATGATCTTGGCTTTTTACAGCTGAACTGAAATTGCCAGAAAGCTGGCTGAGCTTGATACAGCTTGGAAAGAAACTGACCCTTTAGTAAAGTTAGTAACTCAGACATAGATAACATTTTTCTATGTTCTACGATTTTCCTTTGACAAAACATGAATTAAAAAGCTGAACAAAAGTTACGACTAAAAAGAATAAATAGGCATTATGCCTAATCACCAAATTAAAAATGCTGCAGAACTTCAATCAGTTCTTATGAACAGGTGATTAAAACATTTTAGAGTAGTGTGTTTGAAAGGTGTAAACATGTACATCAAGTTAAGCCATGGCATGAAATTTCTGTCTGCTCTGTGTTCTATTTTTTCTAGTAAATATATTTCTGGGTTATAAAACTGCAGGACTATACTAACAGAGAATCCAGTCTATTAATGGTAGGATTGCCAGGTGAATTATATGTTTCAGTTCCAGAGTAAATTGGTTTGATGGAGCAGAAATTGCTTGCATCGGTTAAGAACTTTGATATATATGTTTTATGGTATATTAAGATGGTGGCTGCAGCTGTGCAATTTAAACTGATAATTCCATCATTTGAAATCTGCCCAGTCCTTTCTATGCTTACTGTTATCTGAACCTAAACCATCATTACCAAGGATTTTGTGTTATTCAGGTCCCTTGTGAGCAAACGTTGGCTCAAATAATTTTTATGTTTACCATTTATGGAAAAGCCCTCAGAACTAGAAGTTAGATGGCTTGTTAAGTGAGAAAAAACATTTGTAGAGATCCCTTCATTTACAGGGAACTGAGTCAATCTCAGGATTCTTCCAAACAACCACAAAAAAATAGAGGCAGATCTATTGTGCTACTAATGGTGGGTAGCATTACCCATATTGCCTCCCATGCAACTTTTTCTCTGTCAGGGATACAGTAAGTTGCACCAGCAGATGGAAAAGGGCTTTCTTCTTGCTCTATCCCAAAATTGTGCTCTAGAGCAAAGAGAGATGTGTTTGGTGCATCTCTCATAGCTGGAAAAACTTGGTCAGAGCCTAAGAAGGCTGGCTGGGAGGCTGCCCCACTATCAAGACATCCTTTCTTCCCTGTACCTCTTTCATAGCTGTATCAGGCTACCTTGTATGTAAACAGAACTCAGAATACAACTCAGCCAGTATCACACCATTCTGCTTTCTGATTTCCCTCCCTTACGTACAAGCTCCTTAGCAAGAGAATTCACTGCTTTCTGATTTTGTTTCATCTGACCAAAATTTAAAATTGTGCTCTGCTCGTGTATGTTATTGCAAGCATTCAGCAACCCAGATTCAATCTAAGCTAGTTTTGATATGGCAGATCACACACATTCCTCCCTTGAATGGAAAAGATTACCTGTTTTGAATAAGTTTCTGGTGCCGTCACCCATATTTCCAAATTCATTTCCCCAAATATATTCTCTAATACTTGCTTAAAATTTGCTGTATCTACAAATGTTCTTGCCAGTAAATGCAATAGCTAGAACATGCACAGTAAGCAAACACAAAGAGGGCATTGAAACAGTTGAAGAGAATATGTTTATAAACTGAAATGAATATTCATTGGAAACTTTTTTAACAGTACTCACCAGTTCTATATAGGAATACTGTGTAAAGTTTACACTCCATATAAAGAGTTACACTGTTCTCTTGTGAAATCCGTCTTCTCCACTACCTCCATATTGGATATTTGCATTTTTAGAAATACCATCTGCCAAGCCCCACACAGACTGCAAGTGATTTCCTGGTTATGTATTTTGGATATTCTGTGGTTAGAAAACTATGGAGCCATATTACATGTCCTATCCTCCAGAACATCTGTGAGACTAAAAGCACATGTAAGCAAGTCAGCATAATAAAAATGATGAAGAATTTAAGTTATATTGTATAGAAACACTTGTAAGATGTTTTCAATTTTATAAATTTATCTCTGTATATGCGTTATTTTCTTTTTCTTCTCTACAAATAGCTTTTAGACATTATTTTCTTGCATTGGATCAAATCTACTTTTAAACTCTTCTACTCTGACAATGTGCACCGTCTGCTTTCCCTCCTCACCCCAGGCCTTTTTGGCAGCATCCCTCCAGGCAGGTACCCAAAATGTAGGAGTCTGGCTATTCATTAGCCAAAAATTGATTTGACTTCTGATTCTTCTGCATTTTATTTTCTCCAGAAGCAACTGAAAAACAGAAGGCATGCAGATGATTGAGCTTTTGGTAGAGCTTTTGGTGATTCTCTGTGGTGTTTGAACATATTGTCTTGAACCAGAACATTTGCTGTGGTGTGAACTGTATCAACAGCTGAATATTGTCTGCAAGGAGCTGATGGTATTTCCACAATGATTCAGGTTTAGTAAAACCTGAGACTAACTGTTATGCCAAGCCCTCTTCTCCCTGAAAAATGGGGATCTTGGACCTAGATACAGTTTTGTCATGGCATTGCTGATTCTTCCTGACAAGTACTTAACTTGTGAAGCATTTTATGCTTTGACTTCCTCTTTGTGAGCCTTGGATAATATTTATCCATCTCACAAAACTGCTGGGCTCAACCATCTCTTATTTCTCAGGCACTTTTGGAGAAACAGTTGTTATGCTTCTATGTAAGTTGATCAAGTTTTTCACTATTTTGACGATAACAAATAGGTAAGAAAATTGAAACAGTGAAAAAATGTGTGTGCAAGGAACCCCATTCTGCTGCATAACTTAGAGTAAAATCACTATAAAAATCAAATGAATATACATCTGCTTAAAGGCTGAAGTGGTAATCCAGGGAGAGTAGCAAAATGTCTAAATAATAAGTATGGGTTTAGTTCTCTCTTTTGCTTCTGGGAGCAGTTTAGAAATATGAGGCAGATCACAGCGACTTTACAGAAGGTTGTTGTAATTCATTATAGCAAAGGATCTGCACCTACAAACACAAATACTAGTAATTTACTAATGTGATGAGTCTTTCTGGAATTTATGGTGCTTTTACCAGGGCCTTAAGCTATAATTTTGTCATAAGTAGTTTATACGATCAAGCCTTTGACCACAGAACTGTTCATAAAACCATTGATTACCATTGTAGTCTCTATGCTTCATTAAAACTTTTCTAGAGAAGCAGCATTATTTAGGTTTTGGGTTTTTTTTTTTTATATTTTACTATCATATGTGTATGTTGATACATACATAAGAAAGAGTGAAAGAGATTCACATTTTTTTCTCTTACAGATATGTAATAGTTATGTATGTGTTTACATACTATCTTTTTAACAATTTTTTTCCTAATTTCTGCAGCAAAAAAGGGTAATACATGTTATAAATATAGCTTAACTATAAGGAAAGATAACAGCCTAGATAATTGAATTTCTACTAATGTATTTAGTATTTGAAAGATGTTTAGTACAAACTGTATTTGTGCATATTTATATTCATATGTGCATATAAACCAAACGGCTTACAACAGGAGTGCTACAGCAAAGAAAGAGAAACCTAGTTTAGCTAAGAAAAGAAATACCTATACTTGGTAGAGATTTAAAACCCAAAATATTTCTATTGCTTTGCTACTCTTACCAGTTGGGATTGTGTAAAATATGGCCCTACTGAAGTCCGTGGCAAAGATTCCACTGTCTTCAAAGGGATCTGGACTTCACCTGGTGTGTTTTCTCAAAGAGAGCTGCCAGTAACATCTGCCAGCTGGAGATTCAGTTAGATGTCAGTCAAGACAAAAGAAGCACGTATCAGCATTTCATTGTGTGACAAAGGATGGGGTCTTTGAAACTCTGCTATGGTAGATTAAAACATAAAATGCACTTTTCCCTTTAAAATAAAATAGGGGGAGCACTTGACTGATATTTCTGCTTTGGTGCATCTTTGTGCCACGCAAGGCACAACTATGAAGCAAATGTCTGTTATCTAAGCTACCATGTTTCAGATCGTTCATGGTCTCGTTTCACTTGAAATCTCACCCCTGCCACCTCTGGAGAGTGTGCAAACTTTTTTGTACTCTCCCTTCATTTTTCTGAGGTACTGTCCCATTTCCTGCACATTACTACCTAGTTGCTCCCTGAGTAAGGTGGTTTGTTGTCTGTAGCCTCTTCAAAAACACTCAGTGTGCTTGTGGAAAATGATCATTACCTAGAAGTCTGTCCTCTTCTCATATTAGATCTGTTGTTATTTCGCTTATCAGCATTATTATTCACTAAGTAAATTACATGCAACCTTAAGTTGGAGAGAGCTGGCAATGCAACAGATGTGTTCTTATCTAGAAAGGGCAACCTGTGACACCCAGGTTGGAGGTTTGAATTTTACCAGATCCTCTGAGCTCATGGCTAATAATGATGATGGTTTCTATATACATTCACTTTAGTCTCTTTAAAATCCCCCACATGGATAGGAATAGCTTTATAATATCATTTTTCTGTTTAAAAGGTTGCACATGGGTAGGAAAAATTGGAACGTGTAAATTCTGTATTCCTATGGGCCATGAATTAAAAATGAAAACCACAGGTGGTTTGCGTTTTGACCTTCTAAATCAGAACATGATGACTGAGGCTTAGCCAAAACCAAAACATGGCTGTCCATGACCATTTTTCAATAAGAGTCCCTCAGATTTGCTATACATTCCACTAAAAACCTTCATTGTTGGTGTGTTAGAGGCCACCTGCTTAGAAAGGAGTTTCTCATTTAACTGATTTAAAACTTTTTTTTTGGCTTAATATTCCTAGCATTTTGTAAACATAATACTTTCTTTTTGAACAATTTGAACCTATCTGTTTGCCTTCTGTATTACATTCTAAAATGTCTTCAAGAGAGTTATCTTTGTTTTGGCTTCTAATAAACATTATATTATGATAGCCAAAGAACCCAGAAGTCATGCAGCTAAAGCATTACAAAGATACGAACGTGTTCTTTTATCTTCTCTTTGTAATATCAGAAGATGTTTTGCTGAGTTCATTGTGTCAAGTGTTTAATAAGTTTAATCATTTTCTGACCTTGGAAATTCAAATGCTTCAGCACATTGGAAAAATGATCGGATATATAAATGGAAAAGATTTATACTTTTTGTGATGTCCAAAATATACAGATAAGTGCAGTAACAAATACCCAAGCTATTCTTGTAATTTTGAATAGTAAACTGTAGGCTTTAGAGGGTCAGGAAAAGGTGAGTGTTGTCTTAATAAATCATGTTCTAGTGTAAAAGAAGAAATCACTAATTAACTGAGTAATAATCCTGCCTAAGCTAGTTAAAAAAAATTCTATGGATATTGGAAAACTTCTCTGCAGAAAAAAAGGCTTTGTGTATATTCCCGTCTCCCTCTTGTCATTTTTCACTTATTTTCTTCATTAACAGTTTATTTAAAAAACATCTAGGAAGAAAATTATATAAGATTTCTGAAATTACTCTTTGGAGTTTACTGAAAATCTGTCAAGCCTCTGAAAATTGCTTAATAAAGTCACTGGTAACCAAATAATAAATGAAGAACCTCAAAGGTAGAAACTAGCAGCATTTACATGATGACAGCCTCTTTTAGGTTTCTGCAGTAACAGAAATTGAGTAACAAAAATATAATTGTCCTGTTTCAGAGGAGTACTGAACATCCCTCAGTGCTCACACTACTTACCTGTTGACCATTAACATAGGGCTTTAACGTTAGACACAGAGATTAGGTGGGTTTGCCATTATGCTATTTAGTTGAATGCTGTTAGAAAGTAGGCATTTTCCTAGATCCTTATGTGCAAATTTAACCTTGAGAATTACAAATTGTTTGGATCTCTGTATACACTTTAAAGTCCGAGGCTCCCTTAAAGCTTCTACTACTGATGGCACATCCCTGCTGATTATACTGTATTATTTCAGTAGCTACAATTAATGCTACTTTTAGGTACTAGTAAGTCAACCAGTATTAAAAAACCCTGAGGCATATCACCAATAAAAAAAAAAAAAGAACTTCTGAATGCCATAATTTCTAAATTTTTTAAAACAACTTGTATGTCTTGAGGGCCAGCGTCAGGGCTGCAGCTATGCCATCAGTTGCCAAAATATATTCATGTAACTTTGGCTGAAATTCATTGTTCTGTAGAGAACCAGCTCAAAAAAACATGAAATGAATATCAATTTTGGTCCACTGACTAACAGCAAATTAAAAAAACTCAGCATCTACCACTTTTGTCTGGAGCTTATCATATTATGCAGGTGCTACTTTTGGGCTTCATACCAGAAGTTTTTTCACTGCAGAGATGTAGTAATGGAAAGGTTCTAGCCTCGTAAAATGGAGGAAAATACTTTGACTAAACACCACAACTCTTGAAGCAGTTAACTACCTTCCCAGCACCAGTGGTTTACCAGGTGAGACACTTCAATTACAGGAATCCATAGTATTCGGTCAGTGTCCTGATTAAGTGCAATCAACAGCTAGCTAAGGGATAAGGGATACTAGAGGCATTTCAAGGAATCATATTTTAGTATGCAAACTGCTGTGAGATTTGAGAAGCATAAACCTCTGTCATTGGTAATTGTTTTATCTTCTTACAGCAATGCATAAAGTGCAGTGATCTTCTGCAAGTGCTTTGCTTGCATCAAAAGCTCTGACTTTAGCCATCAGTTAGGAAGTTTCCAGAGTTATAAATACAAAGGAAATATTTTCCCTGTGGTCGAGGCAATAACAAAGGGTTTTTTTTTTTTTATTTTCAGGATTTAAAATCAATACGGTCTACCAATCCTGAGCTTTCAAGTCTCCTCAGCTTTTTAAATATTAAAGGATCTTTCAGCTAGGAAAAGGTAGACTTAGAAAACTGACATTCCTTTCTAATAAATAATTGAAAAAATACCATGGTGTTTTTTAGATTTTATTTTAAACTACAGTAATTTGGAGGGAAATGTGTCTGCGAACAGAATCAGCAGATTTGTGTGAGTTAATGATAATCTTTCCTATTATAGCAAGGAGAAATATTTTCAAAATACTGACTTGAGTTATTTTTATTTGTTTCTGGTAATTGAATTTTTAGGTGTTAAAACTGACATCAACTGTTTCTCCCTAATATAAGGACAAAAAAATCTGTTTTTAAAAAGCTGAAGTTGGAGTTTCAGGAGCTCAAACTTTAGAAACCACCAACTAATGAGAATTCACTGACATCACGGGAAGTAGCAATAGTCTATACTTTGATTTTAAAAGAACTTGTCCCTTATGAACGTAATGAAATTTTCGAGAAGAATGTCAACGTCTGAACATTCTATAGTTTTTGTCTAGTTTTGGGAGAGAATAAGAAAATATTTTTATGCATAGGATTTGATTGACTGGATGTGTTGATAGATGATGTTGTTCCAGGTTTATATAAGTCTATGTAGATTGTATAATTTTGTGTTTTAACTATACTGTATATCTACTAACATATGTATTTTTATGTAGTGAGTAATACTGTAGCATATGTTCACGTTTTAGTACTTTGGAGGTAGTTCAGCTGAAAAGGAAATGGGATTTTTTATCTCCTGGATGTTTATTTTGACCTTTTTAACTACTTCTGCAAATGAAAGGGGATAAAGTTAAAGTTAGATGAGCAGTAACAGTTGTGTGAGTAACAAACATTGCAAGGCAATTAAAAACACTATATCTTGTTACCATATCTTATAGACATCAAAGTTTAACCTCTGAGGTATATGTTGGATGGACTTGGTTAAAACTTGGTATGCACACACTCCGCACCACCCTTGGCTTCAGAGTGGGCTTTTAGACATTCTTCTGGGGCACAATCAGAAGTGGCATCTTCTTAGAAGCCCTCTGTGAGGACTGCACACCGTGTACCAAGGTGGTCAAGGTTAGATCATATCATTGTGAAATATGCCTTTTATTTGATATAATTACATAGAAATTTTGATCTGGAAGACTGCATCTTAACTAGTTACTGTAGTAATTTGCATAGACCCTTGGAAGTCTGATGTAAGGTCCAATAAGAGAAATACATATATATATATATATATTAATTTAACTCACCACAGCATTCAGGGTCAGACATGATTGGCACTCAGTTTTACAGTCAATCGAGCTGTACTGGTTTCCATTTGCAAAGCAAACATCTGCTATTGTTATCTAATTCAGGCTTCAGACAAACATTTTTGCACATGAATAATTTTTGATTATTTTTTCACTTTAACTTTAACTGTTTAATTAATGTTCCACATATTTCACAAGAAAAACAATGGCCTTCAAAAGGACAAACCTTAGTAACGTTATAATGAAATACTTAGTTATTGATCTCATTGAATACATTTCTGTAAATGTTCCACTCAGATCAGTGTGACTTTTACATCTCTTGTGCAGACCCTTAACAACATTGCTAATACTCTCCAGATAGCACATGTAATAGCTAAAACCACTTTATCCAATTTCTAGCATACAGGGAATATACAGGGAAATATCTTGGACAGCACAATGGAGAAAGCGTTTATCTCAAGGAGACTGTAGACTAGCTATTCCTTCAGTATGCAGAACAATTTGTTTAATCATTTGCTGTACAGCGGAAGCTACAATATAGATTAATGAATTACTTGCTGCCCACGTTTCTAACTCACTCAGGTATCCCTATCTGACTTGGATTTCCATAGGTGAGTAACCTGTAAGTTACATAACAGAAGTTACTTAACAGAAGTTGGGAGACAGCTATCTCCCTATGGAAAATCTCTTTTCATGTGCATTGGGAGCTGTGATTTAAAAAGCACAACATTTTTCCTTTTGGCCTTTAATTTTCTGCATTTCCACCTCATATTACAGCAGGATTAAAACCCTCTCTCCCTTCCTTTATATAATTAAAATGAAGCTCTTTGGCTGTTTTTTACCCAGTTTTGTAAAAAAAGAGAAAATCTCTTTGGGAAAGAGATTACTGACAAATAACAATGTGATCAGGTATACAGTATCAGTATTTTCCGGTACAGCTGCATAAGCCTACCCAGGGAGGGGTTTACTGGTGGACCTGCATCCACAAAATCACTATCACTGTTGCATTTGTTATAGAACAGCTGCTCCTCAAATGCTAGTGGTTATATGGTTCAGAGTGGGTAGTAAGAAACGTCCTTCAAAAAATAGTTTTACTAAGACAAGCAGTGTCTACTCCATATTTTACAGTAGTATGAATCTATATTCTATTCTAGACCTGGCCTTAGGGAAACCTAGAAAGAAGGTGAGAAGTTATAAAGTAGTTCTTGTGACACAGTGGGAAAAAAATCCTGAATACCTTTGAATACTATTCAAAGTAATCCTTATTTCATATTTTTCTCCAAAAATAGTCTATGACTTAAAACTACTTAACACTACAAGCAGTCCAACTTTTTGTTGAAGTACCACTTCTGCTTTATAATCTGGAAGCTGTGCAGATCACTCCCTGCCAAAAATACAGAATGCAACAAACTGGGGGATAAAAAACCAAATGCAGGCTTTCTTCTGACATTGTGCTCAAAATGGTATAGTATTTGGGGTTCTGTGCATGAAAAGAAATCCAATATTAGAAGAAATCAGCAGAATTTACAATGGTGATTAATTCTTTCCTTCTTTAAACCAATAGGGTCTCCCTTTACACATTTCAGTATTGAATGTCATGAGAAAATGGAATACTTTCATTCCCTATGCTACAATGAGGACTACAATTCAAGCAGTACAAACCAATAGAAACTCACTTGAACAGAGACTGTGTATATAGATATTCCTAAATATATGAGCCTTTGAAGAGTTTTGCTTTCTCAAGTGCAGGGCTGTGGTGCCCAGGAGCTCTTACTCTAGGACAGGACCTCTGGGCTCTGCACTGTCTGAAGGTAGGGATCCTTCTCCCATTTGCCTACAGGCTGTCATTGACTGCTTTTTGAGAGTGCAAATAGTCTCTCCTCACCTTGTTAATTATCAGGTTAAAAGCTTCATAGACTGCACTACGGAACTATACTGACCTATTACTATTATTATTTTGCCATCCATGCATCTTGTTTTATCTGCAGCAGTTCATCCACAGACAACACCTGGCTCATGACAGATCTCTAGTTTTCACCTGTCCAAACCTAGCTCCATCTCTAACACACAGTGTGGACTCTGGTCTCAGTTTCCAGGGCAACCAAAATTCCCCTGTCATTCCTTATAATCCTTCTCTCTAAACTGGAGAGAGATGAATTTGATGGGTGGACAGTTCTATGGATAAGAGACTGGTTGGATGGTCGTATTCAGACAGTAGTGGTCAATGGCTTGAAGTCCATATGGAGACCCATGAAAACTGGTCTCCCTCAGGGGTATGTACTGGGACTAGTGCTGTTTAATATCTACATGAACGATATTGACAGTGAGATTGAGTGCACCCTCAGCAAGTTTGTAGATGACATCAAACTGAGTGGTACAGTTGCCATGCCGGAAGGAATGGGTTATCATCCAGAGGGACCTGGACAGGCTGGAAAAGTGGGGTTATGAGAACTTTATGAGGTTCAACAAGGCCAAGTGCAAGGTCCTACACCTGGGTAGGGGCAATCTTTGATTTCAATACAGGATCGGGGATGATGTAATTGAGAACTGCCCTGCAGAAAAGGACTTGGTGGTGCTGATTGATGAGAAGCTCGACATAAGCCACTGCTCACTACCAGAGAGGAATATGTATCTTCTCATGCCCAAATGTGTAACAGATACTGCCATGAAAACTTAGCATAACAATCGGGCAGCTTTGAGAAAGTCCCTCTGTGGAGGAATATGCTACATCATGAATATCCAGAACATTCTTACTGAAGATGAAAAACCTTAACTAAAATAAGCGTGCCATCTCTCACAGGATGCTGGACAAGGCATTAAGACTACTATCAGTGAATATCCCTGACAGGACTTGCTTATACAGGGTCTAAGAGCTGGTAATCCCTGTTTCTGTCCCCATTACCACAGCAAGAAACTGTGAGTTCATCATACACAAAGATTGTCAGAACACTTTTATTATCACCATGACCAAGACCACGCAGGAAGGAGAACGTATCATCATGCTGTCTTGCATACTGTCCTCAGTTTTGATGTAGGGAAGAAAAAAATCGAACTTCTTTTTCTTTCATGAAAAAGTCATATGAGTTTTTCTCAGTACCACTGAGTTTTACGAAGTCTTTCACAAAAGAAAAAGGGGAAAAGAGATAAAGGTTCCTAAGCTTAAGCATTAGGGGTGTGGGGCCCAGCCCTGTCCTGAGAAACAGCCTCCACATGTGACTCCCTGCATGCTCCCTCTGTAGAATAAACTTCCGTAGATGTGTAGCTAAGAAACTACAACAACATTCAAATGTAATACAAAAGCTCATAATAAATTGCTTTGAAAATGAAACAATTTGGGACACTATTAGAAACTGAAGCAAGGTTTGCTCTCATCTACAGAGCATGGCAGAAATGGCAGAGCTGCATGATCTCCTGGTACTCCCACTAAGTGACAATAACTACAATTTATGTGCAGGACACTGCCTGTGTAAGAGACACTGGGCTGTAATGCTATGGAGAAGGACACACCCACCTTTCAAACAGTTGCTTGTAGGAATGGAAATTAATTAAGCATATAACCCTGAAGAAAGCTAAATCACAAGATCAAAGATCACTAACTTTTTTTTTTTTAAAGAAAAATAAATTTTTATAGCTCATCACCTAGCATCAGGACTTTGAACCGTTTGCTTATATGACTTGCGACCTTCCCAAGGTGAAAATCTATTAGGAGAAAGATATGGTAGCAGGGCAGGAGAATTCCTTGCTGCCAGGACTGAGAGCTGGTGGAATGGTCCAGGAAGTCAGTGGTGCTGTCTGCAGCTCAGTTGGTGGGGGAGACAGCTCCGCAGCTTGGGGTGATCTCAGTGTACAAACCCACTCTTAAGGGCTACATTGCCAGTCAGATTCAGAGGAAAATTTGTTTTGAAAGGACTAAAAATATTAATTAATGAAATTATCCCTTTTAACAGAGATAGTCATGGATCCAGACTCTCTTGAGCCAGAAAGGTCATTGTGGAAGAGTTCTCTTTGTTCAGTGGTTGATTTTTGATGTGACGTTCATAAATTTTCTCCTTCCAGCAGTATGACTGCCAGCAGTTGCCAGGCCATGTGGCTTAGTGATTCAGGGCAAGTAGGAATCTGTAAGACTGGATATGTCTTGGATATTGGGCTGAATAAATGGCTTCTTTTGCCACTTCCTGATGAAAATGATCAGTCTAGTAGGTACTATATGAAAACTCTAGCAAGGAGACTTAAGGAAGAAGAATCTATTTTCCATATTATCACCTCTGATCTTGCATGGTTGGAGTACCTACATCACCAGAAGCTGAACTTCCAAGAAAGGAACAAAGCAGTAAATATAAGTATAACGTTTTAAGAAAAAAATTACTTGTAAGTATGTAAATCATAAGATTAAAGTGAAAGGCAATCTAACCTCCAGTCTTGTAGGGATGCTGGTGGATGCAGAGGCTGGTTTAAGTGATAATTTCCTCACTATGATTTGCAATTTGATTGAACTGGTCCCTCCATCTTCTTGGATGAGTACCATTCTCCTTAGCAGAGTACTTCCTAAAAATCCTTCTACAGATTCATTTTGAGAGAGATCCTTCTATTAATTTCTCCCAGAGTTCAGCATTGCTTTGGGAGCCTGTATGATTGCCACTACAGAGAAAAGTTGTAAATAATTAATGTCAAATTTCTAGGAGTTGTATTGTCACCAAGAACTTCTCTCAGATCTGGGATTCATCCCACCGACTTTCTGATATACTTCCTGCTCCTGAAACATTTGAAAAAGGTTTTATTATTAACTTTTATTCCTGTAATAAGTTCCTTTAATAAGTTGATCCTCAATAAATTGGCATGTTTTCCTGAGGTTTAACATTTAACTTGTCAGGATTTATGAGCTGCTCCTTTTTTGGACATGATTTGTCATTCCTCAAGTGTACCTTTTTACCTGTATCCACCTTTCCTCTGCTTCCTGAGTTTTCTTCTGTGCCTTCTTGCTGACAGTAGACTTCGACAGCAGGTATAACTTCTGGTGTTGTTAAACACATCTCCTGATGGCAAACATTATACTTTTTTTTATTGCTCCTCCTTTCAATGACTTTTTATCTACCTCCTTCATTTTATGTAGTGTCCACATATTTGATTTGGAGGTATTTCTCACCTCCCATGACAGTGCTGGGTTTGAATATACTGCAGTCATTATTGGAGTATACCTTGTCAATGATCACATCTTCAATAGGATTCTGTGTAATATCCAAGGCTTAAACTGAGAAAGGCTGCTCCTGTCATATCTCACAAGTATCTCCAAAAAGCAGCAACACAAAGTTTCTAAGAGTCACAGAGTCACAGAGACACTGGATACCTACCTTCATTTGCTTTGTGGAAAATGATGGTAGCTACCTCCTGCTGCATAAGGTGGCATCCCTCATTCCCATCTAAAATCTTTCTAATTTTATATTTCATTCAAAAAGCTGAAAAAAAGCCAAACCTTTTTTTTTTTTTTTTTTTTTTAAATAAAATGGTGGTGATAAAAACGTGTTCCTGGTTGGGATTTCATATGCCAAGTTTCAGTAAGGAGTGAGTTTTTATGACTCTGTTATAACTCTCCTAAAATATGGTTTTATAATGGAAATGCTGACACAACCTTTATACAGACCCGGACATAATTCTAGATGATGTAAAATACTTTATATAGGAAGCCAGGGTAAGTGGATTTTTTGCTATAAAGAGAAAGTGGAAGATGAAAAGTACACCTTTTACCTATGTATTTTCATTCTTTGTTTTAATTTTGACAAAAGAACAAGTCATATATCCAGAAGGGCAGCTCTTTAAAGTCAAACTTCATGTTTATATAAGACTAAATTATGTTTTTAATCTTTCTCAAAACCTAAAGTAATTTTTCTGGGAAGATCACTGTTTCCCAAGGCAAAAGTCAGGCTTATGCCTGCTACTGATAAATAGGGATTTTCAAAGGAATTTTATTAAAAATCTGGAGATTATCACAGCAAACATAAAGTAACGTTTTCAAATAATAGACATAGTGTTCAGAGTAAAATATGTTAGAAATAACAGACTGGATATAATTGAAACTGACCTTATAAAATCTACAATGTATTTTTGTGATGCTGATTTTCCAGGTAATTTCAGGATGACTGAGTACCTGGGATATAATGATACCCACCAACAAACAACACCTGGAGTTTAATTCAGCTATATCATCCAAATCTCTGGATATTTAATTAATCATTATGTGTAATATCAGAATCCCTTCAATTTGAACATCAGCCTGATAACAACAGAAAATATTGAACAGGTTATTCCTTTGATTTTCTGTACTTCACACTTATTTCAAATGAGATTTTTTCTAAAAACAGAGTTTAATAGCTTAGTTTGTTTTCTTGTGTATGTGTTCTTTTATTTAAATTCAGGAGGATAGGACAGGGGAAATTTCTAGACTTTTCATAACTTGTGATACATGAGTTAAATTTTGAGACAGTTGGAAATGATGATATCAAAGGTCTTTTCCAACCTAATGATTTTATGATTCTATGGGTTGCACTGTGCTTCTGCATATACCATTGTCTCAGTTTTGGGGCTTTTCAAGAGCATACTGAGAAAAAAGTTTTTTGTTTGATTCTTTTTGGTTATTTTTTGTTTTATTTTGCTTCCCCCCCTTAATATATTCTAAATAAAATACTTTAATACTAACCTGTAAATGGATTCAATTGGTCAGATTTGTACCTCGCTGACCTTTTCAAGGCTTCAGCTTTTCATCTCTGTTTGCAAGGAGAATCAGTTGTGAAATATTGACTGTTCTTATCTTCCTGACACCCTGGTTTCTGTCATCAGCTGGGTGGAAGTGCATATCCTCTGTATAACAGAAGAAGCCGAGCTGCTGATTGAGCTCTCAACTTCCACTTGAAGCAGCTGAGCAGTGGTTTGTTTGACCCTGAGCAGGTCCTCCCTATCTGCAGTGGCAAAGGTGTCTATTAAAACCTCAGCAGACTTAAGTGAGGCAGAAATGGAGGTGCAGAGAGGTTGCATCACACCTCAGACTGTGCAGGAAATCTGCGGTGGGGTAAAGAAGAGGACTGAGGTGCTCAGCCTCTGTATCTCAACCACAAGACATTTCCTCCTTATGATTAATGTAGTGAATAATATCACTGTGATAGGGGTGGCAGAGAAGGTATTGCATTATACTAAACAGTTGCTCTACTGCAGACTGGATATCAGCTATTGCTCAAAAAATGTTCAGTAAATCTCTGAACATTGAGTTGACGGCTGCTTATGTTGATTATAATCATGATTATTTCCTTAAGGAAAGATACTTAAGAGAAAATATTTATTCAAATTAAAACAAAATATTTTCTTCTTTGCATGAAGTTAAATATCTTCTTTTTTGAAGCATGCAGGTGCTAATAGAGAAAGAATTTTTTTCTTTCTTTTGGTATACATTTCAAAATAATATTTTACTGCCTCTTTCATTTTGAGTTAATCATAAAACATCCTCACAAGTAGAAGAGTTTTCTATGTAGCAGGGTGCTAGAGCCATAGAGTAACCCATGCTCAGGGCTGGCTCTGCTGCTGGGAGCAGATGCACAGCCAGCTGTGGTCCCTCCCATGACTGCTCAACGGACAGGCAGACAGTACAGACCATCAACCTTTTAGCATCCTCTGCTTTCTCTAGAGACATAAGAGATGAGGGAGGTGAATGATTTGAGGCACAGTCAGAACTACCTGGCTGCCGTCCTGCCTGCCAGTGCTCTTTCTTACAGGGCTGGAATAAAAAAGACTGAGGCAAGTTGGAACTGTGAATACAGCTGTAGCCTGCAGGGGCATCAGAGGTGAAATTACTTAGAGGCAGTGTAAGTTGGGGTGAAATCCAAAAGCTGATTAATTCCTTTTGGGTAGTTCTGCATGAAAGTCTGTGCAAGGTCATCAGAATGGACTATGTATTTTTATTCTGCTGAAGACAGAAAGAGTTGGCAGGTCATTGCTCCAGAAATGTCCAGGTGTAAAGTGAGAGCTGCTGTCACACTATTTATGAAGAGTACCTACAATGAGGAGTAAATATGAAAAACAGCAGAAAATCCTTTGTAGGTTGCACCCCTTGGGAAGAAAATTTAACCCAGGTTATTATGAAAACTGAAGTATTTGCTTAAACTGAGATTCTAAAAAAAATATACAGTTGGCTGACACTACATGTGCTGTGAAGTGTTATCCAAAATGTTACAAAAATAGATGACTCTGTTAAAAGAGAAAAGCACTGAGTTATGTGATAATGGTGCAGGTTTTGCAGAAGACAGGCTATAGATATTTCTGACAAAGCTAGATTATTTTTCTACCAATGAACATGCTTTCATTTGTTGAACCAACGGACCAGAGAATTATAGCTACCTGTTAAACACAACCCCATCCTTTGCTCCGATGAGGCTATGCGCTCCGCTGAAGCTAGCAGTGATGAACATGCTGTTGCATGGGCAAGATAACTGTGTAACTCTGCATTTTACAAGAGAAATTTGCCTCTCCCTGTTGCTCACAGAAGCAGAGGAGAAAAAGTTTTACTAAAACCATTGCCTTCTATTCTGAATCATACGTAGGAGTTAGTTTATTCTAACTACTAGATACAGGCCCCATCTGATTAAAGTGGCAAAGGTACATGTCACACTGAGCAGGTGGGAAGAAAGTTTCCCCTTTCCATCTTCGTATTTCTTCACTTTCCCTGGCGCAATCCAATGATTTGTATTGCAGGCAATGGAATCAATTTCAGCTGAAGTGTTTTGGTGCCTATCCTTGAAACAGAAGCGAATTTAGCTTTAGAGTAATAATGTTTATTAATATTTATTGATGTTTCTATTCCTGAAAGTTAGAAAAGCAGCTCAGTTAGTGTAGAAAATTGTATACAAGCTCCTTCTACTTTTGCAGAAGTGAAAAACATTATATGAAGGTCCTTTCAAATTCTTGAGTTGTGTTAAAGGGGAGTTAAAACAGCCATGTATAGCCTTCATGTGGACTGTATAGTTGCCGTAACCAAACATTTAATCATCTATAATGTGCTTAGTGTATCTGATTATTAAAGTTAATTTAATAATAGAGGCTTTTTTTTCAGGTCAGAGATTTTGATTCTGAGTGAATTGTGGTGAGAACAGTCAGGGAGGAAAACCTGTATAGACTTCCTCTGTTATTTATGCTGTTTGTTAGTCAGAACAGCAGTAGATTTAGGCACATTAATTGACTACAAACAGTGCAATCAATCTCTGACCAATAGCATTTCAGCCTCTTGGTGGTTATATCACTGACATAAGTTTTTTCTACATGACAGAAAATCACAAGGGGTTTTTATTTTGTTGTTCTCTATTGATTAAATTATCGTTAAAACTATTAAAAGCACACACATATTTTTACAGGACAAAACCCCAAACATTTTGTGCAGTAGTAGGATAAAATGAGAATGTTATGGTCTTTGGTGCAGTGCAAAACACAGCTAGGATTTGGGATGGGTTCTTGGATGCTGATGAGTGTATTCCAGGACTGAGGTAGAAATGAAGATCACTCAGTAGTTCCCATGAACAGACTTGATCCTGAAATCACTATTCATGCATCACTCCTATTCCATTCTGTGGGAGTTTTACATGAGTTAAGTGTCAGTCACTTTGACATTTCCCCCAACTGGTTGGATGATATACCATGACTATATGGTGCATTTTAATGTGAATTTTCTTCTCCATACAATATTCCATTTCTCATTTTGCTACCTGTTCTCTATCTAATTTACGAATGCTAAAGGCATCATTCAATGTTTGTACTTCAGAAAGCAGCCCTATGAGGAGCTTACTTGTAAAGAACAGTTGATGGGCAACAGCAGAGGTGGGGAAGAGAAATCACCTGAAAAAGGAGACAGGGATTTCTGAACACAACTTTACCACTAACCTACATATGAGTATATCCCACCTTTGCATGATTCAGGTTCCTCTCAGTAAAAACAAGGACCAAGACAGGAGGATTTACCTTCACGTCATGCTCAGAGGAGAATGCAGGCTCAGCTGTAATACAAATGACCTTAGTAGCAGTAACAATAAGCTGAAAGAAACGATTGCTGTGAATTGTTACTTGACAAATCCATACTGCTTTCTTATTGTGGAATGAACATAGCAGCTTGCAATTCACAACTGTATTTACCATAAAATTTATAATTTTCCTCATTACTCGTGTTTTTCCCTGGGAAAAAAACCCAAAATGTGTGGAAACGACACATTGTGACATGGTTTAGTAGGTTTAGTGGAGTTCTACTGGATGATCTTGGAGGTCTTTTCCAATCTTAATCTCTGAATGTGATTTAGTGGAAGGTGTCCCTACCCACGGCAGAGAATTTGGAACTAGATTATCTTTAAGGTCCCTTCCAACACAAACCATTCTAAAATTCTGTGATTCTTTGCCTGTTTTTTTTTTTTTTTTTTTTCTTTTCTTTTCTCCTTGGACGGCATCTCAGATCCTTAGTTGATTTAAGATAACTTATTTTATTTGGTTTCCAGAGATCCTAACTCCTTGATGGGGTGAAAGTAAGTGACATGTGAAATACATGAAATACAAAGAAACTATTAATCTCCATCAAATGCTGCCTTTGGTTTTCTTAATACTTTCTCCACCTGAACATTCACCCACAACAATAAACATTGAGAATGATCTAAAAAGTTCTCAATTTTTCTTTCCCAGAAAATAGTTTCATGCTCTTTCCCCTACCTCTACACCTGCAGATTGATTTAAATTTCTTTCTTTCACCATCTTGCTCTGGTTTCCCTGCTTACACTACATTTCCACTAACATCTTTCTTGTCTCTGTTCTATACCTATTTTCTTTGGCTTCAGCTTAATGTAGTGTTTTAGAATACGCTTATCTTGGAACACACAAGCAGTCATATTTCTCAGTAGAAGGATTACTTATGTACCCAAGCACTTTCTTTAAACAGATTTTTGCTTCTACAATACTATTCCTTTTAAGAATTTATTTGAAATGAAAAGGTGTGGTAGTTTTCATCCAAATTACATCATCCATTTTTTCTGCATTGAGGAGGTTATATTGGCATGGAGCAAGATAAAATTTTGCCACTAAAATTTCGAGTGTCAAAACTTTGCAATTTGTTACTAATTTTAGTCTATTCATTGCTTCTGTCACATTTCTTTCTGGGAAATATGTGCAAAGGTGCTTAAAATAAAAAAGAAAATTGTACTTTTAGAAAGAAACTTTCAGTTGACCCAGAGGATTATTCAGTAACCTAACAGAGTAACCTATTGATATTTTTTACACCCTCTGTCTCTGAAGCGTCTATGTAGAACTGGTAGATGTGCCCAAAGACCCACAGGTGACCCATACAACAAAAAATCTTGCTGAGCATTTAAAATAGCAACAAACAAGAGTGACTGGGCATTTGCATTCTACCCCAGATCTGTGTTTTACCTCTCCAGAACCTTTTTGTGATGGGGATAATGTTCAATTGGAGGAAATATTTAGCATCTTTAATTATTAGGATCTCAAAATATTAGCAACCTCTGGCAAAATTATAAAGATGGTCACAAAACTCAAGGCAAAAATAAGTAACAATTTGTTGTAAATTTGTTTACAACTGAACTGTCCTTTGTGCACGCAGTCATGATTTTTCTCTCCAAATCAATGAGTGAAAATTCTAGGTTATTCTCCGTAAATCACGGCTTGACCACAAAGTTTTTCTTTGAAGTAGTGAAATGCTGTTACAATGTGCTTAAAGGTATCTAGAACGTGGAAATCTACCCCTCTTAGTGCGTTCATCATCTTGTATTTGTATGTGATTTACTACAGGCTTAAAAGACATACAACCTTCTTGTTTTGTATGAGTTATCTATCATATGAAGGCTGTCTTGGGACTCTAAATCAATCTACTCTTCAGCAGCCTCCAATGCATTTTAGTGTTCCAACTGAATATGTCTTTTGCAGGTCAGCACTGCCAAATACATGAATTTATATTCTAGGATCAGATGTCACAGAAAAAATGTTGGTGTGCAAGTCCTGACAGTATAACAGATCTGAAAGAATCTATATTTTTTTTCTAAAATAGAGAACATTCTGCTCTTATATTTTTTTATGTGCCTTAACCTTGTTGCTACAGTAAAGTAGCATGTGACTAGCAAGTAAGAAAGAAAATCCAATGTGACCTTCTAATGCCGAAGAAATTTCATAGTAAAATTAAGTAATTCAAACAGACCTCTGTGAAAACAGGCAAGCATGTTAAAAACAAGGTTATCTGAAGATCTGCGCTTGAACTGTTCACTTCCATGGAGCCCACCACAAAAAAATAATATATCAGAATTCAGAAGGTAAAGGAGAAATCATGTTATTTTACTAGTTATACATTTGTATATTTGAGGAAATGGCCTCAAGCTCTGCCAGGGGAGATTTAGGCTGAACATGAGGAGAAAATTTTTCACAGAAAGGGTCATTGGGCACTTGCAGAGGCTGCCCAGGGAGGTGATTGAGTCACCTTCCCTAGAGGTGTTTAAGGCACAGGTGGACGAGGTGCTAAGGGGCATAGTTTAGTGTTTGATAGGAATGGTTTGGACTCAATGATCCGGTGGGTCACTTCCAACCTGGTTATTCCATGATTCTATGATTCCATAAATATATATGTATACACACACTATATATACAGGCACAAATATGCACACCATTTGCTTTTGCAGTCACATACACAGCACATACACCCCATCATTAGACAACTACCATTTAAGAAGCACTAGGAAGGGGACCTATATTCAGAAAGTGCAGCATACACTGCTATATTTAGAAAGTGCAACAGGCTGACCTCTTCAACAAACAGCTTCTTTTTCAGACACCTTACTGGAAGCTATCTATTATTATTCCTGTTTCAAAAAAGATGGGAGTATTGTGATCAAATGGGATACTGTTATTGATTAAACAAGTCCTCAGAAGCTACATGAAGTGAGAAATAAAAGTGACTGCTGCAGTAAGTCACCTGAATCAATCAAGCCTCCTATTATTCCATCTTTCCATTTTCTTTGTTTTCCCAGCAGTCTTATGAAACATTGCACCACTGTCAGTATAAAACTTCTTTTTACAGATATCTCATCACCGAAAAGATAAGTCATAAAAGGTTTAACACTTGTGTTTTAAAATAGCTATATGCTAGAGAACTAAATTGGCTAGCTAATTTCTGCTGCCTCACAAAAGACTTCCCAGTCTGCCTTGCTTTGTCCTGTTTCATGCACCCAAGCAGGTCAATAATTTGTCAGGTAGAAAAGAAAGTGCCATCCAGAATATTTATCTGTACCGGCTGTTCAGGCCTCTTCAGAAGAGAGCTCCTGCTGATATGTGGCAATTATATTTTAAACAAAGATATTCTGCAGACCATAGATTCCTGTAAATCTCCATTATAATTCACACAAACAAAATAGAGATGGAGGGTTATACAGATGGCTAGGTACTGCAGAGACTTACTTCAGCATATAAATGGTCTCATACAGTTTAAGGCAACCAATTAGGAACTGAAGTCTCAATTTAAGATACAGTTTTTCTCCACTGCCACTTAAACTCTATTAAATATAAATACTTCATTCTCAATAGTGGCTGAAAGATGATTTTATTTTATGATAAAACAACTCAGAAGTCATGAAATCTCAAAATTATGCACTATTGTTATCTCTGTTAGATGTTGCAAAGTCTTTTTTTTAATCAGAAGAGTCCTTGAAAGAACTGCAAGCCATAACTGGAAGAATGCATTTAATACTCTGGTATTCATCATACACATAGTGCTTAGTTCTTGCTTACAGTATGATAATCAGTGCTCTGTAACCCAATGTGGAAGTTTGGCTGTGACTCAGTTCTCCCAATCAATACTGTTAGGTGACTGATGACCCAACTAATTAGGCAACTAGCCAAAGTTTATAATTATAGAACACATCCTGTCCCACCCTGCTCTATACAAGGAAGGTAAGCAGACAGGATTAGTAATATATGCAGCACTGAAGTAGAGAAGTATCTTTGGTTCCTGATTGGGTTTCTGCACTTGTTTTGCTGTGAATTCCTGCTAAGATGGAGAGTGTTAAGGTACAAATCTTTTCCCTCCCTCTGCCTCCAGCTACCGGGGCTTATTTAAGAAGGATCAGCTATCCTACTCTAGAAGAGCTCACTGCTGTGGATTGCAGGACACTTAGTTCCCAAAAAGGTGACTAGCAGATGGAGAGATGTTGTTCCAGAGGGATGTACCAGACTGGTACCTCACAAGGTTGGGATTTCAGGCAAACCCCTTTCATTGCTGATTAGCTATGAGCAGCTGCCATTTTGATTCATTTTATGATGAAACTCAGTTACTTGAAATTCTGACTCTAACTAGTTCAAGAGATGTGCATGTCACAGCACCTCATCTGTATCACAAATAGGACCTAAAGAGAAATTTATGAACTAATGGACTCACGGTGAACTTCCTTCCCTTCCGCAGATGAAGTATATAACAGTCATGTGCATGTCTGTGTTTCTCTCTGACAACTATACAGAGTTCGAGAGGTACCATAAATGTAAGACTGTCAGGTTGTATGACCCTGTCTACCCATCAAGGTGATGATGAACCATTTAGTACTGAGAAGTATCCAGTGAACTGGGACAGCTACCCTTGACCGTGCTAGGTTTCAGCTACAAAAAAGTGCATTTCAAATATAATGTTAAAACTTGCAAGTCTGCCAGTAAGTTAAAAACAAGTACATGATTCTCGAGAGCCTTAGTGTGTATGTCAGTGCTGGACAAACCAGAGCTTGATAGGACTGAGCATCTCTGCTATCCCACCTCTTCTTGCCAGTATGGCTCAGAAAAATAAATGATTTTTTTATTGAATGCTTCTCCTTGTTCTGCTTCAAACAGGTACAATGGACCTACACCCAGGTGAAAGACAAGAAAGAGTAATTTATATCCTGAGAGAAAGAAGGCTGAAGTTAAATCTATTTAGGTTCCTTAAGGTTTTATTATGTCTTTACTCACTAAATATACAAGGTGTCTGCCTTTTCCTTCTGTAGTTACTGCAAAGTTCCCCCATTGCAGGGTGATTAGTTACATATCCAAGCTATTCAGAATGCTGTGTCCTTCTGTGAGTATTTATATTTGCAATTTTCACAAACATGGTAAAACATAAATCTGTCAAAGGTGTCACCATAACTCTGAGACACAACATTTTAAAAACTTACAATACTGTGATGAAGATTTTTAAGTCTAATTTTTGATTTTAAGCATTTAGGTCTTGATTTAGGTCACTTAGGCACGTGATGCAAAAGTGAAGTTTTCAGAGGACATGGTATTAAAAATGCTGATTTTCTTTTTTTTGTTTTAAGTTTAAAAACATGGTCATGAACGATTATTAGCTGGTTTAGTGCAAACCGATGACTTTGTTATCCCCTTTATTAGTTTCACATACAACTGTATTCTATGTTCAACTGTAAAACTGTGCTTAATTCTTACAAAAGTGAAAAATTCCTGTATTTTATCCTATATGGCCCCACTGCCAGCCTACCTTCAGATTTCTACTCCTGATGGTGTCTGCCCATCACATCTCCACAACCTCACTACAGGGACTTGAGAAAGTAAAGCAATTTGAAATGTGCTGTGTTATTTATCTGCCCTCTCTCAGCAAAAAAGTACTCTAGGCTCTTCTTCCTGCCACTCTCCCCACCAATTTCTCCCACTAGTCTTAGAAACTGGGAGAAACAGAAAACCTAGGTATTTCTGGGTCTTGTGGAATTTATTTTTTTTATGGTTTTCTTGGCTTTGTTTTTCACAGTTTCTGGTAAAGGTTAATTGTTCTTCTAACCAAAAAGATGGCCAGTATGAGCTCCTATTCATTTTGAATTCACAAGAAAAACAAAACAAATGCTACAAGAAATTACTGCCATGATTTAGAAGGAATAAACATTTCCAATTATGGGTGCAATTTTAGGTATTTGAAAGCGCTGGGCATTGACAGGAAATGCCAAGATAATACTTCTCTGCAATAACCAGGTGTGTCTATCTGCTGGATCTTGATTTGAGAAGAGATGCCAAGAAAATTGGTTGTAAAACTTCCACTTGCAGAGCAGTGGATGAATCTCCCTTTATTTTAAGAATCTTTAAACGATGAATTTTTCAGGGTCACATAGAAAGTGGGAGGTTGCCAGGTGCAGGGGGTGTGATTTTCTTTCTGCTGTAAACTCAACTCAACTGCAACCCGAAGCATAAGTTCTGTGCAATAAATAAACTATGGTAATAAATACATGGCATCTCACATTAGCTTACAACATTAAGGAGGCATACAACATGAAAGGAGGCATAGAAGAGTAGAAAACATGAAGAAAAATCCACAGATTTTACAAGAGGTGTGGACAGAGAAGGTAGAACAAGGAAATCGTTCAGACTTTTATCGCAATTACTTATGACTTTCTGTAAGAATTGCATTTCTCTGTAGTCTTTTACATTGGCTGACTCTCCCTATAAAACATTTTATGAGACATGTAAAGTTTTTTATATAAAAAAATAAGTTGTATTACATTGCACCGTAGGTCAAGGCAGGAAGGACGCATTGCCAGAACAGCTAGTTAATCTCTTTCATCTTTCCAATGCTGTCATTAATGCTTATCTGTTCCCATAGGTATTTCAAAGTCATCTCTTTTCTCCAGTGGCATAGTACAATAATAAAATCTTTTGATTTGACATACAACTTGTTTGTGATGCTGTTTTTATTCATGTTCACTTTGAGATCAGATTTGTGCCTTCTTGTCTGTAGTGTTTTTATTGTACTCTATAGCTTTTCTTCTCTGGAAATTCAGGAGTTTAACTTCACATTTCAGTCATCTCCCTGTGTAAGAGTGGTTAGATGTTGATGCATACATGGTAACAGCCCTTGTTTTAGATCATGATATTTAAAGATGCTCTGAATTAATTGACCGTGTCTCTTCATGGGACTTCCATCACAGTTATCTGATAATCTGTCTCTTGTAATCGAAGTCTGTCTAGGACTTCCCTACTCACCTTAAGTTGAAGAAGGAACCCACCACCAGCTTCTATGTCCTGCTCTGATGTCAGAAATGAGCTTTCTTTATTCAGAAGGAGTCTTTGACCAACTGTGACAGCTTCTTGTGCAAGTACAAAGAATGCCTTGTTTGTGACAGCAAAAGATTTTTCCAAAATGTTTAGAGCAAACAAAATAGCAAAAGTTATTAACAGTGACTCTTTGTTAACATAACTTTCAAATGCCTCTCATTTCAGGATGTCTAAAATTTCTGTTTCAGGAAAATCCTATGTCTTACATTCTATTGCTTTTGAAAAAAATGTTTCTAATACTCTCACTAATAAACCTGGGAAGAAGATTTCATGTAACTAAATTACCCTAAAGAAAAGAATCCTGCAACTTTTTGTCTATCTTTAGGACTCCTACATTTTTTCCTTCTCTTTTGGGTCTTTATGTGATGTTCCATTTTACATTGAGGCACAAATGAATCAAGAAACACAACCTGCACCACGTCTATAGTTGCTCAGTTTCTTTTGGTAGATAGTCCTCAGCAATTCAGTACTGTACATGGTGCACACACTTGTTTATTGATGCACGTGTTACTGGAGGAATCCTAATGAATCCGAGGACGAGTAGACAAATGCTGTGCAAATCATTCCTGAGGGAGATGGGAGCAATCATCCTCCTGGTGACAGGGAACACTAAAAACTGTTCTCCCAAGGTCTGTGACTGCTAGGGAGTCCCAAGATGTAAAGAAACTTCCTCTGGAGTGTTTAAATAAAATAATATATAGAAATAATATTCTTCCCTGTTACTTTCACCACTTGAAACTGAGACCAAGCCTTGGAGTGGCCAGACACCAGGAAGGTTATATAAACCCTCCAGACTACTGAGAAATGTGTATATTTACAGAAAATATATACAGTTTATCTCTCCAGAGATGGACAGGAGATACAGAGCGGTTGGTAAAGGGAGATGCCACTGGTGTGTGAGATTAATATATGGATAAATTAATGAGAAAGTAATTTGATTTTAAAATTCAAGTCTGAGCTTTAATAGCTCCAGTAATTCTTAGCAAACAGAACAAATTAAGGTAAATGAAAAGTAATTTCATATCAGAGAACAAATTCTGTGAGAGGGAGATTTTGCCCCTGTCTTATTTGTTGACTTGCAAAGGGATTGAAGTTGAATTTTTCAGCATGATTTAGTAAACTCTGTGATTTTATAGCACAAGAGGACTTATTTTCACTACTTCAGGACTTTGATCCTTTAATTCACTGTGACTAATTAAACAGCAAAGCCACTGTGGATTTCACTGTGAACATTCAGTGAACATTTTTCCAGTTTGTACAATGGCATTTAACTACCATTTCTTTTTAGAATATTGCAGAAGGTGATTTTACCTGAATGACTGAGAAGAGCATTTCTGTTTTTTTTTCTTTCTTCCAAATGAATCTGTGGCCTCTTTTTTTCCCATTAGTTTCAGAGACATGTAGCAAAATTGATCGTCATTCCTATTTCTGATTACATTTTTGGTTGTTGAGGTTTAATAGGTAATAAAAAAGCAGACAGTGGACTGATTTATTTTTTTATGCTGGGATGGTTGTGAGAACTTATGTTGAAACCCATTGCACATCAAGAGAACTTAAAAATGAATTTTAATGCTTTTGTTAGGTTTTTACATAGTAGTTTTCTTTGAAGTGATTCAGTGTGTAAATGGAGGAGACACTGCCTGGGGTGCTGGAAAAATGAGAGTTTATCGTATAACTTCCATGAATGACACAAAAGTATGCAATGATCAAGTCTACCAGAACAGTGTGGGATTAGTTTAATACACAATATAATAGCCTATTTGTTTTGTACAGACCAATATTTTCAGACTGCTGTGGGAGGGGGAGGGGAAAAACACCCTCTCTGAAAGTCAGCAAGAACATCTGAGATGTTCATACCCATGAAGAATACATGAAAGTGAAGCTTGTGGTAGATGGTGACAGAGAAAAGGCAAAAGTCTATACCTCATTTCCCTTCCTCCTTTCCTGCATTATTTTTTAATGGAGACTTTGATTCATTTTTATTCTGACTTTTTCCCCCAAGAGTCTGATCTGATAACCTTCATGATATTTAAAACATACATGGCTCATCAACTCTTCAGCTTGCAGCAGACGACGGAAAGAGGCCTCAGATGCATTCTGCTGTTTGTGGCAGTCATGTTAAATTTGGGTGCTTTAATCTCAGCTTTAAAGGACTAGTAGAAACTCCTTGTTCTACAGCAGCCATAGCAGCAACCCTCACGGCTTGACAGTTTGGTCTGGTTTTATGATCTTTTCTATGAAAGTGACATAATGATTTAACAGCTGATAATGTAAACTACAAAGTAGTGAGCTTAAACTAAAGGCTGCAATAGTACTTCCAAAAACTGTTTTGGTTTTTTAATATTTGTCCAAGCACATCTTTTTCCAGTACACCTTGTGTGTACTTCCTTTTTACTGTTTTGTAATGGTATCAAACCAAGAGGTCTGTGTTGTGTTTCATACATGTTAATGAAAATTACTTACTACTATGTAATATACTCTTTGATTTGTGTAACCTCCATTGGGTTTTGTCTTCGAGGTATTCTAGGAGTTTAAATCTCATTTCTTTTTCATCTCCAGTATAGTTTTTGTTCCTCTGCTTGATATATCTCATCATTTAAAAAGAAGTCCTTCATACAAATGAACAAGTAGCATAGATAATCATAGCATAGAAGGCAGCTACCTTTCAGGGAGGAACAGTTTTTCAAACAAGCAACAGTACTATTGCTTTCAAGCAACCAGTAACCTTAGAAGTCACGTATTTCTCCAAAGAACAAATACATTTGAGTCTATTGTTTACATAAATAGTGATTTTGATTTTCTGTAAAAGACTTAGTGGTCAAATTTCAAGAACTTCTCTATACTTAAACACTTGAGAACTTTGCTCAAAATATGGAAGAAAAAAGGCATCATTGAGCTCCAGAGACTAAAAGAATAATTGTAAAAGGCTAATAATTGACCCTTATGGAACAACAAGTAGATACTCATATAGATGCTCTATATTTAAGGTAAAAATACCCATTTAAAATAAATGGAAATCCACTGAGTTGTTTCATGTTGTGAATTCTCTTCTTGGCCAAAAACTCCTTGGCTGCTATTATACCCACAGGTTCATGATGATGAATCATGGCAGGCAAAGGCTGTTTAATCTTTGATTCCAGGACTGTGTTCAACTTTGAACAATTCCATGACTTTCAGTTATATTTATAATTTTCTTTCTTAAATACTGATATATTTGATGAAATGAGGCAATAACAAATTCTTCCATTACGTACTTAATTCTGTTCCTATTCCTGTTCATGAACATTTGAAAAGGCTGCCTGGTACTAAGGACTGAACAAGACTGTGTCAGATATATGTAGGACAGAGCTACACTCAGGAATTATCCTCAGTCTTATACAGCATTTGGGTTGTCACTGAAATATAGTCTCCAAGGACGATTTCTTTGAATCACAAAAGCATCTTGTGGCTTAACTTCCTTCTACTTGACTTATAGTTTCAACATCATAAACTCAGCAGGAGAGGTATTAGAGGTAAGGCAGAGGTTTTGTAGGAGAGCTATGTATTTAAAGCTTGCACAGAGCTTGGCTCCTTGGCTCCTGATGGTGGTGTTAACTTCTTCCTTTTTAAAACTTCTTTTGAGAAGAATTTTCAAGCATTACGATGGATCAGGAACCTTGTTAAAGGTGAAGGTAAAAGGCAAGTTAAAGGGTGGGGATCAAACTTTGAGGGGCTTAAGTATGTTCTTTAAATAAGCTCATGTCAACTATTTCTATACTTTCTACACTAGTTACTCTCACCACTTTACCACTTCCTCTCTGTATGTTATAGGCAAATGTAGTTTTATGATAAAACTCCAGTTCTTTTCTCCCTGACATCCTTCCTCTTTTCACTGTGGATTCTGTGTTTCACACTGAGGCTTCCTGAAACCAGAAGCAGTCTTGCATGCAATGTTGCTTGCAATCTCGTGCATACTTAAATTCCACAAGGACCAAATACTTAGTACATTGGGTGGAAAAGCGCATTAGGTCTATTAAGGGCTTAGTGCATGATGCAAGTTCTGTAATGGACCACTAAGATGAGAATATGCTTCTATCTTTGGTAGCTTTGCCTGTCTTTTTTAATATGTTTAGGTATTACAGTGAACTATTGTACTGTAAATAAGGCTCTTACCATAGTGTAAACAGAGCAGAAAACGTGCATCTCTTTATGAGTCAGTTTGTTTCAAGCAAGAGACCAACCACAAAGCTGTAGAGCACACTGCAAAATTACAGCAGGTCAAGAAGAAAATGGAAAATAGGAAAATTAGATCAGAAGGTGATATTTGCTACTTATTTAATAGGAACATTTTCCCCAGGACTGACACCAGTCCCTTCTACAAATTCCTGGATGGCCTCTTTTTCTCTACTTCACAGAATGTACCTTGGATACACTGCAGTCTTTGCAGTCCATTTGAATTATTCCTGCCTTGAATTGTGATTTTCATCCTTTAATACTTTGCTCCAGTTCTTCTCCATATTGCAGCATGTAGCCATTATTACTCACCTCCCCAAGGCCCATTTCCCTTGTTATGTATCTGTTTAATTTTCTTAGTTAAGTTGAATGTGAACTTAGAGTCAAGAACAGACACGTCATGTGATGGGACTGAGGTATAACTGCATTTCCCAGGTTTTTTTTTCACTGCATTGTCTGGGGGCTGGGACCACAATCTCACTCACGACACAAAACTCCTAAAGTTCACAGTTCAGCTGTCAGTTATAAAAAAAAAGGCTTGGGAATTATTACCTTGAGGAAGCCTGGGTTAGAAAGCTATCTGATATCAGGGGACAAAACCTCCTTTTGAAATGCATGATTACAATCCCTCCATATAATCTGTTTTCTGGAGAGCTAGAAGCCCTTCCATGAGTCCATCCCGGCAGATTACTGGTACAAATGCTCTTTGGTAGTAGTCAGTTTTCCACAATCTTTAGAAATACACTGTCATGCCTTTGATGTATGGAGTAAGGCTGAACTTCATATTTGTTTGAAGATGTGACAAACATAGACAAATCAAACAACAGACCTGATATATTACTGAAATACTGTGCACAGCTGTCCAGTAATAGCTCCATGAATGCATCGTGATATAAAGACATTTTTTGGGGCTTGCATGCTATTATGCTCCCATTGTGTCTTTAATAAATAATGGGTCACTTTATCGTTGAGCTTCAAAGAACAAAACAGATTTACAATGTATGAACAGTAATTAAAGGCTTGTATTAAAGTAATGGAATATTCACCTAAATGATAGAATTATTGTTGACAACCTGAATAGCAATGACATTTAAGTTTTCCTGAGACATTTCTCATTCCAATTATGTCACTAGTTCTGAGACTCCCTTTTGTAAGTCTTCCTGGCATGTATCTCTATAGCGATTATCCCTCATTGTCAATATAGCCAGTCATTTCTTCTCCACATCAGTTTTGATTGAGTTCTTCCAGTTTTCCCACACATCTGTCTGTGTATAAACCTGTATCAGTGATTGATATGAATTCATGCTTTTATTCTAACTTATGAATTCCATTCTTTTCTGGAACAACTATCAAAGCTTTGTCTGTATAGTGTGCAAAACTAGCCAAACCTCGAATGGAAAAGCTGTAGGCTGAGTATGGGTTTAATACATCGTTGTCATATGTTTTGAAAGGCAATACATCTAAGGGGCATGCTGAGGTAGACTGTCAGTAAGGTATCCCTGCTGCTGAAATTCACACAACCTTGGCCAGAGTAAATTCTTTGCTGAGGAGAAAGGGGAGGAGCAGCCTTCCAAAAGCAAAATATTGCACCATAAATTTCTTTGACAATGTTGCACAATTTAGAGAGGCTTCACGGTGTCTCTCCAGCACAGAGGGCAATGCTAAAGAATGCGTGATACAAGTCATACAAGGAGGCAAAAGAACTCGAGGACAAAAGTGAGTCTTTGTTCACGCAGGTTACCTAGGGGGGAAATATAGTACATGATGTATCGTGTGATACATCAGTCATGCAAGGTATTTCTGGAAGGTTTTACTTACTGGAGAGCTGTTGTTCATTTAGGGTGGAATTCGTCCCTGAGCAGAGTGCTTGGAGAAGGCCAGTGTACCTCTCAGTCTTGCTGTAGTCATATTCTGGCATGTAAGATACACAGCCTCATATGGTTCCCCCGCACAGAGATGAATTTTACCTTTACCGAATTGCCAGTTTCACTTTCATCAGATCCAAAAACACACAGGGGTTTTATAAAGGCATTAGACTCTGCCTGGGTTTGTGCAATGCAAATCAGTCAGGCCTTCACCTCCAAATCTACCTGTGCCAAAAGTGATTGAATTTGTGTTCTTGGGCCATTCTGCAGAGTTGACATTTCTCCAGCTCTGCTGGTTACTACATGGTGCAGTGAAGGGAGGTCCCCAGATGACTGGTCCTGCCACACACAGTTGTGAGCCTCAGGGAAGTTGTGTATAGCCAACAGGTACATAAAATAGAGCTGCTGATTTACAAACCATGCACTTTGCTCACCGTGTGATGACGAGTAATGTACACTAAGCTGTGAGGGCACAACTGATGGGGTGACATGCCTGTTGTGTATTCTAGTGTGCTTTATTGAACACTGCTTACAACCAGGCAAAGATAAGACAGAAGAGGCTGAAGTGAATAACTACTATTACTCTGCAACAGGGTTAAAACCATAGCCTTTCACTTACCTTTGGTGCAAATGAGCCTTCAGTTGCTCTTCAGACGAGCAGAATTTTAAATTCGCCCTAAGAGGTAGGAATCACACTCTACGTAGGAGTGATTTCCGTTACACAAGGGGAGTGACAGAACAGACCTGGACCTCAAGTTCCCTCACCCAGTAGACGTTGCTCTTAGTTTTATTGCTGCTCAGTTCTTGAACCACAGGTCATAGGTACTAGTTGATTTGACCTGTTCAGATTAATTGTTTATGGCTGGACTCTTGATTCAGCTATTAGCTATGAATGCTCCAGTAGAAAAGCTATTTATTCTTTACTGGCCTTAGTCTGTACAGCTAGTTGGTATTATCCCTTCAAATGCATTTTGGGTATTTGGTTTGGTAACTACATCCTCTAGCTTAAATTCAAAAAGACTTACACTTACTGTTTAGACAACCCTGAAATCTTGGTGCTAGTATTGAGACGGTGCCCATACAAACAGTACACAGACATTTCTATTTTCAGGGTCTCTTGAAAGGTAAAGAAATCTTTTACATTAGTAGCAAATCGACATTTCCTGCTTTAACTCTACTGCCTCTTTCCATGTTACACAGGTTGTACTCTATTCTTCTCCATCAACTTTAAATGATGTACCAACACATGAAGTCACTTATCACATATTAGAAAGAACTGTCTTCAGCAGGGCTTGAGCTGAATTTCTGATACACTGATGGAAATACACAGGATTTGGCACAAATAATGTACCAAAATAATTTACTACTGTACCTATTTGCTCTGAAATATTCATTGGAATATACTAATTCTTGAATTCATTAGACCCATCCTACAGTTTAGCATACCCATTGCCTTAGTGAAGGCTTCACATAAGCTAAACCTGAGGATGCTGACATAGGAAGCAATCAGCTAGGAACCCCCACCCACTTTCTCTCAGTTACGATGATAATGGAGATTTCCCAGTCCTTGTTAATATGAATTTCTTTAGTCTAGTGTCCGCTATGCATTAAGTCTTAAAACTGGCCTGTGCCTACTAGGGCTGGCATCTTCATGTAGGCTGTTATTTTAACATTGGTTAGGGCAGGATTACCAGGGCTGCTGCAGTCAGTCTTGTTTGGCTAAACATCACTCTCCCATGTTGCAAATTAATGCAGGAGTCAAGGCTCTTGAATCTGAGCCAGCAGGGCCAACCTGCCTTGATGGACAGCTTTCTCAGAACTGTGCCTCCGACTGTGTTCACCTGAGAGACTACTGAGAAACTGCTGAGGAGGAAACAAGCTATTACACTGTAGTCTTCCAAGAAGATATAGAATCATGGAGTAGTTCAAGAGGGCCCATTTTTTTATATCGTTGCATACAATTCTGGCAAATTAATCAAAAAAAAGCAAGATATACTCAACTTGCCCCAAGGTCAGCACTTTTCTCCTCATGTTGTCTCTTCCACTGTCCCTATTAGGAAGAAGGCCTTCTTCAGTGATCCCTAGATGTCTGAAGGTTACATCTCCTCTTCATCTTTCAACTCCCAGAAGTTTCTTGGAGAATTAATAATTCATCAGCAACAGTTTGAAGTCATGCAGCTCCTCCACCTCCTCTTGGCAGAATTGTTCACACTGCTGTTAGTACTGAAAAAAAAGTGTGGAAAGAGCTTGAACTCGTAGGACCTTGTGGCCAGTTTAACTGATTGTGCTTGGTGCGTTGTACCCTACAAGAGTGACTGCTGAGCATGGTGAGGAAGCCTAGGGATGTGACTCATAAGAATGACCTCCTGAACCAATCCAAACTTTGTAGTTGAATCTACTCAAAGACTCTCCTTTAATTAAGGACAAGTTGGTTAGGGAAGAATCTGAGTAGGCTGGAAGAGAAATGAGAGCCTTCACACTGATGTCACTCTGCCTGTGCAAAGATACATATTTCAGTTTTGGAAAAGTCTGCCTCCTCCTTGTTTTGGATATATGATTGAACAATCGCTGTATAAAAGAACTCTGGAAATCTGGATACAAATCTGCTCACAACTATAAGATTTCCTTGAACGTCTGCCTAAACTACTTCATTGCCTTGGACTCACAGAAGGAGAGAAGAGTATGTGAACACAGGAAAGACCTATCTGGGCCTTTGTAGGTCACCACTATCTGCCAATCAGCTGGCAACCAAGATGCTTCCTTTGGTCAAGAAGTGCATCTCATATGGTTCTAGAAAAATTACATCAGTGAGACGTCAATGTTCTCTCGCTGTAAACAACTTGATGAAAAGGGATCTTCATATGCAGCAGATGATGTGAAGACTCATGCATCGGTATATTGAGAGCATGAGTATCACGACATCCTGTTCACGTCTTGGATACTAGTTTCAAGAATATGTTTCCAGCCTCCTTGTCAGGAGGAGAAAAGAGACAAGAAAACCTTTAATTAATGCAGTGACTCAGTGCACAGTGGATGGGCTTGTCCCACACAGTAATCAGCATGAACAAGCAGCCGCTATGCCATAAGGACAATAAACGCAGAAAAGTCTCTAAAACCTGCCCTAGGACATGTCAGAAGACTTTGAGCCAGGCTGCTCTAGGAAGTTAAGCACAGAATTACTTCCCTGGAGATAGAATCTTTTGTCAATTATTGTGAAGTGTTAATGCATCTTTACCTTCCTTCCAACCTGGTTGTTCTATGATTCTATGATATGCTACCATTATGCCTATCCCAGGGTGATCCTCTGATGCAATTGGACATTAAAAGAGTGGCATTTATATAAATGGACAAAACCTGTGAACAGCCCATGTACTCTCCCCTGCTTGAGGATGTGACCATAGGCAACAAGCCCCATGTAGCACCAAGGCAACTTCAAGCTTAGGTGCTTGGCTCTGTCCCGGACTGTGCATAGTATGTGTAAAGACCTGCTGCCTTTTCATTTCAAACTGATCAATCTGAATTTTTCTATTGCAAGGAGAAAGGGTGCATTTCAAACTCTCTTATCACTTCTTCAATCTTTTTTCATAACTTGTCATCGTTATTGTTTTGACAGAGCATTTGCCGCAAAACTGGAGGTTTGGTTTTTTAGACAAAAGCAGGAATGTCCACAGGGATGGACATGAACTGAACTGTTTATTGACTTTCATTTTATTGTCTTCTGGTGGGTCCCCATTAAAAAAAAAGAAGAGCAAAAATCAATGGAGAAACAGTGTTGCTTAGGAAGAACTATTATTTTCTGTTTCACCTTTGAGAGCTTGTGACAGCCAGCAAAAGCCAATTAAGCAGTAAAAATATTGAGAAAGAAGTCTTCCTTTTCCTTTTATATTTCACTGATTTGAAGATATATAAATGCTGTGTCTTATTATGTTAATCCCTATCAACAAGAAATTGATTTTATTTTGAAATTCATCTGTCTTCATGTTAATTCCTATTGATTTTTTAAATAAATGCCCACCTTTTTCATTCCTTCTTGGAATTCAATTAATCAGAAATAAAGAAAGGAAGTCCCATGAGAACTTTCATCTCCCGGTGAATATAAAAATTTCACTTTAAAATAAGATCATTTCCCATAAATTTCATAAACATAAATTTCCATAGGTAAGCATTTCACTATGTGCAGGACCACTTCAAACTATCAATAGGCTCCATTTTTTTCAGTATCATTTAACTGTTGCCTTATATCTTTCATGTATTTTCATAATTTTTATTGTCAGTACATGTATTCCATTCTCATTTTTATTGAACTGGGACATTATTTCAGTGTTTCTTTATCAGTTTAATTATAAGCAAACATCTTGTCTTCTTTCTGTGACATATGTAATGGTTCACAAGTTCTGGTAATTAATAAAAAAGGAATTAAGAATATTTTTTTAAAAAATCATGTTTAGAATTACAATATGATCGCATCCTGTTTTGTTTTTCCATTCCTGTAAATGAAGAATGACTCAAAGTCTTGCTGCTCCTCTGCACCGGGAGAATAGACTACTACGCAGCTTTTGTTATTTCCTTTGTTCTGTATTTTGAAGGAGAGGAGGGATTTCTTAGTAGCCTTTTTTTATATCACAAACCAAATCTTGCTGTCTTGATTACTTGTGCTATATGCATGTGACTACGGTTAAAAAGGAATAGGAGGTCAAATAAACAGTTTAGCTTTGCAACAAGCCTAGATACTATGTATTTACTCAAGTAAGTTCATCCATTCCTTTTAGGGGAGTCTGTATATGCTTAATAATTTGTATTCTCTGGCTTTTAATACATAACCTTGGGAGGGTTTAAAATTTACTAATCAATTATATGGTTAAGTAACACTCTATCAATTGGAAAATTTTATTTCTTACTGTGAATAAAAAACACGTACAACGGACTCATGCAATTCTGCAAATTAGTGTAATTTGAAAAACTCTGTTAAAAGTTTCTTTTTGAAACCATCTTCCAGAATGTCTTTGCATGCATATAGCAAAATTTTTTTTCACTAATATTTCTGGATTGTCAGGGCCTGCTTCAAAATCCACTGAATTTGCTTACAATGATCATCAGTTAGACCCTTAATTTTTTCTGCCTAAAATAAATTATTATGCTCAAACAAATGAAAGTTTAAATCCAAAAGCTGGTACATCTTGTTTACAAACTATTCAAAGCAGATTTTTTTTTAAAAAAAACCCCACAGCATAAAACCATGCAAACCAGTCGTCCATTTTTTGAAAGTTCATATTGCCTGCATTGCTTTAATTCCAAGCTCAGATAGGAGACTTAATTTAGAATACTTTTTTCTTTAGGAGTGCAAGTCAAATCCTTAATGCTCATGTAGGAGTGTTCCTTGTATTTAATTTAATGTACCTTTTGCTGTAGTTTGGCTCAATGTATTAGGAGTCTGAGCCAAACCTGTTATACTGTAATATCCATGAGGTTCAGTTTTTCTTTTTAACCTGCAATACTGTACTCTCAGTATAATGCTAATGTGACTCCTGTAGTATAACAAAGAACCCATAATGACAGCAGCAGAGGGGCCTGAATGTCATTTACACCTATTTGCTATATCCAAGGTCAGCAAGAATGCACTTGCAAAACACTTGCCCTGCACCCAGACTGGCTACACGAAAATGGTCTGCTGAGATGAAATTATTTTCAATAAGAGATTATTTTTCTCCTTTTGGACTGCTGAAGGTCTTTGTATTTAAGATCATAATGAGATGTTCAAGGTAAACGTGCATTTCTGTGGTAACAATGAAGGAGACATATTTTGGAACAATGGTAAGGAATTGGAAAAGAACCATTCTAAAGATATATTTAATAGATTTATAACTATATTGCCAGAAACCTTGTTTCCTCATAGCATATTTCATTCCCTGCCTGTGATTAAGTAATAAAACCAACCAATTACATTGGAACTGTTGCAGCAAAATCAGGAAGACTGATGACTGCTTTTAATGTAAAAAGTGCAGAAAGTTCTCAGTCTTGTGAAAGGAATGAAAAGCAAACTGTGGTCTTCTGATATAGTATCTTTTATTAAAGTATATTGAAAGATATTATAAATATGTTTTTAAAAAAATCAATATATTTCATTCCTCTCTTCATTATCTGTATCTGTTCAGAAAGACTGTCTTGACCAGCAGAAACAACACAGACATAACCAACTTCAAACAACAAAGTGTAATTGAGTGTAATAGAATGAATCGCCACAGCAAAGTGCAGGGCACAGGTACACTTCTGTAACATATTGTTGCAGTAGCAGGAACTGTACATAAGTTGAAGCTTCTGTAAGTCAACATATGCATCCCATAGTCCTGGCTGCATGGTTGTGCTAGACGAGCAGATCCTGCAGGACCCCAGTAAGGATCTGCTCAGGCCCCCATGCATCTGGGGTGACGCCCAGACACCGTCTCCAGAGCTCCGCTGGAGTTTCCTGTTCCTACAGCTCCCCATCATCTCCCTCACCATGGCTACGACCTCCTCCTCTGTCATTGTTCAAAGTTTAGACTGTCGGTCTCTGATAACTCATACTGTCTTCTCTGCAACAGACTATGCAGGTCCCAAACTCACAGGTCCTTCGCCAAGGGTTGGCAACAAGCTGTCAAGGATTTGTCCTTGTCTTGTAGCATCATTTCTGCCTACCACTCTTTTCTGGAGCCATGTCTGTCTGGACTCATGAATGGTTGGGAATGAGGGGACCTTTTGTAGTAAAGTCTCAGGGATATTTGGTACCTCTGAGGATGTGGAACTTGGAAGAGGAAAAAGTGTCATCTGCTAGTGCTCCAAAGGAAGGGCTTGTGAATCTAGACTTAAATTTTAAGATGCAGACCTGACCTGGGGCAATAACTATAGTTAAAAAATAATTTCTATTCAGAAAATCTGTGATAGAGAGGTTTAGCTAATAATATACATTGATTCTGAAAGGAGAGTTCCACAGCAGGAATGAAGATTTTCACCCTGTGTTTGGTTAAGCGGAACTTACAGTGGTATATTGTTACCAGATATAACAGTATCTAGTGATTCCCCTGAATTCTGCATCCCATACCTGCTCACAACCTCTGCTCTGTCACTTCCATGGTGGGTTCAAATTAACACTTCAGTAGCTCAGGGCTTGCTTGAGACAGCAAACTCTATTTGAATTTACAATTAAGATGGGGTTTAGACAGAGCTCTGCTAGTATTTCAGTGCATTATATTTTACCTTTCAGCAGGGACATTTAATCTACACTTCAGAGCAGATATTCATATACTCAAGCCTTTAGGTAGTTTCAGAGTACAGACAACAAAAATGATAACAAAGATTTCTTATATCTTTTTGTTTCTTTATGGACTGAAACAGAAAAATTCAGAGTAAGGAAAATCTCATCAAACCTGAAGATAAAAAATCATGAAGGTAATCTGAAGTACATGGATTAAAATAAGCTTGTAATTTAAACTCTTAAAGTATTCTTCCATTCCCATATCAAAGCAAATTCTCACTTCAGTGTTGGTATTTTCAGGTAAAACACACAGACTAGCAAACTTATACATGCATTCGTATACAAATAAGAAGAATACATTTTGGGACTGCCATCATATTTTGCATACAATATGAATGACTACTTGATCTTTCAGTCATCATAAACTAACCAGTCTTTCATGCATTTAGATCAGTTCGTTATCCATCACTGTTTCATTTGGAATTGGCAAGGATTTGAGGAAGCATTTCTGTTTGGAAATATATTGTTCACAGAATTTACTTTGATTAACGCCCAAAGAAAATATGTAGAAACAGACATAACTGATGATCTGGCTTAGATGAAACTCTTAGTTATGCTGCATTCATCACCTGCCTCAAGTGACTTCTCTTTATTATTATTCTCAGCCACAGTCTGTTTCAGGTGCCAGCAGCTGGCATATCTGTCTCTGAATCTGAGTTTCTCTCTGTGGATGTATTTCCATAGTCATAATATTATTCTCTGGAGACTGGACATTGTCTTGCCAAATTTAATGAGATTTTAGTCAAAACTCAGGCATAACCTTGCTGATGGAAGAATAGCTGAAATGTCCTGGGCATACCTCTTCCTAGCACAGTTTCCTGAGAATTAGAGGTTTATTTATGCCAATTACTGACTGCCCTCTTGGACATACTTGGTCCCAAATTCTTATGTAAATAATTTTATAATTTATCCACGCTTTTATCATAGAGTGAACTTGTATTTGTGGTTTCTGGTTTCGCCTACATAAGAGTAAGGTCTTGCTGCAGGAGTTTTATTTCGAGATGGCAACAAGTGTTACAGGGTTTTTTTACAAGGTTCGACTTGGCCTCGTAAAAAACCTAAGATAAAGAGCTCAGCCTGGTTGAATGATCATAAAGGAAAATAATGACTGTGCATACATATAGTCTTGGGGAAAAATGAAGGTGCTTAGGGTGCTTTCATCTGATGAGGGAAGGTGGGCTACCACAAGTCGTTGTGTGTGAACGGAAAGAAAGGTTTGGTTTTGCCACAACTAATTGTTTCTGAGAGGTGGTGTCCTCTGGAAAGTGCGCAGCAGTCAAGGAAAGGTATAGATTCAATGCAAACAAACAATAAGATTTAAAAACATATAATACACAGAACAATAAATTATTTTTATATTTACATTCTTCATCTGAAATATTTAGTATAGTCTGAACTGCGTATATAAATGAGTGTACAATCAGAGTCATTTAGTCATATTCTCGATCGTGGATTTATGTGTACTTACAGCTCTCCTGTATGCCTTTTTCTATTTTGAGCATGGTACTTTTGTATGGTTTTTTGTCTCAAAAAGTCCTGCTAGTCAATCTTAGTGCAAGAGGAATATTTCATGGTGCTCATAGTGGAGGATTCACTTTAATCTTGTATTCCCCATGAAACTGCTGGGCTTTATGAAATTATTCTCTCTGTCCTTCCATTACAGTTTCTGGCTTAATGCTGGAAGCACTGGAAGTCAGATGGTTCACAGTCTTAATATCTACACAATCAATTTAAGATTCAGGCATGGTTTGAAAGCAAGCAGTAGGGGGACATTGTATCTGCAATTTAGAATTGTAAATATTTTATCTGCTTTAATGCATACACACATCTTGCACATTCATGACTCATCTGCAAATTGAGGCCAGGTTTTAGACAATGGCTATGGTAAGCTTGAATAGTTTTAATTGTTCAAATATCTTTATGGATATTAAAATAATGCGTGTACCAAATATCAACAAATTTTTATCCTGGTGTCATTTCTCTGTACTGGTAACCTTTGTGAATGTGCTGTGCAACTATAGCCGAACCTTCTATTTTATTTCTGTTCATGAACAGTGTGCATCTACTGCATCATTCCTTCTGTACTGTCACCCTGAGTCCACTGCATTGACTCTCCGAGATCTGCACATTTTCACTTTGCCAGTCTTTTTAGACATTCATCTCTGTTTTGTGGTTACACACACTTACTTCCCACTGCTTCTTTGTTTACAGCTTCATTGTCTGCCACCTTTTGGCATTTTTTTTTTTTTGAATCTGCATAAACACTCAGTGAAGTGTTGTTTTCTGTTTAGATGTGGATTTTTGGTTGAATTGTGTGATGTTCTGTGTTTTTAACTGTGGCATATTTAAATCCAATGTGTTTGAAACTTGACTTATTTCAAACAAAATATAATTCATGATTGATTCATTAACTTTCAAGGGACTTGTCCCTCATGACCAACATTTCATATATATCAGTAAAAGCACAAAACTTACCTAGGAATATTAATTATGTCCCAATGTACTTTGTAGGTGCATCCAAATGCTACACTCTTACAGACTTTTCTGATCTGGATAGTGTTTAAAATATTTTAAAGTGTCCACTTCAAAGATGCCAAGACACTGCAGTTATAGAAACCTAGAATGCTTTGGGTTGGAAGGGACCTTAAAGATCATTTAATTCCATGCCCCCTGCCATGGCCTGTTTTTGGCCTACTATGGCATTTTGTCACTAAAAAGCCTATTAATAGCATCATACCAGATTTTTTTTTTAATTCAGCTAATATACACATCTAAATATCTTTCTGTACTTCAGCAGAGGCTAACCAGTACCATTTGCCCTTTTCACTTTTAATCCAGGAGACTCTTAGACCATCACTCTTCAAATATCCAGAAACTTCCCCTTTCCCAGTGAAGTGCTGTGTCTCCAGAATTAGTTCCAATACTCATTTATTTGCAGACCCGTCTCTTCCGTAGAGGATAGTGCCATGATGGTACTTCTGGCCTCATATACAGTTGTGCTGTCAGGTTTTGCTTTGTCTGCACAGGCATACTGGTAAGCAGCAGATATCCTAAGCAGCCATCCTAAGCAATCAAGGAAGGAGAATACTGCTTAGAACCAGAATTTTCTGATGGTATCTCATTTAGTTTCCTGGTTGGTGTAAGTAGCTCACGTAACCCAGAAGAAATGTTTGTGACTAAGAGAAAGAATGTTGTAATGAAAATCTTGATGGGCAGGAAAAAGGGAGTGGAACAAGACAGGTGGGAAAGTATGCTGAGAAATCACTGCAGAGGCCCAGAAAACCACAGACACTAAAACACAGTATGTTTTACCTTACAAAAAGAAGAAGAAAAGTGAGCACAGCTAGTTGGGGCTGCAGTGGCAACAGTGAATTGTTCTGATGAGAGTGTAAGAGCTTTTGGTCCACTTCAATAACCAAGAAGGACTACCTGAGCACAGTATGCTTAAATTAATGATTAGGGAACTTCAATACAAAACCAAGAATGACAACGTATCATAATATCCAAATCCTTGTCTTAGAGGCATCCAGTTGGGACTCAAAATTGAAGTAAAAGGACTTTTGAGCATGTTCTTCTTGTCAGCTTACAAGTGCAGGCAGGTGTTTATTGTTATTCCTTCCACCTTCTTGGAAGTAATAAAATGCAGACTGGAACTTCAGCACAATGATGCATCTCCTAAAGCTCACAAGGAGAAGAAACCTCTGAATGTTTCATTACGGGTTTTTTATTTTATATTTTATAAGATGCTGCAAGATATGAAAAAGAAATCATAAGTAAAGGTTAAAAATGGAAGAGGAAGGCGCATCATATCTGAAATTGAAAATAAGATAAAGTATAGTAGCATTCATTACTGGAAAGAAAAAAAATTTGAAAATCCATTTAAATGATTATTTGGGAAGAACATTGCCTAGAAAATAAAAAGAGCAATTACGTTAGATATTTAAGGAATAAAGATAGCAATAGGGCTACATTTACTATGTAGAAATTTGAGAAAAAGAGGTAGAAGAGATAACTGGGTAGAGCAGAAAGATGTTCTTGTGGTTAGAAGAGAGCTTTAAGATATGAGAGATCTAGTTTTCTCCCTTGCCACATCAGAGGGTTTGGGCTTTTTTTGCATCTTATGCTGGTTGCATATCTACATCTTTCACAGTTCCCTGTGTACATACATTAATTTATAAGGAGCAAAGGTAAAGAAAAACAATGAGGTTTTTTGTTCAGAAAACATACAAAGATTGATGAATGCAGTGATTCCTTAGCTTAATCTGTATTTCCTGAATTTCCACATAGTTTTGCTTCATTTACCTGCACTTGTCTGTGGAATGAAGACCCCAGACACCAGCAAGAAAAACCTTTCTGGGAGTAAAGCACTGCTGATGTGCACATGACAGCTACTGAGGAGGTAGACAGCACCTTTTGCTTCAGAGGCTGATTTTTGTGCTTACACCTAGTCTGTGTCTGCAGCGGACGGAAAAAGTGGTTCCTCTGTCTCTGTTAGCTCAATGGCTCTTCAGAAAGGGAGTCCAAATCGTTTCTTCTGTTGCTGTGAACCACAAAACCAAGACCACTACTACTAATGTGCTCCTTGTTATGTACCATTGACGTAGTAATGTCTCTGCCAGCAAAAGCTACAATGTCTGTTTCTAACCTCAGTAATCTTAACTGTTTCTCTGTACTGAGATGTATATACTTGGGCATGCAGAAAACTGTCCTGTGTAGCCATAAAATACCCTACCTGCCCAGCCTGTCAGTCTAGCTGTCTCCAGTCCAACAGAAAATGTATAAATAGCAGGTTTTCATAATAGGAACATTTCACATATAACTGTCTTTAATTTAAATCCATTCTTTTGCACGTTTTCATAACACTGGCGGACCTGAAAGCTGCCAGAAGGTATGTTCCATGGGGGCTTTCTCACTTCCCATCCCATCAAAAGGAGTCAGTTCACTTACATGTCAATGGAACAACTTCTCAAAGGTGCTTAAGTATGTGGACACTTTGCCATGCATAAAGGAGCAGGAGTGTGAATTTGTGATGTGTTTACCAGTGTTGGCAGTGACTGTGGATTTGTTGGGACTTCAAGGGAAAGAGCCTCATTGGATGTGATTGCACCTGTGAGGAGCAGTCACAGCACTTTGTGCTACAAATGCAAACCCCATCTTCTCCCTGGAAATTGGACAGCTGCTGGTGGTCTCAGGGGCTACAAGTCTGGTGTGAAAATTTGATTTTCCTGTTCAGAAACCTAACTTTCATGTCATTAGTACTTCTTAGGCTTTGGTGATAGTATGTTTGGGGTTTTTGTAGTCCTCTTGCAGGCTGAGTGAGTAGGAACATGTTTCAGAGTGGGAGGAGGTAATGAACACTAGAGGAGGGGGCTACCTATACCTCTGGTCCATCTTTATACTCACACAAATAGTGTGATTAATAATAATAAAAGCAGCATATAACTGTTATGAAAAATTGCATCAAAAGAAAATGAATGTTTCCAAGCTGCTCCAAAGAAGGAAGATTTAACAAGGGAAAAAATATACATAGAATTGAATTTGAAACTATTTACAACTGTAAATGCTGACAGTAACTAGGATGACTTGAGTATTTAAGTACGGTGTCCTCGTGGTACTTCAACCTTTTCTTCTGCTCTACTAGAAGGAGTACTGTTTTCTATCTTTGGCCAGGAAAATTTAGAAATTTATATATGATGAATATGGCATATTCACTACAGAGTACCAGCTGAAAGGCACCAAACAAGAAAATCTGTTGTGCTTATCAACATAGCCATACTGAACCTCTTACTAATACTGCTGTGGTGAAAGACTCTTCCTACAAGACAAGTTCTCTTTAACTTGTTTTATGTAACTTGAGAATTACAAAATTACAGATAGACAAGATAAGGACACTGCTCTGCTTTTGCAAAACGAGCTTTTACAAGAAAAGTTTCTTCTCTTCCACACAGTAAGTTTAAAAGGAGGAATGATCGAAACTCCAGAGCATACAAAACCTGCCTGACAAATGATGTCTTAATGTTTGATCAAGTTCAAGACATTAACAGTATTATGCAGCATAATTGCTGCTTTCTTGAAAAACAATGGAGCTCATTTAGGTATTGGAATTCCCTGGAGAATATCATGGGAGTGCAGACTATTAATTACCCTGTTCTATTGTTATCTTTTGTTCAGAACAATAGAGCTCTTGAGGTCCTGAGGAATCTCTCTTCCCTGCAAGGTGTCGGGTTTTGATTAAGCATCATTTCATACAGTTCATTAACAATGTATCTTAAAATGAGCTTTTGATTGAACATTTTTATTGGGCATTTAATATAATTTATGGTTTCTGTTGAAATTTAACATACAACATTTGCCAAGCTAGTTATTATATATTTTTCATTAAACAATGGCATTTTACATTTTCTGAAAGGTTCTATTTTTTAAGTAGAGGATGAGATTATATAAAAATTGATTATGAATGCAGTATATCATGAAAATAGCCATCCTGACCATATTTTATTCAAGTGGAGCTACAGCACATAGGTCTACAAGTGGGTCCATTTGCAAGTGCCGTCATTTTGGACTACCAGTCTCAAAGACAACATGTAAGCTTACTTTTCCTATATAGGTTGCTAATATTTTAATAAATTTGTCTGCTTTTATAAGAAGTTATGCCCTACAGTGAGCAAATTATGCTCATTAAGCTTCACCTAGCAAATCAGAATCTTTCTAGCAAATGTAAAAGAACAACACAGAAAGAGGATGTTTTCTCACACACCAGTTTTATAAATACTGTAAACAATCTTATGAGTAGTGGCCACCAGCCGAGTTGTAGACCTAAATGCAAATACAGGGGAAAATACCTTTCAAAAAAATTACAAGTAAGTTCAGGCTTTGGCCTCTAGCAGTCTGGAGGACACTGAAATCTGGAGTCAGTACCGTGAGTTGTTACACAAAATAACTCTGTGTCTGTTTTTGTAGAACAGCCACATCAGGAACAAATCACAGACTGAACGCTGAGCAGGTTCTAGCTCACCCAGATAGATGAATATTTATATGTTTCAGGTACTGAATACTATTTCAAATGGGAATCATGATGGAAAAAGTTGGGCTTTTTTTTTTTTTGTGTTTTCATTGTCTGCTTGTAAGAAAACAAAACAAAAAAAAAATCTGATACTGTTGAGAAGGGTAAGTGCACACAACATTACAGTTAGAAACAAACCATTAGCTAGAATTTGTGTCTGGGGAAACTATTGGGATTATTTGCACATGTATGTGAATACAGAGAGAAGTGCTCTGACACAGACTGATTGTTAACATAGTGTATGAGTCTGTTGGGATGAAATAAGAAGACAGATTTTCACTCAAATACTCGAAGCAAAACCCAGTAGAATATTTTTCTGAGAGCTGAGACAGTGCAGACAAAAACTTGCACATTTTTTGTCTTTTACTTGGACCCTTGAATTTGTCAGTGGGATGGGAATATTAGAATATTCAGTCCTCTGTTTCCTTGACCTAAGAATTAGAAAGTAACAAGATTTTTCAGGAAGTATTGATATAAATATTTCCAACTTAATTGGGCATATCTCAGAGGTTCAGATCGCATGGGATTTTGATGCCTATCCAAACCAAACCAGGAATCCTTTCAAACAATATGGGCCCCAGGCACAGCATTCAGATTCATTCTGATGATTCTGCCAGAAGTGAAAAGGGATTTGGGTCCAAACTGTCCCATGGTGCTTGTCTCAAAAGAGGGGTTGGCTGTAATGTTGGGAGATGGATCCTTCCTTTATTTCAAATGGACACTGCATTTCCCATCATCAGTTTGTTTTATGAGCCCACCTCTGACGCTGTGCGTTTCTCCCATCAGGAAGGATCACAACTAAGAACTCATAACTTCAAGGGTGGCCTCAGTTTTCCTTTGTTTCTGTGGTTAGATTAATAGTTACCACTCTAAGACTACTCATATAGTCTTGTTCTTCAACCTGATGACCCACACTGTGCTGTGCAATCAGCCTGGCTACTTTTCAGCTTCTTCTTCAGCCAAAGCTTTCTCACAGTGATTGGAAGTATTTTGAGTCAACTGCAACTCCCTTTCCCAGCACGTCAGGCCTAAAAGGATCACTGTCATACTGAAAATATATTTTTTCTGATTTTTCTTATCTACTGCTAATACTTGTAATATTACTGCAATTGAAGGAAATGTGAAAATATGTATAATTATCCTAGGTTTTTAGTGTTGTGTACTTGATGGAACTTTAAATTTTCTGCTAAACAATAATGCAGTCAGTTTTCCCTGTTTGGTTGTTTCTAGGGGTTATTTTTTTTGATGATTCACTGCATAAAAGAAAAAGACAAAATCACTTAAAAATAAGAAAACATAACTCCATGAAATTTATTATATTTCAAGCTGGTAGTGCTCTTTTCCCATCCCTATCTTTCCATTAATAGATACAATAGATCCATACATTCTATAGAAGTCTTCTTTGCCTGCTTTTCTGTCTCTGTGGTCTATCATAAATTTAGCTGTGTTTTCCATTCCATTCACAATAGCCTATTTGTCATTTGACCCACAAACACTTATGTCTTGTTTCTTGGGGCTGGGAATCACTTCCTTCACATGCACATTTTCCCTTTGTCTGTGAGTCAGCTGTTGATTTTATTTCATTAAAATAAGCTTATTTGTTATATTTCTAATGGAGATGCCAAAATAAAAACATTCAATAACTGATCAGTGGCATCATCTTATTTTGTAACCTTTGCCTCTCCTAACCCTGCCTGCTCCAGCAATGCTTCACAGCCTTGTGTCACCGTGTGTCTATATTTCAATTTTAGACACTCCAGGATAGGGGCAACATATTCACATGTGTTCTTTAAAGTGACTGGCACAGTTTTCAGCAGCATAAATGCAATAAATATTAACTGAATGGTGCTTGCATTCATGTTATTTACTATGTCAGCAAATTTCTGCGCTTAAAAAATGGCTGTGTCTTCAAAAGAAACAAATTAAACCAGCAGGTTCCCCCGACTAAAAAGCTCACTACTGGCCAACACCCTCCTCTGCCATTTGGGTGTGCCTGTTTGTAACACCCTGAAAAATCCAAGGTAAGTTAAAAGCAAAACTGTTCAGGGAAACGTTTTACCCTCGTATCATAGTGCTTGAAGAGTGCAAGGCTAAAAGCAAAGTCAGCGTTGAGGACTTCTTTCGTTACAACAAACAATACAAATGAAACAGGAGAAAAATAACATTTACTGTTCCTCATTTCCACAAGGGAAAACTGAGGCACAGAAACTAGAGACTGGACCAAGGCTATGTTAAAAATCTCTGCTTCTGTGTCCTTGGCTGGCATACAGCTTGCTGACACACTAAAGGAACATCTTTGCCTGCACGAATGCTCTTGTTGTTCTGTACTGTCTCCAGCATGGGAAGGGAGAGCTTTTCAAAATTTTGCATATGCTTGCAGAGCAGAGTCAGTGTTTCCTGTGGGCCTGGGGGGATGTAAGGCAGTCCCTCAGGCACTGCAGCTGGCAAGGAAAGAGGGAGTCCTGGGCATCAGCATCACTTCGAGCTGGGCACGTACTGAATCTAGCAGAAGCTTTCCATTGGGCCCTGCTTCTCACATAGCCCTATCACTCAGTCTTGTGCTGCTTTTTCAACTTTTACGGTTTTAGTTCAATATACAGAGGTTTACGGTAATAAATTGCTCAGACCACTTGTGTCTGGGGCATCATGGGGAAGCTCAGCTGTGGTGAAAAGGGATATCTCTCTAGGCTAGCTAGAAGATTGGAAATAAAAATTGAAGAGGCAGAGTTGGCTGTCAGTTTATCCAGCATTGCAGAGTGAAGGAAGACTGAAGTTGCAGATTTTCCTCTTTGTAAAACTTCTTTAAGCAGTATTTCCTCTCCAAAAACGTTTGTATGTTCACTGGCAGTTACAGCTGCATCTGTGCTCCTGCAGATTCTGTATGTAAAGATTTGGAGGTCTTTCTGCACTTCTCAAAATATATCAGTGAAGATATGGTGTGGGGCAATGATAAATAAACACCAGACCTGCTAGAGCCTTCCTCTGCACTACTTGCCCCTCCTTTCCTTTGCCTCTACAGCTGAGCTGCCAGGAAAGCAAGTGGGTCTGTATTCTCCACTTGACCACACCCTCTCTCCAACCTCTGCTTCCCAGGACATGAAGGAAGGACTTCACAAAACTGCTTGGAACAAAGAGGTGAAGAAGACAAACACTTTGTGTATATTAACATACATTTGCTTTTGTACTTCCCTAAATGGTATGTGATGCATGTTTTTGTCATGTCTCTAAGGCAAAGAACAAAGGGATGGGATGAAGGAATTTTTCTGTTCTTCCCAGAATAAAGTTTGTTTTTCCCTGTTTGACCTTCAACTCCCAGAAGACCTGAGTTTAACTGCTTTGATTTACTTCTATAATAAAGAGATCGATTAATGTCAAAGGCAGGCTTTATGAGACCTGTCCTCAAATGGTTTCAGAGCCTGCCATAGTGAGGATGTTATACTGCCATATTCTGAAAAAGGTCACATGAAGGGAATTACAGACAAGATAAATGATGGTTTACACATCAGAAAAACTCTCCGTAGTACAGAGAGAGAATGTGGAACATAATGTCTCTCAGGCCTCTGTGCAGATGGTATATTGTAAATATATCTGAACTGCCTCCCGAGGATTTATTATGGTTGCTGCTGTAGTTGTTTTGGGGCTTTACTTTTTGACAAAGCTGTGATCTGGAAATGTGTGAGACAGAGACAGCCCTGTTTAAAATCTAGTAAATGAAGAGGTCTGATAAACTGGTCTTAACACTCTGGTGTTGCAGAGCTTGGTCTCAGAAGTTAAAAACTTGATTTCCTATGATTTTCTGTGCTAGGTTAAAAATCATAGTTCACTTCCGCTTTCTAGCTAGGCTTCACCACAGGTATTTTCCCTTGAAAGAGACAGACATACTGAATAAGCAAAGTAAGAATCAATCCAAAACTTCAGCCTCTGTCCATGTTTGTATTTTCTGAAGGAGAACTTCAGAAAGAATGGTATTAAAGCATTTTTCTCTGTGTTTTCCCTCCATATTTTGATGAGAAATTATTTATTCTTGTCCCATTTGTGCCTTCACTGGGCTACGTTTCCTCTGACAGGCAGAGGGATTCCTTATTTTCCCTGATGTAAAAAGCAAAACTAATTAATAAATGCTGAAAAATGGATATAAACTGGAATCAGAACTTAATTGTCATCTTACATCTGAGTAGGATTCACCAGGTAATTCTATAAAAACCAACTAAGGAAAAGACATTTTTCAGACCCAATCTCAGGCCAAATGTTCACACTTACAACAGCATCGGTACATCTTGCCAGGTGTTGGATGAAACATCACATCTCAGGGGCAGAGAATGAGAGAATGGAGAGCAGGCAAGCAAATGAGGTGCTCCCCCAGGGCTTGGGAGCTTAAATCTTGCCCTGTATCGGTTCAAGTAGGTGTTTAAACGCTGACTGCTGCTCAGACCATTCTGCCTTAATGTCCAAATTCTGGTCATTAAGGCCAGGCTGTGTTGAAGAATAGAACCTGGCCCCAGCCCTGGGAGGTTGGAAAGCAGATGGGCACACAGGGAAATCCATCCAGAGCAAGCAGCTCCCCTGCAGCTCTATTGTCCTTAGAGAAAGGGGATGGGTGGGAATGTGTGCAAAGATGCACACCTGGGCAAAACCATTTCTATTTCCAATTTTGTGTTAATCTTAGGAAGAAAAAGGAAAAGGGAGAGATCTAGGGGGAAGGCTCATCTCAAAATAGAAGGAGTAAAACAGTCTATGCAAGGCACAGATTGATGCAGCCTGCTTTGAAAAATATTTGGCAAAAGATATATAATGAGTTTTTCAGACTTCTAGTATTTCCTTTTTATTACTTAGAGGACAAGTAAAGTTTAAAGAAAAGAATGAACTCCCTTAACAACATTCTGATCACATATAAAGATGCAAATTACAATTAAAACCAGCTCATAAAGTTGTAGAAAGAACTGATGGAAAAAGTCCTGTCATTTATTAAATTCGTTGTTTGCCAGTATAGAGCTGCTGCTTATGTTATACTAGCACTTCCATTCAATCAAGCTTTAATGCTGACTTTAAATATTCCTTTTAAATCTAAGGTTTTCTTCTGCTGCCATTTCAGCCTTCTAGAGTTGCAACCACTTAATATTCTGCTTGGCCCAAGGGAAGAGATGAGCATATTAAGGATCCAAATACAAAACACATTTCTCTCTGCATTCAGTGTAACCTGACTAGACATTACAGTTGGCAGACACCAGATGGTTGATTGGAGTCTCTAGTCAGTCTCTGAAATTGCCGAAGCCTTAAGGACAAAACAACACCGGGGGGATTGATTTGATATGATCATGAATCACTTCTGGGACCACAGCAGATAACTTAGGATAGAAGTCATGTGGGTCACCTTCTTGAAGCTCCTTCTGGTAACAAGTTCAAATAGAGTCGGGAGAAAATTGATGCTGAAGAGCAAATGATGATGGGTGATTTTAAAGGGGTAGTAAGGTGTATTTGGGATTTACTGAACATTTTCACTCAGTATTTTGAGATGATCAAGTAACATAAGTGTATGAGCTTTTCAGACTCAAAAAAGGCAAATCTTGTTGAGGTGAAAATGAAGGAAAATGAATGGTTTTGCTTCATTTAAATGACATTGGAAGTTCTTCTAACAAAATATTGGTTGGTTATTCAGGAATATAGAATGAGCAATATGAAAATGTCCCCATTAAAACTAGGTGGTTATTACTAAAAAATCTTGAGCAGCTATTCAGAGTTTGAAATGAATTTCCTGCAGCTGTACTCACATAGATTTTTCCACTCTTCATGAGTACTTGAGTAACTGATTTTTTTCTACACTCTCAACTCTTCATGGAGAGGAGCAAGAAGCAAAGTTCCATCCTTGAGAGCCTTGCAGGTTTCCACTAGAAGGCAAGCTATTTGTTTGAGAAACTATTTGTACAATCCAATGCAAAAAACTTCAGTTAGAACTTAAAGCAGATCTCAACGGGTTACATGACCCAGACAAGACTCTGACTGCACCTTTTGTATCTTAAAGCATACTTACATACACATTCTTTTTGTCATTTGGAGAAAAAAAGAACTAGATTTATATTATAAACACTGCCAAGAAATCCATAGTAACAGATTTTGCTTATGCACTGTGCCTCAGAGTTGGTTTTTAAATCTCTAAGAATTTTTTCTTTTTTAAAGAGAAGCTACTTGTTAGACACAAAACTGCTCTCTTATATTCCAGTTCTTGTCCTCATTACAGATGTAGCCTCTTCAAAATAAAAGTACAGGTACTGTTCTTCAGTTTGTCATTATTACAGTTACCTGAAACAGTACGTGCATAGGGCATATGTTATTGGGTGAAAAGCTTAATGTCAGACAGTACAGTAGAGCTTTATGTACAAAGTAAAAAGATTGGCCTCGACTGAAGATCAAGTTATTTGTTCTGCTTTGGTGGATAAATGAACTCTGAAATTAAGGAGATCATAAAATGATCCCTGTATAGAAATGAATGTAGGAAGGAAATTAGACTTTGGATGCTCTCGAGTTTTTCTTTGCTCCAATTTCTATGTTTCCTGTACGTGACAGCTTGCAAGGGTTTACTGGTTTGGGTTGGATGAATTACTGGGGGTAGAGCTATTTTGGACTTACAGTAAGTGTACTATATCTGGAATTTCCTCATTCACTGCCTCCTATTGAGTACATAATCAAGCAAAAAATATAACTTTCACTCTCAGAACATTACCAACAATTTTCCTTTATTCTTTGCTGAAGCAAGAAGCAGCTCCAGAGTCAGAGTATACCAGTCCTCCTAGGAGTCAGCAGAACTTTGGCTGTGTCTTGTATTCTGAGCAGGTTAGGTGGAAATGTGGCTAGCCTAACTGTCTGCCTATATAGAGAAGCCTTTAGGCATCTCATCTACTTCATTGCTGGTCCAGGTCAGAAATCACACACAGGGAAGCCATTTGACTGTCTGAAAGATGATGGATGGAACAGAGCACTGGTTTATGACTGTGTGGACCATCACAACTCCAATGTAACTTGATGGTGTTAGCCAAGAATAAATGTCCTGTAAGAATTAATATCTCCCCAAAATTTCAAGCAGCGTATAAGCTTAGTACCTTTTTATGTATATTTAAAGAGGAGGAAAAGAAATCAGCAAACATATCCACAGACCGTTGGAAGAGCAGCAGGAAAGCAGGTTGTACTAGGGAGTTAGAAAGCTGGGACTCCTAAAGCATGTTTTATCTAAATAAAAGGATACTATGCAACCTTGTCACTGCTAACTAGGACTTCTATAATTACAAAGTTTCATCAGCCTTTATGAAAGTACTACATTATAAAGGTATAATACATACCAGAGCTCTACCAAAATTCTTTACATGTTTTTGAAGAACCCTGCCTTCCCAATCTTTGCCTACCATGTCCAGCTTTCCAAATGCTGCAAAATGGTGTCTGGCCCCTGCAGCTGGCATGTGGAGCCGGGCAATGAACTGAGAGAACTGCTTCAAGCTCCTCCTTACTAGCACCCATAAATAACGGTCCTCAAGCTGATTGTGAGTCTTATGTAGTAAGTTCTACCTTCAGATGTTGCAAGACTTCCATTTTCATTTGAGATGGGTGTTGGAAAGGGTTCCATAGAGAAGGAAGGGGTGATGTTTCATGGAACATCATTGTCACTTCTTGGCACTGAGATGTTAAACATCATGCTGCTTATTAACAGTCCAATAGCGTTTGACTGGTTCTGTAGAAAAGATGATAAACGCCTAGAAGTGCCTGAGGAATGCTCCTCTCAAAATTTCTAACACCTGCAAAGCTTGTTGGTCCTGTTGAAGGTGTGCAGGAAGTGAAGGGGGTTTTCTGACAATAAGAAAATCTTCCTTAAGCCGTGTGCAATTTATTAGTATAGTCAAATTAATTACTGCAAGACTCACTCTTCAAAAACTGAGACTTGACTTTTGTTTTTACTCATACAGCTCTGAGTGGTTGTATCCATTCTCAAGTTTCAAACACCTCATGATTTAATTGTGCTACTGATAGTTTAGTGACTGCAGAGTAGAAAGGAGGATTTCTTTAATTGCTATTCTGTACCTCAGTATCTTGGATTCTATCTGTGAAGAGTTGAACATGTTTCCTGTAAAGTGTGCAAATATGTGTCTTTTCGCAGTTCCTCTTTGACATTTTCAAAGATAGTTCCCTCTCCCCATATCTAACTTGACAGTCAATCAAGCACAAAGTAAGGAGAAAAAGACAGAGGACTGGGGAATGAAGGCTGAAAAGGAATTCAGGAAAACCTGAAGGAAAAGCAAAGAAGGTTGAAGCAGGACAACCTCTTGAAATAAATTCAGAAACAATTGTTTACTAGGAAAAAAAAATATAAAAAAGTAGGTGCTTCGCATCAGCTCCCTTGTGCTTTCCGTTTGTCATCTATCTCTAGCTCTTTTCTTTTGCTGCTATGCCTCTCTGATATGCAGATTTTCTAGCTTTTTGGCCCGTAGGCTTCACTTGCCATATTCCAACACATACTAATTTGTAAAAGGAGTTCAAGATGTACAAGTGCATGTTCGCCACACAAAACAGGGCTAAAATGAGTCACAGTGTCACAATTTACATGAAGCACAAGAAACCTTCAAGAATTGATCTTTCCCTTGGCTCCCCCATGGAGATTTTGCCATGGTTACTTACTGCTTGCAGGTGTCACCAGGCTCCCTTGCTCTGCAGTTTAACTGAAGTCAAGGAGATCTGAATCCAAGAGCAGAAGTTGGCCTTTAAGATTCACTTCCATGTAGCATATGTTACTATACTGTATACCAAGAAATGTAACCGAGAGGAGCCTTGGTATTTACAGTATGCTAAAATTTAACTATTACTGTAGTCTTCTGAAGCCTGTGGACAACATCCCAAAGACTTTGCCCATGTTCTACTTCACCTTGCATGAGGTAGGACGCCTATTACTGAAGAAAGACTGATGCAATATGAATAGGGATTCAGGATCTTGCTCCATACCCATTAGCCAACTGAGATAGCCTAGTGATGGCTAGTTCCTTAATGAGTAGGGCAGGAGAGGTAACATTGACTAGAGTGAGGGTTACTGATCAATTTTTTAATTACTATTTTTGATAGCAATGTCATAGAATAGAATGCTATTTTGAGAGACATCTAGCAAGTCGCAATGAGTTTTCGCTCTGACACCAGTGGGATGGAATTGAAGGTGATACAGTGCGTATGGGAAGCTGCTGCAAAAGTACATGCTTCCGTGACACTTTTTTTTAAGTTACTGCCTGTAAAACCATCGACACAGAGAACAACTTACAGGACATTTGCTGAATTTTAAAGGAATGCCATATACTATTGGTTCAAGTATGTCCATTGTTTTTCAGCCTAATTATTCCTTCTTTCAAAAGAAGTAAAAAAAGTCAGATAATCTCCATCATACAGAAGAGTTGTGAGAGTGTGCTCACAATCTGTTTATGTGCAGGTGATTGTACTTCCAGGTGAGTGATACTTCCCACATGCCTGTGTCTGTACATCCCCCTACCTGTAATGCAATTTTGCAGGAGAGGTATTGGAACGGATTGATGGCATTATGGCAGTAAGAATATTGTTGGGAGTAACTTGGCAAAGCATGTAGGTGTTTTGACACTGACTCTTTGATCAAGGGCAAGGACAAGGGAAGGGATGCTGGATACAAACCAGTGAGAAAAATAATGTCAGAAAAGTTCAGAAGATGAAAGCAGTGACAGTAAATAAGTCTGAAATTATTTTAGGTTCACATACTTTAAGTCCTCAGTGACTGAAAACACAGCCAAGAATTGCTTCAGCAATATTCCTTCATAAATCTGCATAATAATCTCTCAAAGGGGCTTTGGTGAAATTACAAGTATTCATTTACTAAATTGGGTTCAGTGTCTGTATCATACGCCATATGAATATTCAGTGCCATGAATTCATCCAAATTATACTGAAGTTAGCCTTGTCCACAAGCTATCTCAAATGATAAACTAGACAGTGGGCATGGGCAGAAAGGGCTTTCCCTAACAATGACAGTAATATATACATGTAATTTTTTACTGTGGAATTTCTGATCTTTATTCCTCTGAATTCAACAACAAATGTTTTCTTGCTAGGAAGGGATCACAAACATGATGAAAAAGATTTATGAGTATTTTACCAAATAATACAACAATAACTGCCAGCCAGACAGAAGAGAACTGTTTGACTGGGAGACTACTAATAGCAACACTGAATAGAAAATCCAGTGACTTTCATATCAAACAATGACTGGTCTTAGGTGTCTGAGAAAACTTTCCAGAGAGTTGAAGATTGTGCTGTGAGCTACAATAAACTCCAATCTTGTTTAATTCTCCACACTTTTGTACACTGTGAATCAAATATATGGGGGGAAAAAAAACCCAGCAAACCATAAAAGCCCTAACTAAAGAAAATCTGAGATAGCGAGTGTCTTCTGTGTGCAAAATATCTCATCAGAATGTGAAATGGATCAAATACAGGTTAGGTATTTCACTGAGCATTTGTCTGTCACCAGTGTAGTCACTCCTGGTCTGGTCTTGTATGAGTAACCCAAGTCAGCAGTACTTTTCTTCCTAGGATACTGATTTAAAGGTAAGATGTTGGAGCAGTTCTATAAAAAAATAAAAGAAGTAACTCACGAGTTGGAGATCTCAGAAACTGTCTGTGGTGAATTAAGACCCAAGAAGTCACTCATGCTTTGTAGGAGAAGGTGATGCACTTCAAAGGCAAATGTTCAGTGGGTGGTTTCTGTGGACCAAATGACAGCAAGTGAAACATGGAGCAGAATAACTGAGAAGCTGCTCCAATGGGTAATTTCCCAGCTTCTTATGTCAAATGGCATAGGAGTTTCAACCTATTTTCAAAGAAGGCATCATTAACTGAGGTAGCATTTTCCCCAGCTTTCACTGCAGATAGACCAGTAGGTCTCCTGTCTTCACTTCTTTTTTCCCTGCTTTCTAGGTTTCATGTGTTTCCCCATCTTATGCGAGATTGTTTTACTCATTATTTGTATTCTACCCAACGTTTAAAGAGAGATGAATTCAATGTGCAGTTCACAAATCGCCAGCACTTCTATGTATTGTTCTTGTGTTCTTAGTAAGGTAAATTCTGTGATTTGTACTCAAACTGTGCCTCTCTCCTTTGACATTTCTACTGATTATTTGTAGCTTTTATTCTCCTTATGATCTGTTTCTTCGCAAAAGTTCCAATATTGAGACCAAACAGAGAGGTATTTAGAGGAAGTGTGCACTTCATTATTACAGAACATTTAATCTTTATATTGCTTGCTCTGTGGGTGAATGAAGGGCTTCAGATGCCGTGACTGCCAATCCTGGCACCTCTTCTAGAAATAAATTCATTTATATAAAGTCAAGGTACATGCATAATGTGTTCATTCTTATATGTGCCCTACCTTTTTTATGCTAGGAGAATGGAAAAATACGAGTACTGTAAGATTCAAGTTGATAAAAAATGGGGAATTTGATTCAAACTATAAAGAAAAATTGCACATAATGGCACCAAAGCCCTATATGGTCATAAGGAAATTTGTGAATCATGCGAGAAAATTAATTTCTGAGGGGCCTGGGGAGAGTTCCAGGAATGAATAGCAAGAGTTGCTGGGAAGCAGGAGCAGTCTGGGGTTGTGATTCAGCACTGTTCAGTAGGATAACAGGGCATAGAGCTTGATGCATTTGCTCTTCTTATTCCTAAGTGAAATGGCAAACAGTAAGCTCCATGTCTGCTACATAAAAGCTGGGGTTCATTGCCTTGAGACTTTCTTGAACTGCTGCCAGATGAAACGAAAAACCTAACCCCCAAAACAAATAAGAATAACTTGACATGCAATCAGTACAACAATGAGCTGATACATGACCTGATTTTTTTTCCATTACTGAAGAAGAGTCAGTGCCTCCTAGAGAGAATGAAATTGAGTGACTACCACCAATGCTTCAGAGACTGAGTAGTCACAAGGGGCAAATATTTATTAGTAAAAAAACTTGCATGGATGATTTTGAGAAAAAATTATCCCTTCAGTTTTGATCTCTGAGTGATGTCACTAGCATTGTGCTGATCTGTCATCACACAAGGTCAGAAGAGGCCTTTGAATTCAAGTTGCTTGTAAAGCAACTAAACAGCTGCTTCCAGCTAGAAATTTCAGCTGTTTCAAAGAGGGATAAATGTGTGAGTCCAAAGCCTCCTGTTCAGATCCTGAATCACCTTATGCTACCTTCAACCTTTCCACACTCCCTCTCTTCTCCCCCTCCCTCTTTATTTTTAATCCTTTGGTACAGATAGGCAGTAACGGAAAAGAATAAGAAATGAAACTGATGATCATTGTACTTTTTCTCCAAACATTTGCTTGCTTGTTTGTTTTAACTGCAATTTGAAAAGATTACAGGCTTTCAGGTTCTTTCACCTCAACATCCTGACAGGATCACTTTCTTGGTGACTGTATTTGTCAGGTCAATAATCATAAAATCTTACTCAACAGAATTCCTTTACATTGTTTACTCTCTGTTCATATATAAATTCACGGTCTTTTGTCAAAACAGCTTATGCCATGTCATCATAAGGTATAAAACACATTCTTGTATTCAACAAGTAGAAAACATAATAATCATTTAAAAGCATACATTGTGACACTACTCTGTTGCTTAGCAAGGGCATTGATTATGTTCAAGAGAAGTTTGAGGAACAGCTTTCTTTAGTCTCAAATTTGCGACAGTTCCCCTTTGAGTTGGCAGTACATTAATGGAAATGGAAACTTGCCTCATTCTAAATGTCAGAATAATAGAGCACCAAAAACAATTCAGTCATGTCTTTCAAACCACGCACATATGGTTCAGCACCAAATGTCACTATTCTTCCCTACTTCCTTTCCATTTGTCACTATCTCTGCTGATTATCATTGTTTGGGTTAAAACTTCCAAGAAGCTCAGTGTAAAGCTCACCTTGACAGTAACTAGATATATTCACACTATATTCTGTACCTAGTATATGCCTAATATAGTCTTCCCAAATGCAGTGGATTGGAGATGCTAGGTAGTATCACCACTTGTATACTCCAGAAAAGCTCAAAGTTACTCACTTATTTTTGAGAAGTTTTCCATCATCTTGCTGACTTCTTTAGGGCAAGTTATACCAGCAAGACCAAGTGGAATAGAAGGATTTGCATAATTAATTTTCTCTTGCCTAATACAGAGAATCTGTATAATAGATAGCAAGTACTCAACCATAAGATCAGCTTTTTGGAAATGTTTTTCTCTTTCATGAATGCTAAGACTTTGAACACTATAATGACTTTTCCCTTAAGAGTGTGTCTTCCTATGTCTCTATATTCCTGAAGTAAAGATTTTTTATGGCATAAATAGTAACTTGTAATGTCACTATTGTACCTACTAGGATACTGTTTATACCCTGATTGTCATCCAGACTTTCAGAGAGATAAATTTCCTGCCCTAAAAGATTTCGGTCCCATGGCAAATATAAAGCAATGGCTAAGAGAGTCGAAAGCTGTGGGAAAAGTAGATAGGCAAAGCAGAGTTATAAAACTGACACACAAAATTATCTCAAGGGATTGGTAAGTCTTCAAAAATCAGATTCTCCAGAGTTGCAAAATGTCCCAAATGTGCAGTCTGTGACCACGTTTGCTTGTTATTTTCCCTTTTTTATCCCAGAGGATGTTGGCCACATTCAAAGAGCAGAATGAATGACATTCTCTTAATGACTTTTCTTTGACAAAGTGCTGTAATTTGTAAAAATAAATGTCTCAATGAGATTGGTTTTAGTTGGGGTAAAATCATATTTTTTGTCTTCTGTCTTTTTTTTGAGAAAGAAACTATAAAATTGAACTGGAAACATATATCTGGCTTCACAAATTTCTAAATGATTGATGTTTCATCAAGAGATAAGGAAGAAAAAAATGGAATTGTACAGTAGTAGATGTCATTTTTTCCTCCAGATGTTAACTACTCTGCGCTTTCCCGATGCTTTACCATGGGATAGGAGATACCATTGGAGATTATTTCACTAATCCTTGTCTTTCCTTAATTATTTGTTCTTGTGTGTTGCTTGAGAAACATTCAAAACAGAACGGTGGATATGAATAGGTATGATTAAGCGTGATAAGTTTATTTAACACAGACTGCAAGTCTAATCTCAAAGTTGTTCCTTTTTGAGTACTGGACACTTTGCTCTAAACTTCTGTTGAGAGATTTCTTTTCCACTTTCACCCATCTCTTCTCTTCTTGGTTTAAAACACAGTATGATGACGCTGCACTGAAGGGTATACCAGCAATTTGAGAGGAAACCTTCTGAGTTCTTTCATTTTCCACCCTTAATCACTAAGATGAGAGAGGATCAGACAAATCTAAGCCTACCAGTACCATATGACAAGCCTTGCAGCTGATGAGAAGAACGTCAGAGAATAGCCCACTGATTTTGCAATCATGGCATGATATTATGGTGGGAGTAAGTTGAGTGTGAAAACCCCATTCCAGTTGGAGGGAGCAGGCATTCCCAGGGACAGGAGTAAGTGATTGGGGGTGGGCATGGGTCAGTCAATGAGGCAACTGCAAAGGGACATGAATGTGGCAAAGTGCCAGCATCTTTCCTTCTACAGAGGAAAGACAGTGGAAGCAGTTTTTGATTAATTCTTGCACCCAAACTGTGTTAGGTCCACCAAGCAATACAAAGAGCCATCGAAGTAAGATATTTTATAATTAATCAGTCTAACTTCCTTTTCAATTTCTATACTTCAATATGAAGTACTTAGAGCAGCTGAGAAATTAGGCCATTTTTCTCAAAATGAAATGTGAAGAGCAAGTCCTTAGAAATATCTTAATCATATATTCATGTTGATATAGCCACCTGCACAGAGATTTTGTGTATGATCTAATAATGTTGCTCCATTATTCCAAACACTGATTTGTTCTATTTAAAAAATGCATGAGAAACTGGTTTCCCAACAACCATTCAAATTACTGTTCACTTTGTAACCTAAAGTATTTTAATTTATCTCTTTGTGTCAAAAAATAACAGAACTGTAAATAAAATTTAGAACATAATGTCTCTTAGTTTTCAGTAGAGGAACGTTCTTTTACAGCCTGAGACTCTTTGTGCAACAAGGTCTTATACATAGTTTTCAGACATCCAAAGAATCTATATATTACTTCAGTAATACAAAAGGCTGTGTTATGAATAAAAATATAGTTGACATACATGTTAGATTCCTTAAAATTCATTTGAAGTTCTTTTATGTTCTGCTGAGAAAGATTGTCAGGAGTTATAGCACGTACACCACAAAGCTTTTAAACAAAACTACTTCCATTTCTCCAGGAAATAAATACTATTTATACTATAAAGACTATTTAACAAAGATGTTTAATGGCCACTGCATATCAGCACTTAGTGCTGTGTAAATTAGAAAAACTAATCAATTAATACAGAAGTAATTTTATTACCAAATGGATAGAAGAGTTATGAAAAGTGCTAATTAAAAGCATTGTCTGTTCTTCTTTGCACTAATGATTCTCTAAGAACCAGTGTTTTTTGTGGATTAGTTTAATCACAGAGGAATTAAAAAGAACAAAATTATTTGTATGAAAACAGTATTATAAATGCACAGAGGCTAGACAGAAAAAGCGCCCAGAGTCATTTCTATATCTGATCAACTGGCTTGTCTAATCCATTTTACTGTGGATAGTTGGCCTGACATGACTTCAGATTAGTTTAATAGGGATTAAAGTGGCATGAAGTGTATAAATCTAGGAATTTGCAAGTACAAACATGTTTAGGAATTCATTTATCTTTAAGGGCAGGAGGAGGGGAGAAAGTTCAAAGTAGAATTTGGATACATTTGTAAACACAGATAATTCCATGGGAAATTTGGAAAACAACTAAAAAGTATTCAATTAGGATGGTGAATCCTGATGACGTTACTCAGTTTCTCTGCATAAAAGCAATTACTAAAGTCAAATAATAAAGATCCCAAGATCTGATGGTTGCTGAACTGATATGGGAGTCCTTAGGTAAACCTAAAAGTCCTGTTGATTACTGCCCAAATAAAGCAGACCTCTGGCATTCAGCTTTCTGAGTTGGCATGATCAGCGCATAATGTCTTTGGAGCTAGAGCTGCCAAGAGAAAGGAATCAGACACAGCCAAATTATGATATCACACCAATAAAACCTCTTTGTAGTGACATACATAAAACACTCTGTAAATTGTTTTTTGTAACTTTTAATTTATTAAGAGCTTTTGAACCATGTTTTCATTCTGTGACATGTTTTCATTTACCTCTCATATCCCTCATTAATTTGTTTCCTGTTTGAGAAATGATACCACATTTTTGGCAGTTTGAAACTGCTGAAAAAATATATCATACCCTACATGAAGTAGCTTGCCAGAGAATCAGGCGTGTGCAGTGTTTCAAATTGTTAGGTTGAATTACAGTGAATTATTTAACTACTCATTTTCTCTAGTATCAAGGTCATGATAGCTGCCTGTCATGCTGCTGTTTGCTCATCCATAACCTCAAATTCAGAACAGCTTCTGTGGCTGATATTTGGGGCCTTGGAAAATTTGGAGATACTGATTTGTTTTCTGGAGGGTGATTTGTGGATCTTTTTGCAAGGCAGCTTGCAGTGTTAAGAAGAACAGATCAGGTAGAGTTTTCCCTGCTATTTTTGATGGGGACATACTATCCACAGATCTACTTATGGGTTCAAACATCATCATCATCATCCTACTCCCTTCCCTGTCACTGTCTTTCTCTGCCGTAAGCTCATAAAAGTGACTCAAGTATTCTGGGAATGGCACCAAAGGCCTAAATGAATGGAATAAAGGATTAAAATAACTCAATACCACATCATGTAATGCTGACCCCTCAGGTATCCATCCATAAATCCATTCAAGGGCATTTATGCTTCTTCTACAGCCTGCTCAGTACATTGTTTTCAACCACACCTGCACAACAACTTTTTAACCACGAGCTACAAAGTTTCTGAAAGAAGTCTGAAACTCTCTCCCAAAATCTCCACTTCATCCTCACCCCTTAAAATGTCCTTTCCTAAACTGTGACTGGCTTTGTGGTCCATTAGCTAAAAGGTAACTGTTTCAAAGCGTTAGGTCTGTAACTTTGAAGAGCAAAGCAGTTAGATCTTGTTACAGGTAGAGTTTGCAACTATTGAAAATATATAGCACATATGGAACCCTACAGATATTATACCCTTTCACTTTGCTAATGCCAATCTCTTTGTGTTAGCTGTGATCTAAGTCAGAAAATTTCTTTGACTATTTTCAAGAAAATGGAACAACAAAGAAATGCAGTTAAAAGTAAGGAAATTGGGTACAAAACCAGCTGAAGTTTCCTTTTCTTTGCAGTCTGCTGTGTAAAACATCAGTCAAGAAGGGAGCTACAATACGTTTGAAGATGACCTTTCAAGGCCAGGCCGTTCAGGTGATATTCTTTCTTGCCAGCTCCTTAGTTAAACCCCACGGGAGGGGAAGAGAGTGTTTGAATCGAGGGACACTGAATCCAAAGTGACTTTTAGAATGGGTTGATGGGAAGGGCTTAATCACACTCGGGAAAGATTTCCCACAGTTCATGTGTCAGACAGGGAGGAAAGATCTTATGAAAGCAACAGGGGCCAAAGGTTTTGTGATGAAAACTGGGGCAGAGAAGAAAAGCTTATTTTTGTTTCCTTCCAAGATATGACTGGATTTTGACATGAAAAAATATCATCTTCCTGCTGTGTAGGAAGCTCATAACATGAGATCAAAGAATAGTGAGTGTCTAGCTGCTAGCTCACATAGATTTTAAAAGCTGGGTATTTGGAACTGAGAAAGCTAAACTCTGGAGCAAGCAAGAAATGAATGAACGTTTAACACGCAGTGCTACTCTACCTACGAAAGCAAGCTGGAGACTCTTTTTTCTGTGTTCAAGGTCAACCCTGGAGAACTCCGAGGGTTCTGCTTTTGCCATGGTGGGATCTATCCTGGGATGTGCTGAATGACAGTTGAAATCCAGCTATGGTAGGAGTCACTAGAGGGTACTGTAATACACAGTATTATTTCTTATGCATGAGTGACTTTCATTCTTCCTGTCAAAACTGAGGCTTGTCATCTAATTTTTGTGTGGATAGGTTGCTGTAAGTAGAAATAATTTTATTATTAAGTCTGTCTTTAAGTGTCTGGTTAGACTCACCAGCCTGGGTATCTGTCTACTAGAACAGCACACTGCCTGCACATTATTCACTAACATCTTTGTTGGAGGACCAGCATAGTCATGGGAAATGAAACTGGAATGTATTTTCTCTAACTCTGATTTTAACTCTGAATACAAACTAACTTGCAGTACAGTGAAAGATACTCCCCAGAAGCACACTTGATCTCATGCAGATTAGCAACGCTGTACTGTGTGGGTTCAGAGAGATTGTGATCTATAGTGCAGATATACACTCAAGAATCAACCTCCCAGGCAGTCAGTTACTTCCCTAGGAATAACTTGAATAACTTTGATACTAAGAACTTTCCTATCCTGGGATTCAGAGCAGGTATTTTGCACAGTGTTGTGCAATGCCATTCAGAGTTGAGGCTGACCCTTGTGTGGATGTCTCACCTTCTGGTCCAGCTACCTCTTCATCTCTGATTCTGGGAAAGGATGTAAAAAAAGAGGTAACTCACTCCCCCTTTCTTTCCTCTTATTTTAGACTTCCAGTAAGGACGAGATTTACACTCAGCTCCTGGGAGGCTTTTATTGCTAGCGGTTAGTTGTACAGCATGAATATATTTTCTTTTCTGAGTGCCTTTCAAATATCTATAGATCTCTCTATATGTGCATTTCGCCACTTTTATATCTGCATTTTGTGAATTAATTATAATTCTGCTGTCAGAATGAATAATAAAATGTGGTTATGTTGCTGTCTAGGAGGTTAGATATTCTCTTTCAGATATGGATAAAAAAATAATGTTTGTGATTATTAACTCAGTCTAGCCCATTTGAATTAGTCTCAGATCCAGCTGAAATGCTATATTTGTAGCTACTACATACATGAATCTGGAAGCCTGAATATATGTCTCTTATTCTTCCATTCTTTCTTTTTCGTATATGCTGTTTTGACATTTGATCTTGCATAGGCACTAATTTCTAATCTCATAGATAGCAATTTCAATTCCAATTCTTTTTTTGATTCATAAATTATTTTCAGAATTATTTTTATTTTCTGCAAGTACAGTAAAGTTTCCACTAAGTGGTTAATATGTACTTGCTAGGCATAGAATCATAGAATCATAGAACAACCAGGTTGGAAGGGACCCATCGGATCTTCTAGTCCAACCATAATATGGTTGTTCTGATTTCTCATTATTTGTGCTGAATGACCACCAAAGTGGTATGGTTCTTTAATCTTGATAGGACAAGTAAAATAGAAATATAAAAAAATCGCATTTCTGATCTTTACATTATTTATATAAATCTCTAGGGTTTTATTTTATATTAAATAAAACTTCTTTTTTTTCCAGAATATTCAGATCTTCACAATATTTCCAGTTATTGCTCAAATTACTCATATCTTCACGTAGCCACAAGATTGGACTCTGAACTTGTCTTATTGAAAACGGCTTCTAATCACAGTTATTCATTCCTTTTTTACTCAAAACTCTTGGAAACATCTCAAAATTTAGGTCACTTCAGTAAATTAAATGCAAATAATATCAATTCCAGTAAACAACAAAGTATTATTAAGCACAAATAATAGTGAGAGGAAAATGTTGCACAGTGTAGTAAAGTAACTGAAAATAAACTTTCAGAAAAATTCCCATTCGTTTTCTGAACTCTTCTAATTACTTTGTCCTACTGGAAGCTACCATTTTACTTGCAGTCCACAGAGGAGATCCAGATTTACTATATAGAATGGGAGTGGGAGATGGCAGAAGCCTATTCCTGTGTGTAAAAAAAAAAAGGGACTGAGCAATCTAGTGCTGCTTTGAAAAGTGACTAATGTAAAATGATAAGTTCTTCCCCAGTTTTGCTGCCTGTGTGCATTTAGAGTTATGTTTGCTGACCTTAGTGACAAAAATAGTTTTACTGATCTTTAAACTTACAAACCCTTATGAGCAATATGGGCCAAGAGTCACATCCCATTGCTCCCTGTTCACTATCAGTAAAGAAACTCCCTCTGTGTCATTCTAAAGTACAGCTTATTGTGCACTCCACAGACGACAATCAGGGTGCTCAGAGTCACTGAAGGTATATTCTGAAGACAACAGTGCTGCTCAAGGACAAATGTGAAAATACTCTGTCTCTCAGGCGTCTTGGTACCAGTTGAAATGTGCAGGAAGGAATGAACCCTTTTTGACTTTTGTATTTTAATTTGAGTTTACCAGGTTGACACCCGAAAGAAAATTTGTTCTCTTTTTTCCTTTTTCTTTTTTAAATTGTGAAATTAATGAATTTGCTATAAAGCTCCTCAAACTGTACTCCTATTTATAAACTATATGAAAGCCTCACTCCCTTTTTTACTTTCCCATAGAAAAGTTTGCTGTGCTTCAGGGTAAATGTAGGTGCTGAAGAGTGTCACAGGTGAGACAACGCTTTGGGCACAACAGAGCTTTCAAATAAAACCTTCTGAAAAGCAGAAACAGAAGTATTAATCATCTCCTTTTTTTCTTGCTGTCAAACTTGTTTCTCCTTCAAGGTCACACTTTTTTTTCTCATTTGTAATCATACTGGAAAAAGTAGAACTTAACTGTAAGTAAGCTGTCACGTGAAGACAAATATGGGATAGACAATGTTTGCTACTCTGTTTATCTATCTGCCTGTTTGCAGCTGTTATGTAAACAACACTAAAACATTGAGCTAAGCCCAGCTGATTGTCTCCTCACGTGGGGATTTCATGATAGCCTAGAATTAGAGGACTTATGACTCTCCATACTTTCAGTATAAAGAGTTCGTTGCTCTTCCTCGGTGAAGTGGTTAGTTGTTACTTCATATGCCTCATTCTTTGTGTAACTTAAGATAACTTGTGATTGTCCTACATTTTACCAAAGGGCCATGGAGCACCTCCGAGCTTTGCTGTGGGAGCCTTTACTATTGCCAAGGCAGCATCATCATCCTGAGTCATGAGTCATTCTTTCTTCCATGTTCCTGGGGAGTAGAGGGCTCACTGTGCGAATGGTCTACACAAAGACTTAAAAGAATTACATATTCTTTAAAACTGAGTAAGACATGAAATTGAGATGCTTTGCTGCCCTTCTCCCTCAGGAGCCAGGAGATGAGGGGGTGGGTACTTGCAACTATCCTTCCAAATCTCAGGCTCCCATATGGCTAATGCTTCTGGTTGTGGCATTGGCTACAGCCTTAGTTCAGACAGACATCATTGAATCATTTGCTACCAAATTGTTACATGACACTGGGTTTCTTTTCTTCGTTGTTTCTTTTCCTTTGTTGCTGAACTATTAATATTTAACCTATTATATTTGTTACCTTGAAACTTTGAGAAGATTGGCCAAAATTTAAGCAACTGTAAGCTTTGCGTGTCTCACTATTCACAGCATGCCTGTGGATTTTATGAGCAGATTGGCCATGTATCTTTAGGAGACCAGCCACAAGGAAGTATGACTAACTTACATGTCAGCTGCTTCTTCATGACTCCTCCATGTAAGTAGGATTCTTTTTCCTGAAAAATCAACACGATACTTGGATGGCACAAAAACAATAATGATGATGTAATTTGAAAGTATATAGGGATAACCAGTTTTGACAACCAGATTGTTATCAAACCATTCATCTTTCACGGACAGTTAAAATAGCTAAAGTTATCAGTATTTTGGTCTGAAGAGGCTAGAGTTACCATCTGTAACATGAAATAAAATCTCTGCAGAGTTAAGCAAACAGGTCCTTTAGAAACTAATAATCACAGCAAGAATAATAAATATTCAATCCATTTCAACAGGATTTAACAGGAGAAGTGTACTACTCACAGATATTTATTGGACTGTATTCTATTGTACACCTGAAATTTCTTTCTTCAGGCAATTTAATTCCCTGAAATCATTGCTTTCTTAGCTAGATATAATTAATCCGAATATAACTGGTATAGGGAGTTATTCTCAGTCATGTTTGGATACCTAAATTGTCATGTGGTTAAGGCAGTAAAAGTAAGCTCACAGTCAGTAGAGACAAAAAGGTGGTTTTAGGTTACACAACATCTGATCCGCTTTAGGTAGCTGCTTTAGGAAGAGATGTATAGTGCCCTAGACTATATTGTCTATATTGCCTAGATGCCATTTGACAGAGAGGGAGACGAGGGTGACTAGCTTGTCTATAGCTATGCAGATGAGTGACTCTTCTTTTTATTTTAAATCGCATAATTAGTTTTTGCTTGTTAGATGCTTTCAACCTGAAAATGCTGTGTATGATCTTGTTCTACTCTCCTCCCTTATAATGAGGATGCATGCAAAATATGCATGGATTTAACAATGATTTGTTTTGAGGGAACAATTAAGGAAAAACACATGGGGTGTCCAATGCTCTGGAAGAAGCTGAGTAAAAGAAGTTTTAGAAAATTTTGTATATGCAATCTCCATATATGCATCATCAACAGCTTATTACAGTTTTTCCATATCACAAGATCTAGGCTTTCTGCCAAAGCACTCTTTGGGTATGTTTAGTATGCAGCACCTGGAAATACTTCCAAGATCACAGATCATGTTGTGTATTCCAATGCCACCCTTCTTTTGGAAGGTCAGATTTGGATATATACACTTATATTTTCCTCAGTTCCTTGCTTATTGGGGGATGAGAACCAGCCACATGAGTTGAAAAGAAGTCATGATAGTTTGGCTAGGGAAGGAGTATGAATCAGGCAATTTGATCTGGTACACGTATCAAAGAGTTTAGACATATGCTATGTAGCACATGGTATTTAAGGTGTGTAGCACACCTCAGCGCAGCAGGTCAGCCTTTCTTTTTACTTGATGATCTTATAGAGTGAAGTTCAGATAACAAGGACTGAATTCAGACTGCCTACTACTTTGCTGACAGTGAGTTGTGGGGAGATTTCTTCACTAAACCATTTAGACATGCCTTAGGACACACATATGACATTATGTCACACAGGAAAATAAATACAATTGAAAGGGTCACATTTCACCTATATTTTCTTGTGTGCATTTCACAGATTCTGCTATTGCTTTCCATTTTGTGACTGTCAAAGGGATTGGAAATGCTCCCTGTTCGAGATGTAGTAGTGGTAATAAGCAAGAGTCACTAAACTCAGCGGCAGCAGAAGAGAATGCTCCCTGGGGATAGAACTAGATGTGACCGAAGGTACCAGGCGCCTTTTATTTACTTTAAATGGAACTGCCTTGTTCTTTGAGGCTACAGTAAAGTACCTCATGTCTCTCTTCATCTCTTGCATGTGAGATAAGGGTAGTTGGAGGGAATCTGTGTAATTGTTCTTGGCTGGTAAGGATCATACAATATTTAGAGGAAATCTCACAGAACATTTCAGGGGGAACACAAATGCTCTACATAGGTAGGCCCTTGTTGTGACATTATGGAATCTAGATGCACTTTGTCATTAATGTAGGATTCAAAATCCACATTTTATTTCCTTCTCCTGTTTCCATCTTCCTCCTTTTCTTTGCAGTCTTTCTGAGTTAATTGCAGATCTGGGGTCAGTGCCTAAAGTTCATTTAAAAAGCCCTGTTTTTGTTTTTCACTGAAACTTGGGACATCTAAAAGATTATCGCTTAAATAAAATACCTTTTATTATGGTCAATCCTGCAACCAAGATGATAGCGCATGCAAAACTGCATGTTGACTTCATAAGCTATAGAAGGCTTACAGCAAATTATTGCATGCTGAAACAATTTTCCCTACTGTTCTCAAAGCAAGGCTCATTACAGAAGAAGCAGACGGCATTACGTTACCTTTAAATTACAAAGTATCTTATCTTAAAATGATATGCACCAAATCTCGGTGTACCACTATTATTAATGCTTAATATCACAAGAGGTACAAAAATTAAGTGCCTACATGCTCTTACCTCACCCGTGCTGTCCCTGGGACCTTTACAGCTGCCTAACTCACAAAGCGTGGGGAAGGTACTTGCATGTAGATCACCACCCTGGCTTGGAAACCTGGAGGACAAACACAAACAGGTCCCAGGAAGGAGGTTTGGGAAGTTCGCTGCTGACAGGGCTTGCTCCAGCAACTGGAAGCAAAGATAGCTATGATAAAGCAGAGAACTGGGCCTGGTGCAGCCTTCTGCATGTTGTGCACTTAACACTTGTGGCTTTATTAAAAACAAAGGAGCAAGAGTATTGCCTGCCAGCTGAACCCCACCATGAGCCCTCCATGGTTTAGTGGCCCATAGGAATGGTTGAACCCGATAATCAAAGCGGTCTTTTCCAATTTGATGTTTCTATGATTCTATGAACTGCATTTGCAGGAAAGAAGCAGCTGCATTTACACATCTGAAAACAGGAACAGACTTTCTGTTTTGAAGGCTGAGGATATTAAGACATGGTGGCATCTGTACCTTCCACCCAAAACTCAACAAAGATGTCCTAGCAGAGACATTTCCAGAAGAGTAACTGATATTTCGTTGTGAACATCATTGTCTATGTAAATGAAGGAATTGGACAACCATGATTTTCTTTGCCCTCATCACTCTGTTACATTTCCAGAGATGCTTTCTCTCAGTGACATATCTCTATGCTTGTTTTTCAGGCTAATGCTGTTTTCAGTTAATGTATACAACTATTCAAATGATGAAGTGAAGCAATCACAAATATAACCCTTTTAATGCTATGCTGTTTGGGTTTTTTTAACCACAGGGAAGTGTACAGATGAAGGCACGCTGTTTAACGTAATTATGAAGCAGATAGTTGATACATAATATGTCAATGTTTCCTCCTTATTAAATACTGGCTTTAATTAAATGAACTCTTTACCTAAGAGAAGCAAATTGATTTTGTGATTCAAATATTGTCAATAAAATCATTAGGAATAGCGATATCAGATGTTAACAATGATGAACAAATGTACAGTTGTAACTTCAAGGCCATTAGTTGTCAAATAATAGACAATCAGAACAATAACATTTATCAAGAGATTAATTCTCAAATTAAGTCTTTATATGACAATTGTGACACTATGATTTTTGTTATTGTTATTGCTACCAAGACATATGATGTAGTGAGGAAATGTTTATCATCAGGTCAGCCAAATAATTTCTAATAACACAAAAACCTGGAGTTTGGAGCTAACATTCTAAACTGGTGGTCAAATACAAACAGAATTTTATATAAAATAAACCCAAACATATTGGAAAACTTGTACTTCCTTGTTGAACTAAAAACAGCTAAGTTTTTCCTACACGTGTATTAGTTATAGTCAGACTTTACTTGGGGAGAAAACAATTTAAGGCCACCGGTTAGGAGGCTGGTACTTTCTGTGGTGTGATCATTGTTTTGTGGACATAGTCTGAAAGATATTAAAAAGGCCTCACTTCTGACAAGGTCTAAGCATTGAAAAATAGGCACAATAGTTGACAGCTAAAGTTTGGCCTTCAGAAATTCTTCTGGAAGAATTATATTCGATATATATAGTTAATGGCATTAAATGTAAAAAAAGCAGCAAATTTACATTGTACTTTATGATAAATATGACATAGCCTGCTGAAGGGAGACACACGATTTCTTAAGTTCATTAGCTTAAACCTGTCAAGGTTTTATATGTTTGTGTTTCTGCCTATCCCTTTTACAAACTGCTCCTGTCTCACCTACTGACTGGGTAAACTCAAACACAGTTTCTGCCAAACACAGACCTATGGTTACCACTCATCCTACCAGACTTCATTAGTCTTCTTGTACATTTGTCTGGGAAGATATCTCGTCTATCCATTTTGATTTACTGCTGCAAGATGAATAGTTTCATTTTAAGTCTATAATTATTTCATGACCAGTATTCAGAACAGATGCCAATCATTTTTACTTTTTTTGTTTTCTTTTAAGGACTTCTGTCTGACTTCAGTACAGACATTAAGATGGACTTTTTATACTACAGAAGAGAGACATAAGTGAACTACTTCTATAAAGAGCACTTTATGCAAACATTTGGATGTTGTTTACTTTGCATGCAGTAGAACATACATCACAGAGAATATTCAAAAAGGATGCCTTCCAGCATCAGCAGTGTCATGGTTTGATTTCTAACCAGCTGGTCAGCTGTTCTCCTCGACAGGGATCATCTACAGAAGGAAGAAGGATAGGGGGATATGAGGAAACAAATTCTATGAAAAATGCCACTGAAACATTTTTTGTTTTATTAGTAAGTAGCCATTTAAATTTGTTTTATTTAGAATCTAAGACCCTCTGATATATTGTCCAAGAAATAAAATAACAATACTTTTAAAAAGTAGAAAAAATGACAAAAAATAATAAAATGGTAAAAGTTTGTAGTTTAATCCAACATAATGGACTCAAATATCATTGATGATGTGGTAATCTTTGAGGTTTTATTTCTGTTTAGGCAGCTGGAGTTTTGTTGGATAATTCAGACATCAGCATCCTGCTCATATTCTATTCAAAGCTGTTTCATACTGACTTTCTCTCACTGTTTGTCCAGCTTAAAGAGTAGTTGTTAAAGGGCTTCTCTGTGCACTTCTACAGCACCTGATACATCCTCCCACTGAAACACTCAGGTTGACCTTTGGAGGCTTCAGTCGCAGCAGAAACTGCAACAAGGAAACTACCTTAATAAAAATAGCGCTTTTACGCTAATTTATTCCAGACAGCACAACAGCTCCTACTGTGAAGGAGAACTGAGAAGCTCACTGGCAAACACAAATTTTAGAGCAGGAGGCAACAGTGGTTAAGTTAATCCAGGAAGCACAGAACAAAGAAAGGCATCAAAATAGTATGATTTTTTTCTACCTACCAAGTCCTGCACCAGTGGTCCACAAGTGCACAATTTACACCTTGATTTGTACACTGCGTGGTTCTCCCCCTCATAAAGCTGAGACAGCTACAGTGTCACTGTGTTGCCTCAAGGCCTTGACAAAGTCACAGTGACAACTGCGAATGCACAGGGCATCCTCCTTGATTAACTTGTGTGGAGACTCTTATGCCACTCATATCCCCTGTATGTATTTCCCCAGTTTAGCTTCTGGAGCACACCAAAGAGAGATCTCCTCAACTGGTGGAGAGCAAAGGAAAACATTTCCAGGCTCACACTGTTGCGCTAGGAAACTTTCACAACAGAGGATTGATGATATCAGAGGAAGAGATTAGAGCAGGATTGAGAAGCAGTAAATCTGTCCCGCCATCCATTGAGTATATTTATGGTGCAGAATGGGTCTTGAAACTCTTTCAAGGGCAAGCAGGTTTTACCTAGGAGGAGCTACTTTGTTGACAAAACAGCCAGAAAAGTAATTTCAGTGCAAGGAGACACCTTGTGCAACTGCCTGTTTTTGCAGGTCTAAGACCAGACTTTATTGCTCTGAAACATGTGATAGAATAGTTGACCAAGTGCTGCAATGCTAATAATTCAGCTATGTTTTTAATATAAACAACATAATTTGGTTTTGCATTTGACTCTGTGTTTCTAACATAGGAAAATTCCAGAAAATTTATGTCTTCGAAGGACTGTTTGCCAGAGTACAGAAAATATATGTGGGAAGTTCATTTTTATGTTCTGGTGCACTAATTCTTTTTAGTTTTAAGTTTTAAAGTCATTGCAGAAAAGAAAGGACTGTTGGGTTTTTTGTCAGGAAAACCACCTGTTCAGATGATATTGACACTCACCATGTGGTGGATGCTGTGTTTTTTTTTAATAAAGACCACATATAAAAGCTCTTCATAGACAGATAGATATATATATATATATATATATGTAGATAAAGTTTATTCCAAACCTGATAGCATTTTACATAGTAGAAATATTCAAGAAAAATACCTGGAAAATCCACAAATTAAGAAAATTATATAAACTCATGAAAGAAGCTTGTTTTAAATTAATGTTTTCAAATTTTTTTTGTATCAGCAGCAGCAGAGTTCAGAGCCAGCCAAATTTTTGTGCAATGTGTTGTTTATGGTATTTTTTTGTTTATATTTTGCCAGTTTTTTTTCTTTATGTACTTTCTTTTTCAGTTTCAATTAATCACTGCACTCCTGAGAGAAGCTGAGGACCATTTTATTTTCTATAGAATATCTCTTTCAGCAGTTGTCCCTGCCTAGTTCTTAGCTACCACTCCAAACTAGTTTTGCTGTTGCCTATTTTACAGGTACAAGTGAGCAGCTTCTAAATTGCTGGGATATATGTTGTTTTCTGGTAAAGCTTCATCTGCTGTAGTTTAGAGCAGGACTAAAACCTTGTGATCACTCTCCAAATTATTGTTTCTGTACTATTTAGGCCATGTTTAAGCTTAAGTTAGACTGCAATTTGAGAGAACAGGTTGAATGCAGAAGGTAATGCTCAAGTTAATGGTCATCTAGTAAGAGCAGATTGAAATATTGCAACTGAATATGTGTTGCTATGCTGCTTTGTCATGTTGGCTTATTCTTGTTGGCCTCATCTGAAGGACAAGACTGGGGTACACTAATAGTAGATGCCTCTTGTGGTGGAAATGAGCCTTCAGATAAAGTTTTTCACATTGCAAAAACATGGGGTCAGCTTTTAAACGCACTTAAGCACACCAAGATTTGGATAGGCCGAAATTAGATTTTAAAAATTCATAGGTACCTCCTTTAGATATTTAGAAGCTTTTGAAATGTCCATTTATGGTCTGCCTGCCCAAATACACCTTAAAAATCAGGTCCTTAGGGCAGGACAGACTACAATTTGCAAACAATGGGTTTCTCAAACACTTGTTTCCCCTCCCATTTGTAAGCTGTCCAGAAATATGGCCCTTTTTAACAACAGTAAAAAAAAAAAAAAATTGAAAATAGGCTGGCAACAATTTTGTGGACATTTTTGAGTTATGAATTGCAGTTTGTCAGCTGTTTGTAGTAAATATTTAGTTGACTCTTTGATGTAGGATTGGTGTTTGGCTTCCTAAAACACAAGTTCTGCATTATTTTCCTGGAACGGATGATGTAACTTTATAAATGACTTCTGTTTCTTTCCATAATGGATTTTCAACATATAATAGATTTTGTTTGTTTTGTTTAAAAGGACTTCAGTAAGTGGGGCTTAAATTAGCTGTTTGGATCAGTTGTACAGATAGTACTTTAGTCAGTCAAATACTAGGGAAAAAACCATTAGCAAAGGTATAGGGCCAAAGTGATTTAAACTTTTTCCTTTCTTTTGCTAAATGTTCTGCAGTTTATGGTTTATGACTACCTTTATCAGTTCTGTACAAACATTAACTAATCAGTCTCCAGATATTGCTGAGAAACCAGAAAGCCTGGTGTTCATCATCCATTTTTACAGTGAGAAACACCCGGACAGAGAAACACCTGGACAAATAAACACAGAGGTCCTACTTTGAGGCAACTGCAGGGATAGGTTAAGTCTATGGTAACTAATGCCAAATCCACTACTGCTGGTAGGTCTCTGACAACGTGCAGTCGTGTAGAAACGTTTTACTTTGAGTCTTCTTACCTGAGTGTTATCTTCCCACATTTTTGGAAACTGGTCAGAAGAGAGTAATTCTCATTCTTGAAAAAATGAAAATGTTTTATTATTTTAAAAATCGTCATTAAACAGATCAGAAAGTGTAACCTCTTTTAACATCTCACATGAGATGAAGATAAAACATTGGGTGCCTTAATTTACATGTACCCATTATATTCCAGCTTCATTGCCAGTGTCTATTTACACATTTCCCACAAAGAAATTAAAATAGAAGAACATATTGTTCCCCAGACTTGTTGATTGACTTACTGATTTATGAGGTTGGTTTCTGAGACACAACCAGAGCCTTTCCCATTGCTCCACATTAAGAGTCATGAAAGTAATGGAATAGAAATACCACATGGCTAAGCCATGAATGCTTTCTGTTTGAGCCACTTCAAACTGATCTTGAAATATTCAGATCTCAAAACCTTGAAATCACCAGCAAACCACACAGGAAATAATTGTTTTACACCAACCACGACACTGAAGAAAACAGGTGTTAAAAAGAACCACTCATTTGTTTTTCTTAGTACAGCACTGACAAAATGTATGCTGGCATTGAATGTTTTGAATTTAGATTTCACAGTAAAATAATCCTCTGGTCCTACTCCACTTTCTGATACATGGGAGGATATGTGCAGTAGATGATAACCTGTGTAATCCTTCTTGTTTCCTTTGTCTTCAGCAAGAAGACCATTTCAGGTCATGACTTTTCTGCCTGCTTTTCTTTTTCTTTTTTTTTTTTTTTTTTTTTTTTTGTACTTAGCAGTGTTTACTTTTACTATACATGTTTTCCTGCAGGTAGAGTCTGTTTATTTTTAGCACAGCTAATGGTGTGCTTACTTAAAACATAACAGCCCTGCCTTCTGAATAAGGGCAATGACTCACGTTCATTAAAATGAATCTTGATACATTTGGCTACTCATACAAAACAGAGGTGCATAATGTGGGGGAATTAGAGGACATGGAATTCATTAATCCATGAGGTGGCAGTGATGCCAAGCAGAGACAGGCATAAATTTCTCATCTGTGTCTTGGTGACAAAGTGATTGTTTTGGGGAAAAAGATAAGAAGCCTTGAATCCACGAACATTTAGCTCCTGATGGCAGATATTCCACAGGTCGAAAAGAAAAATGGATTATGAAAATCAAACTGATAAATATTTTTAAGAAGAAAATTCATGTGACATCTTCATATTTTTAATTTATTTTGAATTTTGGTAATCCTTCAGACTGTTTTGATTCAGTAATAACTTTCCTTTGGAATAATTTTGCCTAGCAAAATTTATGCTGGTGTACAGACTGAGAACAAAATACATTATACAAGTAGCAGCAAGAGGTGACATCAGCTTATGCTACATAGTGATTTTGATTGTGTGTGGGCTGCATGCAAGTCAATCCCTTCTGTTCTAAATAATGGTGTGGCCAATACAAATACTTGCTGATGTTGATACTTGGGGAAGCAGAGGAGGGGACAGAGAAAATAAGTTCTCTATGTAACTTTTATCTAAGAAAAACATAGCTCTTGACACATTTCTTTTAGGACCAACCACCCACTGACTTCAAGGGGACTTAGCAGTGTGCAAGGGAGATGAAAGTAGTCCAGCATTTTGAAACTGGGAAGCTTTCCATAATGCCAGTCCTTCAAGGCTGATTTAGTGTGGGAGAGGGTTATCTCCACACTCTGGTGATTGTATGACATCTATTGAAGCAGAACGTTTGCCTCATTTAGCTTTTATGCCAAACACATGGTATTTTATAAAGGCAACTTGCCTATGTAGCCCTCTCATGTCCTCTAGTAGCTATGACAATATGTTCAGTGTTAATATATTTTAATATGGACAAAATAATACACAATCACTAATGATTTGCATGGAAGTCGCACATTTTATGCAATGTCTGGTAGGCATATTACTGATTTGAATTTACTGGAATTCCCAAGTCTTTTTTGAGACAAATAAGTGAAAGCTGACATTTACAAAGTTAGAGGGTTGAAGTTAGACATCTAAATATGTGCTTAAGGCTCAGAAAGAGCATCCCCGTATTAAAAAATTCTGAGTGCTATTTCTAATACACACAGTATTTTGCAAGTTACACAGCAAGTCAATGATACAGAAGGGAAATTTGTAGGGGAAAGAGCCTTCACGCTTAGATCCAAATTACTGGCATGTATATCCATCAAAGAATTACCATGTGACATGATAATTATAACTCAAAAGCAGGATACTATCTCTGATCTGCTACAATGGTCACAAGTATTGAGTCCTAATGTTTTCAAGCAGTTTGTGGAGGAAGTATTGCAGCTTAACATTCTGGGATATTGTAAGATATTTGGGAATCTCAATTTGATCTTTGCCCCCCAATACACCTTCAGATGTAGCCTTGATGGGATGGCTATGCAGGAATATTAGGTCTACTATGGACAAACCCCACTCCTGCCCTTCTCTGCCCTACAGAGATGCAAAGCTGAGGACAAATCAGCTGAGTTTGAGCTGTGTAGCAGCATAGTGACAATGCTGCTAAGCTTTGGAGGTCAATTCTGCTGTGGATAATGATGAATCCAACTCCTGAAGCTTTCCTGTTGCTACCCAAGATTTACCCCCGGAGCTTGCATTTTACTAAGCATTTAGTGGCCAAACCAGGATGTTTCTGGAACTAACAAACGCTTAGGCAGTGACATGTAACTCAGCATCTTCAGAATCCTCTTTATCCCTAATGCTTGTTTTTTATCATTTCAAACTCTGTAATAATGCCAAGACACTGCAGTAATGGATCCCCTAAAACACACACATACTGTAATAATGATTCTCCTTTTATTATGTCCCTCTAGGATGCTTAAACCAATAACCTCTGGAAAGCTTTCCCTGCACCAGATGCAGCTAGTGAATGGTTTTATTGTTGTTCCCCACACCAGCAGCATCTAATCCATGAAGCCAGGAAAGACTGTCCAGAGAAGAAGCAAATCAGCACTGACGACTAAGGGACTAATTTCCAGCAGTGTGGATAAATCCCTACTCTCTCTCCTAATGTTCTTCCTGGCCCAAGGCACACTGACAAATCACTGGCCTCCCTCCAATCCGCCACAAAAGGAAGTCAGAATCACAGTCAGATGATTCAAGGGAATAGACTCATCCATTTCACCCAGACTGCTTAATTTTATTGAAAAGTCCCTCACCAGCTCCCACTGCCAAATCTGTCTCGCTGAGATATACATGAGCTGAAGTTGAGTCTGATCATGTGTCAAGGGCAATAGCAAATCTTCTTCAACTGAAACCATGAAATATCAGGAGTTGACTGGGAGTACCTTTGTTTCAGTGTTAGCCTCTGTGACGGACATGATGATGATGCCAAAAGTTATCCTGGGAAAGCATCATACAAACCAAAACTTGAGCATGTGATAGCTATAGCTTGACATAAAGTTACCTTTGTTCATCTAACTCTGTCTGCTGAAGTTTGGGCTGGTGCAGGATGCTCTGGAAATGAGAGAGGGTGCCTGTTGTGCAAGGAGGCACTTTGTGAGATTGCTAAAATGGGGGGTGCAGAAGAATGGACTCCATCAGCTCTTCAAATGTGTGTGGTAGCATTAACACAGAGAGGCAACACTACGGACAGATGTTGTCCAAGGAGTCAACTTCTCCATTTTGGCCTTTAGCATGTCATGCATGATTCGCAAACTAGGGATTTCCAGGAAATGACATGCTAGAATACCTTCACCTTTGCATATGAACCAAGATCAATGGTTCAAAACACTTGTGAGGTTGTTTTTTTTTTTTAATAAAAATGCTAGAGTGGGAACTACCCTACAGCTGTAATGCACAATTTTAATGAATTCATGTCAATTTTTGTAAAGACAGTGTTTGACTTATTCTTTTATTCTTGACTCTGGGTCTTCAGAAATTTTGGAAGTCTAATGCTTTTCTTTTTGCTCTCTTTCTTCTCTTTCTTTCTCCCTTCTACCCTCCCCTCTTCCCCTCCCCTCTTTTCCCTCACCCTACCCCATTCAGCATGTGAGAATATGTGTCTAGAGAAAGTATAAATTTGAAAATAAAATATGGATTAATTCTCTGACATCTATGAGTATATTGGAAAGCAGAAAGTCCTCTGGACTGATTTGGTTTGACTGAAAGACTGATTTTTTAGTGAAGCAGAACAATAGCTTGACAACTATGAACATCTGGGTGGAGCACCTGGGCTCTCTTGGGGACTCCTCCCTCCCCAGGTGTTGCTGCTTTGCCCTCTCCAAGGGATCCCTTTTTCTTCCCGAGGGGGACCAACAACCTCTAGCTGTGCCTGGCTGGGCTGCGGGCAAGGGATGCAACTCCTGGCATCACCTCTACCCTGGCATCACCGGTGAGTCCCCATGGCACACCCTGCATCCCACGGGAGCATGGCAGGGGGGGAGAAAGGCTGGGGGGCCTAGTGGCCCCCCAGCCAGGTAGGCAGGTAGGAATTATTGGGAGGGTTGGTGGCTGCTCTGGTCTCACCTCTCAGCAGGGCTGACCCCCTGTGTGCCCTCAGGCTGTGAGGAGTAATCATTCTAGGGTGGGTGAAGGTCAGTGGTGGGACAGAAGCCCTTTGGAATTGGGGTCCTTGCTTGGTGAACTGGGGGTCCCTGTTGTGTGCCTGCTGAGGGATATGGGTTAGTGAGTGACAAGAAGGGTTGAACTTGATGATCCAGTGGGTCTCTTCCAACCTACTGATTCTATAATTCTCTGAACAACTGTAGGCATACCAGCAAGAAACAAATTATAAAGTCATCAGTCCTCAAGCAATGAGGCCCTCATAGAACATTTGACCATTCCTAACTCTCCTATAGAAAACAATATGGAGTAGAGTAGGGTAGAGTGGAGTAGAGATATGATATGATATACATAAAAATATGGACAGAAAAAAATTGAATAAAATTCTGTCCTTGATAAGGCACATCACTGCTTGAATCTTTCTCATTGAAAAAAATGCCACTTAACTCATGATAGTCTGAGATTTTCTATGCTAATCATGGAAGCAGAGGAAAAAATGCACAAACTAAAAACACAAGGTGGGAAGAACTTTTCGAAATTGTTCTGGCATATGCCAAGGAATATTGAAATTGAGGGCTGTCAAAAAAAATCTCAGAACCTACCTCCTGCAAGTTAACAGCTGCAGCTAAGCTAAGTTAGGCACATACAGAGGAGAATGTTTGGCTTGGACCCACCACAGGCTCTCAGGTCAGTTACTTCAAATACATCTAAAAGCAGGGATGTGTTTTCCTCCACCCACATGCAAACTGACATAGCTGAAAATATTTGTTTAGCATGGTTGCTGATGGTAATTTTTTCCTTCCTAGCCACTGTGGACCAATAGGTCTATTTTGTAATTAAGAGTTGTTGCTCTTTTGGACTCAATAGTAGTAAGGGATAATTGGGGAAATGTGTTAAACTGGCCCTGTTATGTTGAGTCTATTATGACTGGTCCATTACAACTTTATGCTTCTGTTTTTCCTGGGACACTCCCAGCTGCAAGTTTGAGCTCCAGAGGGCTCCGTTGATCACGTGAAACCCAGTGATGGATTTTGCCCATCCTGGACAACTAGGCAGAGTGCTGGTTTCGTTTGCTGCTAACCTTCCTAAAGAAATAGCCCATCCATTTTCTGGGTGAATTACAGCTCATGTACAAACAGGATAGCATGACACTGAGAGGCCGAAGGGACTGCCTGCTCTCTAGAAGTTCACTGGGGGTGGTAAACACAAGAGAGGGAGAGAAGCTATTTAAGCTACAGAACAATGTTGGCACAAGAACAAATGGGTCTGAACAGGCCATGAATAAATGTAAGCTGGAAATTAGAAGAATATTTCTAACCCTCAGCACAGTGAGGGTTGGGAACAGCCTTCCCATTGGGAGCAAGAAACCTAACTGGGTTTCAGATAGAACTTGATAAATTTATGAAAAGTGTTATACGTTGTGGTTGCTGAAAACAGCAGGGAACTGGACATAATGACGCAGGATGGCTTTTCCAAGCCTATGTTCTTCACAGCAAAAACAACAATTACTCTTTCATATGTCTGTTTTTCAGGGCCTACTTTTCCAGCCTAGGGCTGCACTTTTATTCGCAAATGCATTGATGGAATTTAGGTTGAAATATTGACTCAACCTGGCATCTTCCTTATGCCAGACAGTGGTATAGCATTGTGACCATGCTGAAATAAATAAACCAGCCATATTATTTTTTAAAAAAATTATATTTGTTGTAGCTGGAAAATGATAGAACCTAAATTCTTATACTGCTCTTACTGATGCAGAGGCTGCTATGCAAATTTGGTACAGCTTGTTGTTTCTCATCAAGAAAGCCTAACACTGGAATAATAAGGAAATTCCCGGTCAGGTTGAAGGTGCATTGACCAAACTGTTTTGGGTCGTTTAAACAGGATGTGACAAACATGGTTGTTCATGCTCATAAATTAAAATTGTTGCATAGCATTTTTTAAAGGCCTCTGTATGAACCAGATGTAATTTAGGAGCAATATTTAACATTAGTATTTCTGTATAATAAATGTAAGACAACCTTACATTACAATTATAACATCTTTGCAGTAGGAAACAGTAGTGATATCATTCCAATGTCTATTATTTTCTTTCAGGAAATGCAGTTATCACATGGTTTTCACACTAAGAAATGGGCTAGTGATTGCAGACATTTCCATAATCATATCAAACTTCCTCCAAATTATGGCTATGTTCAATACAAAGTCACGTTACCTGAATGTCATTGCATAACAACACATTCCTATCAACACTTGAGCTGCTGGGTACAGCTTCAGTTCACAAAGAAGGAAGATGATCACTCCTTAGAGGAACTTCCAATTATATGTTATTGCCTGAGCAAAACACTTACAATTCCAAGTGTCACTTCAGCTCTTCTTCTGCACTCTTAGAGCATCCAGCAGGTGTTTTTGAATTCAGATACATTTTCCACAGCAGGATAGCTTGCCTGCCTTAGCCTCCTGCTCTGGACAAGAATGGAGAAATATTTTCAACAACAGCAGAGATGACAGTTACTCTTTGTGGTGACTCCCCTGTGAATAATATAGTACAGCAAGTCCATGTCACTTACAACACCTTTTTAACCACTTCAGAAATCTGAGGTGATTGCAGCACGCTGAGCTGCATTTGATGTTGGTTGCTTAGCTAGTATTTGTGATCTCAGTTTTCAAAAATCTTATGTCTCAGTCTGCCAGTTGTGCCATTCATAAATTATGGACAATTTAAAATGGTTTTTATTTATTTTTAAGTAACTCATTTGCAAAGTACTTTGAGATGAAGCAAGTGAAATGCAGCAAATAAAAGAATTTGTGATTAGTTGTTACTTTATGTTTTAAACATCTAGAAAGCTGCCTGGAGGAGAGGGACCTGAGGGGTGTTGGTCGACAGATGACTGAACATGAGCCAGCAGTGTGCCCAGGTGGCCAAGAAGGCCAATGGCATCCTGGCTTGTATCAGAAACGACATGACCAGCAGGTCCAGGGAGGTTATTCTCCCTCTGTACTCAGCACTGGTGAGACCACTCCTTGAATCCTGTGTTCAGTTCTGGGCCCCTCACCACAAGAAGGATGTTGAGGCTCTGGAGCGAGTCCAGAGAAGAGCAAGAAAACTGGTGAAGGGGCTGGATAACAGGTCCTATGAGGAACAGCTGAGAGAGCTGGGGTTGTTTATCCTGGAGAAGAGGAGGCTGAGAGGAGACCTCTTTGCTCTCTACAACTACCTGAGGGGAGGTAGTGGAGAGGAGGGAGCTGGCTTCTTCTCCCAAGTGACAGGGGACAGGACAAGAGGGAATGGCCTCAAGCTCCATGAGTCGAGGTTTAGTCTGGACATTAGGAAAAAAATTTTCATAGAAAGGGTCTTTGGGCACTGGAACAGGCTGCCCAGGGAGGTGGTTGATTCACCTTCCCTGGAGGTGTTTAAGGCACGAGTGGATGAGGTGCTAAAGGGACATGGTTTAGTGTTTGATAGGAATGGTTGGACTGAATGATCTGGCGGGTCTCTTCCAACCTGATTATTCTATGATTCTATGAAATACAACTGGTTGTTTCAGAGCTGCATTCACGTGAATCTGGAGTTCTGCAGAACTTCATTAAATCAAGAAGGCAGGTAATTATTTTGCAAATACTATCTTCCACAAGTCTAAGCACCCTCTGAGCACAGATGAATTCTGGATGCTTCTCCAGAAGAACTATAGTGTGCTTTATCTCGCAGAACCAGGTGCTCAAAAAACCAAGGAAGAAATACCTTCCAAGTACTGGGGGCAAAACAAGTAAAGAGATTTCTTGGACAGTGCAAGCCTGCAGGGACCACTTCCAAAGGAAGTGTCTCAAAACGTAATGGACTACACCAGACCTCTGAGCAGTTTTTGTCTGCAAGTCCAGTCATGTGCAGCAATGATGATAGCTGCAGAAAAAAAAAACCCATTCAAACACTGCAAACTGGTTTGTGTATTAGAAAATTATTCACCCAAGAATCGTTCCATTAGGGATGCAAATTTTAGACCAGGGATGACTGTAAGTTGCTTTATATAATATATATCAGTGCAATATAAGCAGTAGTTGCATATGACCACTTTCCATACCAAAGTTCAAAGTATTCTCTCATGATTTTCTGAAACAATCATTTAAAAGCCCTTCAAACTGACAAAATCTTTCTGATTGGCTCAGTGGTGCTGTGTCTCATTTTCTTGCTGCAAGGTGGGTACTTAGATGTACATGTTTCAAAAGTATTTTTCTATAAATTCAGTTACTGTTTACTATATTGGTATATGGCTGAATTTCTGTTTTCAGGCTGCCTTGCAGTTATGAAGTTCATCACTAAATAAGATACAGGCTACAAAAGTGTCAGAAATTGTATGATAGTATTATTACTGGTTTCAGTGAGATGATGCAGTCTTACATGCTGACACTAATGCCTTCATCAACTTTTGCACTGTAAAGAACGTGGGATTTATCATAGCATGTTGTTTCAGTGATGCATTAAGTGCAGAATGGACGCACTGATGAAGACACAATAGTACTCTCATTATTTTGAAGATAAGTGTGATCCTACTTTTATTGGAGTCAAAGGCGAAATGTCACGCGACGGCTAAACTATAATTCACCCTGTGAACTGTGCAATGTCAGACTGGGATCTGAGCAGTGCCATAAAATCAAGCAGCAATTTTTAAAATGTCTAGAGATGGTATTTAACTGATCCCCAGCAGTAATAAATTACAGAGGCAGGTGGAGGAAGTGGATGTATTTTGGTTGGTACATTTCAGTTTGAAGTCTTCGTCAGGTTTCCGTGTTTGTGGCAGAAAGTTTATAAACAGAATGTGCATCCATTTAAAAACATTTAAAAGGATATGTGTGAATTAGTGTTGCTGGCTGTTGACTTTGTAAAGAAAACCCTTTCACAAATTTAAAGCAAACAAATTTTTAGGATTTAAAATTTAGAATTGTTTAGAATTGTAACCTGATAGAAGGAAGAATTACATCAGTGTGATACAGGCAACTATTTGGACGAGTTCTAACAGCTTTTTGGAATTTATAAGACACTAGCAAGCCGTCATCAACTGGAGACTTTTGCTTTTAAATGTCATTTTATGACACCGATGACTCAAAGAAAGAACTAAACTGGTCTAATAAGGTGTCCAGTTCTAGAGTCCTCAGCATAAAAAGGATAAGAAGCTGTTGGAATGAGTTCAGAGAAGGGCTACAAAGATGATCAGAGGGTTGGAGCACCTCCCATGTGGGGACAGGCTGAAAGAGTTGGGTTTGTTCAGTCTGGAGAAGGCTCCAAGGAGATTTTATAGTGTCCTTCCAGTACCCAAAAGGGCTACAAGACAGCTGAGGAGGGACTGTTTACACAGGCATGTAGTGATAGGACTAGGGGCAATGACTATAAATTGGAGAGGGGAAGACTGAGACTAGACATTAGGAGGAAACTCTTCACCATGTGAGAGATGAAGCACTGGAAAATGTTGCCCAGGGAAGCTGTGGCTGGCCCCATCCCTAGAGGTGTTGGATGGGGCCTTTAGCAGCCTGGTCTAGTGACAGGTGTCGCAGGGGAGCTGCAATTAGATGATCTTTACAGTCCCTTCCAACTCAAACCATTGTATGATTCTATGATTCTGTGATTTGATATTATACAAAAAGTTGGTTTAATATTTTACTTTATTCATCAGCATCCTGTATTTATTAGTAAGGGCATTGCCTGGTGACAGATGTCAGCTGCAGATTTCTTGAGGTGATAGTATTGCTTGTTTTCAAAACAGCAAGTGAACAGACAAGAAAACAAATGCTTTTCCTGTACTTTGAACTCTCTTAACCTTCTTCCCCCTGCCAAATTTTGCAGTAGCATCATTTCTATCTGTGCATCTGCTAAGCAGAAGTAACATAGTTTTTAATACAGTTTAACAGTTGTCACTTGGCTGATAATTTGCATTCTTAATATTTCAACTTGTAGTCATCATCATTGAGCTGGCCCTTCACAATCTTAGTGCAATGATGTGATTTGAAGTATTTAACCTCTTGGATCAAGGGAACTGAAGCGCTGAATTAAAAACAGTTTAAAAAAGCTTTGCTAAGATTAGGCAGAATGGAATGCACACTGCTGAAGTATTTGTATTAAGCGCTAGTTAAAGAGACACACTGGGAATGGCTTTCTCAGCTGAAAATGCTGTTATGTGTATGTAGCACACATCCCCAGGGACACATGATGTGTACAATTTACTTTAGTTTTACAGTTAGATATGCTCAACATAGATTGGGAAGCTGCATCTAGCCTCAGAGCAGTAGGGAAATGCCATTGACCAGAGCAGAATTAGAGCAAGGTACCATCCAAGGGTGGCTCATCACTGCCTCTGTCATGCTACATTCTGGACATTTCATCAAGCTGAAATAGTGTCCCCTTCCCAAAATCCATCTCAGTTTCTGAGTATTGTTATGTTTAGAAATAATTTGCATGACTCTCCTATTTAAGGTAAAATATTATGGTCGAGATAGTCATATAGAGGATACATTAACACATCCTGTAAGTTACCTATCATGTGAAACACTATACATTGGCAGCAGATGAAATGTTAAGTGTTCTGGGTTAAAATTCTATATTGGAAAGACATTTGAGCGACATCCTAATGGAAATGTGTGAATCACTTTAACCTTGGCAGAAAAGTGTCAGTAGGCATTAGGCTTTACCACGGCAATAAAGCGATGCTGAGGGAGTCACCTTACCTATCCTCACAGTGCCTGTTATGTAAGGCACTGTCTACTCTCCTGAGCAGTTTGGGATTTTTCCTCTGCAGAGAGTGACAGGTCCTAGGCCAGATGAATCTGAGGGCGGCAGCACAGCCAGACAGCATTTGGCACCCGGGCAGCACAACAGCTGCACCTCCCTCAGGCCACAATGTCAGGGAAGGTTCTGCTGTGGCTGTACATTCGAATCAGAAACCGGGTATTACAGGAATGTGAGGAGGGTGGGTGCAGGACTCTTCCTCTATGCTGAGGAAGCCACTCGTAGTAGGTGGAAAAATCACTAAATAAATCTTTCATCACCAGGAGGATTTCCCTGTGTTATATGAATGGTTGAAGGTCATCCTGAAAAATCTAAAGTCCTGCTGGATAAAGATGTTCCTGAAAGAACTTTCGCTTTGTTGAAGTTTCCTTCTCATGAGCAGTATATTGCCTGGGGGGCAATTTCTCCAGACTCTGTGTCTAGCCCCTGGCTCTTGGCAGGGGTGGAAATGGAAAGTACAGTTTTTTGAAGCTGAATGTTACTAACTATTGTTTGAGTGAAGTTGAGCCAAAAGTGCCACCTATCTTCTCTGTTTCTAAATAACTACTTGACAAGGCACAGAAGACTTGAAGAAGAGTTTCAATAATTGACTTCAATAATGGCACTAAAAAGTATTAATTAATACTCAAATTACATGTTTCAGATCAAACTATGCTTTTAAGCATCAAAGAATTCAAGAAACCCCTCACTCATCTATGTGTCATGCCTCCTAGATGTGACTCCTACTCTTTTACAGAGTGGAAAGGAGCAGAGGAAACCAGACTGGTTTTACCTGGGCAAGTCTGTGAATGTCTTATCCCATGGTACCTTCCAGCAAAGGCATTGCAGCTATGACCCCTGGGGCAGGGCACTCCTTTACTGCAGCTTCTCTCACCTGAAAGACTGCTCTGCCTACTGTTCAAGTTTATATGTACTAATCCTGCAACTTCTGCTATGCTTAAGCATTTGCTATACGTAATGTGGGGGATTTTTTTATACTACATTATTCATATACGTTAACTAGCCCAATTTAAAACTTGTCTTATCCCAGTATGGAAAAGAATAAAAAGTTTCAGTGAGTTATTTGACATCATTCATTGAAACACTGGAAAAATGTGTCAGAGTGAGTTCTTCAGTTCTGCACTACGTCTTCTGAACCTCCTCATCATGAGAACTGGAGTGGATTTCAATCTGGATATGGTTGTCACTCCGTCTCCTTCTAACTTCATGGTCTAGAAATAACTATTGCAAACAAACAAGTAGAGCAATAGCCCTCAGTATGATTTTTCAGAAAAACACAGTAAGTGTCATCTTTGTCACAAGACTTTTACCAAATAGCAAGAAGCCTTCAGAAAGTCTTCTTTTTGACTAAGTAATGCTAAGTCACAACAGAAAGGAAGCTGAATGCTCTTTGAACATCATTTGCACTGAGTTACTTTTACAAAACTTAATCTGAAATGTTAGAAGGTTTTCTGAATTTTCTCTTGCTTGTCCTTATGTGCAAGGATATCTGAAAGTTTATTTCACGTCTTTGCAGATATTGCTAACATCCAAAGAAAAGATGATGAGCACTGTAGTGGTGGGATAAAGGTCTACTTTCTTTTAATTTAACAACTATTGAAAAGGCCACTGACTATCCACAAGGTTAGTACTGTTAGTCAGAACTGATCTTCTCAGGATTTAAGATGATGGATCCACAGTCTTAACAGTTCTGGCCATGTGTTGATGCTGGTGAAGGAAAGCAGCCTCTGTGATTAGTTACACTCACATATTGTGGTGTTCAATTGCTATTCCCAGTCCTCCTTTGCATATCTGAGGTCTTGTTTGACTCTTAATGCTTCATAAATTAATTTTGCAGTAAGATAATCATGGAGAGCAAGAGGCAGAGGGAAGTGTTCTAGATAAGGTGACATAATTGCTTTCTCTGCAGATTGAGATTTAATAGAGCTGCACAGTCATAGGCATTATTTAAATTTTTTGTGAGTCCCCACTATCAACAAAGGGAGAAGAAAAATTACTAGTGAACTCTAATATTCTAAAATAAAGGAAACTAATAAAATAGCTGACAAGATGGTAAAGCCCTATTGACTTTTTTGATGGATCACCATGAGCTTGCTGAAACACTAATTGACAGACATTACATAAAATCTAAAATCATCAAATAAGTGAAGAGCAACTTGAGGATCTATAAAATTGAAATCAGTAGAAAAGACCCATTGACTTAAGTGGAAGGAAATCCTGGCTGTTAAACAGCAACTTGTCTCAATTATAATATAAAACCTAATCATGACATAACAAAACCTCCTATATTTTATTGCTCCTGTATTTCTGTCTCCTTCATTCACCCATGAATGTGACAACAGAATAATTTATATTCCTAAAGCAGTCCTCCTTGATAATGGAGTTGATGTAAGTTTTCAAACTGCACCCCATGACATAACTATGAATTATAGCATTTTTATTCTTCATCCCCTGATCTGTCTTTGTGGCAGTCCTTTTCTCTCTGACTGAGGTATAATCCCCACAGCACGAGATTAGTCTGCAGATGCAAAGTGCTTGCTGAACAAACGGGAGTCATAACAGACAGGAGGAGGAATACCTCCACCTGCACCCTACTGTAGAATAAATTAATAAGAGATTTTTAGTATGTGTGACAGAAATAAATCAACTGATATCTTTTACTATGTCTAAATGGTTTCCTTGTTTCTTCTTATGGCCAACTCTTAGAGGCATCTGCAGGCTTTTTCAAGTGGATGATTGTTAGCTGCCTATTGACTTCATTTTTTGGCCTGCAACAGAGTGGGGATTGGTCACTCAGAAGGCAGAGTACTCACTATAGGACAAACAAAAAGCTTTATAAAATTTTATAAATCAATTATTTTAGACTGCCTCAGCTGCCTCAGAAAAAAAGATGAGAAGCACAGCCCAGAATGCAATGAGGATGGGTTGAGGACATCCATGTAAACATCTCCAGAGGTTCACAAGGTGGTGAATGGTTGGTCCAGCTGTACTTGTAGGCAGTATGAAGCATGGCAACTTCATGGTCCTTACTAGGAACAGACTGCTTATCTTTATAGCAGTAGGGAGAGCTCCCCACATGTCACTTAAGTTGTGTATAGTGCTTCTGGCTACTGAACCTGCGCTTGTTAGGATGGAAATGGTGTAAGTTCAGTTTGGAGTCTTGCTTACTGCTTTCAAACTGCTTCCCTTAGATTAATTTAAACAATAGTCCAGGACTATGTCCAGAGTTTCCTAGAGGCTTGATCGGCATCAAATGCACTGTTGTATGTTTCTCTCTGAAGGGCCTGAAATCCCCCTGCCTGGCATAGAGGGGAGAAAACTCTTGTGTTGCCATTTTGAAAAAAGAGACAATTATTATAATACGCTAAAATGTTCTTAACCTGAAAATGAAGAAAGACACAGAAATGTGTACATGTTATGCTGCCCTATGATCACCCAAAGCTAGATCTTTTTCCAGACTCTAATACAAGGAGAAGTGTCATGCAACATGACTGCTCTTCTGTGAAGACTGTCAGCAGCTTGCATATGGACATGAAAGAAAGATCATGGATTTCAGTCCTTGCCCTCGCAAAGAGGCAAGAAATCTCTTTCTATTGGATGCCTCTGAAGAAGAAGGAAGGTGCCACACAACAACGTCTCCCTGCAGAGGAACAGCAATGATAGTGCAAAAATAATGGAAACACATGTTTCCATTTTTCCTACAGTCTCAAGGCAAGAGAATTAGATCTTTTTGTACTATTATTTTACTCTGGCATATTGTGTGAAAGTTAGTCCAAGGAAAAAATGTGATATAAAGAGATCTTCAAATTTATTCCTGCCTCATTGCTATTATTTCTAACATTTGTAGCAATTCCACAAAGTTACTCAGAGTAACTGTACTATTTTTTATTTTGAGAGCATGATGCTGTGTCAAGATTTTCTACTTTCAGTTCAGATCCTCAGCAAAACAACCATGCAAAGCACCAAGCAGATTATACATGTAGCCTACTAATCTGACAATGGTAGAAAAGTAGATCATTTCCCAAATACATACGAATGTCTTTATTTCTGTAATTTCTAACATCCTAATGGTATTTAAGTGTAATCACATAAGAAAAGTTTCTTTTTAGTCATCCAGACCTGAGAATGGAATATTGCATGCTTTAATACTCTGAAACAATTAGTATTTTACAAAATATTGAGAGTTGCTTCTGCTAGAAAAATAGTCTTGTATTTTACAAAATATTGAAAGTTGCTTCTGCTAGAAAAATAGTCTCTTAAAGAGTGTGACAAAACACAAAGAGCAGCGATACCCCAGTGATTTGCTTACTAACTCTGGTTTTATATTGAGGTGGAAAGATGGACGGGCACACACACACATCCACACATTTTTGTGTATTTATTTTATTGTATCTGTAGTGCTGTAAAATCTATGGAGGGAGGGTGGATAAGTCTGAGGACAATTATGGCACTGCACCCACATGCAGAGCACGAATATACTTTTATTTGGAGTAACTGCCTGCTGAGATTTGTGGTACTTCTGCTGTTCTAGTCTTGTTAAATCTGTTGGATAGACAAGTCATCTTTTGAACCATACCTTGCACTTTTCTCAGGTAGACAGGTGTGTTGGAGGATTTTATTTGCCACTGCTATGCCTCGTGTTGTAATTCTCTTTGTAACAACAGAGCACAGAATGATTTAAGAAAATTAATGTAATGGTATTTTATGACCATATTTAATGTCTTCCACCCACATGCGCAGGAGGCTGCTCAAGAGAGAGCAAAAGAAGAATAAGGTCACTTTACATTAGCTAGATAATTTGAAACTAAATATATATTGTTATATCTGTGAGCTTGTAAATCTAGTAATTTCCTAGTAGAAAGAAGTGTTCTATCCCCATTCTCCTTCAAAAAGTGTTCCTGTTATACTTACCAGTAATATTGCAAAGATGCCTGGAAGAGCTGGCCCTTTGCATATCTCCTATATATCTGCTTGTAAAGTCACTTCAGAGAAGCCTGGAGAGCCTGAGTTTAAGGCAGTCCTCTTAAAAATAATTAATAGTAAGAACTCTTCACAGTTACTCTCATGTCACAATTTTACTTGTTGGATCTTGGGGATGAGACAGGTGTGGGGCTGGGTAAATCCATGCTCTTAATAATGTGCTTCCATCCTATGCATAAGCCAGTTGTTGATAAGGATTTTCCATTTATTATCAGAAGGGGACCATCTGGGACTATCCTTTGTCACTGCATTTTCTGCATTTCAGATGTTCCTGTTTTCCTTCATTTACTCCTGTCATTTCACCTCATTCTCTACTTGTACAGCCAGTGAGATAATCATTTACACACATGATCTTTTATCCTTGCGGTCATATTGAATCAGTATGCTCCTTTACTCATGCTCAACCATATTGAATCAGTCAGTCAGTCATCTCACATCACATCCAGGTGGGTAGCCAGGCATATTTACTTCCAGACTTACTCTCAGTCATATTTCCTGACCTGTTCAGTTGCACTCATTCATTACCACTAACCCTTAAACAACAGCATTAGCTCAAGAGAACTTTGATTCATAGAGTTTCTTTACCAAACTCTCGTTTGCAGTTCTATTTCTCAGGCATTTGTTGACTAGAGATTGCTTTAAATTTATTTCTTTGGAGGAAACAAAGGGATTGTGTTTTGTGAATGCCTCCTGTGTTCATAACTTGAGCATGTTAAGGAGACCACATGATTTGTCTTTTTTTAGCGGCTATATCTAGATCTGCATTAGCTTTCTAGCCAGCACAGCTGAGACCAGACTAATTGCAACTCTAAGGATGGGATATAATATGATTATATATGCATACATGTACATAATTAATGGTGTCCAAATAAGAACTCTTGTTCTCCTCCTTTATTCCTCATAGACAGACGAGACAGTCAAGTTTTGTCCAGAGAGATAATATACCTGATTTGAGCAGTTGATATAGCTGGAAAAAAACTGACCCTTTCTAAGCTACTGAAACCCATTTGACATTCCTTCAAGTTGCACCTTCTTCCTGTGCTTTTCTCTGTAAATTTATTAGTAATCATAGCTGGGTTTATGCAGGCAAAATATGATTATTCATCTAGTGAACAACAGCACAGAGAGAACAGTGTACATGTGGTTTTGTGAAGTATGTAGATATTCAAAGCAGATGACTGTTACCTATTTCTGTTCCTTGTGCAAACGAGGTCTGTGTTTTATGAGTGATCCCATGGAGAATATTTCAAAACAGGAATTAATTCATTAGTTCACTGCTCTGCTCCAGCAGCAGCAGATATATGAGAAGCCCAGCAGCAATTCTCTTTGCAAAGCTCTGCCACAACGTATTCTCAGCAGTGTTAATGAGTGCACATTTCTATTTTACACAGGAGCTCTATCTGATATTGCAAATCAGCTGAAAATATAAAACTTTGATTATGGATAACATAGATAACATCATATTTGTAGTAGCACTGCTGATACAAGGCGACTGATTGAGTAAGAGAAATACTGACATTTTTCTCTGCCTTGTACTTTGCTCATCTGTCTTGTCTGAGTATATGCTGCGATTACATCCATTTGCCATCTCTTGGCAACCTTCATTTCTCTTCTACATCCTCAGCTGGTATTCTGTGACTTAATTTTGTCCACTGTATGTCCTGTTTTTGAGCTAGCTGTCCTACTTAGGTGCAATTACTTTTCCATGTATCACTGATTAATAATTTCCTAGATGGATGTTTGTTATAAAACCATTCATTGATCTTCCTGACTTGCACTGAAATATTTAACACCTTATATATTTCAGTGCTAAAAAAAAACATTCTGTAGAGACCTTTTATTTCTGCTCTATACATCATTGTTAGCAGGATGCATTTTTTAAATACTTGAAAAGAGAGATGAGCTGGTACTTCAGAAAGTTATAGGATTTATGAGACACTACAACTGAGCTTTGTTCTCTGATATCCATTCTCTCAGGACTTGTGCTTTGAATGCCCATGTTATCTTTATCTGTGGTTTTGCTGGAGTTTCTCATCCTACAGAAACCAGCATTTCCAATGAGATATATCTATGTTCTCTGTGTTTGCTTCATGCTCAGACTTTAATTTCCTTGCAATAGTCTCCTTAGCACAAACACAAACCTCCCATTATTATCTCCTTGGATATAAACACAGTGGGATCTGTAAATGTCAGGTGCTTGACCATTTTCTTGCTAATGAACCACTTCTGAAAAGCTTCTTTCAGGCAGGCTGTAACCAATGCAGGTGACATTAATAGGCTCACAATCTCACATTTCTTCTTACACTAGCCTGAAAGTTCCTGCCTTCTTTAGCTGTCATTACTGGAATAATTAATTTCTAATATGGTGTCTGGAACTTTCTAACCCCAAACCAAGATACTTTGAATGCAAGTTATGAACACAAAATCAGGGAATCACATCCAGTGTACAGGCAGAGAAGTTGCAGTTAAACACTATATTATTGTCCACTGCAGGTAAAACTGATCCTACCCACTTCATAAAATGTAGGAGACAAATTGCAATGACTTTTGCTACATTATGCCACCACTTGAGGTGGTAATATAAGTAGGTACCTTTTGTGCAGCTAATCTCCTGAGAGGAGCTGAAAGGGGAAAGCTGAATGAAGGCCTTTTCACATAGCCGTTCTCCTCACCAGTACGTGTACTACATTAGTTGTCATTGTGGCAGCAAATCTAAAAATAGTACATAGTCAGCATTTGATCATCAAGTTCAGTTCTCAGCTACTCCTGTAATTCCCATTCTCCAAATTTTACCCCACTGCAAAGGGATTATTGCTTTGTGATGGACAACTGATTCCAAGGGCATCACTGAATCCTTTATCAGTTAATTTCAAAGGTTTTATATTAGTCAGAGCCATGATTTATTGAATTTAGTTGGGTTTTTTTCACCCTCTCACAATGAAGATTCCTGTTTATGTTTCAAGTTCTTCCATTGAAAAAAAATGTTCAAAAGAAGGATACTCATGAAGTGTAACCTAACATCTATGAATAAAATCAGCGTAACTCAAACTCTAGAGCAGTGATTTACCATTTATCCAATAGGTAAATAATACTCTTAAGTTACACTGGCTATTCTACTGTACTTGGAGGAGCAGAAACTCAAGACTATCACTGTTCAGTTTTTCCTCTTTCTTCTCCTGCTTATTCTGCAGAAGCCAAATTGTCTCTGTGACCTAATTAAGAAAATAGTAGGTGTCTACATTTTATGATAGTTTGGGTTCAATGGTAAAAAAATCTCTCTTATGTGAGCCTCTATGCAACACTGCAATATAGATGGTTATGCTCTAGATGGCAATAACAGTGATAGCTGTTGTGATTAATATACCCCATAATCAACATAACAAAGACATAGTCAGATCAGTAAGACAACCTTGATGATGATGATGAGTGATTAACAGGAAGATTTTCTCAGCTCCAGATCATGGATCGAATATTCAGGACGGAATTTCAACCACCTCATTCTGAAATTGTTGTTGGTTGGGGCAAAGAACACAATTTGGCCTCCTGTGATTCTGTGCATCATCATTTTCTTCATTCTTGCTGCTCAGTGCTCTGTGCAGGGACTTGCTATTCCTCTTTGCTCTGTAAAATTCCAAACACACTCCTAGGTTTTGCAATAAATATTAAAAAGCAGTCCTAAAAACAGAGTAATACAACTGCTTTCAAAACAAGGATGTTTATGCTTTGCATAGCTCTAACTTCCACATATTTCTCCAAGTATTCCTTGTGTATTTAGTTGCTTTTAATAATTACAATGCAGGAAAAGGGAAGAGTATTCATCTGGCTACTGTGCACAAGGAAGATGATGTAATAAATGCAGTCTTTCTCCTGTGAGCATATCTTTTTACAGCATCTATCTTAACAGTTTATAAGCCATTGCTGTCCTTCTATCCTGAGATAAATTAACATTGAATAATTGCAGTGCAAGGTCAGAAATCAATTAAATGGAAATTACAGCTATTTGTTTAAAAAGCTCAAGTAATATTTTATGTCACAAACCTCTTAGGTGACAGGTCAAATGGGTTAATCAGCAACCAGTTTCCTCTGCAACCCTGACTCAAATTTGCCCTTAGCAGGAGTGATAGAAAAGTCCCATACACCTACTTATGATCAGTGGCAAAGACGTGAGGGATTTAGGGGAAACTATAAAAGTTATTGACATCCACCACTGCTTTGTTACTAGCATGTCTTACCACAGCTGGACAGCATTGATTTTAAATAGTGGAGAGTTATACTCTGTGCCTCTGAATGAACACGTACAGCTTTCCTGCTCATACAGAAGCATGAAATGTATCAGGCCAAACACTGTGTTACACCATAATTTGGGATCCAGATTTTTCATCTAAATCCTAGGTTTTCCAAATAGTCCTTGCCTACTCCCAAGGACATGTCTCAATTTCTTTATGGCCCCTCTTTCTCAACAAAATTTGTGAGTTTTTTCCAATTCCTCCTTGTTTCCTGCAATAATCAAAATTGTAAAGCAATTATTATAATGTTGGAAACAAAGAACCACATCTTTTAACTGTAAAATATGATATCAATATATTCATGAGATCTGTGCTGAAAATGTAATAAAAATTTTTCTCACTCAGTGTTTTGGTTGAAAAAGTGATTTTTAACTAATCCAGAGCTTGTTAAGAAAATGTAAAAAGCAGCACCTTCCACAAGGGTGTAACTTAAAACAAAATATGTTTTTATAAACACCAAAGAAAATGTAACAAGCACAACTAACCTCAGCTTGCAAACCATTCCCAGAAAAATTAAAATATTGTTACAGGATAGCATACATTTGTTTTATCGTCTCATTTATAAAAAAAATAAAAAAACACAATAGACCAGCCAGCAAAAATATATTGTTCATTCCCAGATCTTGGCCATAGTTTATCAGCATGGAAGGTATCAGCAAAGTGTTGTCTAGATGGCAGATGGACATTTTCCTTCTGATACTTGGGAAGTTGTGTTAGTAGTATGTTAGGAAGTTTGCTAAATTGCTTCCTGGCTATTATGCACTGACTTGGTATACGTTGTTGTTGTTATGCAGTTCCAAACCCAATTACTGATAATTATACAACTTCATATAAACAGTTATTTTTCTCTAAATAAATAAAGCATAGAGCTCTTTTCTGTACTGTATTAATACAAAGCTGACTTCAGCCAGGTGCACAGTGAGATGGTTTCAGCTTGATTCAAACCACAGATAAATGTTTAAGATACCCAATTGCATTAGGTGTCAGAGGGATGTCCTGGATCATTAAGTTCATCTCAGAGCTGAACAGCTTTTTGCCCTCTCTGCATCTAATGGGGTGATGCTCTAGAACCTAACATGGGAATACTGCTCCATATACTCTTTGCTTTTTCTTTATCAAAAAACCCCCTTTTTTATTTTTGCCATTTTCTTTCTCTGTTAACTGAACAGCAGGAGAAAAAGCACATGGAGTGGTGAAAGGAAGAGCAACAAAATCTTCTGTGAAAATTGCTACTCATTGATTCTCATTCAGGAATGCCCAAGAATGTAAAATAGACATAAAACATCAAATTCCTTGCTTTTCTATTTTTCAGTTTTCTAAACTGTACTTTATTTTAGTAAGTACTGAATAAAATTAACAAACTTCTCTGATACTATAATTACTCATGATCTCTTTATATTGTCATACATTAAATTAACTGAGAATGCATAATCGCTGTCATTAATACCTCCTGTCTCCTTAAATGAAACAAAACATAGAGGCACAGGTTTATCCACCGTGTCTACATAGAAGTATCTGAACTTGTAAGATGGATTTGGCTCCATCTCCAGGGATGCTCCCTCAAACCCATCAGGTCTCACTTCTCTTAATTTGCTAAAAATGCGAAGACTCTAATCCCATTAGAGAGGTCCCAATGCCAGTGGTGTGTTGCAAAAGATGGTGCATCTAATAGCCAAGTAGGGTGTCACAGAGGGTCAAACAGGATGATTTTCTGTCTGTAATAATACCTTTGAGTAAAGCAGAGCAGAATTGAACATGTGCTACCTTTCCTTAGAGAATACATTTTCTGTGCACCAGGCTATAGAGGGAGGTACAATGAGACCTTTTTACATGAATGCTCTATAAAATAATAGACTTACTAAGGTAAGTTATTTTGAGGACTCTTAACGGGTGAAATTATACAAGAATGAACTCACTTAAACACCTGAAAAATAAGTTCTGCATCACAAATATATAAATTTCACATACCAGCAGGGAACTTCAGTCAACATTAGTCTTGTGCAACATGCTTATGTCTGTAAAATGGGTTTCTACTGTACTTTGGCTTTGAAAACATTATTCACTGTTTCCTAGTACAAAGCCCCAGCAGGCATGCACTTGGCTAGCTAGTGAAGAACTCTGCCCCAGTTTTCCATAAGGCTTTCATGAAGGGATTTGTAACAACCAGTGGTTACTGCAGCAGAAAGACTAAAATGTTGTACTGTGGCACTTTTGAAACAAACACAAAAGTTCAATCACCTCAGCTCTTACAGGCTAATGATGTGCTATAAACAGTGGCATATTGCTAGCAATGTATAATCCATACTCAAAGCAGCCATTCATTAAGACTTATAATTTCTTTTCTATATACTCCACTCCTCATGTTAAAACCATAGATTTTAGAAGATTCAATTGGTGACTCAGCCTCCCTCTGGTGCCCATAACCTGCAGGTCTCAATTTACTGAGAGCTTTAAAGAGAGTCTCCAGCATATACATTGCTCAAGCTCCCTACATCTCTCAGGTCTCTTTTGCACAGAGCAGCTGTTGTCTGAGTATCTGTGATGCATCCAGGAAGGTCAAAGGGCTCATCAGCATAGCTGCAAAATGTAAAGCCTGAGGCTGCAACAAACAAACCTGGAGAACAAGCAGCAAGCTGCAGTCAACACAAGGCTCAGGGCTGGTCTACAGTACTGTAACTGTTGAGTAAGCATAATTAGGTTGTTAAATACTAGCTAGGATTAGTTTAAAGTGAAGGAAGACACCTCCTTAGCCAAGAAAAAATTGGCTTATCAGAATCGATGTTGTCCCCAATCCTCCATTCTTTATACTTCGCTTCACAACTGAAACCCTGCTTTTTTCTTCTGACTGTTTCTCTGTTCCCAGCAGTTCAGAAGCCTCTCTTGCTTAGTTTCTTTTATTCTTGGGGGTTTTTTTCTGTCTTTCCAAATTTCTCTGTCTTTCCAAATTTCTCTGTATTAAGTAAAGTTATGGCTTCAACCCCTATGAGGAAGAGTGTGGAAAAAAGCTGTAAGAAATAGCTGTAAGAAATTTTTATCATAAAGAAGGTTTTTTTTTGTAAATCAATACAGGAAAGTATATCCAGTCACAGAGGAATAGATGCCATTTATGAGCCTCTTTACATATCTTGGATCTCCCTTTGTACCTGAATTCATAAAAAATGTAGCTCAGAAACTGCTGAGATTAGGTCTTCTCCATTGTGGAAGAATAAGTCTTATGAGTAACAGCACTGTCAAGCTGTATTATTGCAAGCAACAAATTATTTGGTAAAATGCAAAAGGAGATGGATAGCCACTCTTCTGGAATGTCTGCCCGTGTCACCCCAAGATGAGTCTGACCAGTATGCAGAAACCCTACCTGAGTATTGTAGCATTGGTTAGCAACCTCATATGAAAAGGCATAATAAAGTGTGACTGTACTGATAGGATTTCATTCTCAGTACCAGAAGAAAGACACTAAATTGGATTGAATGAGCTTTACTCCCAAAAGGGGAACGAACAATAAGCATTGTCAAACTATTATGGGTTAAATATATAATGTAATAATGAAGAACTTTGTAATGATAGACCATGCAGTTTTACAGTGTTCACCCTGAAAGACACAAATTTGCCCATTATTGCATTTGCAAGATTGGATTTTATTTAAAATGACTGTATTTGTATTTGATTTCAACCATTGCAAATACTGGTTGTATTCATCTGGTCTGTTTGCTGGATTTGGAACACATTCTACTATTCTGGAGAACCCAATATTTAGATGAAGAATAAAAAATGCTGAATTTGTTAAAAGAACTAAAAAATTTCAGGAATGTGTACATTAATACTAGCATTCATGCAGACAGTCTTTCTGGAAACTCGAAAAATGTGTGTGTATGTCTGCAGAAAGACGTCTTGAATTAGAGAGAAAGTACCTTTGAGGAAAGCATTTTCCTCTCAAATCTCTAAGAGAATGAAAAAAATCATGTTCTGCAGGTTCCATGTGACAGCTATGGCAGTAATCAAGCTTCTTAGTGGAGTCTTAGGAGCTCATAACTTTCCCATGAGCCAATCTCAAATTAACCCTTTTGTATCCTGAAATTCATACACAAAAGAGAGTTTGAAATGTCTTATGTGTGTCATTTGCTTCCACAACCCTTGTGTTGTTTCTGCACAGTCTTTGTCCAGACCCTTTTTTTAATGTCAGGATGAGCATATGACAGTCATGTATTAGGATAATACAATGTACGTTGTGCCCAACTCTGAGGCATATAACTTATGAAACAGAAGTATCAGGGACAAAGCTAGGGGCTTAGGGAACCTGGGGGAGAGTTTCAATCCAGGAGCTCTAACTGGGCCTCTTAATACTACTGTTATGTCAATAAATCCTAATAATAGCAAAAATGAAGTAGTTGAAAAAGCGTTATTATCCTTTTTCACTGCAGGCCAAGGAAGTTATTAGTTTGATTTGCAGTCAAATCTCAAGTAGAGCTGGAGAGTTGCCTGGATCCAAAAGTATTTGCCAAGCACTTACAACAAGGGACATGGGACCTAGGAAACGTGGAGACCCAACTGTGTGCACACCCTGTGGGCACCTCAGGCTATAGAAGCAGAGATGTTTAAAAGTCACCTTGCACAAATATCCAGGCTGCACAGGCGCCTCTCTAGCCCGAGTCACAGTCTTTTATGTGTAATAATAAATTAACTTTAAAGTGATAACACTGCAGGATGAAGTCCATCTCCAAGGCTTAGTGAAGAGTGGTAAAACAGAAGAAAATGCTTCTGGAAAAAGACAGTTTTCAAAAGCCTGATTACATTTTTCCAAATGATTTCCTTCTCGTTTCATTATACATTTCTGTTCCTCCCCTGGGTGCATCTGAAATAATCTGCTGACTAAAATTTCCCCTCCCAAATGGTGAAATCAACCCCCACATATCGAAGCTCAACAAAACCAGCAAAAACCTACAACTGGATTTTCTTTCCCTAAAATTACTCCTTACCTTTTATAACTCCTACACAAATAGCTGTGATATTGTAAATATGATAAATCCCTCTATGTGAGCTGAATAAATTGATTAGGAGCAAAATAATCATGTGGGCTGGACTAGATTGGCTTATTAAGGATTCAATAGCTAATTGCTCTCACAGTGGGATGATGAAGAAGGAAGAAATAAATATAGGGGAGAAATATATGTTTGTTTGTAGAATGGTTGATGGGCTGCTGGCCAGGGCAGGCTGAAAAAGCCTGCAGGAGTTTTGGATACAGTATGAACCTATTACAGCTGGTTGGCATGGAAAAAATTCAAAGGAAGACATCCACAGACTGCCGTGCCTGGAACAATACAACTGTGGTTCAAGGGTTTCTTTTTTATGGCCTGATTACAAATGCATTATAATTAACTGCACGATATACTTGCACAGCTCCTTTAATCCAATGATTTCAAAGAACTTTACAGAGCATAATTAAGTAAGGGAAGATATATGACCTGGGACCAAAACTCGAAGATGGACCTCCCAGGTTCCTACCCTTTCCTGTCCTCTTTGTTAGATGCATGTCTGTTTACTGGACTGTGAGTAGCAAAACTTGGAGGCAAAGCTAATTAATAGTAAAGTCTTGTTTGTGTGAGATAAAAAGGACAGAAGCATGTGCATTTGAGTGGTACTCTGAAAGATGGGAGGTGTCAAGCAACAATAAAATTCATGAAAGCAAATAAGGAAAATCAGAGAAGAAAAGGAGCAGAATGAGTTCATATTATTAAAGGAGTTAAGGGGAAATGTGGCAGCCTTTAAAGGACACTGGGAAGACTGTTGTGTGTCAGTGTGGGTTGTGTAATGTTCTTTATCTACAGCACCTCAGAAGTCCCATTCCCTTTAAGACTAAACATGGTTAGCCTTTCTTCTTTCTAAATAAGGGTTTGAACACAATTCTAACAACTCTAACAGCTGATGCAAAGCAAAAATCTACACTTTCAGGGAGAAAAAGGAAAAAAATTAAGTCTTCTCCCTACTATTCATTATCTGTAACTTTTTCAGCAACAAGCAAAGGACCATATGCAGTGTGCAGAGAGAAAATGATAGATTAATTAGCTCCCAGCAGATCTGCAGTTTTCCAGCCATGCAAAGCCTTCTGTTGAAAAGAAGTGCCCAGTCATTCTCTATGCCCAAGTGAGTGGAAAAGGGTGCAACTTAACACCTTCCACATTTTAGGCAAAAAATGAATAAACCAGAGGCAAGCTGCACTCTTAGTAAATGAGGAGGGAATTTAAAATAGCACAATAGTAGCTGGGAAACTGAAGTACATTTGAAAAATAAGTGGCCAGTTTTCACCAGATAAAGTTAAATTCTAGAACTGTGGATGATTTAGGTTCTATGCAGAAGTAGCAATTGTTATTGCTGCAGAAAAGCTGAAAAAAACTCAAAAAACTCTGAAAAATTGCTAGCTGGCTGATCTGATGAGACAGACCACAGGCCAGTGAGGTCTCCGTGTCACTGAAAATTCAGAAAAAACAAGGACAGTTAGTAGCCTTTTGCTAAAATGAGTATTCCAGGACTGTAGGCTGTATGGCTTCTTTAGCAAATTGTCCCAGTGAAGTAAAGCAGAACCTGAGTAGTATAAATCTGTCTGTAATACAGTTCAAAATAGTGAATAAGTATCAGGATAGAGGTACTACTGAAATACTAGAGAAGTGCAAATATATAAGCTGTAGACAAACCCTGTGCCATAATTGTCAAAAATAAAAACAGAATGGTAATAAAAAAAGAGGCCTAATTCATAGCACTAGGACTTCAGGTAATTACTGAGTAGAACATCTCAAGGAATCTGAACAAATTGTAAAACCCACCATGCGACCATTATAGCTGCAGGAAGCAGGGACACATATGTATCTGCCCAGAGCCAGGTGTGTTCCTACATGACCCTCTCCCAAGAATCTCCTAGGAGAAGGTATCATCTGCAGCAGGAAAATAAGAGTCGCATCACAGAGATGGACAATGATGCTCTCCAGGGAGGTTATTCTCCCTCTGTACTTGGCACTGGTGAGACTGCACCTCGAATACTGTGTTCAGTTCTGGGCCCCTCACCACAAGAAGGATGTTGAGGCTCTGGATTGAATCCAGAGAAGGGCAACAAAGCTGGTGAAGGGGCTGGAGAACAAGTCTTACGAGGAACAGCTAAGAGAGCTGAGGTTGTTTAGCCTGGAGAAGAGGAGGCTGAGGGGAGACCTCATTGCTCTCTACAACTACCTGAAAGGAGATTGTGGAGAGGATGGAGGTGGCCTCTTCTCCCAAGTGACAGGGGACAGGATGAAAGGGAATAGCCTTGAGATCCACCAGGGGATTTTTAGGCTGGACGTTAGGAAAAAAATATTCACAAAAAGGGTCATTGGGGCACTGGAACAGGCTGCCCAAGGAGGTGGTTGATTCACCCTCCCTGCAGGTGCTTAAGGCATGGGTGGACGAGGTGCTAAGGGGCATGGTTTAGTGACTGATAGGAATGGTTGGACTCAATGATCCGGTGGGTCTCTTCCAACCTTGTGGTGAGTCTATGATTCTATGATTCTATGATTCTATGATTCTATTCACGAATGCTCACAATGAGCTTGGAGACTCTGAATAAAAAGAGCAATACAATATACATGTAAAGTGTTATTTTTTCTTTCACACAAATTTGGTAAAGTTAATGAGGACATTGAGACATTCCATTAATCATAACCGCAATACCAGTGTCTCTCAACATTTTATTGATTAAGTTACTGGAAATATAACAGCTCCGAGTGTCTTGCTTTTTTATACCATGAAATTAAGTGCACTCTACATACAACTACATTTATTCATTACACCTGAATTCTATTCCAATGTGTTTTTTCTGCGCAACCTCTTTCACAGTAGAAGAATATGATCCTATGTAAAGTCTACAACCACATTTTTCTTATAACACTTCGCAATAAGTGAACTTAAATTCATGCTAAATTATAATGGAGCTTCCGTAGAATTACATATTACATCTACATGGCTATCCAGGGAACAGTTCAATTAATATCACAGCGAATAGTAGAGGAGTTTATGTGATTTGCTGCTTACTATAGCAGAGAAGCATTTACATTTTACCTTTGAAAGACATCTTCCTTATTTTTCTATACAAACACTTTCCTGCTTGGAAATAGCACGTGTGAAAGTATTAGCTGAGTAAGGCTTTTCAGGACTAGAGCTGTTGTATTTTCACTTATTACTAGGCCTTGATTTTTTTTAAAGCCTTGCTGTGAATACAGACATTTTACAAACACTTTTTTTTTTTTTTGTAATTTGAAATACATTTTACAATTAAGTTTGCATTTGTTTATAGTAAATTTGAAAAAAGTTTCTCTAATACACATGTAAGTAGTGATAACCACTTCTTTCCTTGTTACTTAAAGTTGTAAAAACTTAAAAAAAAAAAACAAACAAACCAGACACAATCTTGAAATGATAAAAAACAAATACCTGTTAAAAAATACTTAGTCACTAACTAGCAGAAGCTGGTAAAATACATAATTATTTGTATTATTTATTGCTGAACATTTCTGTTCCAGTACTATCTACTGAGTTCATGTTGACTGGGTAACACACACTTACAGAGATACCTTTCCAAACTAAGTAGTTGGGCCCCATAAAAATTTTGGAGGAAATAATAGAAATGAAAAGATATCTTTAATATTTTTTTTGCTTAAATTACCTTTGAACTGACAAACAACTTCTCCTATTATGTCACCAAACTAGCGAAGCTTTAAGAATACAAAGAAAATAAGGATGCAGATCATCAGTGAGCAATATTGGATTTGAGGTACTTTGCCTACCTTCCAGATACACATAAAAACCAAAAAAAGTGTAAGGGATGGAGTGAAGATTGTATAAGATGCTGCAAGTTCTTATTTTCTCATTTTTTTATTTTACTTCATAAATATATTGCACAATAATACTAGCTTATTTCTCTGGGGTGTTTTGCTTTTGAAGGGTGAGAGAGTTAATGTTGGTACAGTCTGGAACATTGGTAATGCCCATCATAACCACAGTAGAAGAGTCAGCTACTCCTGTCTTTTATGAATGACATAAATAAGGACTTCAAACATCTGAAAATGGTGATCTTGGGGGCATTATTGACTCTGCTTAGTCCCACAAATCCCTAACTACTTATGATTAATAGCATCTGTTTTTCTTTGGGAATAACTGTCACTCATTGGTGAGTTTGATAGGAGTACCACTAAGTACAGGGTTTATAATTGTATATTGCTCACTGCAAACATATACAGTACAGATGAAGACCAGATTGACATCTTAGGTGTCTGTCAGTCATATACACCCGTGTTTTCAAAAAATCGTCCAAACAAGAGAAGAGAAGGCAAGGCAAGGCAAAGGGCCGATCTATCAATGCGTACACATACACGAAGGGTGTTTTCAGTGGTGCCCAGTGCCAGGACAAGACGCAGTGGGTACACATTAAAACACAGGAGATACCGTCTGATATTAGGAAGCTTTTTTGGTTCATTTTTGTTTTTGTTTTTTTGCTGTGAGGGTGATTGAGCACTGGCACGAGTTTCCCAGTGAGGCTGTGAAATGTCCAAGAACATTTAAGTAGGTTACAAGGGAAAATTTCTTCACCAAGATGTTTATCAAGCATTGGAAGAGACTGCCTAGAGGAGTGGTTGAGTCACCATCCCCGAAGATATTTAAAAGACATGTAGATGTGGTGCTAGGTATGTGGTTTAGTAGTGAACTTAGCAGTGTTAGGTTCTTGGACTTGATGTCTTTATAGGTCTGTCCCAACCTAAATGATTCTACAATTCTATAAAGGACAGTGGGACACTGGAATCACTGTAGACTGGCATTCTGATGATGTGTTTGGCCCATTGGGTAGTATAAACACTTTTTTGCTGGTATGTTGTCAAATCAGGAGTAAGGACAGTTTTGCAGAGTGCAATTGTTCTCACTAGGAACGGGAAAAACAAATGGAGAGTGTTCATAAATATTTTCAGGATTTATAGTCATAAAATTCAAAGCCTGCACACGAAATGTAAAGAAAGACTGCAAACTGAACTCCTGTGACTTTTTATTTCCTGAGATTTCCTCAAGAGTGATTTGCTTTTATGTAGATCAGAGCAATGTTTTGCAACAGATATTAGTTTTGTTTCTATCACAATGCCTATTAAATAAAGCAAGTTTTAGTATCTATTGCCAACAAGTAGCACTATGTTCCTTTATCATTGTCTGCTTTAAATACCTTCCCACAAAAAAATTAACAATGAATTTTTAAAGTAGTTCTATGTCTTAAGAAGCAATATGATAAATACATCCTAACTTTAAATTAAATAGATGTGACATGAAATTTTTCATGCCCAGCAACAGAATGTGCAACATTTGTGTTTCCTTTCACCTTTTGTAGGAAGAGAGTCTGAGAAAAGAGTTGATTTCTTCATAAGAAAAAAGGTCTCTATTATTGTGTTTAAGAAAAGGCTTGTTCTTTGGTGTAGTCATTGTACTGTAATTGTGCAGAAAATAGTGTATTGATGGGTTTTCACATACATTTTCCTGATAAATTGGCAATATGATTCATGCAAATGAACAAATACAAACAAACTAAGGAGATATTTAGAAACAAAAGCCTAAAGCTGAGAATATAAGTTATCTTCCCAAAGCAGTATTGTTAGCTAGGAAATGATCATACATTTACAAAGGTAAAAATAATGATCTACTACCACCTCCTTCTTGTGGACGGCTATTTATAGTGACAATTATGTGGTGGATAGCTGTTTAGTAGTCTGATGTCACAATTAATATTCCAAGTGAGGCAGATAGCTTTTTGAATGTGAATAAATACAAATGCTATTCCCATCTATCAATATATATACATTTAATATCACCCACATTTACCAGAAAGCACACATGCTAGGGTCTCTGTCACAGAAGTAATTACTAATACACCATAGATTCTGAAAGACCCCCAAAATTTGGAAGTTACAATGAGAAATATTGCCCCCAGGAAATGCATGATTCAAAACCAGTTTGTACATGGTGAATGTCTACCCATAGCCATGCATAATTCAAGTAATTCATGAACCATAGGAGCCTCACTTGTTACTCCTGAGACAACCAACAAATGTCATGGTATGAATAATAGAAGAACATGTATATTTGTATAGCTCATTGAATCATCTACTGTAGCCCCTCAACTCTGTGCATCTACTGGCAATTATCTGTGCATTAGCAGACACTGAATAAGCAGAATATTTACCTGTTGGGCTTGAAAATTTTGAAATCACCTGTCAAGTGGTCTGTATTGCTCTGCCCTGCATGGGAGGCTTGTTGAGTTCCAGCTAATGCTAAGCGTTTGTTTCACAACTTGCAAGTCTGAGTCCAGTGCTCAATTTCTTTTCCAGTTGGTTATTTTTACTTTGCAGTTGTGGGTAAAAACAAAATCCAGGTGACATAATTCATATTCAGTCATCATCACATAACTGCTTAACTAACTAAGCTGGTGGGGAGGAATGTGTGGCTTGCATTGTCCTGACAGGATATCATCTTCAATATTTCCGCTGTGTAGATATCAAGATCCACCTGGCTGTCTAGACTCCTTTAATACTCAATAGAAGAAATAGGTATTATTCATTTCCAGAGCTAGTGAATGTAATGGAAAAAAAACCACAACAAAACCAAAAACATCTATTTTGAAGGTAGGATGTTAGCACAGGGCATATGGATTTCTCTCCAGATGTGTTTATTCTTTACAATACCTAGAAAGAGGTCACCTTAGATGCAGACATCAAACTTGCAAATGCGCAAATTTAAGGGAGTTGAGTCATACCTTTACTGTATACAAGCAACTATTCCACATGTGCTATGCTAGATTTGGGTTTGTATGTATTTAAGATCCCAACTCTGCCTTTTTCTTGTCTCCAAACATAGACCAGATGTTAATTACTCTTCTAAAGTACATGAATATGAAAAAAAAAGTAATCTTTTTGTAGAAGTGAGACCTTCATTGTCCCAAAATCTATTGCTGACTGAAAAAGTCTATTGCACCTATTTCTGTGCATCAGCATTAAACTATGTAATTTTTTCAGCTACTATTATTTATTTTGCTCATCTTGAGTTTGCAACCCATCAATTTCTTTTCTGCAGTTACTGCCTACCACATAAGTACTCATACTGTAATGGTGTGCAGTTGACTATGCCTATTTAAGTGGAACACTTATCACTCATCTCTATTGCATTTCAGACCAATTACATAATTTGGCAAGAATTCTTTGAGTCCTAACTCTATCCTCTGAAGTTTTTACTCCCTTTTATGTTGTCTAAAACTTTAATAATGTATTTTGTTGACATGAGCAGTAAAATGAAACATTTTTCAATTAGATGTAGGATAGGTCTGCATTGAACCTAACCTCATACACATTTCATGACAAAGCATGGGCAACCTCTTGCTGATTAAACCTTTCAAACTGTTGCTTTTGTTTCACAGCAGTTTCAACTAGACCATTAAGCTTTCTTAAGAAGATCGTTGTCATATATTTCTGCTATTCACAGGCAAGTGACTTTTGCTATAGGAGGCAACCTGATGAGGCAGAGATTCCGAAACTGAAAATAAATGTTCATTATGGTATGCTGGAACCATTTTCCATTTGGTTTCTCTTGGTGGTTCTCATAGCAGGTTTCTGGTTATGAACAGGACACAATGAATAATTGTACTGTTTTCATGTCTGGCATGTAAATGGCAGCAAGTCTACATTTTTGGCAAGGGTTTTTTGCATTATACCTGTAGGAAAGGTGGATACATAAAAAAAGGATTCCTAAGAGGCTGTAGCCAAAAAAAAATGCCATGTGCTGAGGTTTGGGATGTATTGCTTTTCTTTTAAGCTGTGGTTAGTTAGGTCTTCATCTACATTTTTTGTTCCTGGTCCAGCACTCTTTTGTTAATTGGGATTATAAAGCTCTTAGGGCAAGAAACAACTGTTTCAGGATGGTTGTGCAGTACCCAGCACAGAGGTGATCAGTACTTGCTAAGGTAAATACTACACGAGTGATGTATAGATACAATCAACCATATTTTAAGTGGAGGCTGAGAGGAGACCTCATTGCTCTCTACAACTACCTGAAAGGAGGTTGTAGAGAGGAGGGAGCTGGCCTCTTCTCCCAAGTGACAGGGGACAGGACAAGAGGGAATGGCCTCAAGCTCCGCCAGGGGAGATTTAGGCTGGAAATTAGGAGGAGGTTTTTCACACAGAGGGTCATTGGGCATTGGAATAGGCTGCCCAGGGAGGTGGTTGAGTCACCTTCCCTGGAGGTGTTTAAGGCACGGGTAGATGAGGTCCTGAGGGACATGGTTTAGTGTTTGATAGGAATGGTTGGACTTGATGATCCGATGGGTCTCTTCCAACCTGATGATTCTATGATTCTATGACTCTATGATACTGCATATTTCCTAATAGTTTTACCAGATCCTATTAAGTGGATTGTGTATCATGGCATCCGTAGCTTTTCAAAAAATATTTCTTACGTAACCAGATCTTCTTGTGTGGGTGATTTCCTTCCTGTTTAATAAGCAAGAAGTTTGCCACTGTGGAACAGGCAGCTTACAGAGTTGGCACCAAGTAAAATCCTGACAGCACAAACTCTTTGTTTTGTTGGTCAAGATATGGTCTTTGTAAAATCCTTCTGCATAGCACCCATGTTTCTGTTACCCTCTAATTGCCTCCTTTCCCATTATCTAATGTCTCATTTCCACATTTACCACTTCATTTTAAGAGGGGAAAAAAATTTAAAGGACTTATGTAATTAAAGACTTTAAAATATTTTCTTCACCAATCCTTTTCGTTTTATCAGGAAAGCATTTGCTACAGAAGAAAATTAACAACTACTACTGTATCATTTATTTTATATGATACAGCTTTTAAATGTTGTTTGGGATTTGTATCTTTCTCTGTATCATTTTGGATTAGGTAATTAACTTTAAAAATGGTCTTTATAAGATGTAAATAAAATGGGAGATGGTGGAAGCCAAAAGATTAACTACAGTAAGAGTTGCGTTGAACTAAACTCCAGCACAGAGCAAGCTCTACTGAGTACAGGACAGTCTAATTTAAAAGGGTGTGTATTGCTGTGCAATCTCTTTAAGCGTGATCAGCTTTTGGCCTAATTTTCTGTGACAGTGTATTTAATAACAGTGGTCCCTTACTGAGAATACCTTCTGCCTGGTCTGTCACTGTAGAAATTTTGGCTCTGTAATCAACATATCTTTGTTGATCCAACACTTAAATTTCCTTAAGGGAATTAACAACTCTTAACAGTTGGTTATACAGCTTCAGACAAGGAAATTTTATGCTGATATTAAAGCACCTCAAACTATTCTGCATTTGCTGCTCTGTTACTTTTTAGCTACTTATTAAAAATAAGAACTTATAAAATAAGAAGGCTGCCTTGTAAGACTAATTATTTAAAATCCTACCAAGGACTCTCAAGGGCAGATCAGGAGTTTCACAACAATATGGATTAATGTGATCTTTTTTTTTGGTGTGCTAAAAATAGACGGGCACCGCTGCTTGACAAGCATTTTACAGGGAATGTGCATTTTTCATTTATGAACATTCATCATTAAGTGGGTTTATATTTAAAATATTACCTAATGGATCTGCATGGAGTCAAGAGCCAACATTACTTCAGAACTACTTGGTTTCCAAAGCAGCAGTCCTATTTAAACATATACATGCCTTCTATGACCTGACATATTAGAGGTTCTGAATTTAATTTAGTTTAAATGTGCAATTTTCTATTTTTTTCCTCCACTGCAGTTATACAGCATACAAAGTATATAGAGTGAGTCTATGAACATGCTGTGTCTGAAGAGATCTAGTAGACAGGCTGAAGGACTGTTTTTCTCTCTTCTCATCATTATACAAATAATTATAGGGCTAAAGATCAAAAGAATAACATCTAAGGGTCTTGCATCTTGTTATTTTAGACTTCCTGTAGATGCAACAGGATGAAAATGATGCTTGAATGAAATCAGATTCCTTATCATAAGGAGTTCTACATGCTGTTCAATACAGCATATAACCGTTCTTGCCACTAGAATTATGACATGCACAGCTCACAGCTGGGATGGAAGGTATCTTGTCTATTGCTGTCTGAGCATCCTTGACAACAGCAGTAGAGTTACAGGAGTCACACTGGGAGATTCTCCCTTCCTCTGAGGGCCACAGGCATGTCCCATCCCCTCTCTCTGGCCCTTCACACACCTCTAGAGTTGTGCATTAATCTCTCAGCACATTGTGGTCGTGTACCTCAAAGGGACATTAAGAAGCAGAAGAGGATGGTCCTTGGTTATGTCCTATGCCAGCAGGTGATGGCAGTTCCTCGAGAAGGCAAAGGCTCACACTTACAGTCATGGATGCAGAGCAATTTCCATTTGCATTAGCAAGTCCTCAGGTTTAAGTATAATGGCAGCAGGTGCACTGATGAAAGAGCAATTTAATAGGTTTCCCATAAATACTGTCCTAAGCAGGCATATAGCAGGCCCCTAACTTGGCAATACCACTGAAGCTAACCTGTTCCCCATAATTTAATTCCCCATAGTTAAAAAGTGATGTCACATTGTTAGCTGAGTGCTGGAGTTGGATCTGGTCAAACAAAATTGAGAATTGTAGATTGCTTACTTTCTGTACATTCCCTTCTTATTCTCTATGCACAGGAAAGGAGGCCATAATAAACCTTGTATTGACCTAGACTACAGAAAATAGATTTCAGCACAATTCCATTTCATCAACGGGAATTCCAGTTCCCGCACTCTGAAGTCTTGTGGGTTTGTTGCAGTCTACAGTAAAACTATGAAACAGCATAGCCGACCTCATATTAGTTTTACCTGTCACTTATCACTGTTCTCTGTTATAGTATGCTATGCAGAGATAGAAACCCCAGGTGGAACCGTCCTGAAAGTGATGGTGACAGGTAGAAAACACAGGCTTAGGGATCTCAAAAGGAGTTCTAATTCTAAGAGGGGCCATTATGCTACAGAATGCACATTAAGAACATTTCAAATAATAGTATTAGGGAGGGGCTGATAGAATCATAGAATCACCAGGTTGGAAGAGATCCACTGGATCATCGAGTCCAACCACAAGCATACATGAATTATTTCACATTCATAAACCACTCACTAAGTTAAACCAGACATATGAAAATCACATGCATATTTTAATGAAACACCTATCCAAATGATCTTATTCTCACTAAGAAGTGTATATATGCAGGTCAGAAAAGAGAATGCACACAGTCAACAAGAAGAAAAAAAATATTGGTGTGGTTACTTCATTATTTCCTTTGTTCTTGATGCATACGTCTCAAACCAAGACAAGGGATATATTTAACATTTCCTGCAGCATGTATGTCCCAGTGTAAAATAATCAAGGTGAGTTCAAAGGTGCACACATCTAACTTCAGCACCATTATTTATGGAGGAGTTCCACTCGGTATCAGTCTTTTAAATATTTCTTTCTAAAATGGATTGCAATGGCTTTGAGCTGGAAAATAAAAATCTGGTCACTCTGACCTGTTGCTAATCATCTCTCAACTGAGAAGAATATTTCTATTGTCTCTTTCACAATGAATGCTCGTTTTATAATGACAGTCAAAGAATGCAGTGAATTCACTTAGTGATACATTTGTATGACTGGAATAATGACACCACATTGCCCTTGTACACCAACATTAACTAATCCATATTTTTATGTACTCCTCTCAAGCACTGATTGTCTGCCATATACACTTGTACTCTGTGCCACATTTAAACGTTAAAAATAAAACTTGCAGGAGGAGATTGATATGGAAAAGCACAGAAGTCAAATGGACCCATTTTTAATTTTGTCTTGCTGTCATCCTATAGTGCATTCCCAGTCACGTAATAATAAGGAGAACAGTGGGAGGGTTGAGATTAGATGAGAATAGTAAATTGTTCTCTGACAACTGGCTTCTAACTTCAGGTTTCATACACATCCCTTCCTCAGTTGTACAAAAAAGTACTTACTGAATTCAGCACACACAAATATAAGAAGTTAAGGCAATGTTTTCCTGAAGCAGACTGAGGAACAAAGGAGATGTGTACAGGGACATAGCTAACGGAAAGCACAATAGTAAATTGAGCTCCTGTATTTTTGAATGCTCTCCTTTTGTTTAGGGTACTTCATTAGAGTCAATTGCTCCTCCCCATTAACTTACATTTTGGTGCTCATAGCTCTGTACACTGCCCTAAAAGCCCCCATGAGTACTGCTGTAGTGAAGGATCTAGTTGTGTTTCCATTATAAGCCTGGTTTCAGAGTTATTTATAACTCAGCCATTTTAATTTCAATCAGACTTTGGGGAACTTGGCTCACAGGTCAAAGAGTAAAAAAATTTTCAGCTTATGTATTTGAAAAGAAAAGATTTTAGCCAGGAGCACTTTGCAGTCCAGAAAATGTCATCGTGATTTAGAAGCTCCCAGGATAAGAAAATTTATATTATCTTATACAGTAATTATATAAAGTGAATTATACATTTTACATTCTTGTGTATAAATTCAGGTTAATAAGAAACACTGTATGAATTGTTTAAGATATTTTATTATCAGCTTCAAAATATGCTGGTTTTAAAGGTTATCTAAAAGGTAAAAGAACAGATAGTATAAATTCATCTTCAATCTTTTAAAATTTCTAAAAAAATTTGTATTCAGAACAGCTTCACAAAATGTAGAACAAGAAAATATTGATGAGGAATAGCATAAAGCCCTCAAAACTTGGAAGTCATCTAGCTGCTTAGTTCATGTATTGTAACGATAACCCAATGCATTTATTTAAGAAAATATTCTGACATTTCCTATTTTGGTGTCCTTACATGTGCCTTGAATGTAGGCAGTACCACATTCAGTCTCTACCCTGTTAACAAGGAAATGAAAGTTCCTTCAAGTTTTGTGTTGGCTGATAGTTACCTTTACAATTGGCATGTTTTTCTAGTGGGGATATATTTACATAAATATATTTGTAATATGCCTTCAAAGATTTGTTTGAATATTTAGTAATATTTGTCTTCTTGCAAATATTATTCCAACTTATATTTATGGTAATTTCCTCAGTTATTTAACTTTAGAATCTAATAAACAAATTTTCAGTTCTAGATTACTCCATTGAGATCCTTCTCTTTATTAGTGTTTTCTATTGCACATCTGTTTGATGCATGTATTTCATTTCTGTCACTAACAGTCTCAGCTCTACTTTAAGCCACATAGTTTCTAGTCTAAATTAATTTTCACTTGATCACTGGTCTTTCACTCTAGCTCCTACTCTGTCAGTGAGTTGCATTACCTCTTCTAGGTCACTTATAAAAACTGCACAGACTCACCCTCATTGATTACACTTGTAGAGGTCCATTAGTTGCATTCTTCTCTCTGAAGTTCAAAGTTACCCTCTGTCTTTGATGTTTAAGCCTATTTTGTATCTGTGCAAATACCTTATCCTTTTCACCGTACTTTCTGACCTTGTAGATAACGTTTTTTCCACTTTGTGTTGATCACCGAGTTGCCATAAGGTACATGTAAATTGTGATGGTGGATTCCTCTCTCTTTGACTTTACCTGCCTTTTCATCCTCCATTATCTATTACTCGCTCTGCTAACATCCCTTTTTAATGCATTCCTATATGTCTGATTAGAGCTGTTTCATGCTTTATAAGAAGCATTTTTAACATTATGAATGCCTTTGGGTTACTGCCCACTGACCCTAAACTTTGACTCAGCTACGAAAGAAACTTTTGTTCAGTTTTAGATACTCAGGTGCTCTCTTTGAGTTAGAAGACCATATCCTACTGCTTTCACATATATAAAAAAATAGTATTGCTACTTCCCAGGATAGTTTGGAAATTGTATATACTATTTACAAATATATTCACTTGGTTCCATTTTGAACATGATTTTTAAATATGACATTTTACAGTTCTGTACTGAATGGTATTGAATACACTATTGGTCAGTTTTCAGTAATTATATATTAAATATTTTCCTTGATATTTTAAGTCTGTTCAACATATTTAAATTGGCTTATTTTAGAGAGGAATAGTGTATGCATATCTGCTTTATCCACAGTGCTTGTGTGTTCATATTTTTGTGTGTCTAAACTTGTGGATAATGGTTGACATGATTACATATGGTTTATACATAATTCCACAGTCACACCAGAAACTGTTGATTTTGTTTCAGACGGACAGATTTTTTTCAGATTGCTGTAAAACTTCAGTTCTGCAAAGAAATACGTACGTAAGATAATGAGTTTGTCCATCGCATATTGTGTGGTTATGTATTCAAATTATAGCATATACAATAACATTTACAGAATCAGGATCAGAATTCTTAAGGCTATATATGATAGTTACCTTTGCTAAAATCTAAACTCTTTCAGTGCCTGAAAATTGAAAAGCCCTGCACTTTTCACCTTGAAATGTAACAAAGTTCAACAGTGCTAAGTTCGTGCAAAATTAAATTTCCAAGGATTTTCACTCTGAAAACCTCAAAAGAATCTTTTAAAAAATGGAATGTCTTCTTTCCTTAGGGTCAAAACAATTGGAGGACCCTCAATTGGACTTCCATCTTTCTTATGTAGGCATATAATATGATCTGACAGCTGCAAAAGTCAAAACATGCACTTCAACCTTATAAACCCAACACACTCAACCTTATTAAGACAAACCTACGCAAAGCCCATTCTCATTTTGATAAGTCAGCGTTTTTTAACTGCAAATCATTCTGATTATTCTAGAAGTAATTTAGTGTTCTGCATAGTCATTGTAAAGTTTGATTCACGGCTACAGAGCTCTGAGATCCTCGAAGGAACTCCCTTCATAAATGGAAGCATAAAAATACCACTGCAAAGAGTGCTACAGCTTTTCAGGTTCATTTTATTTGGTTTTGAACAACTGGGGTTTTTTGTTCCCTATGAAAATCCAGACTGGTTTTACAAATGAGAAATAGGAAAGAATTTTATCTAAAATATGGCTGAGCTAAATACTCATTTTAGAATTCTATGCAACATCTCCCCTGGCTAGATCAGTGACAAAAAGGTCTCATTATCTTCACTCTACAACCAGTACCTCTGCAACTTCAATTTCCAATGAGAATTTAAAATCTTTCTCTATTGCTTCATCTTGCTGAATTATAATTGAGCTTCAAAAGGACTGCAGAACTTTCCTGCTCAGAGAGCCCTAAAATAATAACATCAAATTTTGCAGGGCTTCTCAGATTATATCTTCTACATTATCTCCTTAATCATTTCCCCAATTTTATAAAGCCGCTGGTGATATAAAAGAGCCAATAATTTATTTTTTTTTAAAAAATCTTGCTTTTCGTGTTTGGGTTTTTTTTTTCATTTTTCTTCCATGACGATCCCCCAGGAATATGCTTTCTTTTTCACAATAAATAAGGTTTCTGTAAATAAGATTTGTCTAATAAATGAGTGGATGGTATTACATTTTGACACTACAGTAAAATTTGTCTTCAAGGAGATCAAAAAAGACAAGAGGGAAGAAATTTCTAATGCATGCATTTGAAGTTGCTGCAAAGAAGGGGAATGTAAATAGTCAAAGAAAGAATAGTATATTGTATCTTCTCTAAATAGAAAGGGGCTTTGAGCTGTAGAAATGATCTACTAGACCACCCAAGAGCAAGTAATACATACCATGTTCTGTGCCTTATGTATTCTATCAAGTCATTAACATGGGGATATATTTACCACACAAAAATCTAGCCATAGGGAAGATTCTTCCTATATTCATTTACTCTCTCACATATGTATGTTGGAATAATTACTTATGTACTAAATACTGTAAACTTGAAATGAAATGTTCAGCTGTAGTTATCTACAACCTAATAATAAAATAAGAAACAGCAAGAATAAACATTTAATTATAGTTAAATACCTGGATCTATTCAATATCATATTAAGTTCAAACAAATGCAAATTCAGATAAGACAGCACTTTAAAAGTTACAGGAACAAAGATAAACAGCAGTAGTTTCCTTCGAAGACTTAATCACCTGTTGAAGGAGATCTACCACACTCACTGACAATTGTCATTACATTTACAACAACACACAGCTAGAGGAAAGAGAATATGTTTTAAAACCAAGGCATTCAGCTGTAAAATGGAGTTTCAAAAGCAGCTGATGGATAAAAATAAAATATCTCAGAATCTGTGAGCTAAACTTTTAGACTCTTCTTTCACACCATGGGCTGCAGAAAGAAGACTTAAACCCTGGAGAAGGTTGTGCTCTAAGAAGGTAACACAAACACTATGTTGTGAACCAAACTCATCAAGAACTCAAACCCACTGAAACAACATATGGTTGACATTTTCCCAAATTAATTAAAAAGTGAGTTGCATATAAACGAAATTCTATTAAACGGTAAGTAGAGGGGAGGAAATGATGATTTTCATCCAAAGGCCCATTCGTTAACTTAGATACGTACAGACCAAAAGAAATTAAAAGATATTGCATTTAATTGTTATAAATTCTTCCCAATTTGAACCATCAACTTTTAAGGAAAAAAATGTGCCCTTCGTCTTGCAGATATGTCAGTCAGAAGCTCTCTTTCTGTCTACAGGGTCATTATGCCAAACAGACGATGTTCTTAGGAAGAGTGCTGACGTGAATTTCTGCAGCTGTTTAAATCTCATTACGGGCTGCCTCTTCACTATGCATAATCCATTAAATTGCCTACTGGAGGTCCATACACATTCCGAAACAATGATAGCTACAAAGAGACATGAACCATGAGCATTGTTTGTATTTTCTGTGATATTTGCATGAACTCACCAGAACAGCCATTTCTCACTCCCATTCATTGCATCATTTGCTCCTATTTGTACTGCATTGTGTTTTCATGGGATCACTCACCAGTTTATTCCTCCTTTTTTTATTCCTGTTTTGACTGGTTTCACATTTTTTTCCTACTGCTATGCCCAGAGCCTCACACCACCTTGTCCACAGGCTTGTGAGTAGAGCCACATTGAGAGAAGGACTGAAGCGAACTTTCTCTGATTTTGATGGCAACAGGACTGCAATGTCTGCTGGATCTGCTTTAGCGCTCTGAGTCCACCAGCACAATTTCTTCAAAGGATCCAGGCTGTCCAGAGCAACCAGAGAAGAGCCCTGTATAGAAATATCCAGGTTTTATACAAACCTTAAAACTGTCCAGATTTCCAGCAGATTTCCTGGTGAATTTGTGTGTTGGTTCACAAAAGTTGTTTCTAGCTGTACTGATTCCTTCCTTAGAAACACTGCTTTGTGAGGATGCTGTACAGGTTAGTCTGTCCCATATTTCCTCTGTTAGAATAGCCTTGCTTTTCCTACATTTGCTGTGTGTTGCAATTTTTATGTGCTCATTTATATGCTATGCACCACATCCAGGTGAGATAATAAAACCTGGAATCCTTCATTGTCCTTGCTCTCAATTTTTCACTACCCTTTCAACAAAATCTCACTTGTTAAACTCTTCAGCATCTAGTTTATACTTTTTTTCTTTGTAGGTTTTGATTGCCTCTACAGAAAGGTGATCATACTAGGGAATACCTAATAATTGTAAGACATATTCTGTCTCTGTGATGAGGGTAATTTTTCTATTTTCATGTGGCTACATATTTCAAGAATTCTACTGCAGAAATTGAGATTTGTTTTTCTACTTCCTGGGGGAACTGTATTACTCATATAGCTTTACATCCCCTTTCTTACTTACATTTAAACTGCATATATTATCACCAGGTTTAGGAACAATCTCATTTATGTGTGTACATATATAAGCTCATGTAGAAATCAGTTACAAATGAAAGTAACACTTCAAAAAAAATAAAATTTTCACCAGTGCCAGAATTTTTACATCTGAGATTTAAGGTGTGTGATTGAAAGAATTTCTAGTATAATACATCAGGGAAGATGCTTCTGAAAGATTTGTATGCTTGGGTGGTTTTAAGTTATCTCCTCCTTTGCTGGTAGGTACTGCCTCTGCCTCAGATTATATCTGAGACCTCAGGTTGATATTCATTTTTTATTCCAAATGAAATGAAGACCCTGAAAGTTCTTAGCAATTCGAGTTGGGAGGAGGGAAGTTTCTATCTAAACCTCAAAGAACCCAGGGACAAGGACTGCCAAATAAGCTAGCAAAGAAGAAGTCCTCAAAAGGAACCTTATTACTTTATACTCTCCAGCTCAGTAGTGGTATTAGACCCAGAAGAAGAATATACCATATTCCCATAGGGAAGCAGCCATGGAAACATTACTTCTGGGTATAGGAAAGCTCTGTTTTCTCCTCATTGATATCACAAAGGTCCATTTCACCCCTTATCTTATATCTTTATTGTCCTCTAAGACTCCTTCTGTACCAAATATTACACTCCTTTTCCCTAAATGACTTGTCAGAGCATCAGCCATGACTGCACAATGTGAGGATGACTTTTGTCCTTCCCCATCCTGGCTCAGCTGTGCATCATGTAACACTAGAGACTACTCTACTCCTCATAAGAATTCCAATGAGTCAAAATAGCAGATGGAAAACAGGGAAGCAGAAATGGGTCCTTACTTTCCCCTTTCTTCATATACAGACACTAAACCAGTAACAGAAGATAGGTTGTAGGAGAAGTTGTCCTGGTTCTACTTTTTACTGTGGTGGTCTTTTTCAATGGTTAGCAAAGAAAGCATTTCTCCACCATCCAGTTGTACAGATTCCTAGAAATTAAGCCTCAGATGGAAAACTATCTAGCCTAGTTCTCCCTGTTCCCTACTAACTGCCTTGTTAAGCCCTTACTTATAAGTCTCCTAGGAAAGAAAGGCTCTTCCAGGGTACTCAGTTTGGTCAAATATTTTGCTGCACTCCCAGGTAAAAGTGGTTCCCAATTTCCTCTACCCTATTACTCTAGTTTTCCTTTAGTGTTAAGTTAACCTGCTTTCTCCTTGCCTGTCCTTGAATCTGTTCTCCCAACATTATCTCTGTTTTATAAATGTTTCAGGGGACTTTTATTCTCTACACTTTTTCTTGCATGAATCCACATCTCACAATAAAAAAGAAATAATAATTAATTATAATATTGAGAGGTAGTTTCAAAATGGAAAGCTGTGCAGTCCCATATTTCTCCTGATTCGGGATTGCACAGCTCTGGATTTTGGCAAGTGTCCATATCTAATAATAACAATGCTCAATGACACAATGACTTTTAAAAATAAGGTTTAAAAAAACCCTGTTTAAGTCAGTAGCCACATTTTGATAGGAATGATAGGAATGGTTGGACTTGATGATCTGGTGGGTCTCTTCCAACCTGGTGATTCTATGATTCCGTGATTTTTCACCAAACATTCCCAGTATTACAGAGAAGATGGATTATCATGAGAAGTAATCCCATCAAAATGTTTGCTAATTCTATTAAAATTATGCAAGTGACAAGTACTCTCTTAAGCACTGAATACCCTTTTAGAAGTATCCCTGTCGTTCAGGGAATGTTGATTTTACACTAGCTCTCAGTAGCAAGATAATCTATTACTCTCTGCGTAGGTATATGCAATGCTTATTTCTAAAAGGAGACAAGTTTTTCCCCTTACAGCTAGCATGTCATTGTCGATTGAATTGCTTAAACTAAATGACTGATTTCTTTTTTGGTTCTGCTCCTGTGACCATTAGATCTTTATTCCACAACTGCAAAGAGCCTAATGCTGCTTATAGTGTTAACAGGAACAGCTGAAGAGTATCCTGCAATTGATATTTATCACTTGGGGTTTTCTTGTGCTTATGTATTTTTTTTTTTGCTTTCTGTATTCCATTTAATAGCTAGTGCTTTAGTTAACTTGCTGAAATTTTATTATGATCCTATGGTTAAAAGGAACGGAGGAACAAGTCTACTTGAATTCAAAACCCTTCAAACACTGATCTTGCCTCTTTTGTCACTGCATTGCCATTTCACTGATTCAAAGTTATCTAAAATTGGTGCAAAGTCTTACTAGCCCCGAAGTAACCAGAGTTTCTTATATCATTGTACTTGTCTAGCTCCTACTGCTGTCATTGAAAGGGTACTGAGTCCTCAGATCTTCAGTGGACTGAAAGCCATTATGGTCCAGATCTAAATGTGACCTTGAAAGGGGATATCTGGAGAATGTGCAACTCAGTAAGCACTTGTGATCAAAAGTTGTAGTATGTCTATATTGCATAATTTTAAAATAATTGGAGGAGTTGATTTATCTCCTGCCAACTCTTAAAGGATTTTTATAAAAGTATGCAATATGTCTGAAAGTGTTAAACTGTGTCTTAAGGCTGCTAGATTTTACACATTTGCATGACTTTTCAAATCAGTGCTAAAGCTGTTGCCTTTGGTTATTTTTAATGTAGTCTAAAGAACAGATACTGTTCCATTTTTACCATTCTCTTTGGTATCTACACAATGAGAGGAATTGTATTTTTGACCTTTAATATGAAGAGCATTCAGACAAGACGGAGAAAGTGTGTATTTGGAAATATTTACTTCAGAGAAAGGGGAGAGAGGAAAAAGAGAAAGAAGATATATGTGAAGAGAAGAAAAGGAGACTGAGCAAGAGAGCAAACAATAAAGCAACTCTTTCAGCCTCAGTTCCCACAGTCTCTGCATTCAGAGAATATAAGTTGAAGTGGTCTCAAGTAAACATGAAAACACATCAGACTTCTTGAAAATTCATCTATAAAAAGGCATTAGAAAATACTTTTACCTGCCAGTGCAAGGAAGTGGAAATAGACAACATTTCTAGTCTAAACTCATAAAATTCTTAATCTAAACATTCATCTCATCGGGAGTGGCACTGGAGCTGAGTAACACAGCCCAATCTGCTCTCTGGATAACAACGAGTGAAACTAAGAAGAGGTAACAGTGATAGTGGTAGGAGATTTTTTAGAGGGGTGTGCTGCTTAGCAGGATCTCATATTAGCGATGTCCCCAAGAGACTACCAAGCCTTGTAAAACCACCTTACTACTATCTGCTGCTGTCATTTCACATATGCAGCAGTGGTATGGTCAGGAGCAGTCTGAGTGCTCTCAAGAAGAATTACAGAGCCCTGGGAGCAGCAGTAAGGGAACTCTGGAACTCAGGTAGCTTTTTCATCAATCCTCCTGGTCAAAGGGATGGGGTTTGAGAGGGCCAGTCAAGTCTGATAAATCAACAGAACTGGTGCCTCACCCAAGGAGTCAGCCACTTAGACCATGGGACTCAATTTGAGAAACCTGGTCTCCTGGGGTCTAATGGGGTCCTTCTTTTGGAGAAAGGAGAGGGCATCTTTGGTCGTAAGCTTGTCAAAATGGTGAAAAGGGATTTAAACCAAAGTTCTCAGGGGAGGGGAACTTCAATCCATTCCACTCCTACCAGTTTGATGCTAGTGCCAGCAATGGATGCCCAGAGCCTGGAGAAGGAACATAGGTCAGCAGGAGGGCACCTGAAGCACAATGCATAAGTATTTCCAGCCAGCCCATCAGCTTCATCAGGAGCCCAACTTATTGCCTCTGAGCAAACATACGTGGCATGGGAAAAAAACAAGAGTTAAAGATGTGCACATGGCTGCAGGGCTTTGATCTCACCTGCATCATGAAGACATGGTGGCATGGATCGGAGCATTGAAATGGAGGGATACACGCTCTTTAGGAAAATAAGGCAAGGGAGATGAGGAGAGGGTGTCACCCTTTACATCAGTGACCAGCTAGAGTGCATGGAGCTCCACCTGGGGACTGACGAGATCCTGACCAAGAGTTCATGTGTCAGAAATAAAGGGAAATAAGGCCAAGTGCAAGGTCCCAAGCACTCCCAAGCACAAATTCGAGCTGAGTGGAGTGCTGGTGCATTAGAAACTCAACACAAGCTGGCAATGTGTGCTTGCAGCCCAGAAAGTCAACCATATCCTGATGTGCATCAGAAGAATTGTAACCAGTAGAGCAAGAAAAGTGATTCTGCCCCTCTACTCTGCTCTTGTGAGACCTCACCTGGAGTACTGCTTTCAGTTCTGGAGTCCTCAGAGCAGGAAGTTCATGGAGCTGATAGAGTGAGTCCAGAGGAGGGCAACAAAGATGATAAGAGGGCTGAAGCACCTCTGTTACAAGGACACGTTCAGATGGTTGGACTTGTTTAGCCTAAGGACCCCTGCTCTGCAGGGACCTTATAGCAGCCTTTCAGTACTTCAAGGAAAGATGGGGAGGGAGTCTTTATCAGGGAGTTTAGCAACAGGATGAGTGGTAACATTTTTAAACTGAAAGAGAGGAGATTTAGATTAGGTATAAAGAAGACATTTTTTACTGTGAAGGTGGTGAGACACTGGCACAGACTGTCCAGAGAAGTCATGGATGTCCCATCCCTGGAAGTGTTCAAGGCCAAGTTCGATGAGGCTTTGAGTAAACTGAACCAGTGGGAGGTGTCCGTGTCCATGTCAGAGGGGACTGGATGATCTTTAAGGTCCCTTCCAACCCAAACCATTCTATGATTCTGTGATTCTATTCAGAACAGTAACTAAATCTTTTTTGACAATTGAATATGTTAAGTTAGTTTTTGCCACTGCAATCCTTTCTCCATCAGCATCTCCCCACTCTTCATTTCCATGCATTTCAGGCTTGACGTGGGAGTGGGAATAGAAGTATGGAAAGTCTGTTGGAAGAGCTCTGCTCTCATCCTTTCACCATTGCCTCGTTTACTTGGCTCCAGCTGCACACATATGCTTTGTCAGCTCTTTCTCTGTTGTCTTCTTCAATGGAGCCCCCCTGCCTGAAATTTCCTGCCTGACCCAACACCTCCACCTTTTACTCTTCTCAAAATACTCTTACCATAAAACCTCTAATCCTCAGTCCTCTCATTGAGTCTATCAAAGAAACAGAGATGAGAAACAAACAGCCTCCTGCAGAACTACTAAGACATGAAAATGAGCCAAGTGCAAGTGCTCAGTCACTCTTCCTTATTTTTTTAACTTTCTTCCCATACCATTTATCTTGCATTGTCTATCTAGACTGAATGCTAGTTGTCCTTCTTCAGTTTTGTATATAGAGTCTGCGTCTCCCAGAGTAAGTTCTTCCTCTTCATAAATGGAATCCATAAAACATATAAGTTTCTTTCGGCATAGAGAGAATTTGTATTCAAATATTCTCTTACAAATTACTTAGTACCAAAAATGACTGAAAAAGTGCAGGAAGGGCTATCATCACAAAATTACTATTACAATTTATTTAGCTGAGAAATGCAGATAAGCATCTGGGAGTTCGGATGCATCTTGAGACAAAGGATTGTATTCATCCGATGCCTGGAGACACAAAGCAACCATAAACTCAACTTTTTCTGGCCAGGGAAACAGTTTTACAGATGTTTTCTGTTGTCAGAATGACTTCAACCATACGGGTGAATCTAGTCACAAATCTTAGGAGATACACCATTCACTTGCTCTCACCTAGATAGCTGTAGGTTTAACCAGTTGTACTGACTTCTGAAAATTTGAAACTGCTAATTAAGTCTACAGGGCTCAGCTTAAATCACTTCTTTTTTTCTCCCCTCTTTCAGGATAGCATTCACCTCTGTACATAAGTCAAGCACGGTAAGACAGATGTGAGGAAAAGGCCTTCTGCTGACCATTTGAAAGGTAACAAGTTATTTGTTCATTACCCTAGGATTTAGTTTCCAGTATGTACAGAATAGAAGCTGAAGTTACAGTGAGGTCATTGCACTGTGATTTTGTTTGAAGGTGGATTTTACTTTATGATTTTGAAAAGCTTTGTGTCTCCTACACTTGAGGCTGCTAGATTTCTCCATTAGTTGTATGTCTCAGTTTGAAAGTAAATGTGTTGATTTGTTAATTATTAAGAGCATAATGGAAGAGCATAATTTCCATGATCGTAGGATGGAATGTGAAAGAATTATTGTTAAAACATATTTTGGTATTCTATTTTTTCAAAGATACAGGATCATTGCTCTAACATAATTTTAAAAAGTGATTTTAAATAGCAGTAGATTATGTCATAAGTCTCACAGGCCATTGTGGGCCCAGGGGGAGAGAGAAAGGCAAAATCTTTGGTTTAAAAATTGTTTTTCTCTGGTTGTGTAACAAAAATGTGTAAATAAGAGTCTAGAGCTACAAAATCTACAAGCAAAACATGAAAGTGACTATTTGCAAAATGTCATCAAATTTAAGGGGGAAAAAAATAGAATAATAGTGTTAATCATTTCAATAATACTTCTTTTTTTCCACTATAGTTTGTCTTCCATTGTAATGCAACACACAAAGTGTTCAGAGAAAATCATGATTTTTTTAAACTGGTGAAGTTTTTGGGCTAAGCATGAAATCAGTTATTGTTCTGAGAAGACCGCGTGCCAGATTGCTAATGTGAAGCTGCAGAGAGCTCTTAGCAGCATGGTTCATGTTGATATCTTTATATAAAGATCTCCTCCTTTGGTTGGAGGTCAGACTTTTGTACTTGCAATTTGAAAGACTGGAGGGTCTGATCACTACCCCATGGCATGTGTGCAACTGCAGCTAATGCTCATCCCACCAGTGGCAGGTCTGAGCGAGGCAGGCAGGGTGTGTTCTCACGACCACCTTCTGTCTTCCTTACCAGGAAAGATCATTATTCACACAGGGGGGTCTAATATAATTTCAGGCTTTGGTACGTTTCTCCTTCCTCTTTGCCCAGTCCTCTTTTTAAAACTGTCTCAGCCTTCTTCTCACAGGGACACTAAAGGTAAAATGTAAAATGATTATGAAATCTAACATGTAAGTAAATTGTACCTCTTGACTACATTGAAATGCCACCTAACACAGAAAACTGTGGGAAGGTCAGACAAAGTGAAGTGGCCACATTTCCAGTTTACTGTTGATCTTCGGCGAAACATTTTGCAGGCAAATTTTGACATTGTCCAGGAGGCCGAGTTTGTTATATAACAGCATAGTTGGTCTATCCAGCCTGAGAACTGTCACTCTGTCACAACTATCTTTAGAAACTGATGAATTTATTTAGTAATTCAAGACATCAGTTTTAAAGGGAAAGCAGTTTGCCATTGCGGGCCAGCTGCCGCAGCTGGTAGACTAGCTGGGCTGCACAGTGTCTCTGGCAAGTTCATGCAGCTTGATGCTCTGTAAAGCTGGTTTTCTGATGTCTCTATCCAAGCCAGAGTTACTAGCAATGGAAAAATGGGAGCAGCAAATATCTTGTGCAACTGACCTGCTGGTCCACATCCATGAAGTAAAAACAGGAAACTGCTGTTTCATTAAAATACAGTCTGCAAAGAAACATATGAAGTCCCTTACTCCCATGTAAGCCATCTATTTTTTAATTACTTTTGTATAGTGCGTCCCCTCTAACAATTGAGTCTGGCTGTTAAAAAAAGAAGGGATGCTTCTTATATTCATATTTTCATTATGTTCAGTAGTACTATTCTGACTTATTCTATTTTAATGTATTTTGCACACAAGGCTTCTTGGGAGACATGTCAAGAGTGCACATGAGTGTATATCACCGCAAACTAGGGCTTTCTACTCTGGTTTTGGGGGTGAATGTGAGTGTCCCAGGTGTGTAGTTTTTCCAGCCTTGGTTGCACAACTTTGAGAGTCACAAGAGACAAACACTGAGAACAAGTCCTGTGGAAACGGAGGCTGATGATTCCCTGAAGCAGAGGAAGAGTCAGGGGCAGAGTTGTATTTGGGACAACAGAGAAGAAGGATTGAATACGAGAAGGGAAAAACAATAGTTACAAGGTGAGAAAAAAAGCAGAAAAGAAGACTGAGAAAATGTGGGAGGACAGAATAAAATAATATGTACAGCAGAGAACAACTCCTAACAGAATATGCAAAGAGCTCATAACTGTTAATGTTAATAATTACCATTGATAATTATGTTCATTACTATATTAATAATAATTATCATGATCATGGTGATAAGGCTATTATTGGTATGGTTTTAATAATTATGCTAATAAGTCCACTAATAATACAGATGCTCTATCATCCTGAGCTCTGACATTTGTGTACCATCCAGGAGATCACCCTTAACCCATTGCCATGTTTCTGCTTGAGTTTAGGGACAGCAAGTGTGGTGAATCCAGAAAACACATCCCTGCTCCTAAACTGATTTATACCCCATATTCAGATTTCCAGGTAGGGAACTGTTCATTTCAAGTCCTTTAGGTATTTAGGATCTGGGGCTTAAAAATGAGATGCTGAAAGACCTTTATACTTGCAAAATATCTATAGAAGTCCCTGAATGGGCAGAATTGTAGTTCTTACTGTCTGAGATAGCTGAAGGGGACTTCCTTCTAAGATGATGTTGAACATCTTCCTAAAAGAAGGCTGTTCAGCCTGCAGCTACTTGTGGTAGCAGCATATCTTGAACATCACAGACCATGGAGGACACCAAGAATAGAGGATCAAGACAGGCACTTTTACAAGTGTTTCAGGAGGTGTTCTCCTGCATTTTTGAAAAGGATAGTATTGAATCTGTTAACAGTTCAATTAAAAAAAAAAAGGATTTGAAATAATTAGCAACATTTACTTTCTAAGAGCAGAATACCAGCAATGCCATTAGAAATTACCTGCAAATTCTCTGGGATTCACTGAAGATTTGCTTTAGCATAAGTTAATGGATACTGGAGCAGCAGAGAGCTATATTCTGCAATATGGCTGTAACCATTACAATTGGGCACCTGTTTTTCTTCCCATGGTATCACAGCGCCAGAAGGAAAAGCGAGGAGGGAAAATATGCATCTTGGCTTCACCCTAAGATGGAGCTGGTTGAGCACTGAGGGTCTCTTCCTTTAGATATATCCAGAGGTGCAAAAACCTTTCCGTTTCTGAAATGGAAAGGCAGGGTGTGGGGCAGAGGGAATAGGAGGATGAAACAAGGGTTCACGCAGTGACATTTCAGAATGTCTTAAAAGATGCAGAAAAATAAAGAGTTCATTTTTTTTGCAGATCACATTAACATTATTTTTAACCTCACTTCTTTTATAATGACCCTCCTGGAAGGCTGAAACATGCGTTCTTACCAGCTCTTTTTATTCAACTTAAAACATGCTTGCTGAGTTGTTGTGGGCTTTTATACTTGGGAAGTAAAAAGGAGCAGGATGTTAGCAGAAAATATATTTCTGAAGCATTATTTGTTAGAATGTCTACAAAGAATTTCACGGCCTTCACAAATAGATAAAAGGGAAACAGCTCACAGTTTGACCTTCCAACCTTTCCTGGGGTCTCAGTAGGAGACACTGCAAAACCTGGAGCTGTCTGGTTCAGGCTGAAGTTGTATTACAGTAGACTTACACTGTAATTTGCCTACTTACTATCCTAGATAAATGATGGGTTGCCCCATAGTCTCACTGAGACTGTCCATAACATTTCAAGACAACCCTTGTGAAGCCAATCATCTCTAAATCTTGCTCCAGAAAAAAACCCAATTAATTTTAAAAAAACCCCAAAACAACAAAACAAAAGAGTCAGCAAAAAGAAAAGGCATGAAACTGCTGTTTCTGCAGCAGTCTAGATAGAGAAGATGATGACAAGATACTGGCCGATTGTTGAGATGTGAGCTGAAAAAGTAGAACCCTTCCCAGTGCATTGGTGCTCATCCCTGAACAGCTGAAGACATTGTCAGACATATTCTGCACTCCCACATGAATGGAGACATAAAACTGGGTGGTATTAATGGAGTAATTTTCATACCTACACTCACATTTTAAGGAACTGTGTTTTGATTATGTTGTCAGGCCTTTGATGCTTGTACAGCTTGGGAAAAAAAAGAGGTTTCAAGACTATCTCTGGAACTCTAGGCACCCAAGGATGTCCTGATACAAGCTCTTTCAAAATAATTTAAATTCTTAATAAAGGCATTTTCTGAACCAGGAGATCTATAGAGAAAGATCTGTATAGAAAGCTTGCTGTGGTACATTCTCATATCAATGCAAACAGTGAAAAACAGAGTAAAAATATATGCACTGATCAGATGTAAATCTAAAAGACTTGCCACAGCGCTAGGTTTAATTATCAGTGAACATAGCTATTTCTCAAAAAGCTGGAAACCAAAGATTTCACTTGACTGTCTCAGACAACATTATTAACCTGCAATATTCTAAAAGTTCTGATAAGATTCCTGGAGATATTTTATCAGTGTGGAACCTACAAAGTTTTTCATCACACCACCATGACTCAACAATAGAATTACTGTAGCCAGAAATGTAGACTCTCCAGCTAAAAACAGATATAGTTATACCGAGGGATGAAGAGATCATAAAATTTCATGTGTTTTTCAGCCATTAAGTGGAAAGAGGAAATAGAGACAACTCCAGATGCAAGCTCAGCATCCCTTTGTTCTAAGATGAGAGTATTAAACACATATCACAATTACCCAAGTACAATCCATAATGTAGATCAATAGTCTTACTGCTTCAGAAACATTAGATTTGATGAGTGTGAAGTGTAGATAATGGACAAATTTCGTAACAATAAAATCTCCACTTCTCCTGTCTGTATGTGCATCTATTAATTACTGATAACTAATTTGCCAATTAACCACTTAGAATCCTGCAGTCAGCATATTTTGATGTTGCCATCATGTCTGTCTATTTCTTTCACAGAAGACAGGAAAACCCCCCAAAGTTTTAGTATCACAATGCTGGTCTGACTTTAAGGTTTAAAGCTAGGCAGTGTTTTCTTTCTCCCCCTTACCAAGGTCCAGGGAGAAAAGGAGAGTTCACTGAGAATAGGGGGATCACACAATTCATTTCATGGCTATTGGTACTGGAGGTGAAGCAAGGGGATCAAGTGTGTATTTTGGCAAGTCCAAGTGATTCTCTGTGCATTACATCTTGGTGAATAAAAACACATACAATAAGACTGCCAGTGTCCCTCAGAAACTTAGTCAGTGGGATTTGAGGTGGAAAGAATAAACAGAGTCCGTCTTTGACCCCAAGAATGGTTGAAGATTTCTGGCTCAGATTCCACAGGCACCTACTGCTTATCAGCTCTACTACGTCTTTTAAAACATCAGAATGTCTTCCAAACTGAATTGAATATGATTATTAGATGTATTTCTTGTTCACCTCTCTTCCACAAGCATAGAAACCTAGTACCCTTTGTCAGCCTTGCATAAAAGGTACAAAGTTCATCCAAAGACTCCATGCTTTCCATTGATGATTTTCCACAATATTGCACTCTACACAGAGTTGCTCACAACAGATTTAACGTGTGTCCCTTATTTGGAGAACTTCCAGTATAAATAAGAGAGAGAAAAAAACATGAAGCCAGAGAAAGAATACCAAACAAGACAGGAAGCACAGGGGATGGTTGATAAAAAGGACTGTTAGCTGGCAGTGGCAAAGGAGCAAGTAATCAGATACTGCATCCTTGGATCACAGAATGTGCCAGGTGGCCACGAACCCTGGGGTTTTGGCTTGGCCACTGCAGAGATAAGGCCAGCTGCAAACCTTGGATCACTCTCAAATGTTTGCAATCCAAACACCCTGAGAGTTGGGATTATTTAGTGTGGGCCCACATCTAGTTTATATTAATGTTTATTGCCTCTTGGCCATTTGGAAACTAACTTCTATAATTCACACCTCAGCAATGCATGTTTGGCCATGCTGACGACAGACTACAAAATCTGACTCCAATACCTAGCAGCACACCTTTTAGCTGTGTGGAGCTGCCTTGTATGTGGTTTGTATATTACAGCTGACAAGAGCTGAAAGACAACTTCATGGCTCACTGTTAGAAGCTCAGCCAAAAAAGCAGAAAAGGCATGTCTCCTCCTAGGGCTTTTGTCTTTCACATCCACACAACATTTTTCGTGGCAACTCTTTGGGTGGGAAGATCAGCACCCTCTTTGCCTGCTCTCCTTTCCAGAAGTCTCACTCGGTAAGCCTGTCACCCACAGCTGTGTCATTGGTTCCTTGGAGTTCCATTGGAGTTCCATTGGAGTTCAGGGTTTAAGTAGGCTCTGGACTGACCTCTCTCCTTTTAAATACAGCTTAGATCTATGCTGTATTCTTGAAGATTTCACCTTAATCATACTTAAAGATTGGCAGAGCTTCACCATCAACTTCATGTTGGTCAAAGAACAAGACCAAGAACAAGAAAAAACGTATGGAATCACGTTCCTTGGAGCACTAAGAGAAGCCATTCATCATAACGAAAACAACGTATTTGTTGTGCTGCAGAAGATGAAGATTTCTGCCCAAGATCCTCCTGTAAAATCCTCTGGTAAAAAGTATATTTTGTTAACTAGTTTCTTCATTTAAGTCTGCTCTGTCTTCCCAAGCTGTGGGACAAAAAAAAATTAGCAAAAGATATATTTCACAAAATGTGTTTCTGGGAACATGTTGGATACTTAGCAAGTTCATCTTCTATAAGCAGTCACTTCATGTATCAGATCATAATGATTTCTTGGGTTCAAACTGCAGCATACATTTGCATTCTCTGTTAGATTCCCTTCCTTGTTGCAAGAAAGACAGAGTGAATATAATCTAAATAATACTTTCATCTTCTTTCTAGTCATTGTCGGTTTTGGGTGCTTCCTTATCTTCCCTACCTCTACTTAAAGTATGTCTTACTTAAAGTTGTTTTCAGATACAGCAATAAGTGAAGGAGGTAGTAACACCGAAGGATATTGTTCTCTCTAGCACTTCTAAGTTATCCCTGGAGATCACTTGCCTTTTAGAAACAAGTCATACTACCCTAGGCACCGCAATCTAAACTTCCCTTGACAGATTCCCTATTTAATGATGCAAAACTTGACCCATTTCTGACCTCAAAGTCTATCCTAACTAGCATGGCCACTCACGCTGTACACTGAGTGAGCTATCCAGATTGTCCTGTCCCAACATTAGCAACCTCTCTTTTGACCAAAAAACAACCCCAACCAAGCCCAGTTCAGATGAGACGATCTTATGGTAACAAACAGTTAATCTAGTTATGAATGTTTACACAATGCAATTTCATCTCAGGCTCCAGAGGGCAGAATCTAAATAATCTTTTGATTGCCCTGTTGACTTCAGCTGTCATCAAAGAGCACGTCCACTGATTGGAGCACTGCTCAATTTATAACCTGTTGAGTTTTCCTTTTAGAAAAAGAGAGGCATCAGAGTTTTGATTTTTCTTCTTTGTAGCCTCCCATGGGGCTATCTGCCCTGAGCATGATAGTGGCAAAAAGTGCTATCAGATCAGGCTTATGGAAGTGATAACGTTTCACATCCAGTCATCAGTGAAAACCAATCATACAAGGTTAAAAACAATTTTCCATTCACAGACTGCTGAGTGAGACAGAATATTAAACCTTTATGATAAATCCTTGTTAAACAGTCCCATGTGAAATATTTGCTAGCTTCTTTTTTTTTTTTTCTTTTTTCTTTCCCATCCTAAAGCCACAGTCCCAGCACAGCTCAGGATATTTTTTTGCAGTGGCTACCACGTTCTCAGCCCTCTGTCTGTGTCTGTGCCACAGTCTTGCCTCACCTACTGAGCACAGCTGTGGGAAATGTCACTGTGAAGCACTCTGGTTATTCCACCTCTTGCCTGGCCATGGGTTAGAATAGGCTCTGGCATCACTTAGAGTTGTCTTAGTATACTCAAGGATATGACTTGTGTAGCTAGCTGGTGGGGGTCAACAGCCTCTTACACTTGAGATCCCTCCAGGTGTCCCTCAGAAAAGAGACAAGGACAGGGCATACTGGGTAAGGTAGCCTGGCTTCACAACACCCTCTGGTGGCATTTCCCAGGCTGAGGAGACTTTCAGCTACCGTCCACTCATCCTTGCACTAGCTACACAGCACAGAGAAGTCCCAAACTGAAGCAAAGGGCACCCAGGTGTCTTTTGAATTTTCAGGATACTACCCCTTCAGTGCAGAGTACAAGTCGTCTTTGGATGGTATCAATTACAGAAAGGAATTGTGTGTAAGATCGCACCTTCATATTCACTATTCATCTCAAATTCAGCATGTCTCTCCACACCACTTTCTCCAGCATTTTTTCTCCATACCTGGAGACAGCTTCACTGCAATGAATGGCTGCAGATCCAACCTCAGGTTAGCTTTGGGTTTAACCATTAATGATGAGAAAAGGAACATCCTAAGAAAGGAAACATAACTAGACAATTACCCTTGTTCATATATAACTTCTTGTGAAAAGGAGCCCTGTCTCTTCCTTGATTGTGAATTTTAGTTACAGAAAAATATTGCTTTCCAGCATAGCCTTCAGAGCTACATGGTGCTGTTTTCATTCAGCTCTGTTGAGGCCAGAGATAATTTGTACACTGCAAATACAAATTGCATCATGCTAATGAATTCATAATAGTCAGAAGTACTCTATTCATAATAGATCTGAAAAGGCAAAATACATATTATTAATATATTTTAAAGAAAAAACATGTTAAGAATTTTGTAAACAAGACTTAATTGAATGTAACAATGCAGACAAATTTAAAAGGATGCTTTTGACAATACTTACAAGAAATTTAAATTATAATATTTATTTCATCAAAACAGTCCTTTACAGTCTTGTGCAACGTACAGTCATTAGTGTCTTCTTTGCTAATATGAAACTGCAAGTAGAGTTACAATTTTCCTGCTTCTGTCACAAGATACACCTACTTACTTTGCATACAAAGGACTCCATATGTTGCAGAGCATAGGAGCATCAGGCCCTGCAGTAGAGCAGACTTTCTGAGTACTCATTAAACCCAATTAATAATAAATTGAATTTTTGCTTTATCATCAGCCCAACCTTGTAACCTTAAAGCCTCCTAATTTGTATGTGACCTCACAATCTCTGTTAGTGTGTATGAAATAATGATGCATACTGCTGAACAAGTGTTTTAGCACTTTTTTCTTCAATTTAGCAATATTTTTAAGATAGTTATATCCAACCATAACTATAGTAAAACATATCCTAGGCTGCATCAAAAGTAGTGTAATCAGCAGGACAAGGGATGCCATTCTCCCCCTCTCCTCCACTCTCATGAGACTTCATCTGCTGTACAATGTTCAGTTCTGGAGTCCTCAAGCACAGGAAGGACATGGACCTGTTAGAGTGAGTCCTGAGGAGGGTGACAAAGATGATCAGAGAGCTGAAGCATCTCTGTTACAGGCATAGGCTGAGAGATTTGGTCTTGTTCAGCCTAAAGAACAGGAGGCTCTGAAGAAACCTTATAACAGCCTTCCTGCACTTAAAGAGACCCTACAGGAAAGCTGAGGAGGGGCTATTTATGAGAGTAGAGCAGTAGGATGAGGGGTAATGGTTTTAAGCGGAGAGAAGGAACATTTAGTTTATATATTAGGAAGAAATTTTTCACTGTGAGGGTGGTGAGGCACTGGCACAGATTTCTCAGCAACGCAGTGGTTGCCCCATCTCTGGAGGTATTCAAGGCCGGGTTGGATGAGGCTTTGAGGAACCTGGTCTAGTAGAAGGTGTCCCTACTCAAGGCAGGGAGGTTGGAACTAGATGAGCCTCAAGGTCCCTTCCAACCCAAACCATTCTATGATTCTATGATGCTATGATTCTATGATTATTATAATGGTATATATAAAAAATACAAGTATTGTGAGACTTTTTCAATTTTCCTTGGTTCATCTTTCTCAATAAATAATACACCTACATCTAAAACCTAATCCTGTGACGTTCCTGGAAAAATATTCCATGGTATCCATAAGGGCTCATAAAGTAGAGAGAGAATTATGACCCTGATTATTAGGAGCCACCGAGGAACAAAAATACTCTGGCCTATAGGAAACTAGTGTGGGAGAAGGTAGAAATAAAAGTACTGCATAGCTAATCTCCTTTACTTACTAGGAAACTGTGTTACTCTCACATATAAAACCTCAGTAAGTTTTCTAAGTATAAGCAAAGATATTTATGTTTGCACATACATGAAATCCCATGAAAATAATACTTATTTCAGAGTAAGAAACCTGCTGGTAATCGTTATTGCTGTTGTGGACCCATAAGCAATTAGATTAGGTTCTTTAGTCCTCTAATATACCAGATACTTTCTTTCCTGATTATAATTTTTGGTATAAAAATCCTATCTTTACCTTTTTCCATAGACAAAATGGGACAAATAGGTGATCTTACAAATAACTGGTTCTTGTGAAGACTGTCTGCATTTGTTTAAATAGTACAGATTCTATGTTTGTTGCATCAAAAGATGAGTCTGAAGTAGTCTATGTCTCCAATAACAAACTGTCATATAAACCCAAGTTCCCACCTATTTCTAAGCTTTTCAGGTAATCAATGATGCTCTAATTAGTAATGTTATCAGAACTATAAGATTGCCAAGGAGAAGGGCAACCATAGCATTCTGAAAACTTTAGATGCATTGACTCATACACACTCTTTTGCACAGACTTCCTCTATAAGATTTCTTTATTCATGTAACTAGGTAATTTGACCCTTGCCTAATGTCGTTAGGCAATTTTGATGTAAGATTCACTATTTTCATCTTAAAATGTCCACCCTCGGTGTTTTGTTTTTCTTCTTATTCCCATTCTTCTTCCTTCTCTTCTTCGTCTTCATCTTTGTCTTTGTCTTCCTCTTCCTCCTCTTCTTCCTCTTCTTCTTCTTCCTCTTCTTTTTTTCTTAAAGTGAAAAGCATTTTCTTAATCAATGTGTCTGCAGTAGGTGAATTATCTTCCTCAGAAACTTCTTTGCTATCTCCCCTAAGCTGAGATGTGTCTACTCTTGACTATCACCCAACACAATATTTTAAGTGATCTATTTTTACCAAGGACAGTAGATGAATGTTCTTGAATTTCCTGAGCATCTTATATTGGCTCCTTTTTGATCAAATGATGTCACCATAGCTATGTTTCAAAGCTCATTCAAAAGACACACATTCTCTGTTCAGGAGGTAATGGAGAACCCAAATTGAGAGGACAGAAGTATGGCAGCTCTTAAAACATTGGAAATAGTGGCAATTCAGGAGAACAGGAGTAATAGGTTCTAAGTGGACAGCTTTGTGTGACTGTGTACAGTCTGATGAAATCCTATCAAGTCTATGCCGTTGTGTTACCTCATGAAGCTGGCAAAGGTACAAAAAGGCTTTGTTCTTAGACGCCCCGAAAGAGAGGACCTTTCTCAATAGTTACATGTCAGCTGTATGTCCCCTGCATCCCTTTTTTTGTGCACTCTGGCAGAATAGCTTCCGGTCAGTCAGCTCATTACATCCTCACAAGGTAGGAGCCAGGAAGGATGCAGAAGTGTAAATCACAGAATCACAGAAGCTGAACTGAAGCCCTAAGTTTGCAAAAGACTTGGCATTGATCACAGACTGTGTGGGTGGACAGTATCTCTCTTTAGGAGATACTAGGAACATGGAGTAATGATTAGGCTTCTGTTTTCTCCACTCACTTATGCTGACTTGTTGGTACTGAACATGTGCTAAAATACTATGGTGTTTTACCCGTAGTCAGTCTCCATGTCATGCCACAGATGGAAGGTAACCTGAAATCACCCAGAGGAATACACAACCAACTCTGTGTTAAAATAGTGACTTAAAGGAGAAGACCATTCTCTTTCCTTCTCTTTTGATTATAGCAGAAATATTGGAAATATCACAGAATACCAAGGAATTGGTTGATACTATAAAGAAAACTGAACTTAGCAATAAATTCTGTACAGGCTATCCTGAAAAGGCTTTTATTTTAAAAAATATCTTTAAACAGAGCTGGACTACTGAAGGAGATTTGAATCCCATGAACTTTGGGCTGAGCCACAGATCTTAACCACTCCCCAAATTATGGGCTACAAAGCCAAGAGGTGTCTATTTTCTAACTTCCTCTGTTGTGGGCTGTGGCTCAAGTCCCACTGAAACTATCATAAGTTTTCATCATAGTGGAAAGCTTAGGGCAAGGGTGATCACCTTCAGAACCTCAGGAACAGGTTTGCAAATTACCTTCCTGGTACCCTCTATATTTTCAGTTAATTTGTCCAAAGTTGAAATTTACTGTATACATAAAACTGACCAGGACCATCTGGCACTGATCCCCAGCTGTTCTCTGGATGTGGTTATGCACATCTGGAATGTCTGGCCACATTAGGACTTGCTAGCCTTATTTGTCCCCATGTATCTCCCATTCAGTGTTATTCCAGGGTACCACAACAGTAGAATGCTTAACAATATGGTTAATTTGAAATGCACAGAGGTCTTAGTCTTGCTTGCTTTAGCCATTTTCGCTGGGGGAATTGCTGCATCTCCGTTATGGATAGGGCATCACTATATCATACTGTGAGCTGATTCTCCTAATTTCTCAGCCACACTTTACTTTCTGTTCCCGAGTCCTGCAAACTGCAAACATATGCAGCCTTGCCTACACTGTTGATTCAATTTTCCTGACAGGTACAGCTTTCTTGGTACAACACAATGTAGTCTTAGCTGTGCCCATTTTTCTAGAGCCTTTGAACTGAACATTTCAGCACAGGTAAAGTGGCTGTGAGGGGAAAAAATAGGGAACTGGCGTTTTTTTCCTACTCATATGCACCTCAGTGTAGCTGTTTACAGGAAAATAATATCTTTCTTCAAGATGCAAATAGTTGAATCCAAGCAACATTTTGAGGGGGACCCAATCAGAAAACAAATAGCTATTTATGCACAGAAGGAATTAATCCTGCTTTCTGTGGAGCTTTGTCTTATAAGTGGTTGCCTCTGGCATGCATGAAACACAAACCCAGTTGAAGCTTACTCTGTGTTTGGTGCATTTACAGGGGTCTTTTTTCCCCATGTGGCTTTTCTAGTGCCTAAAAATGTGAGATACCACTCTGCAGCTTTTCCCACAGTGAGGGCATTTATAGCATATGTGTCCTCTACTCATTTGTCTATTTTTATGACATTTGTTAGTTAATTATCTGGGAGAGTTTTAGCCCTCTGTCACATTTGGCTGAAATCTGTCACTGGGCTCAAAAAAGCAGACAAAAATCCAGGCAAACCCCATACTCTTGAGTCTTATTCTCTTAAGAAACAAACAAAAAACAACAGTAATGCCACCAACAACAGCAAAACCACACAGTGACAAAGATCCCACACTTTCTAAAGCAATCCCCATGATTCTTGCTCAAACAGAAGAGAGAGGGCCATGCCTCTTCCCTGTCCCATCCACATGGTCTGCTGGGGGTGAAATCCCAGGCACAAGGTACCTGGACACCCAGTTTGGGAAGTGCAAGGAAAAGGGATGCATGACAGCAGTTCCATCCAGTCTGTCAGCTGTAGGCTTTGAACAACACTCTGCTTCAGATAAGGAGAGCAATTTTTTTTTTTTTTTTTTTTTTTTGTGAGCCTTTCCAGGCTCACAGAAATGATAGATCTGGGCTTTCCCTATTTCCAAGTCCTGGCTCCACCATCCACTAACTCCTTCTGAGGGCACCCCACTCCCCTACTCTCCCCACATGCCAACGCCTCCTGGGAGAAGTCTTCTGCCAGACCACATTTTCCCTCAGTAGCTCCTTTTCAGCCTTGTATTGTCCACAGCTCTGTGCTGTGCCAGTGCTCCACAGGAGAAGACACTGGGATGCTGGCTGTCATGGATACTCCCAGAGTTTATGTGAAAGTAGTACATGCATAGGCAAGGAAATCTATAGGTTGCTCTGCCACCCAATTTCCCAAGATGTTGCTTATTTGCTACATATCCTTTCTGTGTTCTCAGACTAAGTTCTGAAGAGAAAAACTACATTTTGAGTATTATTCCTTTAAAAATGCACCTTTCCACCATTGACTGCTTCCAGAAGGCAAAGTGCAGAGTTATTCATCAACCTAAAATGCTTGTTAGCTACTTTAATCTACCTTATACAATAGATAATAGATTAATATATTTTTTATTTCTAGCTTTTGGGAAAATTATTTCATATATATATTACCTTTCCTTTCATGTCTTTCATTCATGCCATATAACTGTCATCTGTGTCTTTCTTGGCTCAGGAACTGAGATCCTTTGATTAACACAAAGCAAAATAAACCATCTCCTTTCAGCTCCAGTATGAGTGTAAATTACCATGTGGATAGTTGAAAACTCAATGCTAATACAAGTTAAAAGAAATTAATAAAGAACTCTAGCTGATCTTTCTGTATTAAAAAGGAGGAAATTCTGAAGTATATGATTATTGTATAATATGCAGTTTTAAAAGATCTCATTTTTACTTGTTTGGTGTTCTAAATTACATACTTTTGAATATTGGGTTTGACTTTATTCCATGATCTTTTTGAGAAGCAGAACAATGAATAAAAAACACAGGAAAGAAAAGGTATGAGGCAACCCAGCTTTCCTGAAGTGATGGATTGAATGAGTGATAATCATTTGTCAAGGAAGTTCATCTGGTAAATTCACAACTGACTTCATGTCAAAGGGAATAACTGCAATTCAGCTCTATGTTAGCCAGGCAGATCAGCATTTCAGAGATAGCTGGACTGCAGTAATATTTCATAGCTCTCATAGTTTCTTACATGGGAGGATAATTTTGAAGAGCAAACCTGCTTGCAAATGTACTAGCTGAGCTGGAAAGGAAACGGGAAGGAAATAATGTCAAAGGATTTTATTGGCTGCTTTCGTTTCTAAGGATTATATTTATAAAATGCAATCAGGATAAGGAAAAATAATTTTACTGTTTCTCCACATTTATCTATTTCCAGTCTGAGCTGCTTGCAGGTATGCAGACTTTCCTTCTTCAGCAGATGATTTGTTCTCTGATCAATATTAAGAATTGATGCATAACTGAAGTGCCCTGAATGGCATCTATCAAACTCTGCTGGGACTCTGCAGGTTGAGGCATGCTGTCCATTAATTGTCACATACCAGAGGG